>CM064326.1:211449359-212049359 GCA_032595735.1 Pelochelys cantorii
TGCTTACTGTGCAGGGTGTGGGAGGGAGAAGTGGGGGTGCTGATGTCAGAGTGTCCCTTGTACTCCCATTTCTATACCCTGTTTCCACACAAAGAGAAGGGGATGGACGGATCTTGGCAATTCAAATCTTTGTCACTCGCAGGGCCGGCCCGAGCCCTTTTGGTGCCCTGGGGCTGGGCGCGCGGCGCATGCACAGGCTGGCCATGGCGGCTAGCACGCAGCCCGGGGCCCACCCCCGGGGCACACGGCACATGCGCGGGCCAGCCACAGTCGCTGGCGCGCAGCCCAGGGCCTGCCCCCGGGGTGCACAGCGCATGCGCTGCCCAGCCCGGCCTGGCCAGCGCTGCTGGCATGCGCGCAGGGCCGTGCAGGGCCCCGCGGCCATGGGGGGAAGGGCACTGCTGGCCGGCTGTACATGGCAGTTGCTTTCAGGGGTGGAGCAGAGTAACCCCACTGCTCCACCTCCCGGAAGCCGCATCAGTTAAATGGTGCCCATCCAGAGCCTGCTTCCTGAACCCCTGTCCCAGCGGTTAGCCAGAAAGCTAGTGATCTTAAACTAATCTGGCTTTCAGGCCCGTCCCCAAACCCACATCTATCACTGGGAGTTATTAGGCCCACCCCAAAGGCTCAGAAAGACTGTTTAAAAGTAAACAGGATGTATTGAACGAGGTAAACAAGGTATAACTATGAACAGGAGTATAATAAGGACCCCACTACAGGAAAGTAAACAAAAGATAGCTGAACTGCAACTAAGGTAAGTACGGGTAAAACCCAGGTAACCCGGAGGGATGTTACAAAGCGGTACCATATCTTGCAGCTTGAGGACTTTCATGGCAGCATCTGGATTCCAGACTCATTCTCAGGTGTCTGGAACAGCAGGATTGGAACAGCTGGATCCTCTTCCTGTTAGGTCTGCTTGGCCTAGCAAACCCCTTCTCCCTGCGCCATTGTGGGTGCAAGTGAGTCCTAACTGGAGAGTGTATGTGAGTGTACCTCCCACAACCCCTAAACTTAAAATGGAGCTGGACTAGGCAGGCCTGAGGCACATGGGCTGAGGGAAACTTGCCCTGTTGCTGCCTAAGCTGGACCTGCTATGGGGAGATCAGAGGATTTGGACTCCAGGGGCTGCCAATTTGCCCTATTCACCAACACTGCTGTCTTGATGCTTCTTCATTAACAGCTGGGGTCACTCAGGAGAAGCTTTGCAATTGGAGACTAAAATAATATGGCATTTGGGGGGTATTTTCTGATTTCTTTCCCATCTGAGGCTACGTCTAGACTGCAAGTTTCTTTTGGAAGAAGCTCTTCCGGAAGAGATCTTCTGGAAAAGCATATTTGGAAAGAGAGCGTCTACACAGCAAAAGTGCAATGAAAAAGCAATGTGCTTTTTCAAAAGATAGCGTCCACATTGATTGGATGCTATCTCGCATTTAAGGCCACCTGGAACCAGTTCAGGCAGGGCATTACATCAGCAGTTGCTTCTGGGTACTGTTGCCTAAGGCTAGCTGAGACAGGTGCTTAAAGGGTTCCCCCTGGTCAGCTGTTTCTCTGCTTCTGCTGCTTGCTTGCCTACCTCTTCAAGAGACAGCAAAATTTTTGCAGTGCATGCTCTGGTTGCCCAGCTTTCAGACACCACAGTATATGCCTTAGCATGGAGCCGGAGCTGCCCCTTGGCATGCAATGGCCCCACACAGCCATGCTGCAGCTTCCACAGCACTTTGTGCAAACTGTTTTCATGGTTCTGCATGAGTTTGAGTCTGAGCTCATCAGCAAGACCCTCTGCCTGGATGCAAGAGCAATGCCCTTGCAATGCATCCTATAGTAGAGAGATGCTTTTGGAGGCTGGACACCAGTTCCGACTGGTGGAACCAGCTGGTCATGGAGCGGTGGGATGACCAGCAGTGGCTCCAAAACTTCAGAATGTGGAAGGCCACCTTTATGGAGCAGTGTGCTGGCTTGCCCCTGCCCTCAACAATGGGACACCCAGATGTCAGATGTGTCCACCCTCCTGAAGAAGCGGGTCGCCATCGCTGTCTGGAAGCTTGCTATCCCAGACAGTTACCAGTCTGTGGGCAACCAGTTTGGGATGGGAAAGTCCACTGTTGGGGCCCTCTTCATGGAGCTCAGGCACACTCAGGCTGCAGTCCCTGGAGGCGGGGGGGGGAGGGATTCTGGAAAGGGGGACCCTAGGGAAAGGGTGGTGGTAGTGTGGGGGTGGGCTGGGGGGGGGGGCCCTGTCCCTGGGGGTTTCTGCCACACACAATCCTGCTGGGAATTGGCCTCATAGGGGGTGGCTCCTGATGTGTTTGGCGGGGGGAAGAGAGGGATGGGCACCTCCCAAAAGCTCAAGCACCTCCTCTCTCATTCTCTGTTTTGTGTTTCTTTGTCTCTTTTTGCAGGTGGTGAGGGCCATCAACTCTGTCCTGCTCTGCAGGGTCATCTGCCTGGGAGACCTAGACCCCATCGTGGCCAGATTTGCTGCCCTGGACTTCCCCAACTGCAGAGGGGCCATTGATGGGCATCATCCCAGACCTTCTGGGCCAGGGTTTGATGCGTGTTGCAGAGGATGGCTACACACTCCCTCATGAGGTCCTCGTGGACTCTCCTGTGCTTGTGGCTCCTTTAGGGTCAGGCAGCTGCCTCAGCTGGCAGTGATCACCCCTCAGCGATGGCTGGTCCTGCTGTGGAGGATGAAGGGAGAGAGGTGGTCATTCATCCATGCAGGGACTGTCCTTGAGGCTATACCCTCCTCTGTGAGCAGTGAGCAACAGTCCTTGGGCCAGAGAATGGGCATGTCCCAGGAGCAAGGCTGTGTGTGGCCTGCACAGTGCAGGGTACCATGCTTGCTGCCCCCCCATCCCACAGACAATTAGCCAAGGGAAGTGTCTGTCCATATTGGGATCCCATGAGCAGGAGAGGGGCCTGGAGGAGCCTGGCCTTCCATGGGCCCACACATGCACCTGCTCCTGGCAGCATTGTCCATGGGAGTGGGTGGGGCCTGGTGCAAGTAGGCCATGTGTGGCACTCCTCAGTCTGTGTGGGGTCATGTGTGCGCACTTGTGCCCCGCCTGCTTCCAGCAGTGGCTAGTGCTGAGAGGGCGTCCCCCTGGGGGTCAAACATGTGTGGCCTCCTCAGAGCCTGTGATCAGGGTCCTGTGGATGCTCTGGGGCTGCCTCCTGATGCCACATGGCACAGACTGCTGCACATGGTTCCACGGGCACGGAGAGCAGCACGATGTCCAGGCTGAGTGATGATCACACCCCATCCCCTCTGTGCCTGCCTCCCCCACCTGTGTGTGTGACAAACTGAGATCACTCACCTGATGATCCCTCCCCACCCTCAGAGGATGCCTGCAAAACATCCAGGGCCTGAGGTACCGGCTCTAGGGTGAGGGTAACTGTGTTGGCCATCTCCTCCTCCTCCTGCAGCTCTTCCTTGTCCTCCTCCTCCTCACCAGGGAGCCCCAGGTGGGCGATGACAGGAGTCTTAAGTCTGGAGTCCACCGCCACAAGTGGGGAAGGGGCTGAACCACCCCCCAGGATTTGGTGGAGCTCCTGGTAGTAGGGGCAGGACTGGGGTCCTGCCCCGGAGTGAGAGCTATGCTCCCTGGCCCTGGCATAGCTCCTTCACTTTGCTCTGTACTTATTCTAGTGTGCTGAGGGGATGGCCTCTCATGGCCAGAGCCTCAGCCATCCGGCGGTATATGTCCACATTCTGCCTCCTGGAGCAGAGATCCTGCAGGTCTCCTGCTCACCCCACAGCTCCAGGAGGGACAGGATTTCTGTCCCAGACCATGACAGTGCATGCCTTTTTGTGCCTCTGGCTGGGTCCTAGGAGCCTTGGTGGTGCTCCCTGTGAGGGCCAGGAGGGTGTCGGGGGGCTTGTAGCTGGGCCATGGGTCCAAATGTGGGTGGCAGGGATTGCCGCACGGTCAGGTGCACCTCTCTGGGCCTGCTTCCTGCCACAAGGCTTGTCCCAGGTGTTGCATAAAGCCTCCACCCAAGCTATTACTTGATTTACACACAAATTTTCTGGAAATGCATTAAACTTGTATGGTCCTGCCAATACATGACTTAGAGAATGACAAAACCTGCTGCTGACTGCATTGCTGTGAACACTATTTAAGAGGGGCAGTTTTCTTCTAAGTCTCAGTCAGATGCTGTGCTCTAGAAGGTATCTTTGTAACTATTGAGCCTTGAAGCTTTGTACTTGTTTCTTTGTAACTTTCAGCTACCTTGCCTTTTACATTCTTCATCTTGTTGTAAGATTGTTTAGCTTTGCAACTTTGTAACTCTCAGCCACATTGCTCTATAAATTCAGAAACCTACTGTAAACTTGGTGATTGTTGAGCCTTGCAACTTTGTAATCTTTGTAACTCTTAGCCACATTGCTTGTAACTTGCTTACAAACTTGCTTTCCATTTATAAGAACTGGGTGGCTCCTGTCACTCTGGCAGGGGTCTTTCCTCCAGGTTTGCCACTGAGAGCATGCCCAGACCTCCCTCATTCCCGGTCCTTTGTTTGCTTAGTGCAGCCTTGTGTCTTTAGTTACTCACCACCTGGCTCCTGGCTCCACATGTTTAGTCTTGAGGGAGGTCTGGGCATGCTCTTCATTGACAAACCTGGAGGAAAGAGTGACATGCCAGAGTGACAGGAGCCACCCAGTTCTTATAAATGCAAAGAGCATGTGGCAGAAGCCCTCTTTCTGACCAGCTCCCAGGATCCATGGCTAGAGGCAAACATGGGGAGTCAATATGCCTTGGCCTGCTCTGCAACCTTTTGCCTGGGTAAGGGTGTGAGTGCCTGAGGGCATGAATGAATGTGTGTGAATGAACTAATGAAAGTGTGTGTTTGTGTGGGTGAGGCAGAGCTCAACCCCCTTCAGTTTAACCCTATAGTGTCATTCAATGACAGCTCAATCCCCTTGAGTTTCACCCTGCAGTGGATTGATAATTCCTCATTTAGGGTGTGTCTAGACTACAGGGATTTTTAAAAAAAAAGTGACCTTTTTCTGAAAAAACTTCCCCTGCATCTAGACTGCTGCTTTCGAAAGTAAATTGAAAGAACGCAGCAGTTTTTTCGACCGCAGAAAACCTCATTTTACAAGGAAGAACGCCTTTTTTCAAAAGTGCTCTTTTGAAAAAAGGCACTATGTAATGCAAACTGCTTTTTCGAAAGACAGCATCCAGACTGCCTAGGTGCTCTCTTTCGAAAAAGCGGCTTGCTTTTTGGAAAGTACTGGTTGTAGTCTAGACACTCTTTTTTGAAAGAGGCTTGCAGTCTAGCCATAGCCTTAATAAATCCACATGAGTATAACCCTGGGATGGTGTCCAGTGAAATTTGGGGTAACACTGGGTGCCTGCAGCTTTAAGAGCTGGCAGGAGACAGGACTTATAGAGTTCTGATTAGTTTGGATGGAGTGGCCACCAGGGCACCTGTGTTAGTTCCTGGAGGCCTCTTTTTTCAAAAGAACTCCCTTTTCCACATCCACCCCCCCCACACACACACATCTCAAAGGCAAGTGTGGATGCTCCACAGGGGTTTTTGTGTAAAAACTGGCCTCCAGGGAAAAACAGAGGTGGCCGTTTGGATGCTCCATAGCAGTCAATCACAACTCTCTTGTTCCTGTCTGCTGGTCCCTCTTAAAGGGGCAGGCACCCTGCACAGCCATTCTGGCAGGAAACTTGCCCACAGCCAGCTCTCTGCCGGCACAAATGGTGGAGCAAGCAGGTGCTCAAGACCCCCCTGGCCCTGACAGGGAGCAGCCACAGGGCTCCCAGGACCCCCGCCCCCCAGGGGCAGCAAGCACTGTGCACCAGTGTGGTCAGGCACAGAAATTGTGACCCTCCTTGAATTGTGGGGTGAGGAGTCACCGCTTCAGGAACCCCGGGCCAACGGCAAAATGCCGAAATTTTCACCTGCATGGCCACATCCCTGACAGAGTGAGGTCACCCTGCCCAGACCATGGAACAGGTCCGGGCCAAGGTGAAGGAGCTCCGTCAGGGATATGTGAGGGTGACGGTGTGGAGGGGACACTCAGGGGCAGGACCCCACATCTGCCCCTACTACAAGGAGCTCCACCACATCCTTGGGGGGGGGGACCCTCTTCCCCCTCCCTTGTGCTGGACTCTGAGCTGGAGCAGCCCATGCTCCAGCACCTGGAGCCTGTTCCCAGGCTAGAGGAGCTGGAGGGCCAGGTGCAGCCACCAACGGAGCAGGGGGACGAGGACCAGGAGAGCAGGACCATCATTCTGTCCCTGGAGCCTGGACATCTCCCAGGCCTCTGAGAAGGCTTGGGAGGGATCTTCAGGTATGTTAGTGTGTGCACACACACACACACACACAGACACAGACACACACACACACACAGAGGGCCAGGGAGGTGGCTGCGCAGGGGGTGGGAGGCACAGTGTCACGGGGGCAGCTAGACCAGCACGTGCTACTGCAGTATGGACACATGGCCACAGTAGCCAGCCCCTCAACCTGCCCAGGAGCCTGCTGCCAGCCTCATGCCTAGCCAAATGAGTCCTGCTCACAGGGGGAAGGGGGTGCAGCGAGCTGCAAGCAGGCTAGCAGCAAGGGCACAGGTACCACCCCACACACGTGCCAGAGTGCTGATCACAGCACATGGGCATGCCTGCACGTGAGAGGCAGCAGCCACTCCCACTGATAGCCCAGAGAGCCGCAGCTGTGTGTGCAGACCCCAGGGGGGGGAAGGCTGCTCTCAGCTCCTCTGCCGCCCATGAGAGGATCCACTGCGGCTGGACGCTTCCCTTGCCTGCCTGGCCCTAGTGTGTGTGGGGGAAGGGGGAGGCAGGATAGGGCAACACAGTCCTCTGGCCACCTTGGGGCCCCTGTGACACAGGGTGTGCTATGCAGGCCACACATGGCCTTGCACCTGGGACATCCCCTTCCTGTGGGTCGTGGACTGGTGCGGTCACCGCTTACACAGGAGGACACAGCCTCAGGAAATGTGTGTGCAGGGTGGACTGACCACTCCTCTCTCTTGTGTCTTCTCCACAGCCGGAGCAGCCAGGACAGAGGGCCATGCCATGCCACCACCGCAGCCACCTGCCAGATTCCGGGGGAGCTGCAGATGAGCCAGGCCTGGGGAGGAGCTGATGCGCCATCACATTGGGGTGATGCACGACATACATGCCACCCTGTTGCACTGGCTGAATGCCGACCTAGAGTGGTAGCAGCAGACATAGAGTGACCTGATGGCGCACTGCGACACCCTGGTTGATATCCTGTCCCACCCGAAGGAACAGTGCCTGCTGCTCCCACCTTCCACCCCACACCCTCCTGTTCCCCCTCCTATCCCCATGGCCCACCGGTCTGCCCACCCTGCCATGCCTTTCCTCCCTCCCCAGGCCATGCCTCTGTTCCCTCCCTTCCCCATGGCCATGCCTCCTCCCCCAGTCATGCCTATGGCCCCTCCTCTTGCCCCCCCACCAACCCTGTCCCCACTCTAGCTGCCCCTCCTGCCCACCCCATAAGGGCCCCCAGAGCTGCCCAACCCCGATGACGTCCCCACACCTGAGGGGGCTCAGCAAGCCAGCCCACCACTCCTCCCAGTCCTCAGCCCCCCTCCCAGTTATGATCCCCTTCCTAGTTCAGACAGCTCCCCCTCCCCCGGCCACCATCATTTATGTTTATTAAAAAAACCGTACTTTTGTTGGAAAACCACACAGGTGTGTTTATTGGGAGATCGGAGTAGGGGCAAGGAGAGGGAGTGAGAGGAGGAAGGGAGAGAGAAGGAAGGGTGCAGACCCTGGGGAGACTTACAGTGGTTCCTGCGAGAACCTCTCCCTCAGGGCCTCCCGGATGCGCACTCCGGCCTGATGGACCTGGCGGGTCACAGCTGTCCGAGGTTGCTCAAAGCCCCGGCCCTCACGGGCAGCCTCTGCCACCCACCCCGGGAGGAAGGCCTCCCCTTGCACTCCACCAAGTTGTGGAGCACACAGCAGGCTGCCTGCTCCCTGACATCCAGGCAGGTGAGAAGGCAGCGGAACCATCCTTTCAGCTGGCCGAAGGCGCACTCTACCTGCAGGCAGGCTCTGTTCAGGCAGGCATTGAAAATGTCCTTTGTGCGATCCAGCTGTCCGGTGTAGGGGCGCATTAGCCAGGGCATCAGTGGGTATGCCGCGTGCCCCATTATGCACACTGGCATAGTCTGGTCACCCACAGGACACTCCCATCGGGGAAAAAAGGTGCCTGCCTCCAGGTGGGCACACAGGCTGGAGCTGTGGAAAACTCGGGCATCGTGAGCCCTGCCTGACCACCCCACGTAAATGTTTGTGAAGTGGCCCTGGTGGTCCACCAGGGCCTGCAGGACTATGGAGAAGTAGCCCTTGCGATTCACAAAGTGGGATGCATGATGGTCCAGGGCCCGGCTGGGGATGTGCATGCCATTGATGGCTTCCATGCAGCTGGGGAACCCCAGCACAGCAAAGCTGCCCAGGTTTTGCAGCTGGATGACTATGCATCCAGGTCCTGCAGCTGGATGACTATGCACAGCAGCAGGGAGTTGATGGCCCAGACGACCTGCAGAAGGAGAGAAAGAAGCACACAAAACAGAGGATGAGAGTGGGGTTGTGTGCTCCCAGTGGGACATGGCCACCCCACTCCTCAACCTCTCACCCTGCAGGACCCCCCCCCGTGAGCCCATGGCCACCCCCACCCCAGACTAGGCCAGTGTGAGGGTGAGAAGGCACCAGCCCCTGGGGCCAGGGCTTTCCCCCACCCCCAGTCCAACTGTGTACAGTGCCCAGCCCCCGTGTCCTGGGGGGTCCCCCTTATGCAACGCCCCCTCTCCCCCTATGCAGGGGCTGCATCCTGTGATCTCTTTACCTGCATGAGGATGGCCCCGATGGTGGACCTCCCCACCCCAAACTGGTGTGCCGAAAACCCTGTAGTGTAGATGAAGCCCAGGTGCTGGCAATACAAACCCCTTGCCTCTCTCTGAAGGGCACAGGACAAGAACAACTCCTTACATGTCAGGAAGGGGTCAGTGACTTGTGAGTGCCAGATGCTCCTTGTGACACACCTGCTAGCCACAGCCCCAGGGAAGAGCCCAGGTAAGCTATTTGCTGAGCCTGTGAGCCTGGCCAGACCCTAGCAAAAAGGGGGATTTTATCCCAGCTGAGAATCCTCTTTAAACGCAGGCATTAATTCAACTCCAGAGTCACCAGGGATATGGGGTCCTAGTGTAGCAGACCCTGTGTGTCCTTCTGAGGGTTGAGGTCACATATTAGCAGGGGCGGCTCATGGATGTAGGCAACCTCGGCAGTTGCCTAGGGCACCATGTTAAATGTGGTACCCAATGATGACGTCATGCCATTGAGGGCTATGGAGGCAGGGGCGCCGATCACGCATTCCACCTAGGGTGCCAGTTGCCGGCAGCTCTCCTCGAGCTGCTCCTGAATATTAGCAGGTGGAGGGGGAGAGTTCTGGGAGAAAACTTTTGTCTCCTCCCCTGCTCTGGGCTCATCCTATCCCCAGGGGGTATGTGAGCCCCTCGCTGACAGGAATGAACCTCCCGTTGCCCTGGGTGGTGAGCCAGGTGTCTGGGCACTGAGCTTCAAGTTCTCCCTCTGTAGCACCTTCCCCCTAAGGCTGCCCAGTCCTATTGCCATTTATCCTCTGCCCTCCTGCCCCTGGGCCTCTTTCTCTAGGTCTCTGGGCAGGGAGGAAGCACTGTCCATTCTGTCCTCACTTTGGGCTGCAGATGTCTCAACACCCTGCACAGATGCACCCTGGCTTGGGGTGGAGTGGGACCAGGGGACCTCCTCCTATCAGACTTCAGTGCTGGTGAGGCAAGAGACCTGCCCCACATGGAGGTGAAAGCTATTCCCAACTGGGTGACAGGGGCACTGGAGATGGAGACCTGGGCCTAGGTGCAGTTCCCCTGCTCTGGATCCCAGCCCTGGCACTGAGGCATCTTTCTCATTGAGCTACACTTGTCTTATTCCTAGAAACAGAGTCCCCCCAAGATGCCCAGGACTCCTGAGTGCATTTCCTGTAGGAGGCCCCGTGCCCTCTGAGGCGAGGAGAGTGTAACTCAGGGTATGTCTACACTACAAAGTTAATTCGAACTAACTTATTTTGAATTAGTTAATTCAAAATAAGCTAATTCGAAATAACGCAGCTAGACCCAAAAACTAATTTGAATTAGTGTTTTGCTAATTCGAAATAGCGCTTCAACACTGATTGGATGCTGGGTCGCATTTAGGGCAGCTGAAACCGGTTCCGGCAGAGCATCAGGTCAGTAGCTGCTTTCTGTGGTTGCTGTCTGAGGCTATCTGAGGCTCGTGCTTAAAGGGACCCCCCTGGACAGCTGGTTCTCAGCTTTTTCGCTTGCTTGCCTACCTCGCTGAGGGACAGCAAAGCGTTTTCCTCTCTGCCTGCCTGTGCCAGTGGTTCCCATTGGGGAACGCTGCCGCAGTTGGCACCATGGAGCCAGAGCTCGCCCTGGGCATTCTGCTCCAGTTTTTGGACTTGCTGCTGCAAGCCTGCCAGCAATGTCTGGAGACTGCCTGGCACCATCTGGTGCACGTCAGCCCCCTGCCCCTCCCCCTGGCCTCCCTGGGGGTCATGGAGGAGCCACAGCAGCACCCGGATGCCAGCGTGCCCCGCCGCATCTGGCGTCTGGACACCAGCAGCGACTGGTGGGACCGCATTGTCCTGGAGCTCTGGGGAGACTAACAGTGGACCCAGAACTTCAGGATGAAGAAGGACACCTTCCTGGAGCTCTGCGAGTGGCTCACCCCTGCTCTGCGGTGACGGGACACTTGCATGAGGCCCGCCATCCCCCTCCAGAAGCATGTGGCCATTGCCCTGTGGAAGCTCTTCACACCGGACAGCTACCGATCCGTCGGGAACCAGTTCGGCATGGGGAAATCCACCGTCGGAGCAATGCTCATGCAGGTACGGCACTCACCGGCCACTGGGCCGGGGGGGGAGGGGTGCTGCAAGGCGGGGATGGGCCGCCCCAGGGAAAACGGCGGGGGGGAGAGGAGGTGAAAGTGCCCCGCACAGGAGGGTTCGGTCTGTCCCGGCTGTACTACATGCCGCCCACGGCGGCCAGGATCGTAGCGGGGGTTGCTTCTGGGAGTGGGGCGCGGGGCAGTACCAGGGAACAAACACTCCCAGCCACCTGGGCACCCCAGTGATTCGCGGTTTGCTGTGTCTCTCTGCAGGTGGCCAAGGCCATCAACTGGGTGCTGCTCCGCAGGGTGGTCTGCCTCACCGACCCGGACGTGGTCATCCAGGGGTTCGGCGCCCTCAGCTTCCCCAGCTGTGGGGGGGGCCATCGACGGGACGCACATCCCCATCCGTGCCCTGGAACACCAGGCCTCCCAGTACATCAACTGCAACGGGTACTTCTCCGTCCTCCTGCAGGCCGTGTCTGACCACCGGGGCTAGTTCACGGACATTAATGTGGACTGGTCCGGCAAGGCACACGATGCCAAGGTGTTCCGCAACTCCTCTGTGTGCCAGAGGCTGCACACCGGGACCTTCCCCAACCGCCACGTCAGGGTTGGGGACGTGGACATGCCCGTCTGCCTCATGGGGGATGCGACCTACCCCCTACAGCCCTGGCTCATGGAGCCCTACACAGGGCACTTCAACCCCTCCCAGCAGGCCTTCAATGCCAGGCTCACCAGGGCCCGCATCGTGGTCGAGGGGGCCTTCGGCTGACTGAAAGCCTGATTCCGGTGCCTCCTCACCTGCCTCGACCTCATCGAGCACAGTATCCCTCCCGTGGTGGCAGCATGTTGTGTGCTGCACAATGTATGTGAGCGGAAGGGGGAGGCTTTCCTGCCAGCCTGGATGGCTGAGGCTGACCGCATGACTGGCCAGTACGTGCAGCCCCACACCGCCGCCATCCGGGAGGCCCAGCGGGGGGCTGTCCAGATCCGGGAAGCCCTGAGGGAGAGCTTCCTGGTGGAAGAGGAAGGACTGAACTCTCCCTGCATGCCCCAATGGGGCCTTCTTCCACCATCCCCTCCTTCCCCTTTCCCCTCCCTAAACCCCCTTCCTAATGTCAAATAAAGACACCTGTTTTGGCAACAAAAATCTCTTTTTATTTTACATAACTGTGGTGGGGGGAGGGAGGAATGAAAGTGGGAGAGGGGAGGGGGAAACCTGGGAGGAGGGAGCTGGAAGGGGGAGGAAGAGGAGGAAGGGAAGGGAAAGCTCAGGGTTGGGGGTCCTGCTGGCTCTCCCATCTGACAGCACTGCGGGTGCGGGGGCGTCGGGGAGGGGGGAGTGGGTGTGGAGGGTGGGGCAGGAGGGACGGGGGGTGCAGAGGAAGCGGGAGCGGGAGCAGGGATGGGAGGAGGAGCGAGAGCTGGGGTGGCTGCAGGGGCTGGAGCAGGAGGAGGCAGGAACCTGTCCACCAGGGGCTGGAGGTGACCTCTGAGGGCACGGCCCTGCTCCTCCAGCGCCTCCAAGCTCCGCTGCCACAGCTGCAGGTCCTCCCAGACCCAGTGCTCCTGGGTGCGGAGATGCTGCCCCAGTAGCCGCAGGTGCCACCTCTGGTACTCCTCCTGGTTCCTGGTGCACCTGCTGGCCTGGGTGTGGGTGGCTGTTGCAGGCGGGGTGGTGCGCCCTGCAGTCCCAGGTGCTGCGGCTGTGGTGAAACAAGAGCAGTGGTCAGTTCTCCCTGGGGACACAGTGGGTGAAACCCAGCCCCCCTCTGCAAGGCGAGGTCGGCATGTGAGGAACGGGCCAGGCCCCTGCATGACACCCAGCTGCTGGTCCATGGTGGGCAAGGCCCAGGCGCACGGTCCCTGGGCTCCCTCTCCACCCCCCTCCCCCATACACATAAGGGGACCATGTGGCACTCACATGTGGAGCCTCCCCGGCCTCAGACGACACAGCAGATGTGCTCTGTGGGATGACTCAGGGGTCCTGGGTCCTGGGCAGGCTCCCTGCAGGCTCCTGCGGCTCCTGGCTCTCGGCGTCCTCCTCTTCCTCCGTTTCTGCCCCGGGGTCGACCACCACCCAGGGGGCATGGACTGCGTGAGCCCCCAGGATGTGGTCCAGGGCCTCAAAGTGAGGGCAGGCCTCTGGGTCGGCCCCTGGTTGGGAAGCCCTGTAGTAGGCCTGCCGCAGGTCCTTAATTTTGTAGCGGACCTGCTCCTGGGTCCGCATGTGGCCTCTGGTGGCCAGGCTGGCAGCCATGCGGCTGTAGACGGCCGCGTTCTTGTGCCTAGTGCGGACATCGTGGACGTTGGAGGCCTCCACCCAAACCTCGATGAGGTCCACGATCTCCGCACTAGACCAGGCGGGCACCTGCCTCTTGCGGCCCCAGGCAGGCTCCTGGGAGCCACCAGCCTGGTCCTGGGAAGAGGTGGAGGGCTGGGTGGCAGCGGGTGGCTGACTCATCCCATGCCAGGTGCAGGGTCTGCTGGCTGGATGCTGGCAGGCTTGCAACTGGCACAAGCACTGTAGCCAGACCGTGCCCCTTTAAGGGCTCTGGGACCAGGAGGGGGGCAGAAGAGTTTCCCTGGTTTGGCCCAGAGTGGCCACCAGGGCAAGCTGGGAAGGGCTAACCTCCAGCTAGTTTGAATTAAGTGGCAACACAGCCCTTAATTCGAACTACTTAATTCGAACTAGGCATTACTCTTCGTAGGATGAGGTTTACCTAGTTTGAATTAAATTCGAAATAGCGGTTTGCATGTATAGCCGCTATTAAAGTTAATTCGAACTAATGGCTGTTAGTTCGAATTAACTTTGTAGTGTAGCATTAATTCGAACTAACTTAGTTCGAATTACTTAATTCGAATTCGAACTAAGCTAATTCGAATTAGTGCATCTAGACCTAAAAACTAATTCAAATTAGCGATTTGCTAATTCAAACTAGCATGTCCACATTGAGTGGACCCTGAACCGAAGTTAAGGCTGGCCGGAACCAGTGCCGGCAGGGCATCAGGTTAGGACTTAGAGTGTGGGGCTGCTGCCTCAGGCTAGCCGAGGGCTGTGCTTAAAGGGACCCGACCCCCACCCCGGACAGACAGTTCTCAGGGTTCCCCGCTTGCTTGTCTACCTCGATGAAGGACAGCAAAGCAGCCCCATCTTGGAGTGCCCTGAGTGCCCACACTCGGCACATCACAGCACTCAGCCATCAGCCCGGCTGCACTTGCCGCAGGCTGCCATCCGGGGGGGTCCATCGGGGGGCTGTCAGGATCCAGGAGACCCTGCAGGAGAGCTTCCACCCCGAGGAGCCCGCAGAACCACCCCAGTCCTCCCCATCAGGGGCTCATGCCCCATTCCTCCCTCACCTCCTTCCACGTACCCTTCCCTAGACCCCCTTCCTGATGTAAAAAATAAAGGGCACGTGTGTTCAAAAATAGAAACTCTCTTTATTTAACAAAATTGTGGGGGGGGGGGGATTAACCTCTGGGGAGACTGGGAAAAGGAGGTGGGAGAGGGGAAGAGAGAGGGTGGGAGAGGGGAGGTGGAAACCTGGGAGGAGGGAGCTGGAAGCGGGAAGCCAGGGGAAGAAGGAGGAGGGGAAGTATAAAACTATGGTACCCCATATCTGTGTACAGATGTGGTCTCCTCACCTCAAAAAAGATATTTTGGCCTTGGAAAGGGTTCAGAAAAGGTCAACTACAATGATTAGGGGTTTGGAACAGGTCCCATATGAAGAGAGGCTAAAGAGACTGGGACTTTTCAGCTTAGAAAAGAGGAGACTGAGGGGGGATATGATAGAGGTCTATAAAATCATGAGTGGTGTGGAGAGGGTGAATAAAGAAAAGTTCTTCATTAGTTCCCATAACAGAAGGACTAGAGACACCAAATGAAATGAATGGCCAGCAGGTTTAAAACTAATAAGCGAAAGTTCTTCTTCAGACAGCGTGTAGTCAACCTGTGGAACTCCTTGCCACAGGAGGCTGTGAAGGCTAGAACTATAACAGAGTTTAAAGAGAAGTGAGATAAATTCATGGAGGTTGGGTCCATGGAGTGCTATTAGCCAGGGGGTAGGAATGGTGTCCCTGGCCTCTGTTTGTGGAAGGCTGGAGATGGATGGCACGAGACAAATCACTTGGTCATTGTCTTTGGTCCATCCCCTCCGGGGTACCTGGTGCTGGCCGCTGTCGGCAAACAGGCTACTGGGCTAGATGGACCTTTGGTCTGACCCAGTATAGCCGTTCTTATGTTCTAAGCTCAGGGCTAGGGGTCTCACTGGACCAACTTGATTTTCATGCAAACCTGCTCCTGGGTTCGCATGTGGCCTTTGGTGGCCAGGCTGGCAGCTATCCTGCCCTAGACAGCTGCATTCCTGTGCCTAGTGCGGAGGTCGTGGACGTTGGAGGCCTCCCCCCAAACCTCGATGAGGTCCACGATCTCCACACTAGACCAGGCGGGCGCCCACCTCTTGCGGCCCCGGGCAGGCTCCTGGGAGCCGCCAGCCTGGTCCTGGGAAGAGGCGGAGGGCTGGGTGGCAGCGGGTGGCTGGCTCATGACGTGCCAGGTGCAGGGTCTGCTGGCTGGATGCTGGCAGGCTTGCAACTGGCACAAGCACTGTAGCCAGACCGTGCCGCTTTAAGAGCTCCGGGGCCGGGAGGGGGGCAGAAAAGTTTCCCTGGTTTGGCCCAGAGTGGCCACCAGGGCAAGCTGGGAAGGGCTAGCGTGCAACTAGTTTGAATTAAGTGGCTACACAGCCCTTAATTCAAACTACTTAATTTAAACTAGGCGTTAGTCCTCGTAGAATGAGGTTTACCTAGTTCAAATTAAGCGCTCCGCTAGTTCGAATTAAGTTCAAACTAGCGGTTTGTATGTATAGATGCTATGAAAGTTAATTTGAACTAACGGCTGTTAGTTCAAATTAACTTTGTAATGTAGACATACCCCCAGTGTGCCCTAGAGGGGAAAAGGCCCAGCTGCTCCCTTCCATCAGGCATTAGTATGGGAGAAAGGGACTGAAGGAGGTTCCACTGAAGGGCAGAACTGGTGGAGGAGATGACAAGGATGCTCACTGTGGTCTGGGGACCCCACACAGGGATCAGGCAAGGCCACCATTATGCTGCACCCAAGGTAGGAGGGGGTGCTGATGTAGAGGGAACAAGCACCCCTCTCCCCATTGTAACAGAAGCTTTGAGGGATTCTCCAGTGGGTCCCTGAGCCCCTCTGGGTCTAAGCTTCCGGCTCTTTTGGGAAAAGGGGAACTGAGGTTTATGATCTGAATATGCCCCTGCAAGGCTCCTCTAACTCACTCCTCCCCTCACCCCCACACCTCCACAGACACTGGAGAGAGAGACTCCCTGCCAGGAGAGGTGAGGGAGGAAGGTAAACTGCTGATGGATGCAGAGGACACCATAGATGCCAGGGAGAGCATCTAACTGCTCTACAAACTGCTGCTGCACCAAAAGTGTCAGGAAACCAGCTAGGCATTGGGACCCCCATAGAAATGAGTCCCCTCCCTTGAGACTTCAAGCAGGAGCAGCGGAACATGAGGGTGAGCATGCTTGCAATGTATATGTTGGGGGATGAGTCTATGTTTATGCCCCCCAATGTTTTCTACCCCCACGACAGCTCATGGAGGGAATAGGGGCTGCAGAAGCTGCCACCTGTGTAAAAGCAGACTGATTACCACAGAAAAGGTACGACTCCCTAGCCTAGCCTGCTCCTGCTTTTCAGCTATTGTGGGTCCTGACTGAGACGCGCAGCCCAGAAAGGGGGCCAGAGCAGATGCACCAGGTGGGGCAGCCACTGACACATCCGCAGAATATAGGGACATCTGGTAAATCCAGGAACTGGGGCTTCTGCCCCTTCCTGCATCATCCTCCCCCATGGGAAAACTTTGTACACACAGAAGATGCAAGGTTACACTGGTGGGGGTGGAGCAATGTGCTCTTCCCAGTGTATGTTGGGTAGCCAAGAGGGAAGCCTTGTAGGCCCAACCTGAAAGAAGGGTGAACCTGGAGAGCCCACAGGGAAGTTACATAGATTGTGGAGGCTAAGAAGTGGTTGACAGTGCGCCCAGGAAGGGCTGTAGGAAAGACCTGATGAGAGGCTGATATATGAAGGAACCCAGGGCAGTGGTGTGTTTGTGAGGATCTGAGTTTGCCTGATCACTATAGGGCCCTTGACTGGGATTCAGAGAAGAGGATTCCTGGTTCTCTGAACTGAGTTCTTCAGGCTAAGTCTACACTACTAGGTTATTATGAAATAAGTTATTCTTCTTCACAAGCAGGAGTTATTATTTCAAAATAACAAGCCCCTTATTGCAAAATAACACCCACCCTGTTATTTTCCAGTGTAGACATGCTGCCCTCAAAGACCCTGGAGACCAAAGGTGGAGGAATTGATAAGTATGGACAGGTATGAAGCTGTTGGACTTTGTTTATGGAGCTCTCAGTTACCCTGCAAGGGAGGGTCTACAAGTGATGTGCAGGTTTATGCTAAATAATTGCCTGCACAGAGAATCCTGGAGAGGGTTGCCAGCTACTCCACAGTACCAGGATTGGTGACTGATAACTACAGCTGTCCAAAAAGTTGGAATTTCCTTCCATGGGAAATTCCTAACTCCTGGGGAGGGAAAGGGGGGGATTGTTTCTGAACAAAAGCCTGAAATTTCCCATGAGAGGAAAAACCTGAAAAAAATAAATTGTTCTGGGAATGTCTAACTGAAGTTGAGTCAGACTAGAGCCCAGGCTCCAGGGCTCCTGGCACAGCCATAGCTCTCAGGACTTGCAGATTCATAGTTCCCTGTCAGCAAAGAGGAAGAGCTGAACATCCTGGCTTGAGCTGAAGCTCTGAGACTGCTAGTTTAGCTGGGAGTCAGGGAACCCTGGCAGGCCTGGGCTTCCTGGCCCCATGACTGTTTGCATGGCATGGTAGATCCTGAGGATCCTGGCTAGCTCATGGTGGGGTTGCTGGAACCACAGACTCTGAAGGTTTGGATTCCCTAGCAGCCTGTCAGACAAGCTGGTAGCATAACAAACAGGGTCCCATTGGAACCTGATTATTTTGGGTCATAAGCTGGTGAAAACTCATGTTTCAGTAGAACACTATGCTGCTACTGAATAAGCATTTTCTGACCCCAAACCCTCCTTCACTAGAAAATTCCTGACCAGCTCTTTGTTTAACACACTCAATGTGCACTCAGCATGAGCCTAAATACACAAGCCACACAAAACTGCAGCCACTAGTGATAACACCCTCCTACTACCAATGTAGCTCTGCTACTGCTCCACCCTGAGCAGTCTGGGCTCCACAGAAGGAGCCGGGCTTGTTCTCTGCGCTTCTGATGCTGCTGATCGCAGTGGTAACAAATCCTGGTCTATGGCTTTAGTGCAATGGCTAAAACTGTACCTGCACATCATTGTGGGGTTGCGTTTTAGAGGGTTTTTTTTCCCCTATCAAATTTTCTTAATTGTTTTTTAAAATGAGCAGCAATTGAGGCTCTGCATTTATTCTCCTAATAAGGCAAAATCCTTTTTCACACTGTTCTGCCCTATGCCGCAGAAGGCGATTACATGATGATCTGAGGCTGAAGTGAACTTGACATCAGAAGCGGACTCGTCACTCATATATGGTCACAGCTAGGCTTTTAAGATTGTATTGGATGTTTCGACTGCATAGAAGTTTAGATAAACTCTCTGATAATGGCTAAAAAGGTGAATGTTGTTTCTATTGGTTCTTTCTGGCTGCTGATGCCAGCACCTGAATCTATATATTTCCCTGCAACTGCTTTGCTGTCACTTGTCAGATGCAGAGAAGCCCTGGCAGGTGCTCTGGTGCAGCCAGTGCAGTGTCAGGAGAAGTCGTGTCAGGATGGGAATGAAGGAACATCTCTCCAGTCAGCTGCTCTGGCTGCTTCTCCTCTCTCTTCAGGGCCCTGTGGGTAAGTGCCTGCTTTATTTCCCTTATTTAGCTGGGCAGACTAGAACTAGCAAGTCAGTTTCAGTTCCACTAGAAGTTCTTCTTATTCCAGAAGACAGTGAGAGAAAGGGCGAGAGTTAAAGTAAATTTATGATTCCAGTGATCTCCTGTACATTATCCTTAGAGGTGGGGGGGTTATAGATAGGCAATAATCAAAAATTTGACTCCTAGTCACAGACTGAGAGTACTTTATAAGTTATCCCATTTTTGTAGCCCTGTGAGCACAGAGTTGACTTTAGTGACACTAATGGCTTTGAAGCTTAAAAATTTCCAATAAACAAAAAGCCAAAGGAATTAAAAAAGGGGAGGGTCAAGGGAACTATAGCTTTATGTCCCTGGCCAGCTCTGTGCCTCTGCATGAAACTTGTAACTAATTGCATGAGCATAGACCATACATCTAAAATAGTGTTACTGTGCTGTGTGTGTCAAATATACTGGGTCAATTTCAGCGGCATTTGAATTACCTATGTACCAGGACTTTGAATGTATAGTAGCAGTATATGGCTGTGAATTGCTGCAGTGTCAGATGCTGCTGTTCTGGAGCTGAAGTATAAACCAGTGAAGTTGAAGATGAGAATCAGTTTTTAGAAACCTCAAACATTTTGCTAGAGACAAACAGTGTATCACACCTGGTATGTACAGATCACAGATAGCTCTGCAATGTCTCTGTGCCTGGGAGGGTAGGAACTGGGAATTCCAGAGCAAGGGTTTTTCTAGAGCAGCTAATGTAGGATTTATATGTGAACTTGCCAAGAAATTCAAACAGAATTAACTAGAGTTTCAAGAAATCAAAATCAAGAAACTGGAAAAGATTTCATGGCCATTTTCATTATGACAAACAATTCTTAAGACAATTACTGCCCATCTCTCTTCCTGACATTGATGAGACCTTTGTGATGGGAGCAATCCCAGTGGGACTGTGTAGTCGGTGGGATGATGCCTATGAGCAAGGGCTCACCAGTGCTGCACAGTCTGGTCTTAAATAAATATAGGGATTCAAAGACGGCAAGGACACAAATGCACCAGGACCTACATATTGAAGGGATTTAAAAACAACATGGCCATCTTAAAATAAACTCCTCAGTCTAGGGTGAGTCTCAGAGAGGCAGCCATGTTAGTCTATATCTGCAAAAACAACGAGGAATCCTGTGGCACCTTAGAGACTAACTGATTTATTAGGGCACAAGCTTTTGTGGGTAAAATCCATTTCATCAGATGAATTGGACTCCTCATCATTTTTGCAGTCTAGAACAGTTAATGAAAGCTCCCTTCCAACACAGTTCTTTAAGACAGGTGTAACTTTAAGCACATCTTATTGTCCCCTGTGTTTAAGTGCTTTGCTGGATGAGGGCCATCAAGTGCATGGCATTAGTCTCCAGTGATGATGCCAAGCCAGTGTCTGAATTCTAATGTATCAGGATTGCAAAACATGAGCCTCTGCATAACATAACCATTGGTTCCAGAGCATCTAAAAGGTACACTTTCCCCATACCATCTTCCCCAGTCACACACACACAACCACCCTACCAATTAACAATCAACATTAACATAATACAGAATTCAAAATACTTAAAACCGACCTACTAAGGAAGCTCACTAGCAGCATTCAATTAATCTTGGACATATCAGACTCTGATGCGTCCACCTGTGGATCTCCCCCCACATATCAGCAGTGCCACTGTTGCCAGGCAATGCTAAGTTTATTAGCTGTGGTTGTACCATGTCTAAGGATTCAACCTGCTGTGGTTGTTGCCTGTCTGAGACCCTCTTGGGACAGATGGCAGACACAATGCACGTATCTTCCTCCCTTTTGGGATTTAGAGACGGTGTTGCCTATTCCTCTTCAATTAGTGTCTGTCTGGAGTGACAACTTCACATGATTATGGGATTATCTCTTGTAGGGTGACCAGATTTCTGGATTTTATTGGGACAGTCCCAAAATTAGGGTTTTTCTTATACGCAGGCCAATTATTCTCAACCCCATTCTGATTTTTCATATTTCCTATTTGGTCACCCTAATCTCTTGTGATACCACTGCTGTTTGCAACCATAAGAACATAAGAATGGCCATACTGGGTCAGACCGAAGGTCTATCCAGCCCAGTATCCTGTCTGCCAACAGTGGCCAATGCCAGGTGCCCCAAAGGGAGTGAACTGAACAGGTAATGATCAAGCGATCTCTCTCCTGCCATCCATCTCCACACTCTGACAAACAGAGGCTAGGGATACCATTCCTTACCCATACTGGCTAATAGCCATTAATGGACTATTCTCTTTTAAACCCTGTTATAGTCCTAGCCTTCACAACCTCCTCAAGCAAGGAATTCTACAGGTTGACTGTGCACCTTGTGAAAAAGAACTTCCTTTTATTTATTTTAAACTTGCTGCCCATTAATTTCATTTGGTGGTCCCCTAGTTCTTATATTATAGGAACAGGTAAATAACTTTTCCTTATTCACTTTCTCCACACCACTCATGATTTTGTAGTCCTCTATCATATTCCCCTTTAGTCTCCTCTTTTCTAAGCTGAAAAGTCCTAGTCTCTTTAATCTCTCTTCATATGGGACCTGTTCCAAACCCCTAGTCATATTAGTTGCCCTTCTCTGAACCTTTTCTAATGCCAATATATCTTTTTTGAGATGAGGAGACCACATCTGTATACAGTATTGAAGATGTGGGTGTACAATGGCAATAAAATATTCTCCGTCTTATTCTCTATCCCTTTTTTAATTATTTCTAACACCCTGTTTGCTTTTTTGACTGCCGCTGCACACTGCATGGACATCTTCAGAGAATTATCTATGATGACTCCAAGATCTCTTTCCTGATTAGTTGTAGCTAAATTAGCCCCCATCATACTGTATGTATAGTCAGGGTTATTTTTTCCAATGTGCTTTACTTTACATTTATCCACATTAAATTTAATTTGCCATTTTGTTGCCCAATCACTTAGTTTTGTGAGATCTTTTTGAAGTTCTTCAAAGTCTGCTTTGGTATTAACTATCTTGAGCAGGTTAGTATCATCTGCAAACTTTACCACCTTTCTCTGTTTACCCCTTTCTCCAGATCATTTATGAATAAGTTAAATAGGATTGATCCTAGGACTGACCCTTGGGGAACACCACTAGTTACTGTCATACTTCAGTGTTCTGTACTGTCAGTGTCAGCGTCGTCTGGCCCGGGTCGTCCTGGCGTGTTCCTGACAGGACCTCTACTCCATCGGTGATGATAAAGTTTCGGCTGCGTGCGTAACAATCGGTGCTCCCTTTATCTAAAGTGTTAGACCCTGTGCACTTGGGTCAACACAGGAGATCTCTGAAAGCCCCCAGAAACAACAGATGCAGGCAAGGTTTGAAATCAATTGAGCAGGTTTATTGTCAAATGCGAAGCTCTAACAGTTGGTAACAGAGATCCTACAATGTTACACCACTGTGCATTATGGCCCGCGTTGACAAGGTACCAACACCAGGCAGGCCTATTGCCATATAACAGATATTAACAGCAGTTAAGCCACTGTGCATTCTGTAAGTTTAGGCAATGACACCTGCCATTCAAGCGCCTAGTGCGCCCCCCAAGATCGGCCGGAGAGCACCCTTTGCAGTGTCCTTTTATAGACAGGTACAAACAATTTACATCACTTCTTTATGGACCAGGTTGCCACCCTCTGTTGCCTAGTTACCACCCCTCACCTTACAGAAGGGGGGCTTACTTACTATCCTTCATGCTGTCACTCTCGACCCGGTCCTGAACCTAGGTCGGTACGTACATTGGTTTTTGGGGAGTCTTTGTACCGAGACATTTCTTATTAAGATGTTCCACTACTCCCCTTTGGCTTACAGTCTGTACCCAGTGCCTCCCTGTGTCCTTCCATGCTCGACCTAACTTACACAATCACACACTTATCAATATCTTCCTCTTTCTTGGCTCCTGTGTTACTGAACCAAAGTCTTGCTCACTAGATTGCAGGCCTGTTGCTGTTTTCATGTTACAGGTCTCTATTTAGGCCTGCTGACTCCATGTTACTGACCCTCAACTTATTACAGTTACCTCTCTCCATTCTGAAAATTTACCATTTATTCCTACCCTTTGTTTCCTGTATTTTAACCAGTTCTCAGTCCATGAAAGGATCTTCCCTCTTATCCCGTGACAACTTAATTTACGTAAGAGCCTTTGGTGAAGGACCTTGTCAAAGGCTTTCTGGAAATCTAAGTACACTATATCTACTGGATCCCCCTTGTCCACATGTTTGTTAACCCCTTCAAAGAAATCTATTTGATTAGAAAGACTTGATTTCCCTTTACAGAAACCATATTGACTTTTGCCCAACAAATTATGTTCTTCTATGTGTCTGACAATTTTATTTTTTACTATTGTTTCAACTAATTTGCCCGGTACTGACATTAGACTTACCGGTCTGTAATTGCTGGGATCGCCTCTAGAGCCCTTTTTAAATATTAGTGTTACATTCACTATCTTCCAGTCATTGGGTACAGAAGCCGATTTAAAGGATAGGTTACAAACAATAGTTAATAGTTCCGCAATTTCACATTTGAGTTCTTTCAGAACTCTTGGGTGAATGCCATCTGGCCCAGTGACTTGTTACTGTTAAGTTTATCAATTAATTCCAAAACTTCCTCTAATGACACTTCAATCTGTGACAGTTCCTCAGATTTGTCACCTACAAAGGACGGGGCCAGGTTTGGGAATCTCCCTAACATCCTCAGCCATGAAAACTGAAGCAAAGAATTCATTTAGTTTCTCTGAAATGACTTTATCATCTTTAAGTGCTCCTTTTGTATCTCGATCATCCAGGGGCCCCACTGGTTGTTTAGCAGGCTTCCTGCTTCTGATGTACTTAAAAAACATTTTGTTATTACCTTTTGAGTTTTTGACTAGCTGTTCATCAAACTCCTTTTCGGCTTTTCTTATTACATTTTTACATTTAATTTGGCAGTGTTTATGCTCCTTTCTATTTTCCTCACTAGGTTTTGACTTATGCTTTTTAAAAGATGACTTTTTATGTCTCACTGCTTCTTTTACATGGTTGTTAAGCCACAGTGGCTCTTTTTTAGTTCTTTTACTGTGTTTTTTAATGTGGGATATACATTTAAGTTGGGCCTCTATTATGGTGTCTTTGAAAAGTATCCATGCAGCTTGCAGGGATTTTACTCTAGTCACTGTACCTTTTAATTTCTGTTTAACTAACTTCCTAATTTTTGCATAGTTCCCCTTTCTGAAATTAAATGCCACAGTGTTGGGTTGCTGAGGTGTTCTTCCCACCACAGGAATATTAAATGTTATTATATTATTGTCACTATTTCCCAGCAGTTCTGTTATAGTTACCTCTTGGACCAGATCCTGCGCTTTACTCAGGACTAAATCAAGAATTGCTTCTCCCCTTGTGGGTTCCGGTACCAGCTGCTCCAAGAAGTAGTCATTTAAGATATCGAGAAATTTTGGCTCAACATTTCATCCTGAGGTGACATGTATCCAGTCAATATGGGGATAATTAAAATCCCCTACTATTATTGAGTTTTTTATTTTGATAGCCTCTCTAATCTCCCTTAGCATTTCATAATCACTATTACTGTCCTGGTCAGGTGGTCGATAATATATCCTACTGTTATATTCTTATTAGAGCATGGAATTACTATCCATAGCGATTCTATGGTACATGGTGATTCATTTAAGATTTTTACTTAATTTGATTCTACATTTTCTATCACATATAGTGCCACTCCCCCCCGCACCCACCCTGCATGAACTATTCTGTCCTTCTGATATATTTTGTACCCCGGTATGATTGTGTCCCATTGATTGTCCTCACTCCACCAGGTTTCTGTGATGACTATTATATCAATATCCTCCTTTAAAACGAGGCACTGTAGTTCACCCATCTTATTATTTAGACTCCTAGCATTTGTGTACAAGCACTTTAAAAATTTGTCACTGTTTATTTGTCTGCCCTTTTCTGATGTGTCAGATTCTTTTTTATGTGAATGTTTCTCGTCTGATCTGGCCCATACTTTATCCTCTTCCATCCTCTGCTCCTGACTAAAACCAAGAGAATCTCTATCAATAGACTTGCCTCTAAGAGAAGTCTCTGTCCAACCCATGTGCTCTTCTGCACCAATTGGCTTTACCCCATTTCTTAGTTTAAAAACTGCTCTGCGACCTTTTTAATGTTAAGTGCCAGCAATCTGGATCCACTTTGGTTTAGGTGGAGTCCATCCTTCCTGTATAGGCTCCCCCTATCCCAAAAGTTTCCCCACTTCATTATAAATCTAAACCCCTCCTCCCTACACCATTGACTCATCCATGCATTGAGACTCTGAAGCTCTGCCTACCTACCTGGCCCGGTGCGTGGAACTGGAAGCATTTCTGAGAATGCCACCATAGAGGTCCTGGATTTCAGTCTCTTTCCTAGAAGCCTAAATTTGGCCTCCAGGAATCTCTCCTACCCTTCCCTACGTCATTGGTACCTACATGTACCATGACCACCGGCTCCTCCCTAGCACTACACATAAGTCTATCTAGATGCCTCGAGAGATCCACAACCTTCGCACCAGGCAAGGAAGTCACCATCCGGTTCTTCCGGTCATCACAAACCCAACTATTTATGTTTCTAACAACTGAATCCCCCATTACTAACACCTGCCTTTTCCTAATGACTGGAGTTCCCTGCCCCAGAGAGGTAACCTCAGTGCAAGAGGATACCCCAACATCCTCTGGAAGGAGGGTCCCAAATATGGGAAGGTTTCCCTCTGCTCCAGTTGACTGCTCTCCTTCCCTGCACCTTTCATCCTCCTTAACAGGGCAGGAGCTGTCTGACCGGAGGTGGGACAATTCTACAGTGTCCTGGAAAGTCTCATCAACATACCTCTCTGCCTCCCTCAGCTCCTCCAGTTCAGCCACCCTGGCCTCCAAAGCCCATACATGGTCTCTGAGGGCCAGGAGCTCCTTGCACCGAATGCACACATACACCACCCTCCCACAAGGCAGGTAATTGTACATGCTACACTGAGTGCAAAAAACAGGATAGCCCCCACTTTGTTGGTGGGCTTCTGCCTGCATTCTCTCCTACAGCTACCTCAGTTATTGATAGGGTTTTTATTTAAATCAGAGTCTATGTCTACACTACAACTTTTGCCGGAAGAGGCAATGCAAATGAAGCATGGATTAAACATTTCCCTTTTGCACAAAACCCCCTTTTTGCACAAGATCCTTATGCCTCTCGGGGGTATGTCTACACAGCTTCCTTCTTCCGCAAGATCCTATGCAAATGAAGTGTAGATTAACATATTGGCACACTTCATTTGCATAATTAATTAGGAGCTGTTTTTGTGCAAGAGATTTTTGTGCAAGAGCCATTCTTCCTGAAAAAATGAGGAAGAATGGCTCTTGCATAAGAAGGGGTTTTTGCGCAAAAAGGTGCTGTGTAGACAGTGCCTTTTTGTGCAAAAATGGCTCCTAATTAATTATGCAAATGAAGCATGAGGCATAAGGGATCGGTCGATAAAGGCTTCCCCAGCCGACAGATCCACATCTAGACTGCCGTGCTGTGCCGGATCAGCTGATCGTCGGCACAGCGCGGCGGCCATGTTTATTTTAATGAAGCGGGGATTATTTAAATTCCCGCTTCTTTGCCTATGCCGGGTAAACTAGTTTACATGGCTCCGTCGATGGAGCCATATAGTCTAGACATACCCCTAGAGACTAACAAGATGGTTTATTAGGTGATAAGCTTTCGTGGCGCAGACCCACTTCTGGTCTGCCCCCAAAAGCTCATCACCTAATAAACCATCTTGTTAGTCTTTAGAGTGCTACATGATTGGTTTTTTTGTTTGTTTGTTTTATTGTAGTGTTGTAGAGCATATTAAGTAGCTCAAAACAGATTACTGCAAAGCCAGGGGCCAGAACCACAGCTCTGGAAGCTTGCCCATCATGACAGTTTTCAGATATCTTTGGGTGCTGGGCATTTCACCTAGCATGGAGGCAACATCTATGTACAATGACCTGGTCATTTGGGAAAGCAAACTACTGGCCCTCCAATCCAGCAGCAGGTGTTGGATGAGCCCATCAAAGTGGTTCTGTTGACAAACCTAGTCCCCAATGTGGCTTTGCTGCAGGAACAGCTGCAGCACTGCCTAGGACTGTACTTGCAGGAGTTTTTTGGATGACTCCTGGAGGATTGGTTCACCAGACTACTGGCAATAGAAATGAAAGAAGCAGAACTTTCCTTAGAGCAGGGTAAGTTTCTGGGACCCGTTTTTGTATTTATTCATGCACTTATGGGTGGGATTTCTGTTTTATGAACTAATGCAAACATTTTTACAAGTCAACAGGATGCTGCATTAGCATCAACACGATAGATGCCTTCCCACAGCTTCTGATACTTGTTATGACTACACATAAACACTCAGGCCTCCACCAACATCTGCCTTCCTCTCCCTATCAGGTGGAATTCTAGATTGGAGACTAGCTTATGCAAACAGTGAAACAAGCCTCCTAAAGTTTCACTGGAAAAGTGTACATTTTTTTGCTAAGACATGCCATCCTGTTAACAATAGGGGTGCGCCTATACAGCAGGGCTTAACTTGAAATAAGATACTCAAACTGAGCTACGTCAATTGCGTATCTTATTTCAAAATAGCTTATTTTGAAATAGGGAGCATCTATACAGCACTTATGTCAAAATAGAGCACTCTTCCTCTGACTTCCCTTATTCTTCGTACAATGAGGGTTACAGGAGTCAGAGTAAGAAGTCCCCCAGCTTGACAGTATTTTGTCACTTTCGAAATAACTGCTTGCTGTGTAGACGCAGACTAAGTTATTTCAGAATAGCGCTAGTTATTTCAAAATAGTGTTGCAGTGTAGATGTACCCTAAGATACTGCCTTTCCATTCTGTACCAATCCGATATAATAAGCTGTCTACAAACAGTGAATTGCAGGAGAAGTTGAAATGTAATCCCTTAGAACTGCAGACCATTTCAATTAACATAGTCAGCATGATCCATGGATGATAATCGTTTGTTTGAAGTACATCTGGGGATTTGAATACAATCCAGAATTGTGCCAGAAGAGGCAGGGGAAGGAAGAGGGATGCAGGTGGGCTTCTGTATGTTTCCATGAAGTCATAACAGTTTGTTTGGGAAGCCACAGGGAGGCACCAACCATGTGGATGCTAACGCAGCATCCTGTTGATTCCCTCATGAATTTTAACCCAGTCCCTGTCTACTGAAAACTTTTCCCATAGCAAGAACTCCAGATAGTTAGTCACATTTTGGGGAAGGATGTATTTTTCAGGGCCAGCAGGGTAGCTGATCAGTCCACTTCACTGGAAGAGGTGTACTGTCCACTCCCCAGATCTTTGAATATGTCTGTGGCATACATAGCTGCCTCCCTGCTGACACCGTGGAATAAAACCTCTTTTGCCCCTCAGAAAACACTAGAACTCTTATGTCCTCCAAAATATGCAATGCCTGAAACGATAGCCTGTAACTGATCTGTACATTTTTAGGAAAAAGTAATTGTGATTTTGAACTTACCATTCGCTGTGCATGTCTTTCCCTGCAACTAATCCGACTGTGTACAGGGAGCTTCCATGCTCTGAACAACATACTGAGGTAGTGTTTTGCAAAGTAACATTTTATGTCCTTGAAATTACAAAGGGAATTTTTCTGTGCTCATGTGCTGAGATATTTAAAACCTCCTGTGCCTTGTCTGCTTCCTGGCCTTTCAAATTGTACAAGCCTTACACTTGTCCCACAGGACAGGGCCCACAATAAGCCTGATACCCAAGAGAGGGGCTTAATGGGAAGCAGAAAAGCAACACAAGAGACACGTGGAAAGGCTCAGGCTGACTGCACTTCTGGAGGATAGGAAGAGAAAAGGTATTTGATGGAGGAAATTAGAGCACAGAAGAAAGACCTGCTTTCAATGATGACCACCAGACTGCAGGTTCTGCTGCACCCATGCTACAGCCTGAGGCCCCTCCATAGCTCCATATGCTGCAGACCAGGGACAGTTTAGACAATTCCTTGACTGGGTGGCCTATGTAATCAAGCCCTATCAACAGATGTACAGGCCAAATGTGCACTATGCATTCACTCAAACTGAACCCACCACAAAAGGCTAGAGATGTCATATTTCAGGAGGGCACTAAGACGTCTGGGATATTGCTTTTGGACTCAGAGTACTACAGTGCACATGCAAGAACCCTGGATTAGCTGGAGCCCCCTTGGTTCAAAAATTCTCAGTCAAGGGTTAGCAATCAATGTAGCTGTTTCAGCCCTGGTTCTCAAACCCAAGGCTTGTTGACTCCAGTTGCACTAACCCTGGACTTACATTGCAGTGTAGACATATGATAAATGGCTAAGTGTTTATATGAATGCAGGCAGCAATTTGAAAGAAATTATGGATATTGCTAAATAACAAAAATAGATAGGTGTCTCAAATTTTGTATAAAGAGCTATGTGAGGAGGATCTTAGTCAAACTAAACTTCTTTACTGTACTGTGCAGAATAGATTATGATATAAATTCTGAGACCCCCACAAGACCAGAAAATTGGTGAAAATACTGGTAGTCCCCACCATTTTTGTCAGGTGGTCACAGGTAGCTTGTCTAGTTCCTTTGGCAGGCCTTACAGTGAGGGACAAGACATTGGCCAAAATGGTGAAAAGATTTTTCTTAGGGCTGCTAAGCAATAAAGAAAATTAATCATGATAATTCATAAGATTAAAAAAAATCACAATTAATCAGTTTGAACTCCACTGTTAAAAATACTTGAATATCATTTAAATATTTTTATTTTTTTCTACATTTTCACGTATGTTGATTTAATTTACCACATAGGATACAAAGTTTATAGTGTAGGGATGTTAGCATATAGACGTTTCAACAATTAACCACTAAGCTCGGGCTTATTGGTTAATTCAAAAGACTATTCGCGCACCCTCACCCCCTTGCTGCCTTTGTATGAGAGAGAGCGGGGGCTGAAGGAGGGTGGGAGCTGGTGCCGATGTGGAGTTGGCTTTTAAGCTGGCTCCCCATGCATGCCAGGTCCTGTGGAGCCAATTGCCTGCCTCCCCGCCTTGCTGCCTCCCACAGAGACAACAGCACGGAGGGGTGGGAGGGCAGGTGGGACTACTGGATCCCATGGAGCTGCCTGCTCCATCACCCCTGTGCTGCACCTCTGATAGAGGGGCAGCAGCATGGAGGGGGGAGGAGGTAGGAGCTGGCACATGTGGGAAGCCAGTTTTCAGAAGCTGCTACCTCTGATACAGAGGCAGTAGTGTGGAGGAGGGGGCAGGTGGGAGCCAATATGCATGGGGAGCCAACTTTTAAGGTGCCTGTATCAGAGGCAGCAGTAAGGGGCGGCAGGTGGGAGCTGGTCTGCACAGGGAGCTGTTTTTTAAACTGGTTTCCCTCATGGACAAGCTCTGCCAGCCATCCACACTGCTACCTCCGATAAAGAGACAGCAGCACAGAGTAATGGGGGGCTCCCTGAGAGTGGGGCCAGGAGCCAGGTGCACACTGGCTGCCGGCCCAGCCCCCAAGGGGAGTATGCTAGTGAAGGAATAGAATCTGGACATCGTATGTGAAGCAAGCAGAAGTTTATTACACACAGTGCTGGGTGGAGTGCCACATCAGGTGCTAAGAAGAGTAATAATATAAAGTTACATAGTGTGTCCATTTAAACAAAGCAAACATCAGTGTTTCCAGTAAACAAGTATTGAAACAAAGCAACAGATAATTATCAATTATCAGTTAAATGCTGATATGTCTGTTAGCTTCAAGAAGGTATCTCTGCAGGATGTGGTCAATCTGGGGATTAAAGCAGAGACATTAGGAGTACTTAACAATGGCACAGTTGTGCCTAGCAGCATTGAATATGTCATGTCCTGTCTCCCACCCTGAGCTAGGGGTGTGTGGGGGGGGGGGGGCTGGGGTAACCATCATGTATATCCATGGTCACCAACCGGTCAATCGCGATCGACTGGTCGATCATGAGGCCTCAACCAGTCGATCGTGAGGAGTTCGGGTTTCCGCACTCCGCATTTTCCCCCCACCCCCGAGAAGCCCCACTACCTACCTCCAGCATAGTGCCGGCTTCCTGCGGGGTGGACAAAAGTCCTGCCTGCAGCTTCACGCCACTTCTGGGGGTTCTGGAAGTGCACTGGCTGCTCCCCTCCCACAGCTCTGTGGCATGTCGGGTGCGCTGCGGGAGGGGCCGTCATCCCCAGAGGAGGAGTGCAGCGGCTTCCCTGCGCTGCGGGAGAAGTGAGTCGAGTGCAGGGGTTTCTCTGCGCCACGGGAGTGGGTGACAGCCCCGGGGTTTGGCTGCACCGCGGGAGGGGGCTTTGGCCCCGGGGTAGGCACCCGCGGGGGTTTGGCTGTGCCACCAGAGGCATGCGCTGGCCCCGGAGGAGGCACATGCCGGCTTCCCTCTGGGCAGGGGGGGGGAGAATCCTGGGAGGAGGTGGGTGCAGGGGACTCTCTGCCCCCACTGCCCCCCTCTCCCCTGTTCCCTCTTCTCACTCCCCAGCCCCCTGTTCCCTTTCCCCACTCCCCTGTTCTCTCTCCCCACTCCCCAGCCTCAGAAACCTGTCCCCACTGGCACCCTGTCCCCAGCCTCAGAAACCTGTCCCCACTGGCACCCTGTCCCCTGCCCTCCTGGCACCCTGTTCCCTTTCCCCTGTCCCCAGCCGCAGAACTCTGTTCCCACTGGCACCCTGTCCCCTGCCGAAGCACCCACTAGCACCCTTCCCCAGTACTATGTCCCCTGCTCCCACCAACACAATTGGGGCCACATTAGTGAAGCTTTGGGGTGGGGGTGGGGGGTTGGAGGAGAGGTTTTTTTTAAATCTCACTTGTGTGGCCCTAATTGACTTTTCTGTGGGTCAGTGACCCCTGACTCAAAACAGGTTCCCTGCCCTTCTCAGAAATAAAGACAATGCAGAAACTTTTTGTGTTTGACATATTATTTTATTTGAAAATGAAGCCTGGCCAACAAACCCCCAACTGGGGCCAAGCCCCCATCTGGCCACAGCATCATAACACTCCTGCACTCCCCTTTCCCCCAGACCCTACATCTGAGCCTATCATACACTGGAACCCCCAGCCCTGAGCCCCTCACATACCCCAACCCAAATTCCTGAACCCTCACATCCAGAAGTCTGTGGCTTGCTTAGCACCCTAACCCTATATCTGACCCCAACACTGCCCAGCCTGGAGCCCCCTCCCCGAGCCCGTGTTCCCTTATCTACCTCCTCCTGCATCCAGATTTCCTCCCAGAGCTTGCTCCTCTCACCCCTTCCCACACCCAAATCCCTCATTCCCACCCCAGAGCCTACACATCCTGTCTCAACCCAGCGAGGGTATGGCTAGACTGCAGGAGTTTTTCAGGATTCCAGAGATATCCCAGAAAAACTCTTCTGCATCCAGGGATGCATTTGTTCTTCCACTTCTTTTAGTGGAAGAGCAAACATGATCTTTCAGTCACCCCTATATTCCTCTTTCCATGAGGAATTAGGGGGCTTCCAAAAGAAGGGGTTTTTCTGACATTTGGTCCAGTCTAGACAGGCCAAATGTTGGAAAAACTTCTTCCTACAGAAGAATTGAGGGGAAAAAAGCAGCAGTATAAGGGTTGGGGATAGCAAGTGATGGAGAGGAGGAGAATAGAGAGGGCGGAGCTTCAAGGAAGGGGCAGAGCTTCAAAGAAGGGGCGGGGCGGTAGATCTTGGCTTGTTCTGTCATTTAAAAAGTGATCTTGGGTGTAAAAAGGTTGGAGACCACTGATGTATATCATAGCCTGCCTCAGAAATTTTTATCCTACAGTTAGTAACTGTGTACAGCCGCTCCCCGAGTTACGAACAAGTTACAGACCAACACTTGGTCCGTAACTCGAAGTGTTCGTAACTCGGATCCCATAGAGTTACATGGCGACCGTGCTGTTCGAAAGCACGGATCGCCATTTGTAACTCGGATCCGCATTTACGACTGCTTTGGTTGTAAGTGCAGATGGTCGTAAGTGGAGGTGGTCGTAACTCGGGGAGCAGCTATAATTGCTAAAAATTGATGCAGCTGTATGATTCCTAAACTCAGTGATATTTAACATCCTTAATACAGTGCTCACTTTCTATTATTCTTTTAATACAAATATTTGCACTGTAAAAAAGAGAAACAAAAAACAGCATTTTTCAATTTACCGCATAGAGTACAGTACTGTAATCACTTTATTGTGAAAAAGCTTCAGAGGGGAAGCCGAGTTAGTTTGTAACAGCAAAAACTAAAAAACAACAAATAGTCCAATAGCATATTAGACTAACAAAATATGTAGGTGGTATCATGAGCTTTCATGGGCACAACCTACTTCTTCAGCAGTCATCTGAAGAAGTAGGTTGTGCCCACGAAAGCTCATGATACCATCTACATGTTTAATAGCACCTTAAAGACTAACAAGACTATTTGCAGTTTTATTGTGAAAGTACAATTTACAAATGTAGATTTATTTTGTTACATATCTGCACTAAAGATATTGGCATTCAAGAAGAGTTGTTATAGAAAGATCCTGAGAATGGGATAGATGCAGAAGGAATTATATAGGAAGAAACAGCCAAGAGAGAACCTACTGCAGAAGGTTATACAACGGCAGTTACAGTTATTCGGGCATATCTGCAGAATGAATGACAAGTGAAAAGTTAAGAGCCTGGTATTCGGCATAATGGATGGCCCGAATAGGAGAGGCAGACCCCACAGAGAATGGGTAGATGATATAGTAGATCGGTGCGGAGCTAGTCTACAGAAACTAAGCTACTCCGCACTGGACAGGGAAAGATGGAAGGTAATAGTGAGGGAGGCATTGGACACCAATGAGCATTGAGCCCGTGGTGGTGGTTGTTGATGATGATGATATTTGCACTAAAAAACACAAAGGCTGCGTCTAGAATGGCATGATTTTCCGGAAATGCTTTTAACGGAAAAGTTTTCCGTTAAAAGCATTTTCGGAACAGAGCGTCTAGATTGGCACGGACACTTTTCCGCAAAAGCACTTTTTGCGGAAAAGTGTCCCTGGCCAATCTAGACACGCTTTTGCGCAAGAAAGCCCCAATCGCCATTTTAGCCATCGGGGCTTTTTTGCGCAAAACAATACCACGTTGTCTACACTGGCCCTCTTGCGCAAAAGCATTTGCGCAAGAGGGCTTTTGCCCGAACGGGAGCAGCATAGTATTTCCGCAAGAACACTGACAATCATACATGAGATCGTCAGTGTTCTTGCGGAAATTCAAGCGGCCAGTGTAGACAGCTGGCAAGTTTTTCCGGAAAAGCGGCTGATTTTCCAGAAAAACTTGCCAGTCTAGACACAGCCAAAGTCTTCTCGGTCCTACTCCTTGTTCAGCCAGTCACTAAGGGTACATCTACATTGCAACATTTTTTTTGAAATAACTAGCACTATTCCAAAATTTAGTCTACGTCTACACAGAAGACAGTTATTTCAAAATAGTATCAAAATATTGTCAAGCTGGAGGACTTCTTACTCCGACTCCTGTAATCCTCGTTGTACAAGGAATAAGGGAAGTCAGATGAAGACTGCTCTATTTCAACATAAGTGCTGTGTAGATGTTCCCTATTTTGAAATAAGCTATTTTGAAATAAGATACACAATTGATGTAGCTCAATTTGCATAGCTTATTTTGAGTTAAGCCCTGCTGTATAAATGCATCCTAAGACAAACAAGTTTGTTAGTAATTATGGGAGATAATGAAGCCCACTTCTTATTTGCAATGTCACCAAAAGTAAGAACAGGCATTTGCACGACACTGTACTAGCAAGTATTTCAAGGTATTTACATGCCAGATAACACTTGTGTGTCCCTTCATGCTTCCACAATATTCCAGAGGACATGCTTCCATGCTGATAATGGGTTCTGGGGGAGATAACCTAGTGACAAATGATGTGGAAAAAGCTGAAGTACTGAATGCTTTTTTTGTCTCTGCCTTCACAGACAAGGTCAGCTTCCAGACTGCTGCACTAAGCAGCACAGTCTGGGGAGGAGGTGGGCAGCCCTTGGTGGAGAGAGAACAGGTACTATCTGCTCAGAAGAGCTGGTCATACACAAATCCATGGGGCCAGATTTAATGCATCCTAGGTGCTGAGGGAGTTGGCTGATGTGATTGCAGAGCCATTGGCCATTATCTTTGAAAACTCATGGCAATCAGGAAAGGTCCCAGATTGGGGAAAAAAGCAAATGTAGTGCCCATCTTTAAAAAAGGGAAGGACGACAATCCAGGGAACTACAGATGGGTGAACCTCACCTCAGTCCCCAGAAATATGGAGGGGATCCTCAAGGAATCCATTTTGAAGCACTTGGAAGAGAGGAAAGTGATTAGGAATAGTCAGCATGGATTCATCAAGGGTAAGTCATGCCTGGCCAACCTGATTAGCTTCTATGATGAGGTAACTGGCTCTGGACATGGAGAAGTCAGTGGATGTGATATACCTTGACTTGAGCAAAGCTTTTGATATGGTGTCCCACAATATTCTTGCCAGCAAGGAAAAGAAGTATGGAATGGATAAATGGACTGTAAGGTGGACAGAAAGCTGGCTAGACTGTTGGGCTCAACGGGTAGTGATCAATGGCTCAATGTCTAGTTGGCTGTTGGTATCAAGCAGAATGCCCCAAGGGTCAGTTCTGGTGATATATGAATTCAGGCTATGTCTACATTACAGAGATTTTCCAGGATACCGGAGAAACTCTGCCACGTCAACGGAATGTGTCTGTCTTTTGGGAACAGTTTTATGAGGAATAAGGGCTTTTCCCAAAGAAGAGGATTTTCCCACATTTGGCCCCGTGTAGACGGGCCAAATGTGGGAAAAGCCTCTTCCGAGGTAAAAAAGCAGAAAAAGGCATGCAAATTGCAGTTCACAATTTGCGTATCTTTTTCCGGAAGAAGACCACAGTATAGACAGCCTAAGCAAGTTTGCAGATGACACTAAGATGGGGGGAGAAGTAGATACATTGGAGGACAGGGATAGTGTCCTGAGTGTCCTAGACAATTTGGAGGATTGGGCCAAAAGAAATCTGAGGTTCAACAAGGACAAGTGTAGAGTCCTGCACTTGGGACAGAAGAATCCAAAGCATTGTTACAGGCTGGGGACCAACTGGCTAGGCAGCATTTCAGCAGAAAAAGACCTGGAGATTTCAGTGGATGAGAAGCTGGATATGAATCAACAGTGTGTCCTTGTAGCCAAGAAGGCTAATGGCATATTAGGGTGCATTAGGAAGAGCATTGCCAGAAGATCTAGGGAAATGATTATTCCCTTTTATTCGGCACTGGTGAGGCCACATTTGGAGTATTGAATCCAATTCTGGGGCCCCATTACAGAAAGGACGTGGACACACTGGAAAAAGTCCAGTGGAGGGCAATAAAAATGATTAGGGGGCTAGAGCACTTGACTTACAAAGGGAGGCTGAGGGATTTGGGCTTGTTTAGTCTACAGAAGAGAAGAGTGAGGGGGAATTTGATAGCCTTCAAGTACCTGAAGGGGAGTTCCAATGAGGATGGAGAGAGGCTGTTGTCAGTGGTGACAGATGATAGAAGAAGGAATAATGTTCTCATGTTGCAGTGGGGGAGGTCTAGATTGGCTATGAAGAAAAGCTATTTCACTAGGAGGGTGGTGAAGCACTGGAATGGGTTCCCTAGGGAGGTGGTGATATCTCCATCCCTAGAGGTTTTTATGACCTGGCTTGACAAAGCCTTGGCTGGGATGATTTAGTTGGGGTTGGTCCTGTTTTGGGCAAGGGTTTGGACTTGATCTCCTGAATGTCCATCCACTTAGCATACAAGCCCACCCACCTCTAGCCCTGCCTCTGCTCCCACTGGAGTACAGGGACTTGCCCTTCTCTATCCAGTGCTCTAGCTGGGCCAGGATAGTGGGGCTGGGGGCTTGCCCTGCTCTGCTTACCTGGCACTTCTGACAGGGAGTAGAGTCAGAATTTTCAGAGATTGTTGCTCCTCTGACAAAGTTACTGAAAATGTCAAATGGAAAAAGGATAAGCCGGGCAGAATAATGCATAATTGGTTTGATGCATTAAAAATAGCCTTTACTTCCAAACCAGTGCTAATCAACCCTGACTTTAAGAAACATTTCTTAATTCAACTGAACTTATGGGAGATAGGGTTGGGAGCTATATTAAGCTAAGAGGAAAAACATCCAATACTGTCCATAAGCAGGAGCAATGGTACAATAGCATAGAAAAAGAATGTTTTGTGATACAATAGGCATTAGAAATGCTAATATACTATTCATTGGGATCTAGTGGTACATTAACAGACAATTTTCCACTAATATGGTTAAATACAGTGAGGGATAATAATCATAGAATCATAGAGCTGGAAGAGACCTCAGGAGGTCATCAAGTCCAGCCCCCTACCTAAGGCAGGACCAATCCCAACTAAATCAACCCAGCCAGGGCTTTGTCAAACAGAGACTTAAAAACCTCTAGGGAGGTGGTGGAATCTCCATCCCTAGGTAACCCATTCCAATGCTTCACCACCCTCCTAGTGAAATAGTTTTTCCTAATATCCAACCTAGACCTCTCCCACTGTAACTTGAGACCATTGCTCCTTGTTCTGCCATCCGTCACTACTGTGAACAGCCTTTCTCCAGCCTCTTTGGAACCTCCCTTCAGGAAGTTGAAGGCTGCTATCAAATCCCTCCTCACTCTTTTCTTCTGCAGACTAAACAAACCCAAATCCTTCAGTCTCTCCTCATAGGTCATACGCTCCAGCCCCCTAATCATTTTGGTCACCCTGTGCTGGACCCTCTCCAATGCGTCCACATCCTTTTTGTAGTGGGGGGCCCAGAACTGGACACAATACTCCAGATGTGGCCTCACCAGAGCCGAATAAAGGGGAATAATCATTTCTCTGGATCTGCTGGCAATGCTCCTCCTAATACACCACAATATGCCATTAGCCTTCTTGGCTACAAGGGCAAGGGCACACTGTTGACACAAATCCAGCTTCTCATCCACTGTAATCCCCAGGTCCTTTTCTGCAGAACTGCTACTTAGCCTTTCGGTCCCCAGCCTGTAACAATGCTTGGGATTCTTCCGTCCCAAGTGCAGGACTCTACACTTGTCCTTGTTGAACCTCATCAGATTTCTTGTGGCCCAATCCTCTAACCTGTCCAGGTCACTCTGGAGCCTATCCCTGCCCTCCCGAGTATCTACCTCTTGCCCTAGCTTAGTGTCATCAGCGAACTTGCTGAGGGTACAATCCATCCCCTCATCCAGGTCATTAATAAAGATGTTGAACAAAACCGGTCCAAGAATAGATCCTTGGGGCACTCCACTAGAAACCGACCGCCAACCTGACATAGAGCCGTTGATCATTACCTGTTGCGCCCGACAGTCTAGCCAGATTTCTATCCATCTTACAGTCCATTTATCCAATCCTTATTCCCTTAACTTGCTGGCAAGAATATTGCAGGAGACTGTATCAAAAGCTTTGCTAAAGTCAAGGTATATCATGTCCACTGACTTTCCCATATCTACAGAGCCAGTTACTTCATCATAGAAGCTAATCAGATTGGTCAGGCATGACTTGCCCTTGGTGAATCCATGTTGATTATTCCTGATCGCTTTCCTCTCTTCCAAGTTCTTCAGAATGGATTCCTTGAGGATCCCCTCCATGATTTTTCCAGGGACTGAGATAAGGCTGACTGGTCTGTAGTTCCCTGGATTGTCCTTCTTCCCTTTTTTAAAGATGGGCACTACATTTTCCTTTTTCCGATCTCCACAAGTTTTCAAAGATAATGGCCAAAGGCTCTGCAATGACACTTGCCAACTTCCTCAGTACCCCCGGATGCATTAAATCCGGGCCCATGGATTTGTGTGTGTTTAGTTTTTCTAAATAGTTCCTAACTTGTTCTTTCCTTACCAAGGGTGTCCACCTCCTTCCCATACTGCATTTGTCTGGGAGCTGATCTTGTCCGTAAAGACAGAGTCAAAGAAAGCATTGAGTACTTCAGGTTTTCTCACATCATCTGTCACTAGGTTACCTCCCTCATCCAGTAAGGGTCCTACACCCTCTCTGATCACCCTCTTATTGCTAACATGCCTGTAGAAACCCTTCTTGTTATCCTTCACATCCCTTGCTAGCTGGAATTCCAACTGTGTTTTTGCCCTCCTGATAACTCCCCTGCATTCTCGAGCAATATATTTATACTCCTCCCTAGTCATCTGTCCAAGTTTCCACTTTTTGTAAGCTTCCTTTTTGTGTTTAAACTCACCAAGGATGTCCCCGGTAAGCCAATCTGGTCGCCTACCATATTTGCTTTTCTTGCTGCGTATCGGGGTGGTTTCTTCCTGTGCTTTTAATAAGGCTTCTTTAAAATACTGCCAGCTCTCCTGGACTCCTTTCCCCTTCATGCAGTAATGTGTATTATGAGATGGGTTTTAGCTCTACAATTATATCTGTCTGAGAGAACATATCATAGGGAGTCATGCTTTGGAAAGATACAACTGGAAACAGTAATTCTCTTTGAGGGGAGGGGTATTAGGCAAGTTGGGGTAGTTCTTTCCATGGTGTATACATGATTAGGGGTTAGGGTAGGTTATAAAACTCACTTTGCATGTAGGATGATTAAGTGAATGTGATATGAATGGAGTAAGACTGTGTTGTCTTATTTTCATTTTTCCCTTTGCTTGACAGCATTTTTCTATTTAACTTCCTTTCTCACTTTCTCTTTGGGCATCCAATGAGCATGAAGATGTGCTGACATGTGAGAATCAGTTGGGTTTTCTTAACCACAGTTGGCCATAAAAGACAGAGGCTAATTACTCTGGTTTGATCCTGAAAGACCAGGCGGGGCTTGTTGAGAACAGTGGAGTCTGAGGCCTATCAGGATAAGAGAAGGAACAAATAAAAAGTTGTCCTGAGTCTGTGTGAGGGCAGCTCAAATGCAGGAAACTATTAGACTCCAGAACTTGAATTTTGGATCAATTATGCATCAGTTTTAGGGGAGAAAGCTGAAACATGCAGCCTAGGGAACCTGAATTTTGACTTTGGGTTTTATGTTTGGAATGCTTTGCTGCACATCCTTTCCTAGCTCAGGAGAGGGCAAATGCAATTTCAGTTTTCCCACAGTCCCATCTATGACTTTTGTTTTATGAAGTCCAAAACCACCAATTAGTTTAAGGCCAAAAGGAACAACCAGCTCATCCAGTCTGACCTCCTGTATATCGCAGCACTCACATACTACCCAACAACCATAGTCGGACCAAACTATTGCAGCCCAATATAGAAGTATCCCAGGGTACATCTACACTACAGAGTTTTATCAGAAAAACGGCCATTTTTTCCGAAAAATCTTGAGGAACGTCCATGCTGCAATCATGTTCTTTTGATAGTAAATCGAAAGAAACAGAGGGCTTTTTTCCGATGTTGGTAATACTCATTCTACAAGGAAGAAGCCTTTTTCCAAAAGAGCTCTTTCAGAAAAAGGCGTGTGGAGGGGGAGGAGGATTTTTTTTTTTGAAAGAGGCCACCAAGAAATAGCACAGGTGCCCTGGTGGCTACTCCATACAAAGTTATCTCAACTCTATAGTTCCTGTCTCCTGGCCCCTCTTAAAGCTTCAGGAACCACCAACAAGCCTTGTGGCAGGAAGCCAGCTTCAGAGCAGCACCCTGACCATGCAGCTCTCCCTGCCACAAGCATTCAGATGCATCAAGCCCCCCACAAAACCCCTGGCCCTTGCCGGGAGCAGCCCAGGGGTCCCAGGACCCACCCAGGAGGACCAAGAGGTACACCCCATCCTGGTCTGACCCAGAGATCCAGTCTCTCCTCGAACTATGGGGTGAGGAGGAGACATTACAGGATCCCGAAGCCAAGCACTGCAATGCAGACATTTATGGCCAGTTGGCCGAGTCCCTGGTGGAGCTCGGACACCCACCCTGGACCATGGAACAGGTCTGGAGTAAGGTGAAAAGCTCCACCAGGGATATGTCTGGGCCACAGAACACAGCTCACACTCATGGGCAGGACCCCACACCTGCCCCAATTACAAGGAGCTCCACGAGATCCTGGGGGGTGGGGAAACGTCTTCCCCAGCCGTACTCATTGACTCCGGCCTTGAGACCCCTGTGATCACCCAGTTGGAGGTCTCCATGGCAGAGGAGCAGGAGGGCCAGGGCAAGCCGGCGGCAGTGGAGGCGAAGGAGGAGACCAGCACCGTGACCCTCCCCCTCGAGCCGGTGCTTGTGAGCCAGGATGTCTCCCAGGCCTCCTCAGTCGCTTGGGAGGGATCTTCAGGTGAGTGATCTCACTTTGTCACAAACACAGGAGGGGGAGGTGGGTGCACAGAGGGCAGGGGGAGTGTCGCTCAGACTGCTTGGGCTGGACATTGTGCTATGGTCCGTGCATATGCAACCACATGCTGCGTTACTGTGTGGCACGTGGATTCAGCAGGCAGCCCCTGAGCACAAGGAGGGGGCTGCCACGGCTGGAAACAGGCTAACCACAAGGGTACAGGCACGACCCCACACCAACAGAGGAGTGCTGCACCTAGCACATGAGCATGCCTGCCTGTGCGAGGCAGCAGTCACTCCCACAGAGAGCACTGTGAGCCACACCTGTATGTGCGGCCCCCTGGGAGGCCCAGGCTGCTCCTGGCTCCTCTGCCATCCATGAGGGGATCTCACTGTGGCTGGACACATCCCTTGCCTGCTTGTCTGTGGGGGGTGGGAAGCAGGCAGCACAGTCTTCTGGGCATGTTGGGGCCCGGGTGAGGCATGGCCCACTGTACAATCCACACATGGCCTTGCACCTGGGACATCCCCCTCCTGTGGGCTGCGGACGGTTGGTCGCTGCTCACAGAGGAGGGCATGGCCTCAGGGACAGTGTCTGAAGGGATGACTGACTGTCTCTCCCTCTTGTGTGTGTTCCACAGCTGGACCAGCCGGGACTGAGGGTGAGCCACACCAACCAAGCCAGCCACTAGACTCTGGGGGACCTGAAGGTGCACCAGGGTCCACAAAGACCTGATGCACCAGCACATCCGTGTCCTTCGCGACATCCACCAGACTCTGGCGCATAAGGTCCTCAAGGACTTGGAGTGGCAGGACCGTGCATGGGACCAGTTGATGCAGCGGCATGACATGTGTGCTGTCATGTCCCACATGATGGTACACCCGCCTGATGGCGCTGCTCCTGGCTACCACCCTCCTGCCCCCCATGATATGCCCATTCCCCCTCCGCCTGCCCCCCTGCTATGCCTCTGCTCCCTCCCCAAGTGATACCCATGCCCCCTCCCCAAGTGATGCCTATGGCCCCTCTCCCTGCCCCCCCACCAAACCTGACCCCACTGCAGCTCCCCAGACCCATCCACCCCCAATGAGATCCCCACACCAAAGGTGGCACATCCTCCCAGTAATGAGTCCCTTCCCCCTACCCACCTATTCAGAATGTTTCATTAATACAGACTGCATTTTTTTTAAACCAAATGTATGTTATTGGGAGGTCAGGAAAAGGGTGAAGGGAGGAGTTGTGGTGGGGAAGGGATAAGGCTGCAAGCCAGAGGCTCTGGGGAGAGTTACTGGGGTCTGAGAACACCTCTCCCTCAGGGCCTCCTGGATGTGCACCCCGGCCAGATGGGCCTGGTGGATGGCAGCTATCTGCGGCTGCTGGAAGGCTTGCCCCTTGTCACTGGTGTCTGCCCTTCCCCCCAGGAGGAAGGCCTCCTCCTTCCTCTCCACAATGCTGTGGAGGACACAACATGCTGCCACCAACTTGGGGATGTTGTGCTCCTCCACACTGCAGTGGGTGAGGAGGCGCCAGAAACGTGCCTTGAGGTGGCCGAAGGTGCACTCCACTTGGATCAGGGCCTGGTTCAGTTGGGCATTGAATTGGTCCCTGCTGGGATCCAGGTGGCCAGTGTACGGCTTCATCAGCTACAGCAGCAGAGGGTAAGCTGTGTCCCCCACAATGCACAGTGGCATCTCCACATCCCCAACAGCCAGTTCACGGAGCGGGGGGAAATGTTCCTTCCTCCAGCTTGCAGTACAGGCTAGAGTTTCTGAACACTCAGGCATCATGTGTCTTGCCTGACCACCCGACAAAAATGTCTGTAAAGTGTCCCCGGTGGTTGAACATGGACTGCAGCACCATTCAAACGTAGCCCTTTTAATTGATGTACTGGGCCGCTCAATGCTCCAGTGCGCGGATTGGGATGTGGGTCCCATCAATGGCTCCTCTGCTGTTCGGCCTTTATGTGAAAGAGCATCCAATCAGTCTGTATGCTCTCTTTCTAAAAAGCGCATTGCTTTTCTGATGCACTTTTGTGTGTCGATGAGCTCTTTCGCAAGAAGTTTTTTTGGAAGATCTCTACACTCTAGATGTAGCCCCAGTGAAACAGTAATCAAATCTCCTCTCCATCTTCTTTCTCAAACTAAACATGGTTCTCTCTAAGTGTTTCATTATAAGGCATTTTCTTTAGCCCCCATAGAATAGTAGTGGCTCCTCTCTGCATCTTCTCCAGTTTTTCAACATCCTTTAAAGTATGTGTATAACAGATCTGGATACAGTGAGTCTCACTAATGCCATATACAGAGATAAAATCCATTCCCTACTCCTACTTACTAACCATTATTTACCAACCATTATTATTTATTTTGCAACCAGGACCCCATAACTCCATCCATCTGAAGGAGTGGTTTGTACCCATGAAAGCTCATGATACCATCTACATGTTTTGTTAGTCTCTGGGGTGCTGCAGGACTATTTTAAGTTTTTTAAAGTTTTTCATTATTTACCACTCTGTCAATTACTGCGTCATCTCCAAATTTTCTGATGAATGATTTTTATAACTACTTCCAGAGCATTGTTGGAAATGTTGAATATCATGAAGTGCAGCACCAATGTGGAAGCCCACTACAAACACCCCCATTCAATCATGATTTTGCATTAACAACTTTATGCATTTAACATGTGCTTTAATGTTATTGTATAGTGCTACTTTTCATCAGAATATTGCACAAAGCACTATATCAAATGCCTAACAAAAGTCTAACTGTATTCATTTTACATAGTTACTTTTATCAACCATTCTAGTAATCTCATCAAAGAATGAAATCAGGGTTGTTGGGCAAGACCTATTTTCAATAAAACCAGTAATCTCATTTCTATCCTTTAATTCTTTCTTAATTGAATCCCAAACCAGCCTTTCCCTTTTTACATAGGACTGATGTCAGGCTAACTATATTATTTTTAATCAGGTCATCCCTGTTGTGCTTATTGTATATTAGCACAATATTAGGAATCTTCCAACCTTCTGGAATTTCCCCAATATTCCAAGTTTTATTAAAATTGAACATTACCTCTTTTAGGATACTTGGGTGCAAGTTATCTGGCCTTGCTGCTTTTATAATTATCCCCAGTTTAATATCTTTTTTAGTCACTAGGAGATTGTAAGGCATTTCATCATCCTTATGATTTGACTATGACATCTCGCTTCTTTCCAAAACTGAACAAAAATATATATTGAATATGTCTGCCTTTTGTGCATCATTAACAATTTACCATCTCCATCTAGTGTAACTGAAATATTTTAGAATAGCGCAAACAGAACATTTTAGAAAAATAATGGGGCTTGTTTGCAAAAGATCCACAAATCCATAAGCCAATATTTGCCTACTATCACTGAATACTATTTCACCAGGTCCATTCTTAATAATATTGGAAACATCACTCAGTGCTCTTGCTGGTAACTGTGTCCTAATTGTTTTTGAAGGTGGAGTTTCTAATCTGAGGCTGTTCAATGGAAGCAACTCATGTAATGGGATAGTGGAGATGGAACATAATGGTCAGTGGATGAAGCTATGTTTTCCTGCCTCGCATGCTAAAGTAGTTTGCCAACGTTTGGGTTGTGGATTTGACATTGATATCCATAATGCTGCCCATTTTGGGGATGATTCCAGGCCATACTTGATAGTAGAAGATAAAAGCATGAATATAAATTCAACATGCTCTCACCCTTTCTATGCTGGAGTGACCTGCATAGGTAAGTAATCAGCTGCCTAATTCTATCTGTCCATTCTAGTCTAGCATAGACTTTTCTGTGGCACCTATAATTGCAGCAACTATATACTGCTTCTCCTACTCCTACACTGCTAGGTCACAAAGGGCCAGGATAGATTTTTCTGCCCAATCCTTTCCCATATTAGTTCATACAAATGAATTCAAAGTTGCACACACATATTTGAGCAAATCTTCTGATGTCTTTCTGAGACACAAGGTAAGTGAGGTAACATCTGTTACTGGACAAACTTTCATTGATGGATGTGGCACACAGCTATGGGCATGACATTGTCCCAGGTGGGGTGAGGTGGACAACCTCGCTCCTATTGCACTTATTCCCACCCTTTTTCTCCCCAACCAGAGACTTTGGCAGGAGGCAGGAATAAAGGCAATCTGTTCCTTCTGTATAGCCACCTCGTAGGAGTCCTATAGGCAGGGCAGCATAGTTCAATAATCACTACGTGACCCCATGGTCACAGTCTATAATTCACCCCTATCAACTGGTTAGTACAGTTCAATAGTCAAAACATTATCTGATGGTCACAGTCTATAACTTACCCCTATTGACAGGGCAGTACGGCTCAATAGTTCACACCTGACCCAACGGTCAGAGTCTAATCATGAGGGAGTAGATAGGGGACAGGTTTACATCCCCCTGCAGGGGTGTCCAGACCCTCCCACTGCATTGGACCTCAGCCCAGGGCCCTGATAGTGGCTTACTCTTGCCACTGAGTCAGCAGGAAAATCCTAACTGCAACACGCTGACTCCTCGACAGCGGCTCACTCACCCGGTAGCCATTGCCGCTCCTGGAATGCTTCCTGCTTCCCCAGGTCTTGGCTCACTGATGTGTCTCTGTTTCACCACCTCTCTCTCTGCATTCTGGTCTCCAGCCTGGGGGGCAGTGTCCTGGTCTTTAAGTCATTTCTGGGGCTTGCTGGGAGCTGGCTCAGCATGTCGTCTACCTCTGGTGGCTAGCCCCAACTGAGCTGAGCTGCTCCCTTTTATAGTAGTGCAGGCTGAGTATGCCCAGTAAGATACAGGGAGTGTGGCCTCCTTGGCTCTCAGGGCTGAGTTAACCCCTTCCTGTTCAGTGTGGGGGGAGTTTACCCCATCACAGGATAGTACAAATTTTTGAGTTTCACAGAGCTCTTCGCCGTGTCTGGGGCAGGTAATCATGATGTAGATGTCTCCTACAGTGATAGAAAGGGGTTTCCCATCAATTTCGATAACCTAATTTCCCAGGCAGTGGTACTTTTGTAGATGGAAGCATTTTTATGTCAACTTAGCCTCATCTACAAGTCAGCATAACTACTGTGAACAGGAGAGTGAAGTTTTCAAGTCCCTGACAGATGTTGCTATATTGATCTAAATTTTAAGTGTAAACTAGGCCTAAGTGATCCTATCCTGATGAAGTCTCCTTCTTCAAGGTGATGCCGTCAGTCCTAGTAATCATACACTTTTGACTCAATCACCTTCTCTGCTTCCTGTAACAAGTGAAAAAGAGAATGGGGGAAGAGCCAGTTTTCCTTTTTACCCCTTTCCTCCTTTCTGCTACCCTGAGTCTACTCCTGGCTTTGCCTGGGTTAGATAAAAGCATTATTCTATTGATAAGAATGCTGCTTATTCCTGGAGTTGACCCTGACCCTTTAGGAGGGCGGGCTGCTTTTTGTGCAGAGGTGCATGGCTGAGATCTGGGAACCCTTCCCTAACCTGGGGAGTCCCCCTTATGCCTGACAAGCACTTGCCATATCCTTCAAATGCAACAAAACATCCCAGTGCTTGACTTCATTTTTCTGCTGGTTTTGGAAAATAAACTGGCTCTTTCTTACCAGAGATTCCAAAAGGCAAGTGCTCACAGGCTAGGTCTAGACTATGGGGTTTTATCAGAAAAAGCTATGCAATTTGCGTAGCTTTTTCCAGTCACTTTTGTGGAAGAGGCTTTTCCACCATTTGGCCCAGTCTCGATGGGGCCAAATGGCAGAAAAGCCGCCTCCTTTTGGCAGAGCCATTATGCCTCATGAAACTAGGTATATAAGACTCCCCGAAAGAGCGCATTTGTTCTTCCGCGAAAAAAGTGGAAGAGCAAACACGTTCCTTGGATGTGGCGGGGTTTTTGTGAGATATCTCTGATATCCCACAAAAACCCCATAGTCTAGACATAGCTCCAGATGAGTCTGGTTAAGATGGAGTGGGTGGGTATGCTCATTGTTGAGAGCCCCTGTCTTCTGAAGTGGACCAAATTGGGGTTTTTGGCAGCAGATCACTTCCACCCTCCCGCTCTGGCAATTTGGCTACTTTTTTTTTTTTATCAGCTAAATTGTGCAACTTAGGCATTTATCTGCATGGACATGCTACAATCTCTTTGGGGGTGTGAGCAAAGCTGCTTTCTACTTTACAGCGGTGGTGAGTCTGGCCTGTTCTTTGGCCAGTGTAGACGAAGGAAAGGGCATTCCCTTTGCCCTCCCCTTTTTGGACAATATATGTCCCTGGAAGAACATGCAGGAAGTCCAGGGATTGCATTTATATCTGGCCCTCATACTTTCTTCCCCTTGCCTCTGTGTAGCTGTGCAAAGGCCAATGAAAATCTGACCCTATGTGTGTTCTACTAATGCAGCCTGCAGTAATGACAGATGTTCATTCATGTGTATGGTAACAACAGAGGGCAAACACCCATCTGGCCTGACAGAGAGACAAGCAGGAGAGGGATCTCATCCCTTCTTGTTGAATCAGCAGATACCAATTAAACCCTGGGAAGAAGTGACAATCATTTTAGCATGGAACTTTGCTATGGATTTGTCTTCAGATCAGTCCACTGGTGGTTGATTTATCATGTCTGTTTGACCTGATAAATTGATCTCTGGGTGCTCTCCTATCAACTCCAGTTCTCCACCAGCACGAGATGAGTAGTCGGAATCAATGTGCGAGCAGCCTGTGCTGATCTTACTGCACAGAAATCCTGGTGATACGTACATCAACTTCAGCTATGCTAGTTGCATTGCTGAAGTTGTGTAGGTTAGATTGACAGTAGGGAGTGATGTAGTGTAGACTAGCCCTAAAAAGTAGAGGCTATTGAACCTTCACCTGATATGGGTGACTAGATATCCTGATTTTTATAGGGTCAGTCCCAGTGTTCCCTCTAACATTTTCTATCTTTGGTAAGCTTGCATGTTCTTTTGGGTTGGTTGAAATTTCTTCTGTGCAACATCAGTACTGAGGTAGTGTGTGGATGTGCACCACCAGTACAAACAAAAACCTATTTGCATAGATGTAGATGTAAATATAGATATAGATGTAAATATAGATATATTAAAATAAATATATGTAATACTCCATAGGTGTGGAAGAAAATATATTAAAACAAGGAATATTTAACAAAGAACAATGCTTATGTTTATTTAGTATGAAAACAAATAGAAAGAAAATTGGAGTACATATATCATCATCCTTTCTAACAACTCATGCTAACCCACCAAAATGCATATTATCCCCAAAAGTATCACCACAGGCTGCTGTACCTGGCCCATTTTTTTCACCTGTTATTGCCAGAGATTATTTTAGAACATTGAATATGCTTCCAAAGCCATAATCTATTGAAACAAAAGACAGGTCTTTGCAGCACTTTAAAGACAAACAAGATGGTTTATTAGGTGATGAGCTTTCGTGGGCCAGACCCACTTCCTCAGACCTAATAAACCATCTTGTTAGTCTTTAAAGTGCTGCATAGTCCTGTCTTTTGTTTCAGCAAGACCAGACTAACACAGCTACATCTCTATTAATAATCTATTGACATTTGCTTAATATATTTGTCAAATGCTATTTGATCAGCTCCATTAATAGCAATAATAAAGATGTGGCTCAGTTGCTCTGTCCAGTAACTCTGTCCTGTTTCTTTTTGAAGGTTTGTCTGATGATCTGAAACTGGTCAATGGAAGCAACCACTGTGCTGGCAAAATGATAATCGCATTTGGCAAACTGAGCTTCACTGTATGTTTTACTGTCTCACCTATGAAACATGCTGCAGTACTTTGCAGACACCTGGGATGTGGTTCTGTAGTGAGTGTCCATAGTGCTGCCCATTTTGGAGAAGATTCCACACCATACTGGTTGATAGGAGATATTTGTCAAGGCAATGAGATGACAGCCTGGGATTGCACAGCGGCAACCTGGAATAGAACCTCAACGTGCTCTCACCTTTTCCATGCTGGAGTGACCTGCTCAGGTAAGACATCAGCCATCCTCCTTCTTGCCATCAGAGAAGAGAGATCAAATCCAGAGTTTGTTTCTTTCCTGCAAACTAATGTAGAAGTAGGTAAATACGATCAATGCTTGAAAGTTTTACTCTAGTGCTATCTGAGCAAATGCCTGGGCAGTTCCCAGTCTGATATCTTTTGAGTCCCTTTTATTAACCTCACTGCAGTTGTTGCAATACCACATTTTATATTTTCCTCTTATAAATTTTGAATTTATTATGTCCACACCAGAGAAATTATTGGTATTTAATAAGCTATTTTATCTAGACAAATAAACTATGTCTATCAGCATGGCTTTAGAGTGCCTATACTGAAAATCCATAAAATCCTGTTGAGTGATAAGGTTGTAAAAGAAAACAGACTCCAACTTTTCTCTGTGCAGTCCTGTGAAAGGTCCAAAAGTATCAGACAATCAGGGATTTTAATGGCAGAGAGTTGTCAGATCCAACTAAAGTACCATGCAAAATATTTTCCTACTAAAATCATATTTCATCTTAAGCAACTTGCCTCATAGTGCTTCTATCATCTCCCATAGTGTTCATTCAACTCACAATCACTCAGGCTTTCAGAAAACTATTGTTAACCCCCAGAATGAAATTAAGAACCTGATTCTTCAGTGTCTGGCATGGCAAAGGGAATTTGGTAAAATGCTACCAAACCACAAGTCCCTCTCTTAGACTGGCCTGGCACGACTCATTCATATTGTACTCATGGAGCACAGGTGTAGATGATACAAGCTACACTGGAGGGGGGAATTAAGCCCTTAATATTTAGCTCTTGGCTCATGCTCCTTGTTTTCCTTCTATTCTTGCTTTGTCTCCTTTCTTCACACCTTCCTCCCATGATATTTTTATTCTCATATTTTCATTAGTCTCTATGACATTCTGAGGTGCAATCCAGACCAGTTAGGGGCCTTATAATGCCTTGCTGCAGTAGCTTCCATCTGGGCTGCTCACAAATAGCCTGCTAGCGTTCAGATCACACCCTGACTGTCTGTGTGAGACTTCAGCTTGCCAGCCACACTTGGGCTACATCTAAACTACACCCCTCTGTCAGCAGAGGGATATAAATTAGATGTATCGAAAGTGCAAATGAAGCTGGGATTTAAATATCCCATGCTTCATTTGCATAATGGCGGCCACCGCTTTTTTCTAAATGGGGCTTTTCAAAAAAACCCAGCAGTTTCCACAGGGCATTTTCAACAGACATGCCCCATTTCAAAAGATCCTATACTCTGTCGAAAATACCCTGTCCAAACTGCCAGGTGTTTTTTTTCGAAAAGCCCCATTTCGAAAAAAGTGACAGCCACCATTATGCAAATGAAGCACAGGATATTTAAATACCGGCTTCATTTGCACTTTCGATACATCTAATTTACATCCCTCTGCCGACAGGGGTGTAGTTTAGATGTAGCCTTGGGTTAAATTCTGGGTTTTCTTAGCCTTGATCATTGCAGAATGGTGACCCCAACACACTCTCAGTCTCGGATTTTCCTCGGATTGGATTAGTTTCAATTAAAAAATAAAACAAGTTTATTTAATTACAGAGCTGGATTTTAAATTACCACAATTAATCACAGAATCATAGAACACTAGAACTGGAAGGTACCTTGAGACAACATCAAGTCCAGTCCCCTGCTCTCATGGCAGGAGCAAGCACCTTCTGATCATCCCTGACAGATGCCTATCTAACTGATCTTGAATATCTCCAGTGATGGAGATTCCACAACCTCCCTAGGCAATTTATTCCAGTGTTTAACTACCCTGACAGGTAGGAAGTTTTTCCTAATATCCAACCTAAACACCTCTTGCTGCAATTTATGACCGTTACTTCTTGTCCTATCATCAGAGGCCAAAGAGAACAATTTTTCCTCCTTCCTCCTTGTAACACCTTTTTGGATACTTGAAAACAGCTATCATGTCCCCTCTCAGCCGTCTCTTTTCCAAACTAAACAAGCCCAATTCTTTCAGTCTTCCTTCATAGGTCATGTTTTTTAGACCTTTAATCATTTTTGTCGATCTTTACCTGACCTTCTCCAATTTCTCCATGTCTTTCTTGAAATGTAGTGCCCAGAACTGGACACAATACTCCAACTGAGGCCTAATCAGCACAGAATAGAGTGCAAGAATGACTTCTCGTGTCTTGTTCACAACACTCCTGTTAATGCATCCCAGAGTCATGTTTTTTGGGGTTTTTTTGACAACAGCATCACACTGTTGACTCATATTTAGCTTGTGGTCCACTATGACCCCGAGATCCCTTTCTGCAGTACTCCTTCCTAGACAGTCACTTCCCATTCTGTATGTGTAAAACTGATTACTCCCTCCTAAGTGGAGTACTTTTCATTTGTCCTTATTAAACTTCATCCTGTTTACCTCAGACCATTTCTCCAGTTTGTACAGATCATTTTGAATTATGACCCTATCCTTCAAAGCACTTGCAACCCCTCCTGGCTTGGTATCATCTGCAAACTTAATAAACGTACTCTCTATGCCAATATCTAAATCATTGATGAAGATATTGAACAGAACTGGTCCCACAACAGACCCCTGCAGAACCCCACTTGTTATGCCCTTCCAGCATGTGAACTATTAATAACTTCTCTCTCAGAACAGTTATCCAGCCAATTATGCACCCAGCTTACAGTAGTCCCATAGGGTACGGCTACACGAGCTCGTTAGTTCGAGCTAGGTAGGGTAATGAGGGCAAGCGGAGTTGCAAATGAAGCCTGGGATTTAAATATCCCGGGCTTCATTTGCATGTTCCCGGGCGCCGCCATTTTTAAATCCCCCTTAGTCTGAGCTCCGTGCCCGCGGCTACACGCGGCACGGACTAGGTAGTTTGAATTAAAGATCCTAATTCAAACTACCGTTACTCCTCGTGGAATGAGGAGTAACGGTAGTTTGAATTAGGATCTTTAATTTGCTTCATTTGTAACTCCGCTTGCCCTCATTACCCTACCTAGCTCGAACTAACGAGCTCCTATAGCCGTACCCATATAGATTGTGTTTCTCTAGTTTATTGATAATGTCATGCGTGACTGCATCAAATGCTTTAATGAAGTCTAGGTATGCCCTGTCCACCACTCCTCCCTTATCCACAATACTTGTTATACTATCAAAGAAAGCTATCAGATTGGTTTGGCATGATTTGTTCTTTACAAATCTATGCTGGCTGTTACCTATCACCTTACTATCTTCCAGATGTTTGCAGATGAATTCCTTAATTACTTGCTCCATTATCTTCTCTGGTACAAAAGTTAAACTTAGTGGTCTATAGTTTCCTGGGTTGTTCTTATTTCCCCTTTTTATAGATGGGCACTATATTTGCCCTTTTCCAGTCTTCTGGAATCTGTCTCAAGTTAAAGGTTAGAATTGGCTAAAAGAAAAATAAAGAAAAAATACTTCCAAGTGCCTAACTTAACAAACTATATTTGATTCTATATCAAGTTGTTACCATATCCTTCTATTACAAGGGCAGGCAAAATGTGACCCATAGGGTAGATACGGCCTGTCATTGTTCCATGGTCCAGTGAGAGTCCTGGGCAGGATCCCTATCTGTCACACCTCTGCACACTGCTCAAAGTGGCTGGCTGTGGGGGTCATGTGCTATCTGCATGGTGTGTACTGGGGGCAGGCGGCTTCATGTGCTGCCCCCACTCCCAAGCACAATCTCACAGCTCCCATTGGATGGAAACTGGGGCACATGATATGCACTTAGCCAGGGCTGGCCTTACCATGAGATGAACTGAGGTGGCGGCCACAGGTGCCAGACTGTGGGGGAGGGGGAGCACCACTCGGACCCAGAGTGTAGAAAATTGTGTCTGCTGCTGGTGCTTATGTAGGTAGCAGAGCAGTGCCATGAGAGGAGTAGAACAGGAAGAAGGCAGAATTGAGACCTTTCAAAGTTTTGGCCCAAGCGAGGGGGCATAGGGGCATCATTTGAGCTCCCTGCCTTAGGTGCCAAAATGTTGTGGGCCGGCCCTGCACTTAGCCACCATAGTTGGCTGATTCGAGCAGCATGCAGTGCTACAGCAGGCAGAGAAGCTGCCTGCACATCCTGTTGGGTTGCTGGTCTAGAGCTGACTAAGATAAGTGCCTTCTGGTCAGAGCCTGCACCTGGCATCCCAGGCCCTTCCGCAACCCAGCTTTCTGTCCCAGGTCACAAGCCAAACTTTCTGCAGCCCCTTCCTGCACTCTTGCCCCAAGTCACAATCTGTTCCCAGACTCTGCATCCCCTCCCTCTTCCCTTCTGGAATATCTGGAAAGCATCTGGGACACTATACATGCTAGCCTTAAATAAATAAATAAGTAAATAAATAAATAAATTGAATAAAACATCCCCCAGTGTACACTTGGGGGAAGGAGTGCTCTTCTCTGTAGAGCCCTGCATGGATACAAAAATGTGGCTCTGCATCCACTAGGCTCAACTCATCATTCAATCTGCAATCCAGAGTTTACTTGCATCCTTACAGCAAACCATCTGTAGGGGAGGAGGGTGAGAGCACTGGTGAATGAGGAGGGAACAGGGTTATGCAGGAAAGAAGCAGGTAGCACAAAAGCAGGGGCTGAGGTTAAGAGGCAGCAGGGACCCAGGGCTGGATTGCTACAGGTCAGTGTTCACCAGGCAGAGGGGGAAGGGAGCTGGGCAAGACCGGCATTTGTCCCCTCCAGTAGGGAGATTTAGGATAGAGCTTGTTGTGTCCTTTTCCTGCCAGCATTAATTGCATAGTTTGATTCAAAGTATAGTAAATTGAATTTTGGTGCCATCCACACTGCAGGAAGTCAAAGGAAGCACACTCTCTCTTCGACTTCCCTTATTCCTCAAGGAGCAAGACTACAAGTATCAATGGGCCTGCCCTCTCAGTTTGAATTCACGTGTCTTCACTAGACTTGCTAATTCAAAAACCAGTAGATTGACTGGGCAGCATTAATTTTCTCTGTAGTGTAGACATAGCCACAGAGACAGGTCCTGGAGGATGGGTATCACTTCACTCTCCAGCTATATCTACACTGCAGCGTTATTCCAAAATAACAAAGAGCATGTCTACACTAGGGATGTTAAATATTGGTTAGTTGAACAGTCAAGTAACCTCATGAATTCTTATCAGTTACTCAATTATTCCACAGTCCCCGGGGGTAGACTGGCTGCCTGTTGCCCACCCTGCTGCCTGTGATAGGGCTGAGCTCCCGGACCTGGCATGAGCCAGAACTGAGCTGGGCTGCCCGCCTGCCTGGTTCCTAATACACTTTAAATGCAGAGCCACAGTGGGGTTAGGTCATGGACCCCACATGAGCCAAGACTGAACTGGGCTGCTGGCTGGCCTGCTAAAAAAATTTATTGGCAAGGGGTGTGTGTGTGTGTGTGTGTGTGTGTAGGGAATGTGTGTAGTCTATAGCATTAACCTATAAGCTCTTGCTTATCTGTTAATTGGTTAATCAACTACACTATTACATACTTAGTCTATACAGACTATTATTTCAAAATAACGGGCTTCTTATTCTGACTCCTGTAACCCTTATTTAATGAGGAGTAAGGGGAGTGCCAAAAACTGGTTAAGCTATTTTGATTTAAGCTACACAACTGACGTAGCTCAAGCTGTGTAGCTTAATTATACTTTAGCCCTGCTGTGTAGACATGCCCTCCTTGGGCAGTAACTTTGTGAACTGGGGCAGCTAACAGGAGTTTCAAGAGGGAGTTCTCCAGGTGAAGGAAGAGTGAATATGGGACTCTTGAGATAAGTGGCTCTCTGTAGTGTGTGATTGTGTTTGGGGGTTACTTGCTAATTGCCTGAAAGAAACTGTGCTTAGTTTGTGTTTGTCTGCCTGTTTGTAGATTCAAGTGCTAAGCTGTTTATTTGAAGGGCTGTGTGCTGTGCCTGGAAGTTGGAAGCTATGAACTTCTTAACAAGGATTTGAAATCTAGAACCCTCTGTTTGTTGGTTGAACCTTAGCCAGGGGGCGGGGCTATCAGGAAGGCCAGGACTTTATAAAGCCTGTGACCAGGGAGCTTTGTGAACAGGGGCAGCTAACAGGGAGTTTTGAGAGGGAGTTCTGAAGGGGAGTTAGAAGGGGGTAGAGGTACACTTGCCATTCTTTAAAACTTTTAAACTAAACTAAAAACAAAACTTCCTGACTTAAATAAAAACCCTGTCAATAACCTAAGCAGCTGTAGGAGAGAATGCAGGCAGAAGCCCAGCAGCAGAGTGGGGGCTTCCCTGTTTATTGCACTCAGTGTATTATTACCATGTAATATTACCTGCCCTTTGGACAGTTGGTGTATGTGTGCATTTGGTGCAAGGAGTTCCTGGCCCTCAGAGACTGCATACAGGCTTTGGAGGCCAGGGTGTCTGAACTGGAGGAACTAAGGGAGGCCGAAAAGTATGTAAATAAGGCTTTCCGGGACATTGTAGAACTGTCCCACCTCCAGTCAGACAGCCCTTATATTGTTGAGGATGAAAGGCTCAGGGAAGGAGAACATTCAACTGGAGCAGAGGGAAATGATCCCATAGCTGGGACCCTCCTTCCAGAGGATGTTGGGGTATCCTCTCGCACTGAAGATACCTCTCTGGGGGGGAGGGAACTCCACTCATTAGGAAAAGGCAGGTGTTAGTAATGGGGGATTTGATCATTAGAAACATAAATAGCTGACTTTATGATGAGGGGGAGAACTGTATGGTGACTTGCCTGCCTGGTGCAAAGGTTGTGGCTCTCTTGAGGCATCTAGACAGACTTATGTGTAGTGCTGGGGAGGAGCCAGTGGTTGTGGTACATGTAGATAACAATAACATAGGGCAGGGTAGGAGAGAGGTTCTGGAGGCCAAATTTAAGCTACTAGGAAAGAGATTGAAATCCAGGACCTCTATGGTGGCATTCTCTGAAATGCTTCCAGTTCCATGAGCAGGGCCGGGTAGGCAGGCAGAGCTTCAGAGTCTCAATGCGTGAATGAGACGATGGTGTAGAGAGGAGGCCTTAGATTTATTAGGAAATGGGGAAACTTTTGGGATGGGGGAGCCTATACAGGAAGGGTGGGCTCCAGCTAAATCAAAATGGAACCAGACTGCTGGCACTAAACATTAAAAAGGTCATAGAGCAGGTTTTAAACGAAGCACTGGGAGAAAGCTAACAGTTGTGGAGGAGCACATAGATCGGACAAAGACGTCTATTAGGGGAGGTTCTATTAATAGAGATGCTCTATATTCTAGTCAGGAGGAGAGGAGGGATGTATGGGTTGGATCAAATGAGACACAATCAAATGAAAAAGAGTCTAACATCAGGAAATGGCAGACAAATAAATAGTGACAAATTAAAGTGCTTAAACACAAATACTAGAAGTAAATATACTAAAATGGGTGAACTGGAGTGCCTAGTTTTAAAGGAGGATACTGATATAATAGGCATCACAGAAACTTGGTGGAATGAGGACAATCAATGGGACACAGTCATACCAGGGTTCAAAGTATATTGGAAGAACAGAGCAGGTTGTGGTGGTGGGGAAGCGGCACTGTACGTGAAAGAAAATGTAGAATCAAATGAAGTAAAAATCTTAAATGAGCCCCAAATGTTCCATAGAATTTCTATGGATAGTAATTCCATGCTCCAATAATAAGAATATAGTTGTAGGGATATATTATTGACTATCTGATCAGGACAGTGATAGTGACTATGAAATACTAAGGGAGGTTAGAGAGGCTATCAAATTTAAAAACTCAGTCATAGTAGGGGATTTCAACTATCCCCATATTGATTGGGTACACGTCACCTCATGACGGGATGCAGAGATAAAATTTCTTGATACATTAAGTGACTGCTTCTTGGAGCAGCTGGTTCTGGAACCCACAAGGGGAGAGGCTAGTCTTGATTTAGTCCTAAGTGGAGTGCAGGATCTGGTTCAAGAGGTAAATATAACTGGACCACTTGGAAATATTGACAATAATGCAATAAAATCTAACATCCCTGTGGTGGGAAAAACACCTCAGCAGCCCAGCACACTGTGGCATTTAATTATAGAAAGGGGAACGACACAAAAATGAGGAAATTAGTTAAACAGAAATTAAAAGGTATAGTGACAATAGTAAAATCTCTGCAAGATGCATGGAAACTTTTCTAAGACACCATAATAGAGGCCCAACTTAAATATATACCTCAAATTAAAAAACACAGTAAGAGAACCAAAAAAAGTGCTTAACCAGGTAAAAGAAGAAGTGACAGATAAAAAGTTATCTTTTAAAAAGTGGAAGTCAAATCCTAGTGAAGAAAATAGAAAGGACCACAGATTTTGTCAAATTAAGTGTAAAAATATAATAAGAAATGCCAAAAAAGGAGTTTGAAGAACAGCTAGCCAAAAACTAAAAAAGTAATGTTTTTTAAATACATCAGAAGCAGAAAGCCGGCTAAACAACTAGTGGGACCTTTGGATGATCAAGATGCTAAAGAAGCCCTCAGAGATGATAAAGTCATAGCAGAGAAGCTATATTAATTCTTTGCTTCAGTCTTCACGGCTGAGGATGTTAGGGAGATTCCCCAACCTGAGCCATTCTTTTTAGGTGACAAATCTGAGGAATTGTCCCAGATTGAGGTGTCCATTAGAAGAGGTTTTGGAACAAATTGATAAACTTAACAATAACAAGTCACCGGGACTGGATGGCATTCACCCAAGAGTTCTGAAGTCTTTCAGAACTCAAATGGTAAATTGTGGAACTATTATCTGTGGCTTGTAATCTACCCTTTAAATCAGCTTCCGTACCTAATGATTACAAGATAGCTAACATGACACCAATATTTAAAAAGGGCTTTAGAGGCGATCCTGGCAATAATAGACCGGTAACTCTAACATCAGTAACGGGGAAATTAGTTGAAACTATAGTAAAGAATATAATTGTCTGACTTATGAACATGAGAACATAAGAATGGCCGTACTGGGTCAGACCAAGGGTCCATCTAGCCCAGTAGCCTGTCTTTCGACAGTGGCCAGCGCCAGGTGCCCCAGAGGGGGTGGACCAAAGACAACGATCAAGCGATTTGTCTCATGCCATCCATCTCCAGCCTCTGACAAACAGAGGCCAGGGACACCATTTCTATACCCTGGCTAATAGCCTTTTATGGACCTAACCTCCATGAAATTATCTAGCTTCTCTTTAAACTCTGTTATAGTCCTAGCCTTCACAGCCTCCTCTGGCAAGGGGTTCCACAGGTTGACTATGCGCTGTGTGAAGAAGAACTTTCGCTTATTAGTTTTAAACCCATTAATTTCATTTGGTGTCCTCTAGTTCTTCTATTATGGGAACTAATAAATAACTTTTCTTTATTCACCCTGTCCACACCACTCATGATTTTATATACCTCTATCATATCCCCCCTCAGTCTCCTCTTTTCTAAACTGAAAAGTCCCAGTCGCTTTAGCCTCTCTTCATATGGGACCCGTTCCAAACCCCTACTCATTTTAGTTGCCCTTTTCTGAACCCTTTCCAAGGCCAAAATATCTTTTTTGAGGTGAGGAGACCACATCTGTACACAGTATTCAAGATGTGGGCGTACCATAGTTTTATACAGGGGCAGTAAGATATTCTGGGTCTTATTTTCTATCCCTTTCTTAATAATTCCGAACATCCTATTTGCCTTTTTGACCGCCGCTGCACACTGTGTGGACGTTTTCAGAGAACTATTCACGATAACTCCAAGATCTCTTTCCTGATTTGTCATAGCCAAAGTAGCCCCCATCATACTGTATGTATAGTTGGGGTTATTTTTTCCAATGTGTATTACTTTATACTTACCCACATTAAATTTCATTTGCCATTTTGTTGCCCAATCACTCAGTTTGGTGAGATCTTTTTGAAGTTCTTCACAGTCTGCTTCTGTCTTGACTATCTTAAACAGTTTAGTATCATCTGCAAACTTTACCACCTCACTGCTTACCCCTTTTTCCAGATCATTTATGAATAAGTTGAACAGGATTGGTCCTAGGACTGACCCTTGGGGGACACCACTAGTTACCCCTCTCCATTCTGAAAATTTACCATTTATTCCTACCCTTTGTTTCCTGTCTTTTAACCAGTTCTCAATCCAAGAAAGGACCTTCCCTCTTATCCCATGGCAATGTAATTTACACAAGAGCCTTTGGTGAGGGACCTTGTCAAAAACTTTTTGAAAATCTAAGTATACTATATCTGCTGGATCCCCCTTGTCTGCATGTTTGTTAACCCCTTCAAAGAACTCTAATAGATTAGTAAGACATGACTTCCCCTTACAGAAACCATGTTGACTTTTGTCCAACAAATTATGTTCTTCTATGTGCCTGACAATTTTATTCTTTACTATTGTTTCGATGAATTTGCCTGGTACTGAAGTTAGACTTACAGGTCTGTAATTGCCAGGATCACTTCTAGAACCCTTTTTAAATATTGGTGTCACGTTAGCTATCTTCCAGTCATTAGGTACGGAAGCCGATTTAAAGGACAGGTTACAAACCACAGATAATAGTTCTGATATTTCCCATTTGAGTTCTTTTAGAACCCATGGATGAATGCCATCCGTTCCTGGTGATTTGTTAACGTTAAGTTTTCTATTTGTTCCAAAACCTCCTCTAATGACACTTCAATCCAGGACAGCGCCCCAGATTCATCACCCACAAAGGACGGTGCAGATTTGGGAATCTCCCTAACATCCTCAGCCATGAAGACTGAAGCAAAGAAATCATTTTGTTTCTCCACAATGGCTTTATCATCCTTGATTGCTCCTTTTGTATCTCAATCGTCTAGGGGACCCACTGGTTTTTTAGCAGGCTTCCTGCTTCTCATGTACTTAAAAAACATTTTGCTATTGCTTTTAGAGTTTTTGGCTAGCTGTTCCTCAAAATCTTTTTTTGTTTTTCTTATTACATTTTTACACTTGATTTGACAGTGTTTATGTTCCTTTCTATTTATCTCAGTAGGATTGGACTTTCACTTCTTGAAAGATGCCTTTTTGTCCCTCACTGCTTCTTTTACATGGTGGTTAAGCCACGGTGACTCTTTTTTAGGTCTCTTACAATGTTTTTTAATTTAGGGTGTACATTTAAGTTGGGCCTCTATTATGGTGTCTTTAAAAAGTTTCCATGCATCTTGCAGGGATTTGGCTCTAGTCACTGTGCCTTTTAATTTCTGTTTAACTAAACTCCTCATTTTTGCGTAATTCCCCTTTTTGAAATTAAATGCCAGAGTGCTGGACTGCTGAGGTATTCTTCCCACCACAGGAATGTTAAATATTATAATATTATGGTCACTATTCCCAAGCGGTCCTGTAATAGTTATCTCCTGGACCTGATCCTGCGCTCCACTCAGGACTAAATCGAGAATTGCCTCTCCCCTTGTGGGTTCCTGTACCAGCTGCTCCAAGAAGCAGTCATTTAAGCCATTGAGAAATTTTATCTCTGCTTCTCTTCCTGAGGTGACATGTATCCAGTCAATATGGGGATAATTGAAATCCCCCATTATTATAGAGTTTTTTATTTTGGTAGCCTCGCTAATCTCCCTTAGCATTTCAATGTCACTATCACCGTCCTGGTCAGGTGGTCGATAATATATCCCTACTGCTATATTCTTATTATTGGAGCATGGAATTACTATCCATAGTGATTCTATTGAACATGTTGATTCATTTAAGATTTTTATTTCATTTGATTCTACATTATCTTTCGCATACAGTGCCACTCCGCCACCCACACGGCCTGTTCTATCCTTCCGATATATTTTATATCCTGGTATGATTGTGTCCCACAGATTTTCCTCATTCCATCGGGTTTCAGTGATGCCTATTATGTCAATCTCCTCCTTTAATATGAGGTACTCTAGTTCACCCATCTTATTAGTCAGACTACTAGCATTTGTGTAGAAGCACTTTAAAAAATTGCCACTGTTTATTTGTCTGCCCTTCCCTGATACATTGGATTCCTTTATATGCGGTTGTTTGTCTGCTCTGGCCCATTGCTTGTCCTCTCCTCTCCTTTCTTTCTGACTACAGCCTAGAGAATCTCTATCAATGGATTCTCCTCTAAGAGAAGTCTCCATCCGATTTACGAGCTTCTCCGCACCAATCGGCTTTCCCCCATCTCCTAGTTTTAAAAACTGCTCTGTGGCCTTTTTTAATGTTTAGTGCCAGAAGTCTGGTTCCACCCTGGTCTAGGTGGAGCCCATCCTTCCTGCATAGGCTCCCCCTATCCCAAAAGTGTCCCCACTTCATTATAAATCTAAACCCCTCCTCCCTACACCATCGTCTCAGCCACGCATTGAGACTCTGAAGCTCTTCCTGCCTACTTGGCCCTGTGCGTGGAACTGGAAGCATTTCTGAGAATGCCACCATAGAGGTGCTGGATTTCAGTCTCTTTCCTAGCAACCTAAATTTGGCCTCCAGGACATCTTTCCAACCTTCCCTACGTTATTGGTACTTACATGTACCACAACCACCAGCTCCTCCCCAGCACTACACAAGTCTATCTAGATGCCTCAAGAGATCTGCAACCTTCGCACCAGGCAGGTAAGTGACCGTACGGTTCTCCCGGTCATCACAAACCCAACTATCTGTTTCTAATGATCGAATCACCCACTACTAACACCTGCCTCTTCCTAACAACTGGCGTTCCCTCCCCCTAAGGTATCCTCAGTGCGAGAGGATAGCGCAACCTCCTCTGGAAGGAGGGTCCCAACTATGGGATGGTTTCCCTCTGCTCCCATTGAATGCTCTGTTCCTCTGAGACTTTCATCCTCCTTAAGAGCACTGGGGCTCTCAGACTGGAGGTGTGACAATACTACAGTGTCCCAGAAAGTCTCATCAGCATAGCTCTCTGCCTCCCTTAGCTCCTCCAGTTCAGCCACGCTGGCCTCCAAAGCCCGAACTCGGTCTCTAAGGGTCAGGAGCTCCTTGCAACGGGTGAACACATACGCCACCCGCCCACAGGGCAGGTAATCATACATGTTACACTCGACGCAAATGGATGAATATAATTTGTTGGGGGAAGTCAACATGGGAAATTATGCCTTACAAATCTGCTAGAAAGGTTCAAGGGGCAGCCGAGTTAGTCTGTACAGAAGAAACGTAAAAAACAACAAATGATCTGGTAGCACTTTTATAGACTAACAAAACATGTAGATGGTAACATGAGCTTTCGTGGACACAGCCCCCTTCTTCAGATGAGTTTAGGATAAGTTTTGAGTTTAGGATGTGCAGACCCAAAATAAATAGGGGAGAAGGAAGAGGGGGGAAGGAAAATCAAGATAACGGATGGCTAGGACATTATCAACCTAACATTCAGTGAAGGTGCCACCACCAGCTCTTTGTCTGTGTAGATTCTTGCATTAGTATCCTTCCTACCTAATTGCTATCCTATGATCCTTATCTGCTTCTTTTAACAATCCAATCTTTAGGTGCTTATAGGTTACCAATTCTGCCTACTTGTTTTTCCCTTTTATATTTTCATACCCTCTGCTCCTTGTTTCCTTGCCCCCTTCCTTTTTTTCCTTCTCCTCTTTCCCTTCTCCCATATTTATTTTGGGTCTGCACATCCTAAACTCAAAACTCGGGTCATCTAAAGAAGTGGGCTGTGCCCACGAAAGCTCATGATAGCTGTTTTGTTAGTCTATAAAGTGCTACCAGACCATTTGTTGTTTTTTAAGTTTAAAAACTGCTATCTTTGAGGGGGTCAACATATATGTGGACCAGGGGGATCCAGTGGATGTAATATACTTAGATTTCCAGAAAGCCTTTGACAAGGTCCCTCACCAAAGGCTCATAAGTAAAATGAGTAGTCATGGGATAAGAGGGAAGGTCTTTTTGTAGATTGATAACTCATTAAAATACAAGAAACAAAGGGTAGGAATAAATGGTAAGTTTTCTGAGTGGAGAGAGGTATCTAGTGGGGTCCCCCAATGGTCTGTCCTGGGACTCATCCTATTCAACTTATTTATAAATGATCTCGAGAAAGGGGTAAACAGTGAGGTGGCAAAATTTGCAGATGATACCAAACTGCTCAAGATAGTTAAAACCAAAGCAGACTGTGAAGAGCTTCAAAAAGATTTCTCCAAACTTAAGTGTTTGGGCAACAAAATGGCAAATGAAATTTAATGTCGATAAATGTAAAACATAATCCCAACTACACATACAGTATAATGGGGACTAATTTGGCTACAACTACTCAAGAGAGAGATCTTGGAGTCATTGTGGATAGTTCTCTGAAAACATCCACTCAGTGTGCAGTGGCAGTCAAAAAAGCAAATAGAATGTTAGGAGTCATTAGAAAAGGGATAGAGAATAAGACAGAGAATATCTTGTTGCCTCTATATAAAACCATAGTACGCCCACATCCTAAATACTGCATACAGATGTGGTCACCCCATCTCAAAAAAGATATATTAGCATTGGAAAAGGTTCCGAAAAGGGCAACAAATATTATTAGGGGTTTGGAATGGGTCCCATATGAAGATAGATTAAAAAGACTTGGACTTTTCAGCGTAGAAAAGAGGAGACTAAAGGGGAATATGATAGAAGTCTACAAAATCATGAGTGGTGTGACAAAAGTGAACAAGAAAAAGTTATTTACTTATTCCCACAATATAAGAATTAGGGATCACCAAATGAAATTACTAGGCAGCAGGTTTAAAACAAACAAAAGGAAGTTTTTGTTCACTAGATGGACCTTTGGTCTCACCCAGTATGGCCATTCTTTTGTTCTAACTTAACCACAGTCTCCTTCTGCTTACCAAGACCATTCTTTTTATCTGTTTGAAAGCCCCCTTTTTTACTCTAGGTCCTGCCAAGCCAAGGAGCTGATTGCGGTATGGACAGAGTTAAAACTTCAAAGGTGTTTTCACCTGCACTGTGTATTGATTATCTGAATGTGTTATCTAAAGCCATTCTCTTGTTTCTTGGGGGGAAAAAACTACCCAGGTGATTCAACCCTCATCCCAGGCTGCCTTAGCTTTGATTTGAGTGGCTAATGTGAGGCCAGGTCTATGCTACGTCCTAAAAGATGTGAAAAATCTACACTATCAAGAGACCTAATTATACTGACCTTAAGCCTCTATGTAGGCAGTGCTATGTTGACTGGATAGTTTCTCCTGGAGATATAACTGCTGTCTCTCATGAAAGAGGGGTAACTAAAAGCTCTCTCCCTTTGGCTGACAGCATCTTCATCAAAGCACTGCATTAGTGCAATTGTGCTGATGCATCGTTTGTAGAATAAACCTGCCCTGAGTTAAAAACTGACTGTGCTGTTCTCACTGCTATTTAAACTGAGTTAGTTAAACTGAACTAAGAATATACCTTTTCTTGAAGTGTGCACGTACCCTTAGTAATTCTATAGCAGACAACACAACAAGCAAACAGGCTTGCATTATTGTATGAAGATTTGCTTTTCTCACATCTTTCACAGTTAGTTAAAATACTGACTGTAGCATTCATTTCTAAATAGTGGCACAAAGCTCCATATATATTTGATTGCAGGCAGTGCATTTTTAATGCAGTCATTGCTATCTCCATATACAACAATATAATTTGTAAGTCCAAAATGAATTTGAAGAACAGCTCGCCAAAGACTCAATAAGTAATCATTAACCTTTCTTTTAAAATACATGAACAGTCAATGGGGCAATTGGAGGATTGAGATGCCAAAGGAGCACTCGATAATAAGGTCACTGCAGAAAAACTAAATGAAATCTTTGAATCAGTCTTCACAGATGAGGATGTGAGGGAGATTCCCAAATCCGAGCCATTCTTTTTTAGCTGACAAATCTTAAAAAAATGTTCCAGAATGTGGTGTCATGAGAGGAGGTTTTTGAACAAATAGATAAATTAAACAGTAATAAGTCACCAGAGCCAGTGGGCATTCACCCAAGAGTTCTGAAGGAACTCAAATGTGAAATTGCAGAGCTACAGATTGTAGTCTGTAAACTATAATTTACTTCAGCTTCTGTACCAAATGACTGGAGGATAGCCAACGTGCTGACATTTGTTAAAGAAAGGCTCCAGAGGGGATTCCAACAAATACAGGACAGTAAGACTGAGTAGTGGGGAAAATGGTTGAAACTATAGTAAAAAAAATTATAATTATCAGACAAATAGATAAACATAATTTGTTGGAGAAGAGTCAACAGGTTTTTGGCAATGGGAAAGTCTGCCTCATTAATCTACTAGAATTCTTTGAGTGGGTCAACAAGCATGTGGACAAAGGGTATCCAGTGGATAGAGTGCCCTTGGATTTTCAGAAAGCCTTTGACAAGGTCCCTCAGTAAAGGCTCTTCAGTAAAGTAAGCTTTCATGGGTTAAGAGGGAAGGTCCTCTCATGGAATGGTGCTGGTTTAAAAAATAGGAAACAAAAGGTAAGAATAAATGCCAGCTTTCAGGATGGAGAGAGGTAAATTGTGGTGTTCCCCAGGGATCTGTACTGTTCTATTCAACATATTTCTAAATGATCTGGAGAAAACAGGTAAACAGTGAGGTGGTAAAATTTGCAGATGATACAAAGCTACTCAAGATTGTTCAGTCTCTGGCAGATTGAGAAGAGTTTCAAAAGGATGTCACAATACTGAGTGACTGTGCAATAAAATGGCACGTAAAATATAATGTTGATCTATGCAAAGTAATGCACATGGGAACACATAATCCTAATTATATGTACAAAATGATGGGTTCTAAATTAGCTGTTACCACTCAAGAGAGATCTTGGAATCAGTGTGGATAGTTCTTTGAAAATATCCAGTCAGTGGGCAGAAACAGTCAAAATCAAAGAGTGTGTTTGGAATCATTAGGAAATGAATAGAGAGTAAAACAGAACATATTTTAATGCTGCTTTATATATCCATGTTATGCCTACATCTTGAACACTTGTGCAGATGTGGTGGCCCCATCACAAAAAAAGCATTGGAAAAGGTTCAGAAAGGGGCAACTAGAATGATGAGAGATGAGACTGAGACTTTTCAGCTTCAAAAAGAGACTTAGGGAGATATGATTGAGGTCTCCAAAATCACGAATGGTATGGGCAAAATAGATAAGGAAGTGTTATTTACTCCTTTTCATAACATAAGAACTAGGGGCCATCAAATACAATTAATAGGCAGCAGGTTTTAAACGAAGTATTTCTTCATACAACACAGAGTCAGCCTGTGGATCTCATTGCTATACGATGTTATGAAGGGCAGGATATGGAAAGGATTCAAAAAAGAGTTTGATACGTTCATGGAGAATCAGTTCAGCAGGGGCTATTAGCTAGAATGGATAGGAATGGTGTCCTTAACCTCTGTTAGAAGCTGGAAATAGATGACAGGCGAGGGATCACTTTATGATCACCTGTTCTGTTAATTCATCTGGGGCACCTGGCATTGGCCAATGTCAGAAGACAGGACACTGGGCTAGATGAATCTTTGGTCAAACCCAATATGGCTGTTCTTATGTTCATGATATATTAACATTGTTATGAAAAAGTTTGAAAAACATAACCTACTTAAAAATGTAGTGGAGTGTATGGAGTGTAAATGTAACATGCACTGATGGACTGATTGTCTCTCTAGGCTATTCACAGCCCCGGCTGTCTGGAGGAGATAGTCCCTGCTCAGGACGTGTGGAAACAAGACATGGTGAAACATGGGCGACACTCTGTGATGCACACTTTGATCTCAAAGCTGCCAGTGTTATCTGTAATGAATTAGAGTGTGGAACAGTTCAGTCTATCCCAGGAGGAGCTCACTTTGGAGAAGGACATGGGCTGATCTTGACTGAGGAATTCCATTGTGCAGGGAATGAGTCACACCTGGCATACTGTCACAGGACAGCACATGGGAATCAGACATGCTCACATGCAAATGATGCCAGTGTCATATGCTCATGTAAGAATTGAATGTGATGTCTCTAATTCCCAAGGATGCATATTCTAGATTAGGGTACAGCAATACAATAATCTCACTCTGTAGGGAGTTGAGACAATAGGGTGGCATCAGTTTCTGTTAAAAGCCATATAATCCAAGATAATAAGAAAGGGATCAGTCCCCCCTGTCTTCCCATTCCTATGTATTTGGTATAAATTAGTTCCAAAGCTCCCTCTGTAAACCCGTCTCTCTTCTCCCCAGGGTACACAGGGTTCCGGCTGGTGAACGGCAGCACAGCCTGCTCCGGGAGGGTGGAGATCCAGGTGCGTGGTGCCTGGGGAACCCTCTGTGGCTCCCGCTGGGATCTAGCAGATGCCAACGTTCTCTGTCATCAGCTCGACTGCGGATTCGCTGTGTCGGTGCCAGGAGGAGGGCACTTTGGGAAGGGAACCGGCTCTGTCTGGCCAGAGACATTTCACTGTAAAGGGACTGAACCCCATTTGGGGCACTGCCCTGTCACTGCCCTGGGGGCCTCTCCGTGCTCACATGACAGTGATGCCGGTGTGGTTTGCTCAGGTAAGTGCAGGGGCAATGCTGGATTAGTGACACCTGCCCTCAGTGTGTGACACTGCCCCAGAGCACAGGGAAAGGAAGAATGATCTGGGATCAAGGATTGTGCATTAAAACAAGTTACTACCAGAAGAAATCCCTGTATTCTCAGCTTCAGTAACATTGCCTCCCAGACCATTTTATCATGGAAGATAATATTAAGAGTGAACAAGAAGAATAGGAGCAATTGCTTCCAAAAGAAAGGAGCAGCTAGGACAGCTAGAATTCATCAGACTGATACATAGAGTGCCTGTAATGGCTGACGCATCCCAGGAAAAGCCTGATCCATTTAGAAATCCATATTGATGCAGAGGGAAAGATAGGCATTGGGGATCTGCTTTTTGGGACCTGAGGAAAATCCTGATCCACTGGGGAAAGCCAAATGCACTGCCATATTGGCTCTGCAAACCGCAGAAGGGGAATTAGGCACTTGGGCTCTGCATTTCTATATCAGTTCTGAGTACGCTGTATCGGACTGCAGTGCTTCATGCTCAGGATCCCTCCTCTCCCAATTGGCTGGGAGAGACTTGCTGCTCGGTCCTCAGCAGGGACCTGCTGCTGTGGCTGAGGGAGAAGTGCCCCTCCCCCAGCCAGGCAGCTCCATGTGCACAGCCCTGAGCCTCTGGCTTGGTGGGGCTCATTAAGCAGCTGTGGGGCCGTGCTGCTGCTCAGCTTAGAAAGAACCTTGGTCTCAGGTAAATAGGATGAAATTCAAGAAGCACAAATGCAAAGTACTCCACTGAGGAAGGAACAATCAGTTTCACACATACAGACTAGGAAGCCATTGTCTAGGAAGGTGCATTGCAGAAAATTATCTAGGGCTCATAGTAGAGTACAAGCTACATGTGAGTCAACAGTGTAACACCATCGCAAAAAGCAAACATCTGGGATGTATTAACTGAAGGGTTGAAACAAGACATGAGAAGTAGTTCTTCCATTCTACTGTATGCTGATTGGGACTCATCTGGAGTACTGTATCATGGACAAATTGAAGAACGTCCAGAGGAGAGCAGCAACAATGATTAAATGTCTAAAAAACATTACTTGTGAGGGAAAAGTGAAAGAATTGGGTCTGGAAAAGAGAAGACTGGGAGGGGACATAATAACAGCTTTCAAGTACCTAAAATGTTGTTGCAAGGAGGAGGGAGAAAAATTATTCATCTTAACAGCTGATGATAGGACAAGAAGCAATAGTCTTAAATTGTAGCAGGAGAGGTTTACATTGGACATTAGGACATTCCAGTTAAACACTGGAATAAATTGACTAGGGAAGTTGTGGAATCTCTATCATTGGAGATTTTTAAGAGCAGATTAGACAGACACTTGTCAGGGATGATCTGGGTATTACTTAGTCCTGCCATGAGTGCATGAGACTGGGCTAGATGATCTCGAGTCTATAATTCTATTCGGTGCGGGATCATGTGTTAGAGTTTTCCCACTGTAAACAGGGCATTTCTCTCTCTCTCGCTCTCTCTCTCTCTTGTTCTGTTCTGTTTTTTTCTAGAGGTTTTGTCACAGACTCACTTTCCTTAATGGCCACAAGCCATTAATGTCTCTGGCCAAACTCCCTTAAATCAGGCACAGCCCGCGTCTCCCACCACCATTTGTCTACTCAGGTGCCCTTGTCTGTCTTCAATGTATTTAAATCTCATTGAGACCATATGCCTGATTCTCAGTCACTCCGTTGCTGCACTTACGTGGCAGTTAAGCCACAATTACATTCTTTGTTCTTTTTCAGAGGGGTCACCAAGTTAGTCTAACTGGAAAAACTTAAAACACAACTAGTGGTCCTGCAGCACCTTAAAGACTAACAAAACATGTCAATGGTATCATGAGCTTTCTTGGGCACAGCCCACTTCTTCAGATGAACAGAGTATTAAAAGTCCAGATCCAAGATCTTAGCTATTCTTGGATCTGGACTTTTAGTACTCAGTTCATCTGAAGAATTGGGTTGTGCCCATGAAAGCTCATTATACCATCTACATGTTTTGTTAATCTTTAAGATGCTGCTAGACTATTCGTTGTTTTTTTAAGTTTTTCCATTCTTTATTCTGTTGTTGTGTAGGCCTTGTCCAGACCCTTGTGTAAATCAGAGCAGGTGTAAATCTGTGCATCATTGACAGATTCTGTTACAGTTTTGAGGAACCCAGACTCTCTAGCAAGATGTAGCCTAGCAAATAGTGGCTAGGTGTTAGCTCCCTAACACCACCAGCCTGTTAATCCAGAGGAGAGGGCTAGAATGGCTATGTGAGCCCTGTCTTTGCCAGGCAGATTAACACTAGGTAAATCCCAGTCTCTAGTCCCTTTGAATTATTCCCCTGTGATATCCAGCCCCTGATACTGGCTACTCACAGAAGTCCCAGATTCTCTGGCCCCAAAGGTACAATGTGCCCCAGGTTACTAGTTTTAATGTAAATGACACTCCTGTACAACACACAGCACTTGTTAGCACTTCTAGGGTATGTCTAGACTACATGGCTCCGTCGACGGAGCCATGTAGATGAGGTTTCTAGACATAGGGAAATGAAGCATCGATTTAAATAATCGCTGCTTCATTTACATCAAAATGGCTGCCGCACTGTGTCACCAAACAGCTGATCGGCACAGCGTGACAGCCATTTTGATGTAAATGAAGCGGCGATTATTTAAATCGCTGCTTCATTTCCCTTTTTCGAGTACACTAATCTACATGGCTCCATCAACGGAGCTATGTAGTTTAGATGTACCCCTAATGAAACTAGAGACAATTTCTTTTAAGAAAGAAAGCTCACTAGAAATAAGAGAGGGTATATGTACACTTGCACCCTCTTTCAAGAGAGGGATGCAAATGTAGACATTTGAAATTGCAAATGAAGCCGGGATTTAAATATCCCACGCTTCATTTGCATATTTGTGTTATGGCACTATTTCGAAAAAAGAAACGCTGTTTAGACGTGGTTATTTCGAAAGAAAACCCTTCTTCCGAAATAACTGTTAAACCTCATTTTATAAGGAATAAGGGTTATTTCGGAAGAAGTGTTTTCTTTCAAAATAACTGCATCTAAACAGCGTTTTTTATTTTGAAATAAGGTATTTCAAAATAGCACCCGTCCGCGAATATGCAAATGAAGCACGGGATATTTAAATCCCAGCTTCATTTGCCATTTCAAATGTCTACATTTGCATCCCTGTCTCGAAAGAGGGTGCAAGTATAGACATACCCAGAGAGTGGTGGAAACAAGTGGTTACAATATAAAACAAAATCATAGAACAAGATAGTCACCTTTCCTAGCTAACAAAATTGGTTCCACACAAAAGCTCAGTATCATGCAGAATTGGCTGGCTTCACTGGAATCAAGATCCAAAGTTGCATGGCCACAACCCCCTCCAAAAAATGTCTCCTCAGTGAAAGCATTCAGAATTCATCGTGCATATGCATCTCACAATGGTTCTGAGTAGTGATAGAAAGCATGCAACTTATCAATATCTTACTCCTTGTGGATAAATTCTCTGGAGGACATGTGTTCAGTCTATTGAGTTTGTCAGATCTGAGGTGTTTCAATGGACTGGGGAGCCTTTTCCAAGGGAGCGCTGTGTCATGCATACTATAATCACGCTCAAGAACTCCCTCTTTGTGACAGATGCAGATACCTGTACTAATGCAATGCATGAATATGGCTCATTTTATTTGCTAGGCCACTATACAGTTTGCATTATTCCTTATGTGCACAGTGTATTTCCCATCTCTCCTGGGCCCAGGTCTCTCTGGGGCGCTACGGCTGCTGAATGGAGAGAGCCGGTGCGATGGCAGAGTGGAGATTTCCCTCCGTGGTGTGTGGAGCCGGGTGCTGGATGACCAGTGGGACATGAACGATGCAAGCGTGGTCTGCAGGCAGCTCCAGTGTGGAGAGGCTGAGAGAGCTTATAGCCCCCCTTCATCTGAGCAAGGGACAGGCCCTGTGGGGCTGAGAAGGGTCCAGTGTGCAGGGAACGAGACTCGTCTGACTGGCTGTGATATCTCCATGTCTGAGACAGCTCAGGCAGGAATTGCTGAGGCTGTCGGTGTTGTTTGCTCAGGTGATTTACTATGAAAATCTTACAAACATCCTGTGCTTGTTCAATTGGACTATGACTCACTGCAGGTCCTTTCTCCTGTTGCTGAGATCTGAAATAGATATGGATCTGAGATGCACATTATGAACCATATCCAGTAAAAGTATGTGTGTTATGTGCAGAAACAACAGCATAACTTCTCAGCAATTAAGTATCAGTGCAAATCATCTATTCTGCTTCCAGCCGGTGCACTGAATGAGGCAGAGGGCTTGTGAAAAAGACAGGATGTGCTCACAGACTCCGTGGCTGCGTCTAGATTGGCATGATTTTCCGGAAATGCTTTTAACGGAAAAGTTTTCCGTTAAAAGCATTTGCGGAACAGAGCGTCTAAATTGGCACGGACGCTTTTCCGCAAAAGCACTTTTTGCGGAAAAGCGTCCCTGGCCAATCTAGACGCGCTTTTGTGCAAGAAAGCCCCGATCGCCATTTTAGTCATCGGGGCTTTTTTGCGCAAAACAATTCTGGGTTGTCTACACTGGCCCGCTTGCGCAAAAGCATTTGCGCAGGAGGGCTTTTGCCCAAACGGGAGCAGCATAGTATTTGCGCAAGAACACTGACGATCATACATGAGATCGTCAGTGTTCTTGCGGAAATTCAAGCGGCCAGTGTAGACAGCTGGCAAGTTTTTCCAGAAAAGCGGCTGATTTTCCAGAAAAACTGGCCAGTCTAGACACAGCCCATGTGTTTATTATAAAGCACACACATACCAACGGCCTATACATCTATTTCCTAACTTTTCACTGCTTCAATTTGCAACTCAAATCATGCTTTTTAATGTTGTTTTTATGTGAAATTTCATATGAAAAGAAGAAATGTAAAACCAAATTCCATTATATGCACCCTTACCTCATACCTTTAGTGCTAGAGCCCAGATTGCTACTACTATTTACCCCGCAGGACATGGGCGGTGGGTAAAAGTAGGGCTGGGAGAGGCATGGCCCCAGCACTGCCCCAACCCCACCCACTTAGAAGAAGTTCTTGATAAAACAGACAAACACTCTAAAATATATAATAGATTTAGGGTTCAGTCCTGCAACTGATCACATCCTAGCCAAAATCACACGTAAGCTCAAATGCTGAATGCGGAAGGCCTGATTTTGTGAGAAACTTTATTAAGTGCTTTGCTAAAAGGAAGAGGTATTACATCTATTGTATTCTTATCATCCGTTGATATGAAAGTATCACAATGCAGTAAAAGATCCTTAGTATGAAATGTTCTCTGTAGAGTTTAGCTGCTACTGGCTTATTTATGCTTGCATTGGATTCAGGGTAGGAATATGTATTACAGGACAGTAGTAATCAGGATCACTTGTCTTTCTTTCATAATTGTCAAAATAATTTGGTACCATATTTGCTTCCTCTAATCTTCTAGTTCCTCCCAATTCTTCAGCACTTACAAATATAGTTATTAATGCTTAAGCAAATTTGTGAGGTAATAATTCCTTGAATGCCCTCTAAACTTATTTTCAAATATATATTTGAAAAGATTTGAGTTTAGAAGTCACAACTGATTCTGCAAATCTATCAACTCCCAGCTAGTTCTTTCTCTTCAGTAAGTCAAACGTTCAGGACTAAGCCTTCCTATGTCTACACTAGCACTTTTGTGGGTTGACTGCAGCGGGGAGAAAAAACACATGTATTATTGGGGGTGGTTTAACTATGTAGACAGGAGAGATATCTCCTGTTGCCATTGAATGACTACACAGGAGACCTTACAGTGGTTCAACTGTGCCGCTGTAGAGTCTGTAATGTAGACATTAAGATCTCTTTATCATACCTTCATCTCTTTCTAACTCTGCAGATTTCATCTCTATGTTTCTTGTTAAAGATAGACTTTTAAAGGCACTGTAGTAGCATCATTGATTTGTGTGCAAGCTGTTCAGATATCATTATATTAACTTTTACGTGCTGGCATTTGTCCTTGTAGGGAGCAGGCAGATCAGACTGATGAATGGGCCAGGTCGCTGTGCTGGGAGAGTGGAAATTTATTACAGTGGCATCTGGGGGACAGTTTGTGATGATTTCTGGGACCTGACAGACTCCAATGTTGTTTGCAAGCAGCTGGGATGTGGACATGCCATCAATGCAACTGTCTCTGCTTATTATGGACAAGGATCAGGGCAGATCTGGTTGGATGATGTGAACTGCACTGGGAATGAATCCAATCTCTGGGCCTGTCCTTCTGCAGGCTGGGACCAGCACAACTGCAGACACAAAGAGGACGCAGGAGTTCTCTGCTCAGGTCTGGTCTGTGAATGATCTTGAGAGTTTGGTTACCAGGGGATTTAAGGAAGTATATGGGTGTTTGAAGAGAGAGATAAGGATAACAGAAAGTTTCTCTCTTTCTTAGTCTTCCTTCGAAGACCTACCCAACTGCCAAGATTGCTATTAAAAAGTCTACATTGACAACAGCTAATATCAAGGATTACTGGAAATATCACACTATTTCCTCAGCTTTTTAAAAATTCTGAATCTTGGATACTACTGTGTGTTACTGTTGGTGAAAGGTGTCTTTTAAATAACAGTTCCATTGTGAATAACTCCTGTAACTGGTCTCCAGAGGAGATTCATGTCTCTCTGAGTCATGAAATGAATGTTGCTTCTATAGAAGAATGTGCAGGTTTGCTAACGATCTCGGGGATTCAACCTTCAAACCACATTGAGTTTCAGAATCAGGAAACAGCAGAGCCAGTTGGTCAATTCTCTGCATTTCTTTCCAGGGCTCACAGATCTGAGGCTGGTGAATGGCAGTGACTGTGCTGGGCGGCTGGAAGTTTTCTACAATGGGACATGGGGCAGTGTTTGCAACACTCCTATGGATGCAGTTACCAGAGCACTTATATGCAAACAGCTAGACTGCGGAGATAGTGGGACTCTTGTAAGTGAGCTTACATATGGAACTGGCTCTGGACATACCTGGGTGGATGGTATTCGATGCAATAAGCAGCACAGCTCCCTGTGGCAATGCCCATCAGACCCATGGACTCCAGAGTCATGTAGGGCCAGAGAACAAGAAACCCACTTATCATGTGAAGGTAAATAGCAAACCATTTGTACTATATAAATACTCAAAAGATAAGTTTAACTCACTGAAAGGTTTTGATATAATTATGGTACTTTATATTTTCATTCTATTTTATAAAATATCTAGTTATATTCTTTTAACATACTCAGTAATGGTACATACTTATTTTCAGTTTCTGAGGTTACAGAGATTGGAATGTAGTTCTTAATAACGAACCTGGAAATCAGTTATTAAAAGATACACATTATAAGGCATTATCAGTTGTGATCTAATCTAATACTCAGTAAAGTAATCAAATAGGAGATTTTAAGGGCTGCAGAGCCTGTTAGAATAATCTAATCTGGAAGGCCATAGATTATAAACCAATAATTCCTGCATATAGCCTGTACATTCTGGTTTAGCTACAGCATCTCTTTTAGAAAAACATCACGTCCTGAATTAAAGACTTCCAAGTAATGTAGAATTCACCACAGCCTAAGTAAAATGTTTCAGTGGTTAATTACAGTGACGGCTAAGAAACCTGGTTTTTATTGAGTCTGAATTTGTCTAGCTTCACCTTGCAGCCACTGGATCATATTAAGTCTCTGGAAACCAGATTAAAAATCCATTTCATCTCAGAAATCTCCTCATATAGGTACATAAACACTATTAACAAACAAAGCCCTTCCCAGACATTCTTAGTAAGCAGTGTTTCATGCTTCACTTCAGAATTGCAAAAACTGGGACTGGAATCCTGCTCTCTACTGTGGCAAATATTCCTCTTCTATTGGTTCCTGCAGTGATTAGGGTGCATTTCAGTTCATAGGTCCATTCACATTCCTGCCTCCATAGAGGGGATTCAGGCATGTTTTCTGAGTGGGGAGCTAGAGTAAATGCCAGGCTATTCTGTGCTAAAAAATTATGTTGACCCAGTGAAGTTGCTTGGGGATGTGAAAAATCCACACTCCCAAGAGATGTCAGTAATCATGTAAACAGCACTAGGTCAGCGACATGGATAGATACACTGAGACCCTCTGTCTTTGGCATAGGTAGTGTCTACAGCTAGACAGTCCTATCAGTTAGACATATGCATGCCAGCAGGGGACTGATTAAAGACTTCAAACTCTAGAGAAACACCAGAAGAGCTAAGTAGTCATAGAGCCCTGTGCGGATACAAAATTGGTATCCACTCCTGCATCTGCAAAAATGATCCCCATATATCCACATCCACAGACGCAAAGCAGATATGCACAAATTTGTATGGTTCTAGATCCAAAATGTGTATCCTCATCTGCATTTGTATCTGGAAAAATGAGCCACAGATTTCTGCAGATTTGCAGGGCTCTAATTATTCAAATTACTGCATTTTTAGCTTTTGGCCAATTTATAAAGTACTGGTATTAGAGGTTTGAAATACCAACAAACCCTACTCTATCCTATAGTGCACATGCTGTCCAGTCAATTCACCTCTGTGTTTTATCTGTATAGGAGGGAAAGGGAAAACATCTCAGAGCACATTTGCTGAATGTCCAAACTCGACAAGCTGCACAGGTATCTCTGCCTCTTTTTTGTCTCTTCCTCATTCCCTAAGGCAGGGGTGGCCAATCTGTGGCTCATGAGCTGCAGAAAAAAATTGTGGCTCCTGACGGAACTGGGACAGAACCCGGAACCGCTGAAGTCAGCTGCTCTCACAGCTGGGCCGCTGTGAGCCGCATGCATGCTCACGGCCCATATCGTTGTGCTCATGCCCCCCAGCACACTACATCATATCCTGCATGTGCAGGCTGGATGAGCACAGGCAGCAGCAGTGGCAGCGGCTCTGGCTCCAGGTGCGGTGGCGGTGCCAGTGGTGGCTCTGGGACCTGGGCATGAAGTTAGTGGGAAAGGGGGATTGGATTAGAGTGGGGAAGGGAGGTGTCTGGCTCTGGGGAAGGGGTGTGTGTTTGCACAACTTACCAGCCACTCAGTGCACATGCCCCAGCCTCTGGAGGGAGACATGTGGCTGTAGCGGTAGCGGTGGTTCCGGGACCGGAGAATTAGATTAGAACAGGGAAGTGGGGGTTGCCTGGCTCTAGTCTGGGGAAGGGAAAGGGAAAGGAAGGGAGATTGAGCTGGGGGAGGTGCTCATGGCATCCCAGCCAGCACATCTCAAGGCCGGTTGCCCAGCGCATGCGCCCCAATGCCTGGAGGGAGACGCGTGTGACTGTAGTGGCAGCTCCACCTCCAGGACCTGAGAATTAGATTGAGGGGGATTGGTACAGAGGGAGGCCGATGCCTGGCTCTGTGGGGGGATTGAGTTAGGGGTGTGTGTGCCTGGTTCTGGGGAAGGGGAGGGAGGTTGGGTTGGAGAGAGGAGGGGTTGTGCCTGGCTCTGGGGAAGGGGAGAGGGGTTGGGTTAGAGAAGGGGGGGTGCCTAGGGGAAGAGCAGCCAGAGTGCTTCTTGAGACCCAGGATCCCCAGATTCTGGCCCCAGCTGTCTCTGTCCTCTCCTCCTGGCCAGACCTCCCCCATGAGCACCCTGCTCCAGCACCCACCAGCACAGTTGGAGCTAGATTAATGGGGCTTGGAGGGTTTTGGAGCAGTTGTTTTTTTGCATCTCACTTGTGTGGCCCTGACTGACTTTTCTGTGGGTCAGTGAACCCTGATTCAGAACAGGTTTCCTGCCCCTCTCATAAATAAAGACAATGCTGAAACATTTTGTGTTTGACATAATATTTTATTTAAAAATGAAGCTTGGCCAACAAGCCCCCATCTGGCCACAGCATCATAACACTCCTGCACCCCCCCCCCAGATTCCAAACCTGAGCCTATCATACACTGGAACCCCCTGTCCCGAGCCTCTCACATCCCCACATTCCTGCACCCCCACATCCCGTCTTCTGCCACAACACTCCTGCACCATCTACACACTGCAAATCTGTATCCTGAGCCCATCATACTCCCAGCCTCCCTGCCCTGAGCCCCTCATGCACTACAGCCCAAATTCCTGTACCCTCACAGCCACAAGCCTGTGGCTTGCTCAGCACCCCAACCCTCCACCTGACCCCAACACTCTCCAGCCTGGAACCCCCTCTGAGCCAGCATCCTCTTCTCTACTTCCTCCTGCACCCAAATTCCCTCCCAGAGCTTGCACCTCCCACCCCTTCCCAGTGTTTTTTTTGTTTTTGTTTTTTTTGTGAACCACAATAGCAGTGGAGATAGCGCGAAGAGGCAGGGCAAGATTGTTGAGTCAAAAAAAAAAAAAAAAAAAAAAAAGGGGGCAGGACAGGGAAGACCCGGGAAAAAGTTGTTTCTCTCCCCCCCCCCCCCCAAAAAAAAAAAGCCGTGCCATGGGACAGATGTACCAGCACCTATTTTCCCCCAGCATGGTGCTTTTTTTTTTTCTCTCAACAACTTTGCCCCGGAACTTCACGCTGTCTCCACTGCTGTTGTGGCTGTTCATCTGGAACAGGTTGGCCACCCCTGCCCTAAGGCCTTTCCCAGCTGTCCTAGTAACATGGAAGGTTTCTGCATTTCCAGACGAGGAGAAGTTGCGCCTCATGGGAGGAGAGGGCAGGTGCTCAGGCCGAGTAGAGGTTTGGTACCGTGGCTCCTGGGGCACAGTCTGTGATGACTCCTGGGACCTGGCAGACGCTAACGTGGCATGTAAACAACTGGGCTGTGGAGCAGCTGTGTCTGCCCCGGGCGAGGCTGCATTCGGCGAGGGGACTGGTCCCATCTGGGTGGAGACGCTGAATTGTAGAGGGACAGAATCTTCTCTCTGGGACTGTCCTGCCAAGCCCTGGGGTGACAGCAACTGTGGTCATAAGGAAGATGCTGCCGTGAATTGCTCAGGTGAGTGACAGGAGATGTTTCCTGCTATTTCATTATATAATTTTAAGTGGAAACAGGTGTCAAAGCAGCTGGATCCTTCTACTTGCCCACAGACCAGGCCTCCTTTTTCTTTCATGGGATGGAATGTAGTAGAACCTTTTTTCATTCAGATGTACTATGGAATCAGATCATGTTGCTTCCTTTATCTAGCACAGGCAAAGTCACTATCTCCATGTTGCTCTGAGGAAGAGATCATGGGTGAAACCTAGATGATGTGCAGAGGCACATGGGGACTCAGGAACAATCACATAACAGCATGTCACCTCCCCCACACTCCATTCCAGTTCTCCTTCCTTTTCCCTTTGCAGGTGCAACAGAGACAACACCTTCATCAGCTACAACAGGTAACACATTTTTTGCCAATCAAGTGTTAAATTGCCCTGAACACAGGTTTACAGAGGGATGAGCTGGGACCTCCAAGCTGAATACATGAGCTCCTTTACACAGAGTGTGAAATCTAAGGCTATGTCTACACTCACCGCTTCTTGCGCCAGAAATATGCAAATGAGTCTAAGCATGGAATATCGCTGAGCCTCATTTGCATACCTAATGAGCCGCCATTTTTGCAGAAGAGGCTCTTGTGCCAGAAGGAGCTGTCTACACTGCCCCTTCTTGCGCAACAAAAACCCTCTTGCGCAAAGCCGTTCTTCCTGAAAAGTAATCGCATAACAGCATTGTGCAAGAGGGTTTTCCATGTCCCAGCCAGTTACCCTGCTTCCTAGGTGGCTCAATAGGACACTGGTGAGCTCCCTGGGCCCCCTGACTCTCACAGAACAATATCTCCCTGTTGCATTTTCCTTTCCATTCAGCTCCCCTGGACCACCCTTTGACCGACAGTGGGAGACTCATGGTGCCTGTGATCATCTGCATTATCCTTGGGACCCTGCTCTGCCTGGTCTTAATCCTGCTGGGTGTGCAGGTACAAAGGGCCAGGGCACAGATCAGAGGTAGGTCTTGATTTGAGTCACTGTGTAAAATGACTCTACAATAGCAGATGTGCTGCAACTGAGGAGGACAGTAGCAGAACTGTGAGAGGACCTCAGGTTCATGCTAAGTCCTGTATTATATAATATTGTCACTGATGGCTATAGAAATGACCAGGGGAACAACACCACTTTCAGATGATAGTAAGTCAGGTGCATTTGAGGGCAGTGGTGACAGAGAAATAATAAATAGGAGATTGAACAGACTGTAATTATTGGCAAAAATAGAGATCACATTTGGGAAAGCGCAAGAGAGTGCATGTGAAGGAGGACCCTGAACAGAGAGACTCAGTGGGAGGGAGGATTTGAGGAAGAGGAAATGCTGGAAAAGAGCTTGGATAATAGTGGCCAAAAAGTCAGAATCAATTCCAATATTAGGTACTTTTCTTTGTTAAGGCTAGTTCCAGCCTAGGGACTGTGTTGGCATTATATGTACAAGTACGAAGTATGTAGATCTTATTACCCCCAAAAAAATTCCCACTGGAGACCACCCAGGCTACATCTACACTGGCAGCTTCTTCTGCAAGAACAGCGGCTCTTGCGCAAAAACTTGCCAGCTGTCTACACTGCATGAGCATTCTTCCAGAAGTAAATTTACAGTACAGCATTGTAAAACAGAGCTTCTTCCGGAAGAGTTATTCCTCTCCCCACGAGGAATAAGCCCTCTTGCGCAAGAGCTCTTCCAGAAGAGGGCAGTGTAGACAGGCAACGTGAATTTCTTGTGCAAGAAGTCCCTATGGTTAAAATAGCCATCAGAGCTTTCTTACGCAAGAGAGCGTCCACACTGCCATGGATGCTCTTGCGCAAAAGCACATGGCAGTGTAGACGCGCTCTTGTGGAAGAGTTTTTGCACAAGAACTCTTCCACAAAAGAGTTCTTGTGCAAGAAGCTGCCAGTGTAGACGTAGCCCCAGGGTTACACTAGCATGGATTTATTGATTAAGGAATTAACACTCCATGGTTAAACTAAAGAGGATTGAGCTGCCACTAAAGAGGATTGAGCTGCCACTAAAGGGGAACCATCTCACACACACACACACACCCACCCACCCACCCCCTCTTCCTTCATTCATTCACTCCTGACCTCAGGCACTCACACAGGCATATGAGTTGCAGAAGGCACCAAGGCACCTTGGTTCTGGAGGGTCTGTCTGCTGATCATGGCTGGGGAGCAGGTCAGGAAAGAAACTGGCTGCAGGAAGAGGAGCTTCTCAGAGGATTTCTGCCACTTCTCTCTCCTTGTATTGCCTCTGTACAACCCCTGTGACTCATCCATATTCCTCACCAAGGAGCATGCCCAGCCTTCCCTTGATCCAGCAGAGCAGCAGTCTCCTTTAATTGTCTGATGACTCATCACCTGGCTCCATGTGCTCAACCTTGCAGTTTCTAATCCCAAACACACAATAGTCTCCACTCACATATTCATATCTCAGGGGAGAATGCAGTTTAGAGCAAATTACAAGCAAAGTGGCTGAGAATTACAAAGATTACAAAATTGCAAGGCTCAACAATCACCAAATTTACAGTAAGTTTCTGAACTTAAGCAAAATTGCTGAGAGTTACAAAGTTGCAAGGTTTTACAACTGTTACAGAGTAGCAAAGTTTAAGATTACAAGCAGTTGCAGGGTTTAAAAGGCAATGCAGCTGAAATAATTACAAAGCTTCAGAGAATCATTTACAAATCATCAGTAATGAAGTGACTTAGAAGACAACTGCCCTCCCCCAGCAGTTAGCAGGAGGTTTTTGTCAGTCTCTAAGTCATGTGTTGGTAGGAACTTAGGCTACATCTACATTGTGCTCTCTTGCGCAATAACACATGCAAATGAGGTGCAGCAATGAATATAGCCATGACTCATTTGCATACTTAATGAGCTGCCATTTTTGTGCAAGGGGCTTTTGCGCAAGAAGGAGCAGTCTACACTGCTCCTTCTTGTGCAAAAACCCCCTCTTGCGCAAGAGCCATTCTGCCTGAAAATAAGTGGCCCTTTGCGCAAAAATGGCAGCTCATTAAGTATTTGCATATGTTATTGTGCAAGAGAGCGCAATGTAGACATACACTAAACTGTAAGGCTATTTCCAGAAAATCCATGTGTAAAAAATCAAGTAATATCTTGGGCAGAGGCTTTTATACAACATAGGTCAGTGCTATTGTGCCCAGAGCTGTACACACCAGTTTGGGAGAGGAATTATTTTAGATAATACCAGGGAATGTAACAATGAGTAATGAAATTAATGTATACTGGGAAAATGTAGGCTAACTGAACAGATACTTGTGACAGTGAACTAACCATAGTCTCTGTCACTTGGCACATTCAAATTTAGACAAGGCAGAGCACTAGGAACATGCTGTTGGTCTCAATCCTGTATGGGCCCCAAGACATAGGGCTGGATGATCTCAGAGTTTCCCCATCTAGGATTTTTATGATCTTTGGCAAATTGTCTTTTTTTCAGGTGCCACAAAATCCTCAGATCCCGTGTATGAGGAAATTGATTATAACCGGATGGGAGAGAAGCAGATGTTGAGTCACTCAGGTATGTATGTCTTACTCCTACTGCACTTTCAATCTTGAGGCTATGATGAGGCACAACTAGATTTCTTCAGCCACCAACCTTGTGAGCCCAGGACTGCTATGGGCCCTGGGTCTTTGTAGAGACCAGTTACTGGACTCATGTAGGTGGAGTAAGAAATTACCCACTGGGCCAAGAGGAAAAGACAAAAGTCTCTCGCAGAGCTAGAAGTTTTTTGTCACCCAAATTGAATGTTTTTCTCAACAACAACAACAAAAAACAAAACAAAACAAAACAAAAATCGCATTACAGTGTGAACAGTATTTTGTTCCCAAAAGGAAGTTTTTAGTGACAAAACATGCCAGTGTAGACAAGGTGTTACAAACTGAAGATGTTATTGGCAGCCACAGAACCATTATGTCTAAAACTGTTCAAATGCAGAATATGGACTGTTAGCATCTGAAATCCACACAACACCATCTAAATACAAAGTTATGCAATTTCCCCTGATACAATATGCATGTGAGAGATTTTCTGTCAAGCTCTCTTACATTATCAGGTTCACTTGGTAGCAGCAATCATTTGCATAGCTTTACAAAATGTTAATATTAATTTTAGCCACAAACTGCAGTGGACTGTAGTTTCTCTGTGAGCTGCGCTTTAACTGTAAAAAAAGCCATGGTTTGGCCATGCCTGAAATATACTGTGGCAAAGCTATGGCTGTGCCTGTGGGTCCTGTGCTTCTGGCAGAGAGTGTTCAGCCTCAGAGGCTCACTGGTCACACCACACAGCCTCTTCCTTTTTACTAGAGACAGGATTCGTAGCCTACTGAACCATACTCATCACAGGTGAGTCCAGAATGAGGGTAAAACCCCTCTGTAGTCCTGGGACAGGCTCTGTAGTGGTGTGAGGAGGGTTGGGGGGAACTCAGGCTCACCCACTACTCTGGGTTCAGGCCCAGAGACCCCAACACAGCATCAACAGATGGGGTTTGTTCTACTTCTCATCTGGCAACTACTTCCCTGGGCCACTTCCCCAAATGATCCCTCCCAATACCTTGCCTTGGGTACCTGCTCCTCCAAGATACTCCTCCTGCCTTGCAGCTCTCACCCCAAACACCTCTCACTCTCAGCACTTCAGCTCCTTCCTTCCTCCTCACATGCCACCTAGCTAACAGCAGAGGAGCCCTTGTAAGCCAGTCTCAATTGGTTCTTGATTGACCCCAGGTTATCTAATTAGCCTGACTCCCTTTGCTCTGGAAGGCTCCTAATTAACTCCAGGGCTACGTCTACACTGGCAGCTTCTTGCGCAAGAACGGCCGTTCTTGCACAAAAACTTGCCGGCTGTCTACACTGCACGAGCGTTCTTCCAGAAGTAAATTTACAGTACAGAGTTGTAAAACAGGGCTTCTTCCGGAAGAGTTATTCCTCTCCCCATGAGGAATAAGCCCTCTTACGCAAGAGCTCTTCCACAAGAGGGCAGTGTAGACAGGCAACATGAAATCTTGCGCAAGAAGCCCCTATGGTTAAAATGGCCATCAGAACTTTCTTGCGCAAAAGAGTGTCTACAATGCCATGGATGCTCTTGCACAAAAGCACATGGCCGTGTAGACGCTCTCTTGTGGAAGAGTTTTTGCACAAGAACTCTTCCACAAAAGAGTTCCTGTGCAAGAAGCTGCCAGTGTAGACGTAGCCCAGGTGTTTTAACTGGCCTGATTGTCCAGTCTGCTTCTGGAAAGTTCCTGTTGGTTCTAGGCCATTCCCTGCCATTTTACGCAGGGAACAGAGACCTACTTAGTCTGAGGCTCACATACTTTCCTTCTAGCACTCTTTTATAACCCTCTGACCTGACCCTGTCACAATACAGATACTGTAAATCCTGCTCTAGCACTCCAGGGCATCAGCAAGAAGTCAGTTTAGCTGCTCCCACTGTAATAACATCTCATTTCTTGTCTCTGCAGTCTCCTATGCAAAAGGTTCAGTGACAAAGCTGCAGTATTACACTGGGGACAGTGAGGGGGAAAATGATTCCGGATCAGAACAAGGTAATGGGGGAAGGGGGTATACAAAGACAAAGAACTAAAGCTGGGTGGAGAATTTAATTTCTAGGCATGTTCTGCATGTTCATGGGCTAGCTCTGATTGTATCCATTCTGATAGGATCAGATTTAACCAGACTTTCTAAGATTTCTGGTGAACCCTGTGGTGGAATCATGTGATCAGTTCCTGGCCCTTCCAGTGTGAGGTTCATGGGGTCCCCCCCCAAGGAAGAAGCTGCAAATAGTGGGCCCCAGGAATATTTGCTTGACATGGAAGAATCTCAGTTTCATATCTAGCACCTTCCATTAAACAAACCCCCAGTCTGTGCCCATGATCTTACTCAGCTGCAGGGCTGGCCCACAACATGTTGGCACCTGAGGTGGGGAGCTCAAATGATGTCCCTGTCTCCCCTCGCTTGGGCCAAAACTTTGAAAAGTCTCCATTCTGCCTTCTTCCTGTCCTACTCCTCTCATGGTACTGCTCTGCTACCTACATATGTACCAGCAGCAGACACAATTTTCTACACTCTGGGTCCTAGTGGTGCCCCCCCACACTTTGCCACCTGAGGTGGCCACCTCAGTTCACCTCATGGTAAGGCCAGCCCTGCCCAGCTGCTTCCTTGGCATGAACACAAGCCAAAATCACAATCTAGCCCATATTAGCAAAGAGATTTTAAACCAGGTTTATAGAGTTCAGCTAGATTCACAAAGGTCAGTTGTGGTGCGGTGGCGGCTGTCTTCCAGCATGTGCAGTATTAGCTCAGCACCAATACAGACTCTGGTCCCAATAACAACATGGCTATTGGATTCAGCAGTGCAAGGCTGAGCCCCTAGCTATTTATGTGAAAATGAAGGTGGCACAACCCTTATGTCACAGCATATCCATGACTTTCCCTTTCCTTCTCAATTACCCTGTGACTTCTTCTACACGCACCTAGATAAACAGCCCAAGCTCCAGTGTAATGGGCATTTCATGGGGAGCTGGAAACCTGCTGGGGAACAGGGTGTGTCAAGGGAAAGCTGAGTGTTGTGTTTGCTGTTCCCTAGGTGGTTCTCAATTGGATTATGATATTGTGGAGGAGCCTGTGTTGAGTGATGCCCACCAGACTCCAGATGACCAAGGTGAGGAGGGAATCTGCCTCCTGGGAGCAGCATTAGCCCAGGAGTAAAACTATTATTGTCTTTGTAGAGACAAAAATTGTGCTTGATAGGTTTGCTCTTGCAAGGTACTGAGCATCTTCAGCCCCCCTGCAATCAGTGGGAGCTCAGGGTGTTCAGCATGTCACAGGAGCAAGCCTTCTGCAAACATCTGTTTGACAAACTCTTCTCTCATCGAGCATGGCTGTGGGCACTGGATAGCTCAGGGATGCACTCAGAGGACCAAAAAGCAGCAAAGCTTGTGGTGTTGCAGATCGGAATAGAATTGTATGAGCTAAGCAATGTGCCTCTAGAAGTAGCTTGTTCAGCCCATGCCCATGCTGCCCAACTTCAACTGCTGCTCCTTGCCCTCACTCGCATGTGCTCTAATGTTACGCACAATGCTAGGGGACAATCTTTCTGAGCACAACCCTCTGCTATGCAATAACAGTCCCTGTCAACCATCCCTACCTGAGCGGAGTCCACTGATCTAGATATGAGTGTCCCCCCACACTGTGACAGGTGAAGGGATGTTCAGATTTCACACACAGACCTATTTCTTGCCCTAACCTCATGGTGCAGTTCCCAGGGACTGCAGATCAAGGTGCAGGTCAGACTAGCTCAGGAAAATGGAACAAAACAAGATTTTAAGAATAGTAGAAAATTTGGGAAGTGGTGATGGAACAAATTAAAGTGCCATTTATCTATTACTAATTACTAATTAATATATTAGTATAACAACAAAATACAGTGGGGCAATCTTCATCTGACATAGATCCTATCTCTAGCTGCCTCCTTCCAGATCCCTCAGATCCCTATGAGTTTCTTCCTTAGGCTTCTTCCAGTGAATTACAAGCACATTAAGTGCTTAATGTGTGAGCTGTATAAAATTCCTCTGACACTGAGGTGGGAGGAGAAGGGGGGACTTTTGACCTCTTATCACCCTGGAAGTGTCAGTACTTCAGGATCCTTCCTACCTCGTGTATAATTTATTTCTCTAGTCAGTGGAAGATCTCTTTTCATTACCATTAATTCTTGTCTCTTTTTCAGAGGTCCCTGCCCCACCTGGAAGTATCCCAGCAGATGGTTATGATGATGTCAGAGATGTTTCTGACCCTGAAAATAACTGGGGTGCAGAGCAGACTACCCAGGAAGTTACTGGGAACCTTAGAGAGAGTGACAGGAAAAAGGGTTCACAGAAAGGTGAGTGGGGAAAAGATCTATTACAATTCTTGAAGATTGATTTCCTAGTGTCATTATCACTTGGGCTACACCTGGACCCCTAAACTCCATTCATCTGAAGAAGTGGGTAGTACTCACAAAAGCTCATGATACCATCTACACATTTTGTTAGTCTATAAAGTGCTACCAGACTATTTGTTTTTTATTAAGTTACTACAGAATTAGGCATTGTACACACTACAGCCTTGTTCCTGCTGATGTAAGTCCTGTACTAACCAACATAATCCCACCTCTACTAGCGGGATAGGGCTTATGTCAGTGTAGTTAGAGTGACGGTGTCTGTGTAGACTAGGCATGTTAAATTTAGATTAATTAGCTAATCAAATAATCAATGCAATTTGCATCGACTATTTGATTAGTCAATAAGGACGCCTCCACCTTTAAAGTCTAGCAACAGCCCCAAGGCTGTTGCTACACTTCAAAGGCAAAAACACTGCAGGGAGCATGGGGCCAGCAGGGGACTCAAGCAGTGGAGTCCCCAGTTGATCCCAGGCTCCATACAGCACTGCCACTTTAAAACGCCACATGCAGCCCAGGGCCAACTCCCAGCTGGCAGACCGCGGGCTCCATGTGGCTCTGCTGCTTTGAAGCACCCCCTCCTCTCTCCCCTCACTTACTGCCTCTTTCTTATAGAGGTGGCAAGGGTTGGGGGGAAAGCAACTAGTCGACTAGTTGTTCATATCCCTAGCATAAACACTGCCTTACTTACATCAGCTCTGGGGAATCCTCATCAGTGTCATGGCTCCATCCTAGAGCTGTGAAGCTGTGACATTGACAAGAAAGCTGGGGATGGGGGAGCTCCAGCTAGAGTCCAGTTGCCTCCAGGATCCTTGCTTACAGCCAGGCTGCACCTGCCTGCCTTCCCTGTCAGTTGGGCTGTGTTAGGGCTCCCAGGAGCCACCTAGATTCTGTGTGTGGAGCTCCGTACCGGGAGCCGGGGAGTAGGCAGCCATGCTTCCGGTGGTGGAGAATGGGGAGCTGGGGAGGAGAACTGCCAGGCTCCGAGCAGGGGGAGCTGAGATCCCAGGCTTTCAGGCCCTAGCACTGCCTTTCTTAAGAGCTCCTGGTGAGGATGCACACCGCAGACAGACGGGGGGGCAGTGTGGAAATGAACAATCACAATAATTACTGTGTGGCCTGTAAGTGACCTAACATGGGGTCAATTTAGCTTTCTAGTGTAGACATACACAATATTTGGTAAATAGTTACGTGAGAAACTCAGCTTTCAGTTTAAAAAAGGAAGTTGCACAAAGAAGGTTCAAATAATTAATCAAGTTTAACCTCAAGGCTCAAGAACTAGAAGGCAAACCAGAAAACAAAAAGAAACCAAAGTGATTTAAAAAAAAATCTCAAGACTGTTAAGCCAATCTCATGATATTTGAGGCCTGAATCCTGATTTCTGAACACTTGGGGTTGGCATTGCTGGAAATGTTTGTTTCCTACCCACCTACATGAACATGGGAATGAGTTATGCAGCAAGGAATAAACCCTGATCAAAGTGATGGTTGTGAGGAGTCTCTCTGCCTGTCTCTTTGCATAGATGTGTATGAAATAGAAATTCCAGAAGGGTTATTAGGCTGTTTAATGGGATCTCTACTGTAAGTAACTTGGGACAGCCTCTACTGGCCACTAGAGGTCACTGTCACTGCTCTGAAACTTCAGGGGGTAGCGGAATTTGTCTGTACAGGATACACTGAAAAACAGCTATTGGTAAACTAACCCTCTCAGCTGTATGACCTCTGTGAACATTGTTAAATAAACAAATCCATGATGATTCCTAAATAAGGCTCTAAACCTGCAAACACTGGAGTCTACTTGTCAATCTGCTTACAGGAGTAGTCTCACTGACTCAAGAATGGCACCAGCCTCTTCCTGGTGGGGGGAGAAGGGGCTGAGGTGGGCCAGATAGAAAACTGGGAGGCTGTGCCCACCTCACCATGAGGTCCTTCCCTTCTCTATGGCCCTGCCCCCTCTGTGTCCCCCTTCCCCCACACCTGGCCAAGTCACAGGCTGGAAGAGGGAGCCAGGCTGTGCTAGGCACTGGCTAATCACAGTGGATAAAAGCTGCCCAGGCAGGGGGACCCAGCTGGAGCTGGCAGAGTCCTTGGGGAGCAGTGACAATGGTGGTCATTGCCCAGGAGCCCAGGCCAGAGTGTGGGAGCTCCAGACCGTCCATCTGCCTTGGGTGGCACATCCCAAAGGGCAAGGACATGGGCAGGGGGCTGCTTTCAGGTATCCCAATTACCTACCTGATCGTCCTTTGCTGTTGCTGCAGCTGGTCACCCAGTGAGAGGCTGACACTCCTCATTGCAGGAGGGGTAACGGGAGTCCGAATTAGGATCTTTAATTCGAACTACCTAGTCCATGCCGCGTCTAGCCACGGGCATGGAGTTCGGACTAAGGGGGATTTAAAAATGGCAGCTCCCGGGAAGATGCAAATGAAGCCCGGGATATTTAAATCCTGGGCTTCATTTGCAACTCCGCTTGCCCTCATTTGCCTACCTAGCTCGAACTAGCAAGCTAGTGTAGACATACCCCTGGAGAGTAGAAGCTACCATTGCATGGCTATAGGGGTGCTAAGACAATTTTGGGGGTTGCTATAGTCCCTGCAAACCCCGCGCTAATGCTGACTTCAATGGGACTGTCCAGATCAGGACAATTGCTTGATCTGGGCCTGGGTCTCTTCCCCCAAACAAAGTGTCAGTGCTCTGTGGGGTAATATGAAGAACAGGGCCCTGTGATGGGGTTATTGGCCTACGATCGGGTTTGAAATCACTTTCAATATGCAAATATCCCATTACCATTGTAGCAGAGAACCTCACTGAGCTCCCACTGAGCTCCCACCATTATAGCTGAGCTCCCACTGTGACACTTCACCCCCATATTTTTATGGAAATATATTTTTGAATAGGAATATGCATAAATTGAATGTGCTTTGTACAAAATAGATACAGTGATCTGTCATTTAAGAGCATGTGATTCCCTGAATGTGTATTTCCGTGTGTGTGTCTGTGTGTATCATTCTTGTATGTGAAGTTAGAAATCCGAAGTGTAAACTTGCTTATTAATCTAAAATTTCTAGTGAGAGCCATTAGTGGTACTTAAGGGACTTAATGGCCCAGTGCTTAAAACAACAATAAGTAAATGGTTTTATTTTTCTGGGAAGACACCACTGGTGCTCCAACCTTGGAGTGGGGTGGTGGGGGCGAGTCTGGAGCACCAATGCGGCCTCCCTGAGCAATGAGAGAAAGGGATGGGAGTCACGGATTGCCTGGAAGGCAGCCATGGACCATTAGTGGTCTGCAGACCGCAGTTTGAGAACCACTGATTTAAGGGTTGGGAAGCAATCAAGAACCATCTTCAGCAGTTTTTGAAACTGCCTCCACCATCCTAAGAGGCAACACATGAAGAAACCTGAAAACAAAGAACTCTAAATACACAAGAAGTTGTTAGAACCAGGCCAGAGAAAAGATCAGCTCTGACTTGAAGGATTTTACCTGGAATAAGGATTAGGGTAAGACATATATTTGTAACAATCTCTCTTAATGTGTGTGTGGCTTAGCTGGTGTGTTTTATTTTAGCTTAGTAACTTGCTTTGATCTGTCTGTTTTCACTTGCAACCACTTAAATTCTTCTTTTTATACTTAATAAAAGCACCTTTGTTTATCGGTGTAAATAATTGTTATCTGGGGGAGGGGTAGTGACAGCTGGGCATCTCTCTTTCATTGATAACGGGGTGGACATATTTATAATCTTGCTCTGTGTAAAACTTCTATATAGAGTACGATGGATTTATTTGGAGGTTTGGTCCCTTTTGAAGGCTAGACCCCTGGGTGTTGTCAAGTCCCTGTAACTGCGTCATCCCAGACTTGAGCTGGTTCAGCATCTGTGTTACTCTACTGGGGGACTGTTACCCCAACTCTGTGCCTTTGCTAAGGGAGACCAGAGCTTTTGGCCCAGCAGGACAGGGTGTCAGGGCACCCCAGGGAGCAAGTAGGGGGCTCAGTGATATGATCATGTTGGGAATAATTCTTGGACACACTGGGTGCAGGTGAAAACAAGCAGAGGTTTATTGAACACACAGCGCTGGTGGAGTGCGGACCAGGTGTTAGCCCGGAGAGCACTAACTTAACCAAAACATACATTAGATTATATAGGTAGCAGATGGATGGAGGAGAAGTGATTTGATAGGTCTAGCAGTGGAAGTGAGATATGCACATAAGCCAATGGCCTATGACAGTTACACGGCATCTCCGCCCATTGCCAATTAAACATGTTATCACTAATACAAATAATTATTCCTAACAAGCTAAATGAGCCAACATAAACAAAGGCATGTTGATGGTCATTTTGTTGGCTGGAAATATAATGCGTCTCCTGCGGGGGTGGTATTGCCTTGGCGCGATCTTTGGGATCCAAGCTTATTTTCTAGGAACAAAGCAGACAATGAAAAACAATCCCACGCGGTTGTTTGGTACCGGCCTTATCAAAGTGAGGCCCTTTGGAATGTAGTTGCCAGGACAACCAGGTTCAAGTTAACAAGTTAACTGCTGTCTGGGTGCTTCCCAGGGCTGGCCTAATGATTTGAGATTTGAATTTGTCAGTTCTCAGCAAGATACCATGGGCTGCCTCAATTTACCCTACAATCAGCACATAGGTGACAGTCACAAGGGGATCTCTGTGACTGAACCATTCATCCCCACTTTGCACCTCAGAGGAAAGTGGGTGGGAATGAAATGTGCATTTCCTTGTACTTGATGAGAATAACATGCAAATGTATATTGTGTGGGCAGGATGAGCTCTATGATGTCATCCCCTTTTGGATTCCTTGTCTTTGAATGTCCCATGCGGTAGGAGCCCTTCACTGCTTCTCCCAACCAGGTCTCACCTGCCACATGTCCCTTTAGGAACTATACTAGTGTTGTGTGGTACTCACCCAGGCAAAAGCCATCCCTGCCTCTATATGCAGGCCTTTTAAGGTTTCCAGGAGCATCTGGAACACTCCCACTACCTCGTGGAGTGGCTACCCCTAGTGAAAACACTACAAAATCCTCAGGCATGGCATGACCCAGGAAAGTGGATACTTCCATTGGTTAATGGGTTTGGTGAAGAGATATCTTGCTGTGTTCCCCCATGCCAAACCCCATCTATGTTCCCATGTATACCTAATTTGCCTTGCCTGGTCAGTGTCTATAGGTTCCCCGCATGCTTGTTCCCCAAAACTTACCCTATATGGCCTTTTGTCGCAATCAAGAAAGCCATTAACACCTGTGATTATAATAATAAATTTAAGCTGCAGTCCATTTATCACCAAATGATTGTAAATCCCATATACAGTCCCAGTCCAATTATATACTATTTTGGTAACATACAGGAGGCCCCCACTTTACGACAGCCCGATTTATGACCCCCTGCACTTACGACGTTTTCCATAAGTGTGGAAGGGGCAGAAATCCTCAGACTTACGTCCTCAGCCCTGCATTTACGATGGCGTATGACACCTGTCATAAATGCAGGCTCGAGTTACAACGCCCCCAACTTGTGATGCTATCCCAATAACCGATCGCATCGCAAGTCGGGGACAGCCTGTATTTGGTATCTTCTGCCCATAATGTCCAGTATCTGTTATTTTGGACTGAGATGTTGAATTCAAAATAAGGTTATTAGCTCCGCTAGGGACGTGGATGCTCTCATTTCGCACTCCCAAATTGATGCTGGCGAGCTCTGGTTTGGGTCACCTGTAACTCCAAAGGTGACATTAGAGAGCATACCAGCTCAGTTTCCCCTTTGATATTTATATACCCACTGCCTCCTTTTGTCCCCCCTCCCCATTTTTTCCTTCTTCCCCAGTCCCTTCTCCCCTATTTATTTTGGTTCTGGACATACAATCTCCGGTCATCTGAAGAAGTGGGCTGTGCCCATGAAAGCTCATGATACCATCTGCATGTTTTGTTAGTCTTTAAAGTGCTACCACACTATTTGTTGTTTTTTAAGTTTATCCTGTGCAGACTAACTCAGCTACCCCTCTGAAGCATTAGCGATACTGTCGGTGGTCCAAGTTATCCGGTCAATAGTTGGTTGATAGTGGAGGAGAGTGATTCTTGCCCTATAGAGTATTTGAGCCATGGAAGGACAAGTTCACCGATATCAGATGTGGGGCAGGAATTGCTTTTACATTTATTCTTGTTTAAATAATATGTTGACCTTCAAACGCTTTCACCAGTCATAGGCATAGGATTAACAGCATCTGCAGAGAAAATACAAAACTATTCTCGGGGTTTCAAATATATCCCCGGCACAAAAATTAAGTGTTACAAGGGGTTAAGATCAATAGGTGTGCACCCATGGAAACATAGTAAAGTGGCTAGATGGGAAGAGCTACCAATTGATGAAAATACTCAGGGAAAGTCCCTGGGCTAAAAGCTTCGTTACAAAAGCGGGGGGGGGGGGGGAAGGACAACACTTAACAAGCTCAGACATTATTTCCATATCCCTAAACAAGGAAAACAATAAATCCTGATGGACTAGCTAAACTTTCCCCCCTGTCTCCAGGCATTAGCCTCGAGATTCAGGTACATTACCTATTTACCAGCTGTCATAACCAGGAGTGCTGACCAGCACCTGGTGACTAAGGGGTTATCTCTGTACCTAGCCAGGTATCGGGTGTCAGCTAATAACAATGCAGGTAGGAATTTCAAACTGGAAAAGAGGATTTTCTATCTCTGTTCTTTGTTTGAGAGGCAGAATGGTTTCTCCCACGCATTGAGGGAGATAGGAGACACTTCTGTCTCCAAGAATGGACTTCTTACAAGGTGTAACTAGGGGAAAGTTTAGCTAGTCCATCAGGATTTATTGTTTTCCTTGTTTAGGGATATGGAAATAATGTCTAAGCTTGTTAAGTGTCCCCCTCCCTCTTTTGTAACTAAGCTTTTAGCCCAGGGACTTTCCCTGAGTATTTATATCAATTGGTGGCTCTTCCCATCTAGCCACTTTACTATGTTTTCAACTGTAGTTTTGTTTTGATAATAAAGGATTGTTTTCTTTTCTAATTAACCAAGATTGGTTGATTGTTGTGTCCTTAGGACTCAGTGCCTCATTACAAGGACAGAGTCCATTGTTGTCTGTGGATCCCCTCTATTTTTCCCAACTCCAAGCATAACGGAGGTTGGGGCAGGGGGAGAATTTTACCTTAAAGAGGAGATTTCCCAAGTGATCTCTTCCCTGGTTTTCTTGAAATTACTTGGGTGGTGACAGTGGATTCCCCAAAATCCTACTATCCAGATTTTGGGGGGAAGGTTTTGTACCAGAGCCTGTAGAGGCAAGGTTTTGGAGTGCTCTTGCAGGCCCCCTCTTCTGTATTCGTTGTGCCACAGTGGGGAACAGCCTTGACACCAGCCTGGGAGGGCATGCATTGTTTCCCCTTATTGCCCCTGCGTATGCTTCAGGAACGGGGACACCCTCCTAAGGTTTATCTGTTGTTTATGTTCTATACCACTTTTGGTAACTGCCCATTCATTAAAATGTTATTGTTACTAGCTTAAACTATTACCATACTAAGCTGTTACCATTCACAGGAATTTAAATTCCCTGTGCCTGCACTATTTTTTTAACTTGCTGCACAGTTTCTTTTTGTACCTACTCGCTCCAACTTCTGCTTTACTTACATAGTTTCAGAATCAACTTGAACAATTTGCAAAGCCCAGCAAGTTTGCCACTACAATTGTGCCACCACCAGATCCTTGGTCTTTAGGTGGTGGCAGGAGTCAGAGGGGTAGGGAGAAATCTGATTAGAGAGTCACTGATTTTTCCTGCTTACTGCAGTATCCCCTCTCTTCCCCAAACAATATACAATAATGCTAGCATTGAGACGAATAAACAACAAACATATAACACAACACATGAGACACAACACATAGACATAACACACGAAACACATTTTTTTTTGCGACATTAAATCCATATTATTCTCATTGCTCTTCAGCTGGTACCAGCTCTTTCTGATGTTCTGAAAGACAAAAGAAAACATTTCTACCCCTGTGGGGGTGGCACATTATATCTAAAAATACTTCTTTCTTTGACAGATATTCTTGCTGATTTTTCTATTTGCCTGCAGTTATCCCAATACTTCCCCGTAATTTTGTTTTATAAGCAGACAACGTTTTAATAACTTTTCCCTTTATGGGTTGAGGGTGAATTATCCCACTGTTTAATCATTAAATTATCCCACTGTTTAATAATTAAATTAATAAGGTGGGATCCCTCAGTTTTCTTTTTATACTGCAGACAAGATGTGTTTTCAGCTACAACTTCTTCATACTTAAAGGCTACATCTACATTGTGCTCTCTTGCGCAATAACATATGCAAATGAGGCACGGAGATGAATATCACCACGCCTCATTTGCATACTTAATGAGCTGTCATTTTTGCGCAAGAAGGAGCAGTCTACACTGCTCCTTCTTGTGCAAAACCCCCCTCTTGCGCAAGAGTCATTCTGCCACCTATTTTCAAGCCCTTTGCGCAAAATGGTGGCTCATTTGCATATATTATTGCACAAGAGAGTGCAATGTAGATGTAGCCAAAGGGTTTTCCTTTTCCAAAACAAAATCATATGCATTATGCATTGTTACAGGGTTACTTTATAAACATTAAATTCATCCCAGGATTAAACAATAACATTAGCATACATTTTCTTACAAGTGGATGTTTACCATGCCTTTAACAAAAAAAACCTTTGAGGCCAGTGTATTCCATGTCTTCCTGAAATCTTTGCATAGGCTTTAATTTATCCTGGAGCTATGGGTAATTTTTTTTAAAAATAGGTGTATTATACATGTAAGCAGATCCCTCTTGTGCTACCACTTGTATTCACACAGACATGTTTTGGCTCTCTCTAATATTCAAAATTATCAGCAGCTTAGAGTCTGTGCCTTAAAAGAGACACAAAAAATGTTAGAGTTCTGACTGCTATTTACTTTAAAGTCCTGCTTATTTGCTATTTTGCCAAAATAAAGAAATCCATAATCTTTTCCCATTGACTCTTTCCCCATTTTTCTGGTTCCAGCTGCTCTTATAACAGCTACAACTTGGTCTATAAAAAATATGAAGCACTGAAACACCTTCAGGGTTAAATGCTAGATATAAAAAGCCAAGCAACTAATTACCAATATCTGGCAAAAGTGCCTTGTCAGTTTTACAGCTCTGAATGAAATGGCATCATTAAAAACAAAACCATTCATTTACCCCAAACCTACAAAACAGAATTTCATAAACATACAAAAACACTGGTTAGATCCTAGAAACCTCACACATTTACACAATATGTACATACATATACATGCATGCACTCTTTTAACTTCTATTTACACTCATAGCTCTACAAAAATTACATTCCCTTTTATTCATTTGGGATAATTAAATTTTCAATAAAACAAACCACTTTTAGCAAATTCCACTAAAGCGTCCATAGCTAAATTACTTAAATTAGATTGTCTTTTTGCCTGGATTCTTTACAAGCATTCCTTTGGAAAAAGGACCCATTTTTCCTCCAGAAAGGTTGCAAAGAAACCAATAATTCCTTTCCTATAGCACTTTTCCTTCTAGTATTTTTACAACAATTGCTCAATTCCTTCCAGACTCTGCAGAGTTAACTCTCGCTCTCTTTCCCTTAAACACTTCCTTATTTTGCTTTCTTATCTGTCTGGACCGGATCCTGCTTTTCCTGCTGAATGGCCCCTTTCCAGGGACATAGGTTTTGTCCCTTACTAATTTAGCAAGGAAGGTAGGCTCCTTAACTAGCCCCCCACACCTCCTGGTTCCTTTTCTTGGGTAAATTCAAATTTTCATGTATTTGGAAAGCTAGTATAGTGGAATGTTGTTTAAGCCATCTTATTTTAATTGCAAAATTCTAGCTTTTTTACTTTTATTCCTATTCTTTAGAGCATTCTATTGCTTTACAGATGCCAGTCTGTGTTTTCCCCAGTTTTTACCAAATTACTTGACTTTTATCTCAATCCCAGCCGACCAGTAGCTGAGTTTAGCTTGTAAAATGCTCAGGGACAGTCCAGGGGTTACCAAGTGCCCATCCCAGCATCATCCCCCAGTCCTTATCCCTGCCACTCCTGGAAAGTGACATGGTTCCCAAATCTCCTGGACCTGTCTGGGTCCCTTGGATCCTGTTCATGACACCAATTGTCATGTGTTTCTATTTATTTTAGATCCAAGGGAAACCAGAACACTCCAGAGAGACTTAAGCACTTTCTTATTTATTGCAAGCTTTCAGCAGTTAATATAGTTGTTTAAATTTCACAGTTGTTTAAATTTAATATAGTTGTTTAAATTTCCTTAAAAACAATTACTATCCAATTTAAACCTTAAATACTATAAATTCTAAAGCAATTAATACAGTGCAATGCAATGCAAAAGCAATTAATAGAAGATTATTATAATATAATAATTAAGCCTAGTTCACTTACACCCATGTGCCACTGTATGCCACCTACAGTGCCAGGCAGAAGGTTGAGGTCCCTTTTATTCCCACCCATTGGGACGTCATGCACTGGTGTGAAGGGCCTATTTACTTCTAAAACAACGAGAAGTCCTGTGGCACCTTATAGACTAACAGATGCATCTGGCAAAGTGGGTCTTTGCCCACGAAAGCTTATGCTCCAATACATCTGTTAGTCTGTAAGGTGCCACAGGACTCCTCTTTTTTTTTTTTTGCAGGTTCAGACTAACAGGGCTACCCCTCTGTTTACTTCTAGTTACAATGAGCAGGACCTGTGGGTCAATCCCATTGATTCTTCTTACTAAGCCCATTTTACAGGAAAGCGAGACTTGGTCGTTCTAATAATATTTACCAATTGATTACGTATTGTGTAAGATACCTAAGATGCCCAGTGCCCTTATTTGGGGTACATCCTGCTACTCAGGATGTTGCAAAAACTATGTGCATATTTAACAGTTTTATGGCTGCATGTGTAATTTTTGCTTATCAGAAACAGAAGTGCCGAACACTGCTTCTTTTTGTTCCTCCTTACCCTCCCCCCTCGCTTCTCCCCTATTTAATTTTGGTTCTGGACATCCAACACTCCAGTCATCTGAAGAAGTGGGCTGTGCCCACAAAAGCTCATGATACCATCTACATGTTTTGTTAGTCTATAAAGTGCTACCAGACTATTTGTTGTTTTTTAAGTTTATCCTATACAGACTAACTCAGTTACCCCTCTGAAGCAGTACAAGGTTGATTGTCATATGTTCTTGACATGGTCTCGTGTACCATGCTTAATCTGCATTATTATGCAAAACATTCCTGCCTCTCAAAGCTTCTCCTTGAGCCTTGCCTGCATGCTTACATGCACCAGGCTTGAGACAGGTGTGGGTTTTGCTTGTTAGAGAGCCGCACTGTGGTCAAGGCAGACATCACCATTTATTGTCAAGGCAGGGCCATCCAGGCTCCCCTACAATAGAACATCTGAATAAGAGCAGCTCTGACTGAAACAAGGAACACATCACAAAATCACTGACACCACTTGCATCGACTTCCCTTCTAGCCAGGGGGTGCTTGATCGTCGGCTCCACCCCCTATTCCACCTCTTCCCCCAAGCTCCTAACCTGCCTCTTCCTGCCCCCAGCTTGCTTCTTCCCCCTCTCTCCCCAAGTGTGCCTTGTCCCCACTCCTCCCCCTCCTTCTAGGAGTTTCTTGAACATACAACAGCTGACTGTGGCAAGTGGGAGGGCAGGGGAAGAGTTGGTTAGCAGGGCACTGGCTGCTGAGGTGCACTGGGGGGAGGTGGAAGCTTGGCTGCTAATTTTTCCAACCTCAGCACACCCACACAGTCAGCGCCTATGAGTGACATCTCCACACTGCCCCTGTGCCAGGCAGATCTCAGCACAGAAAGATCTGTGGCCAGATGTGCTCTTGGACATAGTGACATATGGATTGCACTTGTCAGGTTCCCATATTATAGGCTGCTCACCCATATTAGGTGTAGAATAAATACATTGGCTGTAATGTGCTTCCTTTTATATTTGCAGATCGGAGTCTGCATTCCCTAAGAAGTGAAGGGACCTCAGGGAATGAGAGAGACTGTGCATCCCTGCCTCCTGGAGACCCACGTTATGATGATGTTGAAGCTGGTGTTCCTGAGACATCAATATAAGAATGACTGAGTTCAGAGCAGAGATCCCGTGAAGATAGAAATACTGTATGATTAGACCCTCTCTCTTCTGAATGCTCACTGGGCATGGGGGCATCAGAGATGGTCCCTGCCATGGATCTAGTTCACTCAGCTTTTATATTGGGCCTTTAGGTAGTTGCAAGAAATACAAGTGCGACTGAGACAGGGTCTGTGATTTTTCACTGTAATTTCTCATTGATCTGACTGCCAGGAACTTATCCTGCTTTTTTAGTCCTATTATTGCTTCATCATGGTTTTTTTTTTTTCATATTAAATCCTTTTAGAAAGTTTATTTCAGGAATGATGCCTCTCTCACAAGGTGCATAAGGAGGGTCCCTGGGCTCAGAAGGGAGTGAAATGGAGAATGACCCACCAACAAATAATAATTGCAAAGTGTCACCTCTGGGTTATTGTTAGTTGTTCAGTGGGCTGTTGGATGGAGAACAAACATTCTGTCAGCAGTGTGGTCAGAGGCACTGACTCCATGTGTGCTTCTGGGTGTAAGCACCCCCAGAAATAAAATAGTGGGTGCTCAGCAATCAGGAGCCAGTTTCAGTGTGGAACATGAGGAGTTCTGTGCTGCTAACAGCTTCTGTCTTTGGGCAGGGAGTTTGTTTATAAACAGAAGCAGGGTGATTAACATAACAAAAGGCTTCTTAGGCACTCCAGCAAGAAGATAGGAAACAAAGAGTAGGAATAAGTGGCCTGTTTTCATAATGGAGAGATGTAAGTAATGGTACCCACCGGGGCTTGTACTGGGATCAGTGCTGTTCTACATATTAATAATTCATGAATAATCTGCAAAAAGGGGTAAACGGTGAAGTGGCAAAGTTGCAGATGTTATGTAATTACTCCAGAATGCTGTATACTTTGGATTTAACTAAGAGTTATAAAGGGATCTCACTAAACTGGGTGACTTCTTAACAAAATGGCAGATGAAATTTAATGTTAAATGCAAAGAAATGCACATGGAAAAATATAATCCCAGCTATACATACAAGATGATGGTACCTATCTTAGCTGTTACCTTGAAGAGATCTTGGAGTCATTTGCAGGACTCTGGAAGCACTATGTTTCCATATATTTTATAAACCAGCAGCCTTATAAAAAAATGCTAGTGAGTGAACTGAGTGAGCTACAAACCAAAGTGTGGCTAACAGAGGGAGTTTGTTTGGGTACCATCCACAAGGTGCAGTGGGGAGTGCTGCATTAGGGGACTGCATTGTGAGCTGGTGGAGTGAACATCTGAATATTTGCTGTGACCATTTGTTTGACTGGAACTAGTTGCAGGGAGTATTTTGGGTATGTCTACACCTCAGAGCTATTTCAGGATACTGTCTTGATAGCACTCCCATTATTTCTAAATATCTTTGGAAATAACAGGCACACTATTCCGACGTCCTAGTAAACCTCATTCCACGAGGATTAAGGGATGTTTTGGAATAGTGGTTTTTGAAATGTGGTGCTGTGTAGCCAAGTCTGGCGTAACTCAAATTGCGTAGATTATTTTGAGCTAAGGGTACAGTGTATATGCACCCTTTGTGTATTTGGTTTTTTGTAAAGTGTGAATTGGGAGTGCTTTTTTCCAGGTGGGCCTTGAGTGGATGATTGGAGGGAAGGCTTGGATCCAAGCCAACTGCTTTGAGCCAGCAGCCTGAAAAAAATTCAGACAGTTGTGAAAGGAGTGTGGGGCAAACAGAGGACAGGCAACCAGAAGAAGTTTGCTTGGGAATTCACCTGTAGGAAACTGGAGTTCCCATAGTTCTTTTGCCTTCAGGCTTCTTTCTATGAGCAGCAAATACAACGTCTGAAGAAGCTCCTAGATGGAAGACAATATGGATAATGATCAATCAACTGTTGTGATCTACAAAGGAAGTGTCATAGTTGTCTTTCTCCCAGAGGATGAAAGAGACTTCGTCTGTATGAAGTACAAGCTAGTCTCCATATTGGAAGATAAGTTTAAAGGACTAGACAGTCACCTATCCACCCTGCACATTGCACCACAGAAAATGAGCAATTTCTAGATAGAAGTCAATGTTTGGTACTGCAGGCACAGCATGCTGAAGAATCAGAGAAGGCAGTGCAGAGCAGAGAGAAAAAATTGGCAGAATGTGACCTCCAGAAAAAGAAAGAGGAGAATTCATGTGCCCCCAATGCAGATAGAGATAAGAAACCACTTTTAGGGTAAGGCTACACTAGCTCGTTAGTTCAAGCTAGGTAGTCTAATGAGGGCAACCGGAGTTGCAAATGAGGCCCGGGATTTAAATATCCCGGGCTTCATTTGCATCTTCCCGGGCGCCGCCATTTTTAAATCCCCCTTAGTCCGAACTCCGTGCCCGCGGCTACATGCGGCACGGACTAGGTAGTTCGAATTAAAGATCCTAATTCGAACTACCGTTACCCCTCATTGCAGGGGTAGTCCGCGGGCACGGAGTTCGGACTAAGGGGGATTTAAAAATGGCGGCGCCCGGGAAGATGCAAATGAAGCCCGGGATATTTAAATCCCGGGCCTCATTTGCAACTCCGGTTGCCCTCATTAGACTACCTAGCTCGAACTAACGAGCTAGTGTAGCCTTACCCTTTGTCTTTCTGCGTAGGTACTACTGTGAAGAATGGTTTGGAAGAGTCATATGGGGGAAGGGATCAAAAGGAGACCCCATCAAATGGAAGGCATGGGTTGCATTGTCCTAGGAGTGGGGGTTCCATGATGACCATTTCCCAAGAGGAGGAGAAGGTTGGTGGTGGTCAGGGTTTCCCTTGAAAGAGGGATGGAGTCATCCATCTGCTGTCCAGGCTGGAAAACTCAAGAAGTGTGCTGGTTGCATAGAGCCAGAATTCAGGATGTGTCTGCCGAGACTGATCAAGCTATTGGACTGCTATCCCTTCCTATTTCTTCATGTAGGCACCGATGATACTGCCAAGAATGATCTTGAGTGGGTCACTGCAGACTATGTAGCTCTGGGAAAAAGGATAAAGGTGTTTGAGGCAAAAGTCTCCTCCCTGATGAATGAAAATGTGCAGGTAGAGACCATCAAAATGTGGAGGTAAATGTGTGGTTGCACAGGCTGTGTCAGACAGCGAATTCTTTAACCATGGGGTCACAGAATCACAGAATCATTTTTTGAGGAGTACAGGAGCTGCCAAAAAAGCTCCCGCTGTTGGCAGAGCCGCAGCTACACTTTACTTTCACTTTTGACACTGAGCCTGATCAGCACAGCGTTGGAATGTGAGTATGCAAATGAAGTCCAGGATATTTAAATCCCGGGCTCTTTTGCACTTCCAAAGTGCTTGATTTGCATCCCTGTGTTGGCAGAGGGATGCAGTCTAGACGTAGCCCCAGAGGCTAGCACTCTCTGTCACAGGGATGGACAACTACAAATAGAAAGTAGGCTGCATGAGTGACGCTTCATCATCTCAATGAGACAGCAGCCTGCAGCCCACTGGGGTTCCACCTGCAGCCCTGTGGTCCCCCTGTCTGTCCCCTTCCCCACATGCCTCTCGCACAGTTACCTGCTCCTCCCAGCATTTTCAGAGCATCACGAATTACCTGATTTGCACTCTGTCCCTGCTCCTCCCCCTCTCTCCCAGAGCTGGAATGCCCACTGTGAATCAGCTATCCCAGTTCTGGGAGGGAGGGGGAGGACCCAGGACAGAGCACAAATCAGGTGATTTGCAACTCCTCTGAAAGTGCTTGGAGAGAGGAGGGAAGCCTAAGAAATGGAGGAAGGGGGAAGCCAGGGAGTCCATGGGCCACAAGTGGAGCCCCAGTGGGCCACACGCGGCTTGCAGGTGACAGGTTGCCCACCACTGCTCTATCATCATGTGGAGACCTGGGCTCATTTCCCAGCCCTGACTCTAACTTCTCATGGATAAAGCAGTGCAACTGCTCCCTACTTCAAGACAGGGCCAGTCTCAACCTGCAGCACCTCTCCCCAGCCTTGCCCTGTCTTCTGCAGGTATCTCTGGTGTGCGCCTGGTGGGTGATCAAGGCCCCTGTGCAGGGCCTGTGTAGGTATATCTCCAGGGTAGGCGGGGCACTGTGCAGCCTGGGCTGGGGCACCACATCCTCCGCCATCCTCTGTGACAGTCTGGGCTGCGGATCACTGCTGGAGACATCAGCTATGCCAGTGTCAGTGTCAGGTCACTCACTGGCACTCCACGGCCTGCTCTGTGGCCCTGCAGACCGCAATGTCTCTCAGTGTGGCTCATGGCTGTCAGTCAGGAAGCTCCACACTGATGCGAATGCTGTGGTGGTGGTCTGCTCAGACACAGGTGTGACACAAGGACTTGTCTTGATCCCACCCCGATCTCTGTCCCTTATTTTCCCCAGTCCAAGGCAAGGCTTGGGGAAGACAATGGTGAAGGGAGAGAAGGTTTGAGTGAGTTCCTGAATCCTATAGTCCCAAGAAGTGGGACATAACCAAGCTAGCAAACCTGTGGGGGGGAGGGACATGTCTCCCTCCTTCCTGCCTCCTACCAGCAGCAGTAAACCTATGGGATTACCATGTGGGTGCTGAATGGTGCTGCTGTCTGTGATACACCGGTGGTCAGGCTAGATGATTTAGTGTTCCCATGACTCTGTGGGAATATTCCAGGGTAGCAGAGTAAGTCTGGGAAAGATGACTTGCTAGGAAAGGGATCTGCGAGTTGGTCGGGGTGGGGAGTGTTGTATGTTTGGAAGAATGGCTCTACTCTGGCTCTTCACAGCCTTTGAAACCCTGTAGTTTGGGCTCTGTGTATGAAGCACCACAAGGAGGCAGACTGTGTCTGAGAGCTGAAGGTTTTCCAGGACTGAATTTTGGGATGCAAGTTTTAAATTCAGTGAGAAGAATTACGGGTGCGACTGAAATTTGGGGTGAAGGTTCTAATTTTGGAATTTTGGTTTGTCCTGCTGACTCCCCTCCCACACACACACACTTCTGTTTTCCCAGTGGATTTAGCGATTATTCCATCCCACCACCCTGTCTTCTACTTTTGGAGTAGCTGGATTTCCTGCCTGTCGATTGCAATGGCTGGGTTTGTGTGCTTTCATCTTGTGGCCTACCTGCTGCTTATCTACTAGAAACAGAAGTAAGGTGACAGTCAAGGCTCCTGGATGACTCAGAATAGTCAGGGAAGGAGGCATGAAGCTTTTCATCTCTTGGTCTTCAGTTTCACTGTTGCCCCAGGTCAGAAAGTCTGGGAGGCTCAGTATGATTACAGAAAGGAATACGACTAAACCGTTTTACTTGGAGTCATGGGATTCTAGTTTAGTAGAGCTGCACATGACATAGAACTTTTTGCTCTGTGAAATATTTCAAAATTTGCTTTAATTTTCCACAAAACACAATTTCTGAAAAAAAAATCCAGTCAACTAGAATGTTTCATTTCAATAAAATCAGAAAGTTTCATTGCAATTTTGACTTTTATAACAAAATACAATGCACTTTGATACAAAACACTGTTTTAAATTTTAAAAAACAGAACAGTTCATTGTGAAAATGCTTTTAAGTTTTTTTAACGAAATGTTGTCCAAACTGACATGTTTCTGTGGGAAGTTTCAATTTTGACAAAAGAGCATTTTCAAACAGTAAAAATTCTGTTGAATCATTGTTGGCAAGCTCAAATCATGGATAAATTCCCACAGCAGTCAACAGACACCTTACACCTGGATACCATAGCATTAGCAAATGTGACACCAGGAGATGCCAGCTAGAGGGAGAACAGAGTGAGAGAAATCGGATGTAGTTTTAAAGATAAAAAGGGCTACTTCCAAGCCAAAGTGTTTTGTGCATTTATCTTGTTGGTAGAAAAGACACAGGTTCTCAGGGCAAAGGCTATTTTGGTTTTATATTCATCTTGGCCAGATAGCTCAGTCTGCAGCACCCAACTCTAGCATCTCAGAATACTCCAGTGTAAGTAATCAGTTTGTGCACTTTACATTTGAGCTGTTCGCCTTTCTTTCCATGCCATACCACAGCTGCACATTTCTTCCTGACCACTGATGATGGTCAATGTGTGCTCAGAGGCATAAGAACTGGTCACCTTGTTACTGAAATTGTAGAAGAGTAACTGGAGAGTAGCTATGACCTTTTAGGACTGTGGGTAGATTGTTTTCTAGCACATACTTGGGAAGATCATGTTCTCTGGAGTACTAAGCATGGGGTTGCAAGGAAGGGTTCCTGAGCTCTAATGCAGGACTGACTTGCTGGCCTTGGGCATGTCATTCAACTTCCCAGCCTCAGCTACCCTAATGCTATGTCTACACTGCAGGCTTCTTGCGCAAGAGTTATTCCGCAAGTAAAAACTTGCGGAGCGTCTACACTGCATGCATGTTCTTACACAAGTAAATTTACAGTAAAGCATCGGAACAGAGGGTTTCTTGAGCAAGAGTTATTCCTCTCCCCACGAGGAATAAGCCCTCTTGCGCAAGACCTTTTGTGCAAGGACTCTTGCAAAAAACAGTTCTTGCGCAAGAAGCCTGCAGTGTAGACATAGCCTATCTGTAAAATGAGGGTAATTATTCTTACTTACACTTGTGAGGGGTGTGTTTGTGGCTTGGAGCCATGATGTCTTTAGTTTCTGTGTAATGCACAGTGACAGGGTGTGTTTATCCCACTCCGGGCCAGGAGTGTTTCATGCCCTGTGGGTGGAGGAAGTCCCGTTTCCCCCCGCCCCTCACCCACCTCACTGGGCATGCTCCAAGGGCTGGAGCATATAAAAGGGAGCAGCACCGCTCAGTCTGGGCTGAATACTGGACCAGAGACTCCAGCCAGAGACCTAGGCGACCATCTTGAGCTGCCAGTGCTGGAGGAGCCCCAGGGAGAGACTGTTGCTGCAGAACTGGAGGACCCAGACACCCTGGATCAGGGCCGGTAGAATAGGGTGGGCCCAGGCATCTCTACCAGGGCTGCTGCCCCAAACTACTGACTCTAGATTGTGCTGCCCTGAACCAAGGGCTATCCCTATTGACTCTAGCCATTAGGCCAGGGTAGGCAATAATTTTTGATGTGGGGGGCACTCCAAGAATTTGATAAGTGGTCAAGGGCTGCACTCTTCCATGATATCAATGGGGGAGGTGTGGGGTCTGGGATGGAGGTTGGGTGCAGAAGGGAGCTTGGGGTAAGGGATTGCGGTATATGTCGGGGTGTGGGGTCTGAGAGGGTGTTTGGGTGAAGGAGGTGGTTGTGACCTGTGCCATTGGACTGGGGTGCAGGGGTTGTGACTGGGATGTGACCTGGGGCAGGGGATTGGGGTACAGGAGGAGGGCAGGGACTTGGGATGTGACCTAGGGCAGGAGGGTGTTGGGACCTAGAACAGGGGATTGGGTACAGGATATGGGAAGTGTTATGGATGCTGGAGGGAGGCAGAGGGTTTGGGTTATATGGGGTAAGGGGCAGGAGTGGGGGGTAGAGGGTTGGGGGAGGGAGGGGCTGGAGTACCATCACTTACCTTGGGGACTCCTGGCCAGCAGCCCAGCACATTTCTGAGGCAGCTTCCTTGCCTGCCCTGCCCCTGCATAGGCTGCAAGGGGCATGTGCATGTGTGAATAACTATATGCCTGAGGGAAGGGGGAGTGGTGCTTCGTGTGCTCCCTGTTTTTCAAACAGGCAGGACCCATTGACCAGAAACTGGCCAATGGGATTGTACTGGGGACAAGGGCAGCACACAAAGCACCGCACCTCTGGGCTCAAAGCTGAGAAAGAGAAATGGCCCAGCAGCTGCTTTTCTGTGCGACGTTTGGGTGGGGAGGCAAGCAGGAAGCCTGCCTGGGGATCCCCGTTGCGTCCATGGCCCGGATCTGGTGGCTTGGAAGGCTGGATCTGTCCCACAGGCTGTATTTTGCCCAACCCTGCATTAGGCTGTGCTGCCCTACGCCCCAGAGCTGTGTTATAGGCCATTGGGCCACACTGCCTTGGGATGAGGCGTGCTTGAGATGCAACATGCACCTTTACATTTGTGAAATCTATACATTACACAGCAGCATCCATTTTGTATTCAGAGTGGTTCCAGACTATGATAAGAGAGATATACGCACTATGCTCTGCTTTGCAGGGATCTTATTTTTGTTCTACTGTGTTTTCCTTTCCTTTAATCTAAAATAAAAGCCATTCAAAGTTTGCTTTGGTGAACAGGAAAGCAGCACCCCACAGCAGTGTTGGCAGAATGTTATAGAACCATAGCTATCATAGAAAGGTAGGGCTGGAAGGGCCTCAAGAGGTCACCAAGTCCACTCCCATGCTCTGAGGCAGGACCAAGTAAGTCTAGAGCATCCCTGACAGAGGTCTGTCCAACCAGTGATAGGGATCCTATCATCTGCCATGGAAGCCTATTCCAGGGCTTAAACTATGTCGCATAGTTAGAAAGTTTTTCCTAATATCTAACATAAATCTGCCCTGCTGCAGATTAAGCCCATTAGTTCTTGTCTTCCCTTCAGTGGACATGCATAACAACTGATCACCAGTCTCTTTATTACAGCCCTTAACACATTTGAAGACAGTTAGCAGGGCTAAGTGTGGCTCAGTCTTCTTTTCTAAGACTGAACACTATGGTTGCCAGATGTCCAGTTTTGAACTGGACAGTCTGGTATTTGAGGGTTCTGTCAGGGAAACAAATTGAGAAAATACCGGACATATAAAATGTCCGGTATTTTCTAATTAGGTAAGTTTTATTATTATTAGGAGTATCAGTCCATAGTTGCGTACTGCCTGGCTGATAGACACACTCATGCAGCATATCAGCCAGGCAGTATGCAACTACGCAAGGGGCTGGGGCTGGGGGGAATACCCGGAGCTGGACTCACTCGTGCTTCGCCGGGACCGTGCACAGGACTGGCAGCACACCAGGATCTGCGGGAACCCGGGTCAGTCCCGCTCCTTGCCGGCCGATTCTCTCCCCCGGCTCCTCCACCGGCCAGCCCTGCTCCCCCCGATTCCGCCCCCCCTGCCCCAGGCCAGCCCCTCTTCCTGCTGGCCGGTCCTCCACCGATCTGAGATCAAGCGTGTCCAGTATTTTTTTTGAAGTCACCTGGTAACCCTACTGAACACCTGCCTTTGAACCCAAACCCCACCCTGGGCCTCAGCTTCAGAGGTTGGGGGCATGGAGAGGGTGAGGTAAGGGGGAACAATCCTCAAAAGTCTGGGGGCTGCTGTATTAGCCTGTTTGCAGCTGCATCTTGTAATTAGTGCTTGAACACAAAGGCTATGTCTACACTGCAGGCTTCTTGCGCAAGAACGGCTGTTCTCTCACAAAAACTTGCAGAGCGTTCACACTGCATGCGCGTTCTTGCGCAAGAAAATTTACAGTAAAGCATTAGAAGAGAGGACTTCTTGTGCAAGACCTCTGATGCTTTGTACAAGGAATAAGCCTTCTTGCACAAGTACTCCTGTGCAAGAAGGCAGTGTGGACTGGTTGCAGGGAGTTTTTGCACAAAAACTGGCCTCCAGGAAAAAACGCAGGTGGCCACTTGGACGCTCCGTACCTGCACTCACAGCTGGCTGTTTCCTGCTTGCCAAACCCCCCCTTAAAGGCACAGGCGGCAGCAGCACCACAGCCAGTGCAGCTCCACCAGATGGCTCTACGTGCTGCAGCTCAGGCCATGTCTGCCCCTGAGCCAACCCGAGAGCCTGCACCCCCATCCCAGGAGCCACCCCAGGGATCCCAGCAGCCACGGAGAGGCACCAAGCAGCACGCCCCATGCTGGTCCACTCCAGAGGCGGTAGCCCTTCTGGACCTGTGGGGGCAGGAGGAAGCCCTCCAAGACCCCCAGTCCCAGCACCGCAATGCCAACATATTTGCACGCGTGGCCCAGGCACTGGCCGAGCAGGGACACCTGGCTCGGATCCTAGAACAGGTCCAGGCCAAAGTCAAAGACTTGTGCCTGGCCTACGTGAGGGCCAGTGAGGGCAAGGGGGCGGGGCAGGAGCTGACACCAGCCCCCACTGCGAGTGCCTGCATGCCATCCTGAGGGCCTTACCTGCATCAAGATGGCACCCACTGTGGACCTGCCCACCCTGAACTGATTTGCCACTGAGTGGTAGCTGTCCGGGGTGGCCAGCTTCTACAGGGCAATGGTGAGCCTCTTGTTGACGGGGATGGCAGGCAGCAGCTGGGTATCGTGTCTGAAGAGCGTAGGGGCGAGCCAGCCACATAGCTTCAGGAATGTCTGCTTCCGCATCCAAAAGGTCTGGAGCCACTGCTGGTCATCCCATTGCTCCGGGACCAGCCGGTCCCACCAGTTGGAACTGGTGTCAAGTCTCCAGTATCTCTTCTCCACATGGGGTAGGGATGCCACAGCGAAGCCACCGAATCCAGGGAGAGGGACTCCAGATTGAGCTCAGCATCGAGCTCATGCAGGAGTAGCAAGGTAGCATGGATCAGCATCTGCACACACTCCAAAATGGCCATGTGGGGCCAGAGCAGGCACAGGGCCATCTCTGGCTCCATGGCACAACAAGGAGAAGGCAAACGTCCCCAAAGGCACTAGGGCAAAAGCTGTGGTGTTCAAAGAGGCAGAGGGCAACCACAACAGGCACTGCTACAGCTGTCAGTCCCTACAAGAGGCCCCAAAGCACACAGCAGCAGAGAAACGGCTGTCCAGGGAGATCCCTTTAAGCACGTGTCTCAGCAGGGCTCTGCCCCCCACTCCCGGATAGTACTGTGGCCCTTTTGCCCTGTCCTAAGTGGTTCCGGGGGGAGGTCTTTGCACAAGAGCTTCCTGCCAGCGTGGACGCTCTCTTGTGCAAAAGCACATCACATTTTAGCAATATGCTTTCAGCAGTGTGGACATGCTTTTGTGCAAAACAGTTCTTGTGCAAGAAGCCTGCAGTGTAGACATAGCCAAACAGTATGATACAAATGCGAAGCATTATGTTTGACTTGATTTTTTTTATAACATTTTGTGGAGAAAGCGTCAGTGGCTCACTACCATATTTGCGAATTCACATATACATGTGTGAATTCCCTGGATCTAGTCTGAAGTGATGTTATAATTAAGACAGATTCAGTCTTAGAACTCTTGTCCAATGGAGCAGAAAAGCCAGGAATTAAAGTTACTCAGGAAGTGAGGAAAGGCATTCTCGGCAGGCCAAGTTACGCCCAGGAAAATGACAATAACAAGAAGAGATATGGGCTTTACAATTTCTAACACCTTCTCTCACTACCTGCACTTTTGATCTCTTCCCTGTTTCTTGGCTTTCACCTCCCAACCCTCTCTAATCTCCTGCCCTCCTTTCCTTGGAACCTGAACACTCTGATTTTTTCCCTCCCTCCCTGTGATTATCCACCCCTCTTTTCCTGGCTGCCACATCTCTTCTCCTCTTTTCTCTCTGAATCACCTTCTCTCTTCCCTTCTTCCTATTCCCCCCACATACCCAAGGCTTGACCTCTGTCACCCACTGGAGTGACAGACCCTGAATGGCATCTTCCCTCCTAGCTCATGGTTAAGAGGTGAACTCGCCCTGCCTGTAGGGTCTCTCTTCCACCTTCCAGTGTGACAGCTTCATGCTGTCTGTATGCACCAACTCTCCTCACTCCCCCATCCTCCCCTCTCCAGCTGACAATTGCTCTTGCCAGCCCTCTCAGTATTTGGTATTCTGCTTTATGTGCTGGTCTACACTATGGTGTTAGGTCAACATATGGTTGAATTTATAATATGCGGGTGTACACTACTGATTCTTTGCCACCGAACTGATGGCCTGTAAAATTGATGCTTGTACTCCACCTCTGAGAGGCATAGTACTAGTGTCAAACTTCCCAGGTTGACTTGAAGCAATATAGATTAGGGGTGTAAAGTCCCATTTAATCAGTTAACCAGTTAAATTTAACAGGTTAACCGATTAAGCCGAATCCTGGGTGGGGGACCACTCCAGCCTGGCTGTAGTAGCCCCCGGCCCACAGGGCTGCCAGTCCCAGCCCCTCCTGGGGAGCTGCTGGTTCTGCTGGCCCCACACAGGGCTGCCGCCTCCCAGGTTTCCTGGCTCCCAGCCCCAAGCAGGGCTGCCAACTGCTGCCCCAGTCCACAGTGTGGTGGGCCCAGTGGGGCTGGAATAGCCGCTCCTCCCATGCTGGTCCACAGGTGGTGGCTGTTCCTGGACGTCTGTTAACCATTACCCAGTAATTATCACCTGGTAAGCGTGCTGCTTACCGGGTAACTGGCTAACCAGTTACGCATTCACATCGCCAGTGTAGACATAGCACTGTGTAATTCAACCAGATTGGCCTGCAGGAGGTATCCCAGAGTGTTCTGCTGTGACTGATCTGAACAGCACTTTGAACTCCACTGCACGTCAGCTGAGTACACAGGAAAAGCCCTGGGAGCTTTTGAATTTCATTTTGCATGTGATCTGTGTGGAACACTCAACAGTACAGCCCAGGGACACAAACATGCTCCAGCATGGAATCTGCAGGAGACACTGGATCTGATTGGTGTGTATGGAGAGGAGTCTGTGCAAGCAGAATGCTGAACCAGCAGAAAAAACATGACAGCTATGCCAGAATTGCACAGAGCATGTGGGACAGGGGCTACACCAGGACCACACTACAGTGCCGTGTGAAAATAAAGCAGCTCAGACAAGTGTAGCAGAGGACAAGGGAGGCGAACATCCACTCTGAGTCTGAGCTTCTATGAGTGGCTGCATGCCTTTCTAGGCAGGGACCCCACCAGTACCCCAAAACTCCCAGGAGCCTCAGGCGGCATCAGGCAACAACGAGCAGGACATTTGTCATGATCATGAGGTTTAGCCAGAATCCTGGGGACTAAGGGGTTAACTATGTCCCTTACTTAAACCAGGTGGCAGGCAGCCAATAGAAATATAGGTAGGAATTTCAAACTGGGACAAAGGAATTTTGGGGTTTTTTCCCTCCTTGGTCCTGGGCAGTTTCTCTCCAGCTATTGAAGGAGACTGGATGTCTCCCTCTAAGAAAATACTCTTCACAGTCTGTAAGTAGGATAACGTTTAGATAAATCCGTTAGGTTTTATGGTTTGGGAAATGGGATCTGATGTCTATGCATTTAAAAATGGGTTTTGCTCCCCTTTGTAACTAAGTTCCTGGCCCATGGTAAATTTTTCTTTCATGAGTATATTATTTTGTTACTTTTCCATCTAGTCATTATGCTTGCAACAGGAATATTGTGGTGATAATAAAAGGTCTTTCTCTTTTCTTTTTATTAACTGGGTATTGGTTAATTTTTGTGTCCTAGTTTGTACTTTAGGAGTGAGATTTCCCAAGTGATCTTTCCCCTGATTTTTGTATCAATACTTGGGTGGTGGCAGTGGAGATTTTATTCCCAAAATCTAGGTTGTTAAGATTTTGGGGGGAAGTTTTATACCAAAGCCTGGTAGACAAGGTTTTGGGATACTTTTGCTGGCCCCCACTTCTGCATTTATCGTGCCAGAGTGGGCAAGGAGCCATGACATGGTGGCATAGTGGTGGGATTATTTTGAGAACCCAGGATTTTTAAAAGGACACAGGTTTTTCTTTTGAGTTGCAAGCTCTGCAGTTTTTTTTCTCTTGTTTTTTTTTTTCTTTTGTTTTCTGTGCTGCCTCAGGGAGGGGCAGACAGAAGGTTAACCTTAAGCCAGACACAGACCATCCCAAACAGTTTGTTTTGTTCTAGCTTTCAGGGCAACTGGATAGCTAGGCTAGTTAAAGCATGATGTCCAGCTCTAGGACAGATTTATACCCCAAGGAGAGGGCAGGAGCAAGATATAGCAGCCCTCCTCCCCCACTCACCAATACCTTCTATGTGGGAAGCTGCCTGTAAGCAGGGGCGGCCCGTGAGTATAGGCTGACTCGGCGGTCGCCTAGGGCACCGCCTTCAACGGGGCGCCCGGGGTGCCGGATGATGACATCACGGGGCGCCCGGGGCGCCTGATTATTACGTCACACCATTGACGGCCATGCAGGCAGGGGCACCGATCGCGCGTTCCGCCTGGGGCGCCAGCTGCCGCAGCCGGCCTCAGGCCGCTCCTGCCTGTAAGGCAGCCGGCAGACCTATAACTCAGAAAGAGGTGGAGTTTCTCCTACGGATGGAGGAGAAGCACATCCAATGAGAAGTGGAGACAGAGGCAAAACACGCCCAACGAGAGGTGAAACACGCATGAGAGGCCAAGGCGAAGCGTGTGCAATGCGAAGCTGAGAAGAAGCGCGCCCAACAAGAACATCAGACGAAACTAGTAGCAATAGAAGCAGAGACAAGACAAATGGAAGAGGAAGCACAGGCAAAGATAGCGGAAATAAAGGCAGAGACCAGGTGAATAGAAACGGAAACACAGGAGAGGATTGCTAAAGTGAAGGCCCCACCAACTAACCACCCTGCCCCCACAAATGTTGCAGTCACTGTTCAACATCCCAAGAAACTCCAGTCCCGGAGAGTGGAAGAACAACAGAGACTGTATCCTCCCAGGAGTTCAATATACAGCTGTGTGGGTATGGGGTGTGATTATGGCAGGGCAAATCTGTGTAATCAGGCTGATACCTTAACCCAGCCCCAGAACATGTATAAAAGTAAATCTTCTGTGTTGCCTGTAGCTAACAGGGAGGTTTGTGAAAGGGGTGAGTGTGAATCTGAGTTGTCTGTGGCTAGTCAGTCCTATTGGGAGCCTGGCAGTTTGGCTGCTGGGAGGGGCAGTATGCCTGAGGGGGAAGGGTTTCTTCCCAGTTCTTGGTCTGCAGGAGGTGCCTGTCAGCCTGGAATGGCTGAGGATAGTGCTGTAGGCCCCGATTTAGTTCTGGGGACAGCTGAAGCCCAAAAAGGCGAGGACCCTAGGTTTGTATCAGCTGGGGAGAGTGGTGCTGTAACTGGGGTGGGTCCAGTCAGTATCATGTCAGAAACTCAGGGATCAGACCAGTCTGGTGCTTGTGTGTTACCTGTTGCTGGTGTGTTGCTGGGAGGGGAGGAGAGTCACTCTGTGTGATCAAGGTACTACCCTGGCCAGGACACCAAGGGAGCAGCAGGGTGTGGTTAGTGTGGTACCTACAGACAGTATGGAAGTGTGTAGCAGTCTAGAAAGCTGTGGGGGGAGGGAAATGTCTCTGATTTCCCCCCCAGAGAAGTCTGTGTGTTTTCCTTTTCACACAGCACACCAATTTTGGAATTCCTCTTTTCAAGTGAGAAGCTCCAACACTAATTACAAGTATTAACAGTGAACTAGCACTGTCACAAGACTTCTGAACATACAGTGTGTCCTTGGGTACATTTTTTAACAGTTTCCAGGGTTTTGGCACAAGATTATGCACAGTGGACATTGTTACAATTTTTAGTAACAGCAGTACAGTGGTTACAACAGTTGACATCAGCAGTGGGAACAAACCCATCCCAAGTGTACATTGACAATTCTGGCCTTTTAGATTTAAAAAACTGCAGCCTTTCTGGGCAAACACAAGTCTTGCCCCTCCCCCTTGCCCTGTGTGTTCAAATTCAAAACTCCCTCTCCCAAAGACAAAGGACTGGCTGGGTGTGTCTCCCCTGCTTACAATGGCTATGGAATTCCCTTGCTCCCCACAGCTAATCATGAAGCAAGCAATCCAGACATTAATTTGGCACCCTGCTGGTTCCAATCTAGTTTTCCATCTGATTTTCCAAGTGGGCCACTGCCTCATAGAGACAGGGCCTGGGTGAACTAGCTTGATAGACTTATGGATCTCTGGTCCCTTCCCTGTTTCAGCAACACACACTCTCCAGCAAGCTGGTCAAACACAGTCATTTGGTTACCAGAGGGCTGTTTCATCTCCCTGGCTGTCTCCACTCCATCTGAAACAGCCTCCTGTCCCTCACCTTCACGCCCTTCGGGCACAACAAACTGCTGGCTAATATCACCATAAGGATCTTCTTCCTTATGAGTTTCTACAAGCAAAAGCTCACCTTCCCCTGGCCCTACAGTAGCATCTCCCTGCTGAGCCACCACCAACTCCTCCTGAGTCCCCAGGATGCTGGCTAACCCATTGAGGAGGAGAATGTGCAGCAGGCAAAGGAGGCTCCATTCTCCCCAACAGCCAGGATCTTTTCCTAATTGCGGAGTCAGCCCCACCCAGGGCCAATTGTTGCCACACTGTGATGGTGGAGAAGACACCTCTGGTGCGTGCACATTTGTAATCACACCGTAGGCGTGGGCAGCGAGTTATATGGGCTCGTGGTGCCCAGGCTCCACCAATAGTCAGAGCCGAGGGCCCTCCTCCAGCAATATTTGGAGCTGGGTCTCTCCCCCGGCCCTGCCTGGAGTGGGCCCTGGCCCCCACCTGCCAGTGTGACCTCCCCCCCCCCGGCCCCCGCGGATGCCACAGCTAGCTGCTGCAGCGGGCCAGTCCTCCCCCGCACCCTTGCAGCGCATGCGCACACTGCGCGCCAGACAGGGGTGACGGGACGCGAAGGCCTCGCCCCTGGGCAGACGTTGCAGTGAGCAGGCGCGGGGGGCCAGCCGCGCACCCGCAGCCTTGCGGCGCATGCTCATGCCACACACCGGGTATTTTAAATGCCGGAGGCACGGCAGGCAAGGGGGAGGGGGTCTACCCGGGGCCTGGGCGGTGAGCTCGGGGAAGCGCCCACCCTCCTGCAGCAGCCGGGACCCAGCAGGCAACCCTGTGGGGTGGACGCCCAGACTCCCCCAGAAGGAACGGGCAGCGGACGCCAGAACAGCCTATACCCCCTTGACGGACAGCGGGGTGGCAGGTTCTGATCGCAGACTCCAGCCCCGCAAACTGGAAGGCAGAAGGTAGGGGAGGGGGAGAAATAGGGGGAAGGGATGGGAGAGGAAGGGGCTTGTGTGCAGGAGGAGGGGGAGGGGTAAGAAAGAGGAAGGCACCAAGGGACAGGGGTGGAGGAAAGACAAATGGCAGGGGGCCAAGTGCAGACAATGAGGGAAAGAGCAGGAGGGGAGGTGTCAGTGGGAGGGGGGACAGGGCGATGCTGGGAGAGGAGAGGGTAAGGGCATTGGGGGCTAAAGGGGGAGGGGGAGGTGCTGGGAGAAGGCTTGAAAGAAGGGGTGGGCATGAGAAAGGTGGGGATGGAGCAAGGCATGTGTGAGGGCACAGAAGCGCAGGAGGGGAACGGGGGCAGAGAGTGGTGAGGGGGTGGGCATCAGGGAAAAAGAGGGCAAAGGGGGCAGGGGCAGTAAGGGAAGGGGGAGGCACCAGGAGGGTGCAGGGCTAAGGGAAGGTGCAGGTGCCAGGGGATTCTGCGGTGAAGCAGAAGGGCAGACACCTGCAGGGGAGGGACCAGCACCAGAGGAGAGAGGCAGGGCAGGTGTGTAGAGGGAAGTGTTAGAAGAGGGGATGAGGAGGGATAGCTCACATGATCAGAGTGGGGCTACTGGAGGAGTGGGCACAAGGAGGAGAGAAGGGCTGGTGGGGGGGCAGGTTGCAGGAGGGTTGAGGGCAGTGAGAAGGGCAGGAGTCAGGACAGCAGAGGAGGGTGAGGAGTTGGGGGTCAGTGGGGAGCTGATGGAGCAAGGGGAGACATGGCAGCAGAGAGAAAAGGTAAAGGTTTATAAGATATTTATTAATAACTTGGGTGCCACAGTGGCACATCCAAACAAGCCACATGAACTCAGTACTGGCGCACAACACAAAATTCATTCTGCTCATGAGAGCAAACTCTTAGGCTATGTCTACACTGGCAGCTTCTTGCGCAAGAACATCTTGCGCAAGGGTTCTTGTGCAAGAAGTCTTGCGCAAGAACACGTCCACACTGCCATGTGCGAGCTGTGCTTTTGCACAAGAGCATCCATGGCAGTGTGGACGCTCTCTTGAGCAAGAAAGCTCCGATGGCCATTTTAGCCATAGGGGTTTCTTGCGCAAGAAATCCCTGCTGAGCATCCACACTGTGCTCTTGCGCAAGAGAGCTTACACCTGTTAGAAAAGAGCATAGCTCTTGCGCAAGACGCCCTCTCTTACCACTCCGTACTGTAAATTTCCTTGCTCAAGAGCAGGCTGGCAGGGTGGATGCTCTGTGGGTTCTTGCACAAGAACGGCTGTACTTGCGCAAGAAGCCGCGAGTGTAGACATAGCCTTAGAGGGAACACTTCCCCCAGCCTCTCTGCCCCCCGAGTTAATGTCACACACATTGGGTTAATGCAACTGCAGGATAGTTGCATAAGGGGGGTTTGGTGGGGGCCAAACTAATCCCTGTTGGTAGGAGGATGGTGGGAAAAGCCCTTCGAGAGGAGTGACATGACACCTTTTACTTCTGGTCATGTGTCCATCTTGCCCCGAGTGTGTTACCTCCAGAGGCGTGGCTAATGGGGCAGGGGGCGTGGCTAATGGGGGCAGAGGGCGTGGCTAATGGGGAACCACCACCAAAAATTATACAAACCTGCCGCCCATGACTGTAGGGGCTAAATGCCACTGGTGTTTGTGTTTAATGAGGTATATAATTGGGCTACATTGGTGGCCAGTCCAGGTATGCAGAGGGAGCTCCTTGGAAAAGGCTGTTTATGTGACTGGGCATGGGCTAGGAATCCTCTGTGGATATCTCTAGGAAGCTCTCATGGAGGTGCTCTGCAATCTTTTGCAGAAAGGTTTGGGGGATAGCTGTCATATTATGTCTACTGCAGTAGGACATTTTCCCATGCCAGTGCAGTACTAAGTGATCTGGCATCACTGCAGCACACAGCAGAGCAACAAAAGGTCCCAGTTTCTGCCTAGACAACTGCAGCATTCATCCCCTTTCTGCCTCTGTTACCCTCAGATATAACACATGGTGAATTAGGGAAAGTTTCATAAATGCCAGCCCTGAAATAATCCACCACTGTTTGCTGATCCCTGCCAAAAAATGTCCCCGTCTGTGCCCTGTTTCTGCTCAGTTGGATCATGCCTGATCACAGCAAGCATGCTCAGGATGGGGGTGGTGCCAGCTCTGTCTCTCTCCACCCCAACCCAGTGCTGCTATTTCACAAAAACAAACACACTAACAAACACTCAAGCAACATCCAGGTTGCCGTGGGAAAGGGGACCAGACTTTGCACCCATTGATTATAGATGTTTGAAAAGTGGCAGCAAAGGACCCCTTCTACTCTTTCGTGTTTGCTTACCATGCCTGTCTGCAAACTGAATTCTGCTGCCCACTGCTCTGCCATGTGCTGGGCTTTGCTGGTAGGTGCTTCTTTTAAAAGACAAAATTTGATCTTTTATATAAAAGCAAGGTATTTAAGGCTGTGAAGTGTTTCATTCATTGCAAAAGTTAACCTTCTGTTTTCAACAATGTGGGTTCCATGAGTTTTTTTCCTTGCAGTTAGAACCTTGTCTGTGGGTGTTTCCTGCACACCAGCACAGAGGCTGTTCCAGATCAGAAAGTGGAAAAAAGAGGACTTGGGAAGACATGTTTTGTGATCTGATATATTCCTCCAAGACTTACAGGCTACGTCTACACTGGCACATTCTCATGCAAAAACTCTTTTGCGGAAGAGAGCATCTACACTGGCATGTGCTTTTGCGCAAGAGCATCCATGCCAGTGTAGACGCTCTCTTGCGCAAGAAAGCTCTGATGGCCATTTTAACCATAGGGCTTTCTTGCGCAAGAAATTCATGTTGCCTGTCTACACTGGCCTCTTGCGCAACCTCTTAGCCTTGGGTTATTTTTTATTATTCATTGCTGTCTTTTTTCAGTGTTTGTGAGCATAATAAAAATACATGGATTACGGAGAAGAGGCTCTTTATTCACTAAGCATGCTTTGATTGCTGGGGGTCTAGTTTACAGGGCAGTACCACTTTTGCATCAAAAAAGGGGGCTGTTTGGTAAGGAATAATACATGTAACTGTCACATTGAGTTTGGGTCATTCAGTAAACTGGTTTTCAAAGTCTCTGGGATACACGGTGTACCTCAATGCCTGCTTCTTATTGCTCTGGTGTCTGGCTGCTCGTTATTCACTGCCTCAACGCCCCTCCTGCCAGAAACATTTCCCCCTTTGTTTCACAGATACTATGGAGCACACAGCAAGCAGCAACAATGGGAATGTTGCTTTTCCTGAAGTCGAACCTAATGTGCAAACTGCACCAGCAGGCCTTTAAACAAGGCCAAAGGCACATTATGCTGCTATTCTGCACTTGCTCACCCTGTAGTTGAACTGCTCCTTACTGCTGTCCAGGTGCCTGTGTGTGGCTTCATGAACCATGGGAAAGAGGGGTAGGTTAAGAACATAAGAATGGTCATACTGAGTGGGGCCAAAGGTCCATCTAGCCCAGTATCCTGTCTGCCGACAGTGGCCAATGCCAGCTGCCCCAGAAGAAGTGAACAGAACAGGTGATTTCCAGCCTCTGACACAGAGGCTAGGGACACCATTCCTACCCATCCTGGCTAATAGCTATTGATGGACCTAACCTCCATGAATATATCTAGTTCTTTTTTGAACCCTGTTAAAGTCCTGGTCTTCAAAACATCCTCTGGCAAGAAGTTCCACAGGTTTACTGTGTGCTTCATGAAGAAAAACTTCCTTTTGTTTGTTTTAAACCTACCTATTAATTTCATTTGGTGACCTCTAGTTCTTACATTTTGGAAATAAGTAAATAACTTTTCCTTACTCACTTTTCCCACACTGGTCATAATTTTATAGATCTCTGTCATATCCCTCCTTAAGCTCCTCTTTTCTAAAATGAAAAGTCCCAATCTTTTAAATCTCTCTTCATATGAGACCCATTCCAAACCTCTAACCATTTTTGTTGCCCTTTTCTGAACCTTTTCTACTGCCAATATGTCTTTTTTGAGCTGAGACGACCACATCTGTATACGATATTCAAGATGTAGGCGTACCATGGTTTTATATAGAGGCAACAAGATATTCTCTGTCTTATTCTCTATCCCTTTTCTAATGATTCCTAACATTTTGTTTGCTTTTTGACTGCCGCTGCACATGGAGTGGATGTGTTCAGAGAACTATCCACAATGACTCCAAGATTTCTCTCTTGCATAGTTATAGCTAAACTAGTCCCTATCATTTTGTATATATAGCTGGGATTATTTTTTTCCAATGTACATTACTTTACATTTATCAACATTAAATTTCATTTGCCACTTTGTTGCCCAATCACTTAGTTTTGTGAGATCTACTTGAAGCTCTTCACAGTCTGCTTTGCTCTTAACTACCTTGAACATTTTAGTATCATGTGCAAAATTTGCCATCTCACTGGTTACCTCTTTCTTCAGATCATTTATAAATAGGCTGAATAGGATTGTTCTCAGTATGGACCCTTAGGGTCACCACCAGTTACCTCTCTCCATTCTGAAAACTTAACATTTATTCCTAGCCTTTGTTTCCTGTCTTTTAATGAGTTATCAATCCATGAGAGGACCTTCCCTCTTATCCCATGCTAACTTACTTGACTTAAGAGCCTTTAGTGAGGGACCTTGTCAAAGGCTTTCTGGAAAACTAAGCAGTGTTCCCTCTAAGCTGCAGGGCAGCACAGTTTCACAGGTGATTAATCAACCCCACCCAGTCAGAGGCTCAGGGCTCCTTGCACAGAGCTGACTGACTGTATAGGGCTGATTAATCACCTGTGAAGATGTGCTGCCACGTAGCTTAGAGGGAATACTGAATCTGTGTACACTGTATCCACTGGATCCCCCTTGTCTACATGTTTGTTGACCCCCTCAAAGTATTCTAGTAGATTAGTAAGGCACGATTTCTCTATACAGAAATCATGTTGACTTTTAACCAACAAATTATGTTCATCTGTGTGTCTGACAATTTTATTTTTTACTATAGTTTCAACAAATTTGTCCAGTCTGTAATCGCCAAGATCACCTCTAGAGCCCTTTTTATATATTGACATCACCTTAGCTATCTTCCAGTCATTAGGTACAGAATCTGATTTAAAGGTTAGGTTACAAACCACAGTTAATAGTTCAGCAATTTCCCATTTGAGTTCTTTCAGAACTCTTGGGTAAATGCCATCTGGTCCCAGTGACTTGTCACTGGTAAGTTTATCAATTTGTTCTAAAACCTTCTCTAGTGACACCTCAATTTTGGACAATTCCTCAGATTTGTCACCTAAAAAAGTTGGGTCTTCAGGGATCACCATTGGCATTTCAATATCTCTGATGGTAATTTTCTGGTTTGGGAAGAAATTTACTTCTTTCAGCTTTATGAACAGACTAGAGTTCTTAAAGATGTGGGTGTCATGCACCTTTCCCAACCATCCCATATCGATACTAGTAAAAGGGCCCTTGTGATCCACCAGTGCTTGCAACACTATTGAGAAGTACCCCTTGTGGTTTATGTACCCTTTGGCAAGGTGGTCTGATGTCAAGATGGGGATGTGCATTTCATTTATACCTCCACCATAGTTAGGGAACCCCAGTGCGGCAAAGCCCTCCACTATGTCCTGCATGTTTCCCAGAGTCACTACCCTTTGTAGCAGAAGGGTATTGATTGCCTTGGATACTTGGATCATAGCAGCCCCCACTGTAGATTTACCCACTCCTAATTGATTCCCAGCTGACCAGTAGCAGCTTGACATTGAAAGCTTCTATATGGATATTGCCACTTGCTTCTCAACTACCAGAGCAGATCTCATTTTGCTATTGCAGCACTTCAGGGCTGGGGAAAGCACTTTGTATAGTTTCATATGTAAGCAGGGGCTGAATTACTGCTTGCTATCAGCCAGCTAAAAGGGGAGAGCTGCCCTGGGAGTGGGTATGCTCACTCCAATTGTTTAGCCCGCAAGATAATTAACTGTTAACTGTTGATATGTAAATACAGCTCATGCCAGGAGGGGAAAGGAACCCAAGGTGTGGTTATGTAAATCCAATTCAGCCAGGGCTGATGGAGGATCAGTGTTGGAATGGAATATGATGTATTGTAATTAATTTGGGGCTGTTGTGGGGGGTCACAAATCATGCTACCCCTAAATGTGGGAACTGTAAAATATGACACCAGTGTTTGCAGGAGAGACACCATCATTGTAAGAGGTCTCAGAAGAACAAGCCTCCCCCCTTCTAGAGTTGAGTGAACTGAGTTGGGGGGGGGAGGGGGAAGGGCTAAAGGGCTTGAGTCAGCCTGCTTCATGCCTGCCAGGTGTGAGCTGTAAGACTGGCTCAACCTGCCTCTTTCCCCCTTGTTTTAAGGACAGACCTAAAGCAGACTCCATGAGGAGTCTTTTTGCTAGTCCAGTGGAAGCTGGAATCTTTTGCCAGCCTAGGTGGTGGCTAAAGAGTTGAAATCACTAAGAGCTGAAGTCACTGGCTTGGCCTGGAGCCAGACCCATTGCTGCCAGCGGAGCAGCTGGAGGGATCGACCAGTGGGCGGCTGGTAGGAGCGGCAGCAGGTGGCCAGCGGAGCGGCTGGCGGGATCGACCATTGGGCGGCCGGTAGGAGCAGTGGCAGACAGACAGCGGAGCGGCTGGCGGGAACAACCGGCGGGCAGCAGGGGCATCACACAGGTGGCATCACATCAGGCTCTATGAAGGAAGTCATCAGGGTGATGTGTCTGGGTCTGCACTGACTGGACAGAGCTGTAAGTGGGGCATTTGAAGTGGGGTACGGGGAAAGTTTGGGTAAGTGAATGGAACCCTTACCTTGTTGGACTAATGAACCTGAGAGGCCAAGGACATTGCTCAATCCATTTGAGCTGGGATGGTTACTCGTGGGGAGTTATGAACTCTGTTCATGGTATTTTTCCAAGTTAATGCCATGTTACTTCTCTCTCTCTCTTTCATTAAAAGTTTCTTTTCTACACAGGGACTCTGTGCTTGCAAGTGGGGAAGCATTGCCACTCAGAGGAGCCCAGGGGGTGTGTGAATTTCCCAGGCTACTGGGTGGGGGCTCGAGATGGTTCTGTGTGAGATGGATCCCTAGATATTGAACCAGGCCCTGGTTGCTGCCGGCCCTATCTGGCAGAAGGGTTACACATGAAAGTGCCCTTATTCATGTGAAAGTTCTGCAGCCACTGCTCTTCATTCCATAGCTGCATAGCTATGTAATATGATCAGTCAGTGCTTGTTTCCTGGGCCCAGAAGCAGGGTTCCACCATGTCAACATGCATGAGTATTGTTAGCATCTGTGAATTTGGCTTCCAGCATTCCTGTTTGAGTGGCATCACATTCTTCTGAGTGGTGTTTCCACTCTGTAAACACCATAGGATAATGCATGAGGTGTTTGTGATACTCACAAGAACAGAGTACAGATGAGAGGGGTCCATGCTTGCCATGCTATGGGGGCTGCACAGGTAACCCAGGCTTAATAAAAAAGACACGAATATCATTATTTGCTGTTGTTTTCAGGAAAGAGGGAGGCAAGTGGATCATGGGAGTCTGATGACATGTTCACCCATGAAAATATTTTCATCCCATCAGGCATTGGGAGCCAGAATTTCAGTTGGCTCCAGGAACTGTGGGATAGCTACCCACAGTGCATCCCTCCATAAATCAGTGCAAGCCCTGGTAGGGAGGAAGTGGTAGACCAACTAAATGTGGGGACATGAAGTATCGACTTTACTAAATCTGAGGCTCTATGTCAAGCAATTCCTGGAGCATCTCAGCTTTTGTGTAAAAAGAGAAGGAAGTTTCTACTTCTCATGGTTGCAGAGAAAAGTTTGAAAATATGAACCTAGTGACTCTGAAAGGTTCAGAAACCAGATGTCAAATGAACCAACATTTAAAAAGAAACAAGCAAACAATAAATCTCCTATTTTTACAGCAAATTCATGATTTTGTGGTTTGGTAAAACTATTGTTGTATCTCTGCTACCTGTCCCTTCATGCCAATGGACACAAGCCTTTTCCCTGATGAGGACAGGGTACATTGTTGCATAAGAACAGAGAGTATTCTAGGATGTGTGTTATATTAGCACAATTCACAACATGTGTCCATAGTTTATTTTGCTTGCAGGACAGCCCTGTACTGCATCCTGGGGGCCAGGGGAGGTAATAGGAGAAGAAAGGAATGTAAAGCCTTATTAAAAGTAGAGTTTTTGTACAGGAAAAAGGAAGAAAGCCAATACTGGCACTGCTACAACTCCTGTCTCAAACCCAGGCCTCAAGGGATCCAGCTGTCCTCTGCAGCTCACAGATAAGAAAAAAGTCAGCTGATAAATGTTCCTGTGACGTCTCCCCCTCTGACACCTCTGCCTCCAGCAGTGACCAAGAGAAGTTTCCAGGGAAAAGCATTTTGTCTGCTCTTTCAGTAGCTGATAAAGTGTCTTCAAAGAAATTCATGAGTTAGCAGCAAAAACAACTTCACATACGCAGCATATTTCCTCCCAAAGGAGCCCAAGCTCTCTGCAGGCTGTATAGACAGTATAGGCATCACTCCCACAGCACTTCCTCCAGGCACATCTCCGCAGCTATTTAAACTCACACCGTAACACTACACAACATTATAGAGGATGAAGAGCAGAAGACTCCACTATCCAGTAGAAATATGGACAGTTGAGAGAGGTACTTGGAATTTGGAAAGGACACTGGGCTTAAAAGCCTCTACTCCTGGAGAAAAAATGCCATTAAGCACCCCAAACTGAGTCACCCACACTGGTGTGGCACAGCACTCTCTGTTGCCATGCTTGGTCATTGCAGTGAGCACTGATAGGGATGGCACTACTTCCTGAAGCACCCTAGATCTCCATGGAGGTCTCCTGTCCAAGAACTGCTGAAGATTAGCCTTGAGCTTGCAGTCATCTCAAGCAGTCTAGATGCTGTACCAGGGAGAAGACATAGCTGGGGCATGCTAATAGGAATGAAGTCTCCCATTGGTAGGGTATACATTAAAAAAACTATCAGCCCTATTATCTCTTAAGAGATTCGCTTAAACAAATTATCTCCAGTCTCATGCTTTCATTGATATTATCCAATCCAAGGGCACCATTTTGGGAGGGCAGAGGAGCTACAGCCGCATGTACCGGGACACTATTTGCTCTTTTTTCCCTTCCCCGCTCTATCAGGGAGCGAGGAGCTTATGTGCATTGCTCTTACTCTTGGCTGGGGAAGGAAGGGGTCAGCAGTAGCCCCTGTAACCTCCCAAAATGGCACCCTTCATCCAGTCTTGACTGTTGGCCAATTCAAGTTTCTTAGTAATTTTAAAAACAAATGTGTCTGGGGCCTCATTTTTACAGGGTCTGAGCTGCAATAGCTCCCAAGGACTTAAATCAAAATTGCAGGGCTTAAATTTTCATAAATTATTTCCCATTCCCCTCTCCCTGCCCCCAACATGCTGTAAGACCTACAGGATACAGTAGAGATGGGGGCACACTCAGGGCCCTTGCCTTCAACCACTGAGCTGGGGTGGAGAGCTCAGGTGTTCTTCCCTGCACAGGGTGGGTGTGGGGTTTAAGGGTTTCTACTCTGCAGTGTGACAGGATGCTGGGCATCAGCTGCAGTTCATGGTGTCCCAGGGCTTAAGCCCCATAGCAGCGGCACTGGGGCTCAGGGCTTCTGCCCTGTAAACTTAAAAGTATTTTCCAGAGCTCCACTTCAGACACCTCTGGCTGAATTTAAGCTGCAAAGTTGTAAGATATCTGAAAGCTGGATCTCTGCTTCCTTTACTTTGTGGGTATGTTTTCAGATGGTTTTTGTTGGCAGCTATTCCTCCAGCTGAGCTTTCAATGTACTTATCAAACTTGTTTTTCAAGGGTGTGGGTAAACGTCAAGGAAAGGAAATAATAAAATGTTCTTTAAAAGACAGGGCCTATACTAGCATCATAATGTCTGGGTCAAGAAAGCTAAATCTAGTTTGCTGAACAGCAGAAGAATTGATCCTATTTAGCAAACCAATTTGTTTTAAATTGTATCATGCCCAAAGCATTCTAGGCACTTCACATACAAAAAGGGAAATAAGGTCTGTGCCTCAAAGAGTGCTGACTGGGCAGGGAGAGGTAGATATTACTTCATGTGTACATTTCTTAAGTTTAGGGGTCTCTTGGGTACCTCAGTGACAAGCAGCACTGAAGTAGCTAGCTAGGTAAACTGTCTGAATGTGCTTTCTTCTGTCCTATATTGATGAACTGGGGGCAGAGACTTCAGGAGTATACAGTATGTGCAAAGAAATGCCTGGTCAGCAGAGAGACATGATTTGCCAAAGTGATGGATGTTGGCTGTTTTGTGTTAAAATCGTGTTAATCTTGGAGACAGGGATAATGAACTGTTATTATACTGACTGACTAAAGAGCAGCAGAACTTAATGGGTGCGTTTAGACTGGCAAGATTTTGAGCAAAAGCGGCTGCTTTTGCGCAAAAACTTGCCACCTGTCTACACTGGCCGCGAGAATTTGCGCAAGAACACTGACTTTGTAATGTACAAAATCAGTGCTTCTTGCGCAAATACTTTGATGCTCCCGCTCAGGCATAAGCCCTCTTGCGCAAGAATACTTGCGCAAGAGGGCCAGTGTAGACAGGAACGTTAATTTCTTGCGCAAGAAAGCCCGATGGCCATCGGAGCTTTCTTGCGCAAGAGAGCGTCTATACTGGGCACGGATGCTTTTGCGCAAAAGCAAATCTTTTCCGCAAAGGCACATGCCAGTATAGACGCTCTCTTGTGCAAATACTTTTAACAGAAAAACTTTTCCGTTAAAAGTATTTGCGCGAAATCATGCCAGTCTAGACACAGCCAATAGGTCCTAATGAAGGGGGTTATCCTCACTGTAACCTCACTCTCTTACCTCATTCATTAAGCCAAAAATAGTGATTCCAAATCCAGGTGAAAGTCAGAGAGGATTGGAAAGAATGTTCCTACTGGGTGATGTGGAGTTTTTCAAAGACTCTGTATCAGCTGATCCTGCCCTCCAGTGTCTAAATGCAGAGCTGATCAGACTGAAAGGAGAGTCCTTGTTTCTGCTCACTAATTAATCACTAGAGGTGAAATCACTGATGGATAGGTCTAGGAGGTGAATCTTAGATCTTGTGTAGGGACAGCAGTGCACTTATCCAGCAGTGAGGTTGCCCACTACCCAGTGAAATTGCTATGAACTGGGCTGTGTAGTGGAACCCTCACCGCTAAATGCAGAGGTGGTGGGCAGCTGTGAGCAGCAGCTAAGGCATTGATCAGTGCTCCCTTCACAAGTGGAAGGTGAACAAGATAGCGCCCCTAACTTCAGGGACTTCACTGATTTTGGACAACTGACTGTAAGTGGAGTGCAGCATGTTAGAGGGACATTTGTCTATCAGGCTTTCACTCTACCAGATGAAAAACTGAAGCAAAGGACATTGCCCAAGATATTGTGGAGCAGGTGTTCACTTACAGTTTGCATATTTTTGAATCATGGTTGCTGTGCTTTCCCAAATTATTGCTGGGTTTCTTTCTCCGTGTAGTAAAAGGTATCTTTTCTTATTTAGTGACTCAGTGCTTGTGAGAGGGGGGTATTGCCTCTCAGAGGTGCCCAGGGGTGGTGGTTAGTTTTCCCAGAGTTCTGGGTGGGAATTTCTCTTTTGTAATATTAACAGGTTCCTCTAGATATGGAACCTGGCCCTTGTTGCTGCCCTCAGGGGCACTGGAATAATTTGCACAGTGTGGATGCTGAGAGCCATTGAACCTTACTGTAAACTATGGCTATGATGGAAACCACTTCCAGCCAGGGGGTGCAGTAGCATCCCCAGTTCCAGGACCTATGGGTAGCAGTGTGACAGAAGGACAGAGTCAGAGAACAAATAACAGTGAACAAATCTGGCCAGTTTATTCACAGCTATTGAGAGGTAATCGTGGATGATCTGTTTTGAGAGGGGATTAAAGGAGGAGAGGGTTGAATGAGGGATCTATGGATGAAGAGCTATGGAGTGTGAGCCCCTTGGTGTAGGCCAGTCCAATGGGATGGGGCAAAGGGGGCAGTAGCCCGAGGCCTGATGATTCACAACAGCAGCAGCCTTGCCCCATGCACTTTAAATCACAGTTGGAGTTCTGCATCGCGCACCCTGTGTGGCTCTGAGGGCCTGGGGAGGCATGCCACATTCCGGGTAGTGCTGTGAGCTGGCTGCCCCAGCCCCTGCCCCTGCCCCTTCTGCACAAGGTCCCACCCCTTCTGGGAGTGCAGAGCCAGGGCCCCCCACCTTGCCCATTTCACAGTTATTCTCCCTACACTGGGTGGAGGCAATAGCTTTTGCGGCTCGGGATGACAGAGGCTGTGCAAAATAAAGCTATTATGAGGCTGAAGTGGGTTACCTAGTCCTACCTCTTTATTCAGAATCCTGGTTCAGTGTTCAAGGGCTCTGTATTTGAAGAAGTAAGTGGGGGTCTGACAAAACATCTCTCAGGTCATACCAAGTCATGTGTCCCTGCATCTGCAAATGATTTTGAACATCCTTGGGCATGATGCCCTCAGTCACAGAGAGTTGATTTGGGGTGACCCAAGAGCTATTTTCTCATACATGACTAGTTACATACTCAAGGGAGCATTTGTAAAATGGAGAGTGACCTGAGGATGACATGGGGTAAAACAGCACACACACGCGCACACACACACGCGCGCGCGCGCGCGTGCACGCACACACACGCGCGCACACACGCGCGCACACACACACACAAGAAAACTTCTACAGGGACCTCCATGTTCCAGGCTAGTCAAACCCATAAGATGGATATGGTGATGTATGACTAGGGGTGACCCAAGAGGTACAAGTAATTAGCTTCAGCTTCATAAGGAATCTAATTATAAAATTGGAGTGTCTATCAGAGTGCAATGGTGAGGGAGGATCTTGCCACTGAGTCTTAGAGGTCTTGAGGGAGGTAACCTAGATTCCCACTGCACTCATGAACCCCATCAGCTGGTTTCTCCAATTGGAGGAACCACCCTCTTAAATCTTCCCAGGAATGCTCTTCAGGAAAAAGGGCTGCTTCTATTTTGTACCAAGCGGGAATGTGCACATGGTACTCCTGCCACCCTGGAGTGGATTCTGCGTGCAAAAGGAAGAGAATCAGAATTCCATTTCTCCTGCTGGAAATAGATTCTGGTGCTATTGTGGAAGCAGCAGGAGAAGCACATCTGGATTTCTGCACCTTCTGGGGAAGGAGGAGCATGAGAATCTGTAAGTCTCATTATCTTGAAGGTTAGCAGAGGCCTCAGGCCCAGAACAGCAGGTTCAAACAAGCAGTGAAGATGTCGAGTGAAGCAGGCATTTGAAGTGGAGGGAACAGCAGGGTAGCTGGGGGAGGAAGGAAGAAGCAATGAGTTGGCAGGGAAAAGAATTGCATATTTGTGTCCAGGCATGGTGGGGAGGGGGCAGGTGCACAGACTCAGACACATAGACAGACAGATTGTGGTGGAAACTGGCTTGCCCAAAGCTGAGTAGAAGGTGAAAATGCACTGTTGGGGGAGGAAGGGTTGTTAGGACAAGAAGGTGGGTGGGGAACTGCAGAAATGTGTCCATCTCTCTCTCTCTCTGCCTCCTGTTTTCTTTAAGGGCGTTTTTCAAAGCCCTTTTCCTCTATCTCCTCCTCCTCCTCCTCCTCAGAGCACTCAGCCAAGGTGGGAAGGAAAGACTGTCTGTGATCTGAACTGTATTCTTTACCAGCCCTTGGGGAGGAGTAAGGCATAAACAACCTAGTAGCAGCGACAGCAGCAGCAGTAACTACACAGAGCTGGACAGTTTCCACAATGAGAGGCATAAGGACTCCTCAGCAGGTAGGGAAAGAATGCTAGTCATGCATTCATATCATTTAGCTCACTTATGCTCCCTCTCTTCTCCTTCCTCTCTATGTCTCTCTTTCACTCTTACCCTGCTTTGTGCCCTAAGGGGGGTTGAACAGTTGGACTCAATTGCTCTTGAGAGTTGGGCTGCAGTAGCACTTTCACAGGGCCCAACACTAGGGGTTCAGATTCCAGCACAGGGGTCTTTGCAGTTGGAGTTTCAACTTTATTTTGAACTTGCCTGACTTACCCCTGGCTCCCCTTCCCTGCGGTCGATGAGACAAGATATCAGAGTTTTCGCTCTGTGTATTTATCTGTCTCCTCTGCTTTGCTAACATTTGTCTCTAAGAGTCTTTCTTTCCATAGCTTTGTGTCAGAATGAGTGAATTGGTAGAAGGGGGGCTCATTTTGTGTTGTTCCAGCAGGTAACTGCTGCTAAAATCACCAGCTACAATTCAGAGTCATCCCAGTTGGTAGTTTTGTCTTGGAGTTGCTGTTCACAGTTAAAGGTTATAGTAAACCAGTTCCTATTTTGAGGTTATGCTCAGACCTAAGTGAACAATTTACAACAAATAATGTATCGGATGAGTTTCTTTTTTTAGAGTATACACAAATTGTCCACAAATTGGAGAATTCTAGATGCTCTCTTTATTCAGAATTATTTGCAAATTTTTTCAACAAATTGTTGTGTTTGGTTCTTTTTTAGTGTGGAGGTGGTTCTTCAATTGGAAATATTTGAAAATTAGAAATCACACTTTAATTGGCTTAATTGTATGTTATGCACAATTGTTTCTCTTTCCTGATTAGATATCTTATGTAATTAAGTGACATAACAGCAAATTTTATAATCTAATGTACATTTGGAAAGTGGTGATAATTTTCTTAATTATGTAAGATCCAAATTGAACAGTGAGTTATGTAACTAATCAACATAATATAATTTTCAAAATATTTATTAGGTTATAGTTAAATCTGTTGACTACAACAAAAGGCAGAGTTCACAGACCTTTGTTTGTATTCTGAATGGCTTCTCCATTTGTTAGTGTTCATACCTATTTTTATTTTCTGTTCATACAAATGGAGTTTTGTTTATTGAATGGCTGTTTTACATACAGATACCCACATTCATATGAGAACATACACTATTTTAATTTTTTATAGTCTGTTTTTATGCTTCACACTTTTCAGTTTTCCAGGCCAGGGTTCAGCAAACCATCTGTGTTCAGCAAAACACTTTAGAATGTGCTTCACTTTCAATGTGTACTTCAATCCTATTGGTTTTCCAGGGATTTATGCACATTTAAGTGCCTTGCTAAACAGACATGGATTTAACCAGGTGCTAAAGTATTTTGCTGGATTGCAGCCCCAAATCTGAGAGCATAAGTATTACCATGTGACAAGAAGGCAGGTGTAGTGCAGGTCTATGGATGCAAGTTCACCTACAGAAATCAGGCCCAGATTCATTGAATCTTAGAAGATGAGGGTTGGAAGAGAACTCAGGAGGTCATCAAGTCCAACTCACTGGTTAAAGCTGGACCAGCCCCAACTAATTCATCCCAGCCAGGGCTTTGTCAAGCCAGGACTTTAAAACCTCTAGGGATGAAGATTCCACCCCCTCCCTTGGGATCACATCCCAGTGCTTCCCCACCCTCCTAGTGAAATAGTTTTTCCTAATATCCAACCTAGACCTTCCCCACTGCAACCTGAGACCATTGCTCCTTGTTCTGCCATCCGTCACTACTGAGAACAGCCTCTCTCCATCCTCTTTGGAACCTCCCTCCAGGCAGCTGAAGGCTGCTACTAAATCCCCCCTCACTCTTTTGAAGCCCAGCTCCCTCAGCCTCTCTTCATGCATCATGTGCCCCAGCTGGGGTAGGGACAGTGTTTGGATTGCAGGGAGGTGAGGGTTTCAGCTGGGGTTGCAAGCTCTGGGGTGGAGCCAAGAGGTTCAGAGTGCAGAGTATGTGTGGTCTTTTGGAGGGAGTTTAGGTGCAGGAAAGTGTTCAGGGTTGAGGCAGGGTGTTGGGTTGCTGGAGGGAGTGCAGTGTGGGGCTGTGGGAGAGGGCTCAAGTCTATGGCAGGGATATACCAGGGGGCTTGGGTGCAGGCTTCAGGTGGTACTTACCTCAGGTGGCTCCTCGAAGTGGACTGCATGTCCTTCTGACTTCTAGGCACAGGGGCAGCCATGGGCTCCATGTGCTACCCTTGCCTGCAGGCATAGCCCCTGAAACTCCCATGGGCTGTGGTTTCCAACCAATGGGACCTGAGGAGCCAGCACTTGGGTGGAAGGAGCCCTTGCACCTAGGGGCTGCAGGACACTGGCCACTTTTGGGAGCCATGCAGAGCCAGGGCAGGCAGGAAGCCTGCCTTAATCCCACTGTGCCACCAACCAGACTTTTAACAGCCTGGTCTGCAGCAGACAGGGCTCCTTTTCAACTGCTTGTTCTGATTGAAAACCTGGCAACTCTATCTGTATTAGCATATGACAATACTTTTCTCCACTCTGGCACTTCAAGTGCAAAAGGTAGGAGCTCACAAAAGACTTTAAAATATGGTGCCCTCTAAGGCCTGTGTTAAAACTCTACAAGGTTACAGATTCTCCAGACTGGGTACTGCTGCACTTGGGAATTCCTTCTTGTAAGGGACCCTCTTTTAACCCTCCCTCTGGGCAGAGTTTGAAAACCCAGGTGCTGCGAATCAACTGAAAAGGGAACTTTAGTTTCTGTTAGTAGTTTGGCTGTGCAGTTTTAGACATGTGCACACAGAACCTCACACTTTCCAGGACACAGGAATAAGATCATAGTCTTAAAAGGTTTTTATTAACAAGAAAAAGGAAACATACTTGGTGAAACATTACTTGGTTGCTAGCTGTTACAGAGGACCTGAGAAAAGGATTAAAAACACAGAATTGCTTTCCGAGGATTCAGCTTGGAAAGTTACAGTGTAAGGGGGTAGCTACATGCGCTCAGCACAGAGAAGACCAACAAACCGAAAATAACCTGATTGCGTCTGACTAAATATTCCCCGTTCTACTCACATATCTGTAGTTCAAGACTGAGTCCTTCCCTAGGTATGGATGTCTCTGGATTCTCCATGCCTGGCACCCTGGTTTCTTACAGAGCTCCCAGATTCTCCTCTGACCACACAACAGAAAAGGAAAGGTCACTGCTCCTAATTCAAAAAGCCCCCCTCACACACACACACTGTTTCCAATGGCTCTCCTGCCAATTCACTTCCTGCTTCCCTAGAATTCCTGGGGACTCTCTAGGATCCACTGTTGATGGTTTTAATCCTTATAGGCAAGGTAATTAGGGTGAGGTCTAAAGAATTAAAAACTACAGAGAAAAAACTTTGGCTAACTGAATGGCAGCAACATCCGGAAAATAGCGTGTCCCTCCCCCTTCGCCACAGCAAACATAATCTATAGAGAAGAGGATCTATGTCTCATTCCCACGTGCCCAGCCTCAAATATCCAATTCCCACAAAATGGAGCAGCACTGGAAACGCTGAGCCACTCAGTCTCTTGCAAACCATTCAGACTCCCCATTCCCTTATTAACTGAAGCTAGTGATGGCTTGGATGGCTAGTGCCGGCTCTCTGTCCCCTTCCTAAATGTCCTCCAAACCATCCATTTTCCCATTCACTCCTCTTACCTGAGGCTAAGTTGGAAGAGTCAACCTGCACATGATAGGCTCTGTTCCTCAGTCCTCTGCAAGCTATCCAACTGTCTTGTGCCTCATAACTTCAGGCCAGGTTGGAATAAGATATAAAAGCTTCCATATCTCATTGCCAAATCCTTTTGTGTCATCTAGATCTGCCTGAGCTAAGACCAGACTGAACCCAGAGACAGGCCTGACCAAAGAGTTTGCAGGGCCCAAGATGGCACGCTGATAGTGGGGCCCGGTCTATGTATGCTCTAGTTAAAGTCAAACTCATTTGAGGAGTTATAGAGTCCAGCCCAGGCAGCACAGGTCTCTTGCTGGATATATTCCAGACACACTGGGCAGGTCAGATTCTCTCCTCCTTACAGATAAAATGCAATCTATGGCAGACAGGGAGAAAGGGGAGTGGCTTTGGGATGCATCCTGGATCAGTAGGACTAAACACAACCTACAGCTGTCAACACATACACAAGCCAAGCCAGCTTTTGCAGCATTGCCAATGCAGCCAGGCTGGAGCCCAGACACGTGCAGGGCGAGGTGGGATGCTCCAGCTGGGGCAGTGTCAGGGCTGCGGGGCTGGCCAGGTGGGTACCTATGGTGTGTCTATGAAGGCCAGCGAGATGAGCAGAAGTGGCAGCCCCACAGTGATGCAGGTGACTAACTTGTCCAGCACCAACTCTAGCCACAGCCCCTTATACTTGGATTCCGCACAGCATGGAACCCTGGAGGCATGGGGCCCAAGGCAACTGCCTTGCTCGCCTTGCCCTAAGGCTGGGCCTGCCCAGAGACTGAGATTTGAAAAAGTCTGCAGATCAGTAGCTCCCCTTCCCATATGGTTCCCCAGAGACATTTCATCCTCTTTGGATCTAAGGTCAAAGATGGTTAGTTTCTGTGGGTTCACATGCATCTAGCAGTGTGAGGCAAAGGAGGCATTCACCAGTTCTGTATTCTTCTGAGAGCAGTAAGGGAGATCAATGTCCTTCCGAGCAGACACAGGATGTTATTATTTCAAAAGTCTAATGCCATTCTTTCAAACCCAGCATCAAAAACAGATAAGCTAAACTGTTTAAGAAATAAGAAGTGTTTTGGGAACATTTGTTCTTGTTATATCCCTCAGTGCACAGAATTGACAGACCCTAAAATCTCAGCTTCCTTGCACTGTTTAGAATTGAGGCATGGGAGCATTCTAAATGTCTGTTTTTGTTTTGTTTGCTTACTTGCTTGTTTGTTTTAATCACTGATATTTAACAGAGGCATTATTTAATAAAGAAAATATTAATGCACTGCTTATATGAATCATAGATTCCACAGAAAATGGAAAGTCACATCTTGCTGCTTCCTGGCTGTCTTCCTATATCTCAGTTTTCAGCATTTGAGGAGGAGATATAGGTACCCTTTAAAAAGAATCCAAGTCCAAGGTACTCCTGGATTTTGAACACCTTGTAATCAGGCTGCCAACCTGAAAAAGAGAGAAACATATTACAGTGGGAAAGAGAGATCACAGGGGATGGTCTTGGAGGGAGTGAAGGAGTAGTACACCAAAGAAAAACGTACCCACTCTCTGTTTGTAAGCCATACAAATTCTCCCTCCTCCTTTTCCATCCCTTCCCTGAGGCTGTCTTCACTTTCAGAGTCAAACCCAGCATGTGTAACCATCACAGGGGAACAGAAGAAAAATATTTTTCTCTCTTTGCATCTTGTAGTTGGAGCAGAAAGTGGTGAGGTTTAGGATGACCTTAGTTTCTGTAGGAGTCCACACCACACTCTCAGTTCAGCCCCTGAGAAGCTCTGTCTCCTGAACTGATGACCTTACCTGTCTCTTTCTGTACCATCTCCACATTCCTCCTCCCCACCTGGGTTTCCTCTTCTTATCTTTGCTCTACTCTTATTATGAGTACTGGTAATTATAAATTATGTTTATGTCTGTAGTCCCCAAAGCCAACCCCGCATTGTGCAGGGTGCTGTACAAACACAGAGTAGTGGATAGTCCTGCCCCAAACAGTTTGCAGTCTGAACAGACCAAACAGGCACAGAGTGGGGGGAAGAGAGTAAAATGCAAGTAGAATGAACAACGCGATGGCAGTATGTTAGTACCAAGATTTTTGGGGAGGAGTTCTGGGAGTCAGGTAAATGGAAAGAAAAAGAAGGATCACTGCAGCTGGTAAGGCTGGGGAAAAGGACGAAGTGTAGGAACTGTTATTGAGGGTTCTGCAAGATGTGGGTTGAACTAGAAGCAACTGAGGAACTGGTACAATTATTAATGCCCCTAATTCCCAGCTCTTCTATGTAATACTGGTAGAATGGGTGGAGCTGGGAGGGCATATGACTGGAGTAATTCTAATAGGAATGTTTCTCTCTACATCTCCCCTCTTTTCTTTTCTTCCCCTTTTCAGGCCCATGAGGAGGATCTGAGAGAGGCTGCAAAGAAAGGGAGATGCCTTCAGGGGAAGAGCCTCCTCCTGTGTGCTCTCATGCTCAGCGCTGTCCTTGGGTTTGCATTGCTTCTTGTCTACACCATCTTCATCTGTGGCCTGGGTACAATTAAGGGTACAATTAAGGGTACCTCAGTCCTTCTCCCTTCTCCTGCAGCTGACCTGCTAGTGAGACCCCTTCCTTTCTTCTCTCCCTTAATTGTCTTTTGGGTTGAGCATCTGTGTGAGGCCCAGGCCATGGTTGGTTCCTAAGACTTAGGAAAACATAAATGTCTGAAATAAATAAAATGTAATAAAGACTCATTGCCGTACCCACTCCAAGCCTTCTCCACCATGTGGAGACCTCTTCACTCCCAAACATCCTGCCTACCTAGTGTGGCCAGGCCCAGCCTCCCTGAAGAGTAGCACTGAGCCTTCTAAAGACTATTGTATTGCTCTTATCCCCTCCCTCTTGTCTGCAGCTTCTGTATCCCGGACTGGTCTGTCTGTAGTGTCCTAGGAGAAATAGGGATAAGTCCAGAATTTGGGACTGGAGCTTGAAATTGTCCCTCCTTTCTGTCCCTATCACTAATAAGACAATTAGAGAGCTCCAATCAGTGGCAAACCTGAAAGCAGAGCCTATGAATCCAGATCCACAAGCAGTCCACTTTTCTAACCACTAGGTGGATATGTAAAATAAGAATCTATATATATATGAAGAGGCCAAGTCATATCCTCTTCCATAATTTATTTATCTCCCTCTTAGTTAGAATCCCCCTGTAACTCCTCTCCTGACCTTTCCCCTGTCTGTAAGGGCTAGGAATCCCCTAACTACAGACCCCTACAAAGTCTGTATTAGTTCAAATCTTCTCTATCTCCCACTTTTTCCCACATACATCATACCACCCAGTGAAGGTCTGAGGCCTACTTGTATATTGTTCAGAACTTTGCTTAGGCCAGTGTCTGTGTCTTAAGAAATGACAGTCACCTTGAGACATTAAGCCACATGCTATGGCCCTGTCTAGACACAAACTTGCATGCGTTTAATTAAAGATGTATTATTATTTTGATTTGAGAGTGTCTTATTTCAGCAAAGAACTGATTTAACTGGAAAACAACATAAGCTACTTGTAAAACAAAATAAGAATGTTTATCCAGGAGTTTACACAGGCTTTATTAAATAAGTTTATAAATCAACATAAGTTGGACTGGTAGAAAAGTTCTGACAGATATCATTCTTGGGAAATGCTTCCTAATATATCATTGTTCAATTTATCTCCTTTTCCCTGCCTATGTTTTTCTCTTCCTCTCTGCTGATCCTACACTCTCTAGCCTTGTAGTAGTAGTTATATTCCTGGGAGATCACTGCTTGGCCAGACTCCCACTAACATACAGTGAATGTGGTAAGAAGATGAAAATGGGAGAAGTTTGTTGATAATCAGCTTTGTGGTTGATTAGATTGTGCCAAGATGGGACCTCATTCCTGGGTGACCATTCATCCATTATTTTAAATGGTGTCCCTTACTTGGTGCCTATTTTCATCCATTGCATAAAGTCAAACATAGGATACACTTTATCTTCTGGTCAGCAATAATTTTCCAGATAATTCAATATTGTGCCAAAAGCATAGGATTTTGTACAACAAATTAAACTGCAAAATAATCTCTCTCCGTGTATTTTCCTGAATTTCCTTCATCCTGCTAATAATGGCTTCTGTCTGTGCTTCTTGACCAGAGCCCTGTGACACCAAGGAGTGTCTCACACTTGTGGCCAGACTCCTGGAGACAAGGAATACCACCATAGATCCCTGTGAGGATTTTTATGGCTATGTCTGTGGCAACTGGGAAACCAACCACTCGCTCAGGTTGACTGTGGAGTCCTCAAATGTGTTTGATGTCATGCTGGAAGAAAACGAGCTGATCCTGAAGAGGCTCTTAGGTAGAGGGGGGACATCCTCTGCAGCCACAGCTTTGGTTGCTGACATACAACAGGGCAGCCACTCCCAAAAGGGACCAAACTCAACCCTTGATACCTCTCTACCACTGCAACCACAGCCATGAACCCTAGCATGCACCAGTATCAGACCACGCCAATGGGAACAACTTCACTCCCTTGTCACCACAACCCCCAATATACATCTCTACAACCTTCCCCAGAAAATGCACTTTCACTCACCAGAGCCAGTGTAACAATCACATGGTCTCTCACTTCAGCTTCTTGTTTCCAAATCATTTCCCTGCCATCTCATACCATCACCACAGTGGAAGCAGGCACCCCAGTCGGGCAGCAATACAAACAGCTGTGCTATCACAACCACACCCATGTTATCGCCTTGTCACCACAACCAGAGCTATAATCATCCTAAATGGGAACATAACACTCTCTTGGGAAACTGTAGCGCTGACCTGTGATTGTATCCCTCTGTTTGCTAGAGTTTGGATGAGTCATGTCTCTTGTTACTCTCTGGGCCCCTAGAAACTTTAGCAGAAACCTCCTTGCTCACAGCTAAAGCTATTACTTTGGTTTTAGTGATTGTGGGTTGTATTTTTTAGTGTGAAAGATCCAGATTTGATCTGTACTGGAGACCATGGTGTCTGTCGATGTACTCCGAGAGTGTTATATTGTGTCATGGATTATCAAACAAGTTGTAGTTCCTGCTTCAGGATGAACATTCACCTCTTACCAATCCCACCTCCTCACCTGATGCCTCCTCTTGGTTTTCTTTAATTTTTGGCTCGTTAAGTGTTTTGTCTTTTTCCTTATCTCAGAGGTTCCACGGGTCAAGGTTGGAGGCTCAGCCAAGGAGAAAGCCATCCAGTTCTACCGCTCCTGCATGAATACCCAACGGATAGAAGCAGAAGGGGCTCAGCCCTTGAAGGAGCTCATAAATGAGGTGCTTGTTGCTCACACACACTATTTCTGAGCATACCTATGTACTTCAGAAAAGAGCTCTACTCTGAAAAGGATCAAAAACAATGGGGAGAATGTAATAATCTGCTTTGTTATTTGCTCCTTCATTACTACACTTGCAACCACTAAGTCAATGGTGACTAAGATGTCAGTGATGGCATGTTAGTGGCTTCTGCCCAGGGAATGAGCCTAATTTGTAAATGATGAGACTCCATGGCACAAAAATAATTTCCCTAATAGATACTATGGACTGGGTGCTCTGATTTGGCTGCCTGATTTCAGACCCTGAATATTTATTTATTACCTTAATATCTGTTCAGACACATGAGGCCTTGGAATTTTAGAATTCCTCCCATCATGTAGAAGGGGTACTTTTCTTAACAGGAACTCAGTGTAATTCAGTGAGATCCATCCTATAGGTTAGGAAACTCCCTGCAAGTGAGTTGGAATTTTAGGGCCCATGAAAGGTAAGGTAGGATTTAAGCACCTGAATCCCCAAGTATGAAAAATGAGTCCTAACTGCCCTGATTGAGGATGGCAGTGAAATGCAGACACTTCCTCCTCTACCTTCTTCTGCCACCTGTTGCCCTTTCAGGTGGCTCTCTTATGCTCTTGCCCTCCTCAGCCTCCCTATATAGCAATTTTATGGCATTCCATAAACATAAGGTGACAGGGTCTCTGCAGGGTATCACAGGGAGTTTGAAGATTTTCATGGTTCTTCCCTTTCTTTTTTCTTCATTATTTGTACGATCTTGGCCCTGAGCTGTCATAATCATCATGTTCCATGAGAGTAGGGGGGAGAATGTGGAGATCAGTGAACAGCAGCTGTTCCTGCTTCTCTTTCTACCAGTGGTAGTCAGTGAGTTTTTTCTCTGTATTACTCTCTTTCCTCAGATTGGTGGCTGGAACTTCACAGGTCCTGGGAAACAGACAGATTTTAACCAGACCCTGCAGATACTCATGGGCAAATACAACACTTTCCCCTTCTTCAGAGCATATGTGGGACCTAGCCCTTCAGACCCCAGCACCAATATCATCCAGGTAAGAGGATCAGAAGGCGATAGCAGTGGGAAAGGACAGTCAGAGTAGTACTTGTGGATCTTTAAGACCAAATAACTGCTTAAGCCACTGGGAAAGGCATATCTTATGAGTAATATGGTCTTCTTTAAAAGATTTCTGTAAATCCATGCAATTAAAATACACAAGAACTGTTTTGCCATGCACTGTGTAATTCATTGCTGCAGGGTATCATTAATGCTAATAGCTCAGTGAGACTAGAAGAGGATTAGGCACTTCCTTGAACAGAGCCAGCAGTAACATTATATAAGGGACAAATTGCTTTGTCATCAGCCCTCGTGAGCTGAGAGGCCAAGGAGTCCTCCTTGATCCACTTTTATAATACTGTATAATGAGATTCATTGTTGATATTTTAAAGCCTTTATCTATTTGAGGCTGGAGACCAGATACTCTTTTGTACCACTTCCTGTCCTTACATTTTCCACTCGTTTCTTAATTCTGTTATTACTTGTTAAATACATAATCTTTATCATTCATTTCTGGAAACTGAAGTTAGTAGGAGCATATGTGGGGAAAGTTATTTCCCTTCCTCCCACCATTTTCTGTCCTTGTCTATTTAGATAGTAAGCTGTCTTCAAAGAGACTGACTCTTGTTATGTGCATACCGCTGTGGGGCCCGAGTCTCAAATCAGATCTATATTACTTGTTAAATACATAATCTTTATCATTCATTTCTGGAAACTGAAGTTAGTAGGAGCATATGTGGGGAAAGTTATTTCCCTTCCTCCCACCATTTTCTGTCCTTGTCTATTTAGATAGTAAGCTGTCTTCAAAGAGACTGACTCTTGTTATGTGCATACTGCTGTGGGGCCCGAGTCTCAAATCAGATATTTTGGCATTTCTTGAATAAAAATTCATAAAATATTAAAACATTGTTATGTATTGCATGTATATAATTATTATTATTTATTATATTATATCATGTATGCAGCTAACCAATGTTGCTTGAATTTAAATGTCAAATACTTACAACAGACTTCTTGCAAATGAGCTGAAGACAAAAATTAACCATAGAAACTGTTTGGGGACACTTTTCAGTTTATGACAATCATAAACAGCTTGCAGACAAATTCTTGAGCAGATAAACAAACAAAAGTCAATGACTAAATTATTTTTCCATCTCTAGTGTTTCTGATATTAACCAAGAGTCTTTCCTTCACTCCTTTCCTCAGATTGACCATCCTAAGTTTGAGATACCTCCAGAGAGTGACTACGATGAAAAAGCAAATTATCCTGAGGTACCACAGCAAAGCCTGGGGCATGGCAAAAACATGTCTACTAAGTTCAGGAATGTCCCCTGGTATAGAATGGTTTGTGAGTGGTGATCACACGTGTTAAGTATTTGATGAGAGCATAGAGGTATTATAGGGCTTGTTCATATTAGGATAACATGGAGTGTTGGAACATTTTTAGCTAACAGGTTTTTATGTTCTGGTGTAGGAAGGGAATGCTGTAGGTTTTTAATGTGCTAGCTGTTCAAGGGGAACATTAGTTACCAAAAACTTAACCTGATTTTACTAGGACTTTGTAACCTGTTGTTAAAATATGACACATTTCATCCTAGCGTGGATGAGAGTCCTTGGAATCACTTTTGAATTCAGTCCAGAAAATCCAGTTCCAATGTATTCATCTCATCTTCTTCTTCTTTCTCAACTGGATCTGCTGAGTTGGCTGCAATTTATTCAGTGTGAGCCTTTCAGAGCAGATCTTGAAAATTAAAGTTCTGTCTTCCCACCATGGATGTTTAAGATTCCCTGCAAATCCAAGTAGTAACACAAGTCTGGCCTGCTCTGTCCAAAATTTCCATTCTGTTTGTCTTGCTGTCTGGAGTGGCTCACAACTGGTGAATGCCAATTCCTAGTGTAATTGTCAGAAAACAGGGCAGAAGCTCCTAACTGGTAGTGTGTTCTACATAATTGGGGTTTACAAAGCCAATAACAAACGTGCATTCCTGGATCACTATACCAGCCTTACCATGGAGTCATGGACAGTCTCCTTAGACTCTCCAGCCAATCTTGCAGCCCAGACAAACTGAACTTTGTGATAAAAGGTTATATAAACCCAGTATGACATCATATTAGGTTACTCCCAATTCCAAGGGATCAGTCACTTACCCCAGATCAATTTGGTACTTTGGATCTCACACCAAATACAATGCTAGTAGCCAATTCTCTAGTAAATCAATGAAAGATTTATTAGCTTAAAAAAGAAATGAGAATTTTTTAAGAGGTTAAAGCAGGAAAATACATACATTAACAGTCAAAGTTTGTAAATTCAAAATTATAGCAGTTGATGTATCACAGAATCACAGAACCATAGAGCTGGAAGAGACCTCAGAAGGTCATCAAGTCCAGCCCCCTGTTTGAGGCAGGACCAATCCCAACTAAATCAACCCAGCCAGGGCTTTGTCAAGCCGAGACTTAAACACCTCTAGTGATGGAGACTCCACTACTTCCCTAGGTAACCCATTCCAGTGCTTCACCACTCTCCTAGTGAAATAGTTTTTCCTAATATCCAACCTGGAACTCTCCCACCACAACTTGAGACCATTGCTCCTTGTTCTGCCATCTGTAACTACTGAGAACAGCATTTCTCCAGCCTCTCTGGAACCTCCCTTCAGGAAGTTGAAGGCTGCTATCAAATCCCCCCTCACTCTTCGCTTCTGCAGACTAAACAGACCCAACTCCCTCAGCCTCTCCTCATAGGTCATATGCTCCAGCCCCCTAATCATTTTGGTTGCCCTCCGCTGGACCCTCTCCAATGCGTCCACATCCTTTTTGTAGTGGGGGGTCCAGAACTGGACACAATACTCCAGATGTGGCCTCACCAGAGCTGAATAAAGGGGAATAATGACATCTCTGGATCTGCTGGCAATGCTCCTCTTAATGCAACCTAATATGCCATTAGCCTTCTTGGCTACAAGGGCATACTGTTGACTCATATCCAGCTTCTCATCCACTGTAAACCCCAGGTCCTTTTCTGCAGAACTACTACTTAGCTGGTTGGTCCCCAGCCTGTAACAATGCTTGGGATTCTTCCGTCCCAAGTGCAGGACTCTGCACTTGTCCTTGTTGAACCTCATCAGATTTCTTGTGGCCCAATCCTCCAATTTGTCTAAGTCACTCTGGACCCTATCTCTGCCCTCAAGCATATCTACCTCTCCCCCTAGCTTAGTGTCATCTGCAAACTTGCTGACGGTGCTATCCATCCCCTCATCCAGGTCATTAATAAAGATATTGAACAAAACCGGTCCTAGAACTGAACCTTGGGGCACTCCGCTAGAAACCGACCGCCATCCTGACATCGAGCCGTTGATCACTACCCGCTGGGCTCAGACTTCTAGCCATCTTTCTATCCATCTTACATTCCCTTTTATCCAATCCACATTCCCTTAACTTGCTGGCAAGAATATTGTGGGAGACTGTATCAAAAGCCTTGCTAAAGTCAAAGTATATCACATCCACTGACTTTCCCATGTCCACAGAGCCAGTTACCTCATCATAGAAGCTAATCAGATTGGCCAGGCACGACTTGACCTTTGTGAATCCATGCTGAGTATTCCTGATCACTTTCCTCTCTTCCAAGTGCCTCAAAATGGATTCCTTAAGGATCCCTTCCATGATTTTTCCAGGAACCGAGGTAAGACTGACCGGCCTATAGTTCCCTGGATCATCCTTCTTCCCTTTTTTGAAGATGGGCACTACATTTGTCTTTTTCCAATCATCCGGGATCTCTCCCGATCTCCACGACTTTTCAAAGATAATGGCCAAAGGCTCCTCAATGACATTTGCCAACTCCCTCAGTACCCTCAGATGCATTAATCTGCTAGTTGCTCAACAAAATTTTCAAGGAACCTAGATGTTTCTGGGGATCTCCACTCTGCATTTGGCATCTTCTCTGTAAACATCCAAACACTCTGAGGCTATGTCTACACTGCAGAGCTTTTCTGGGATACTGGAGGTATCCTGGAAAAGCTCTGCTGCGTCCAAGGAACGCATCTGCTTTTCCAAAAAAAAATTTCGGAAAAGCAGATGCGTTTTTTCAGCATCCCTGTAAACCTCGTTCTATGAGGAAGAAGGGATGTTCCAAAGGAGGGTTTTTTCTGACATTTGGCCCCGTGTAGATGGGCTAAATGTCAGAAAAGCCTCTTTTGGAAGAAAAGCGGAAAAAGATATACAAATTGTGGTTCGCAATTTGCATATCTTTTTCTGATTTTTCTTTGTAGTGTAGACATAGCCTGAGATAAAGATTATGCCTTTGAATCTGTATTTATAGTTTCTTCTCACAGAAGACATTCTGAACAATGTTTTCATCCATGTGGGCCAGTGAATTTCCATTGTGGAACACAATGGCCCTTGCTTTGAAGTTAGCACTCTTCAGTTACATTTCCAAGGCTTCAATCACATTTGATGGGTAATTTAATTACAGAGATTTACACAGTGTGAAAGGTAATGTAATAACAAACAAGAATGCTTCATTAGTTTTCATGAAGTTTACACATCAAGTGCATTCTAATTTTAACATGAAGAAACACTTTATACATAATGTTATGTGATAGCAATCAACAGGTTATAGATAAGCAAAGACAATACTATTCCTAAATTAATACATAAGTGGTTTGGCAAATTGCACTACAATACCTTTGACTCGTCTCTGATTTCTATTAACATATGAACAAATTAGCCTGTTGCTCTGTCTTCAGGTGGTACTAGAGAAGCCAGAATCTCACTGTTCACTGTTGTTCACTGTTGAGTCATGCAATTAAACAGCTTGCCTCCTCCCATCCCAAAAGTAGTGGCGTTTCAATACTAAAATGATCCCTATATTTAAAGCAATAGTAAAGTGTGAGGGAACCATAAACTATTATTTCTCGTTGATAGTTCAATTTTGTGCACAGATCCAGCGAACCTTGCTCCAGCAGATGTACAGAAACATGGGAATGAAAGGAATGGTTTGTGGTGGGATACGACCCTCAAGGATTGAGGCCTAGATGGGATGAGATAGTTGAATGTGTAGGTGGTGGAATGGCTCAGATCCCAACTCATAGCTCTTTTTTTAAAATCATAGGTTGTCCGTGTGTATTTCTCATACCTGATGAAGCTGGGGACACTGCTGGGAGGGCCACAGAATGTCACCACCACCTCAATCTCTTTCGCTTTGTCGTTCATCTCCAACCTCCAGAAGATGGTCACCCCACTGCAGAAACGGCGAGAGAGAGGGATACTGTTCTATCACACCACTATTGGAGAATTGCAGGTATGTGTCTTGAACTTCCAGGTGAGGGAGAATGTGTAGAGCTCCTTGCAGGAGCCAGCAGAAATGGCCACTCTCTTGCCGCCTAGTCTCCTCTGCTAATGAACTGTCAGTGCATTCCCAACCTGCTGAGGCTGTTCTTCACTGGTACCATGGTACAACTTCCATTCGCCGCACTCTCAGTCTTGGTAACTCCTCTCCCTCCACTCTCAGTGCCCTTGAATCTCACTCTGGTGAGATCGCCCCTCATGCATTAAAGAGACATTCCTGTTTTCCCCATTCAGTCTGGAAGTCACATTCCAACATTTCTGTTTGGCTTTACCTTTAGGAAAAGGCACCCGCAATTGATTGGCTGCCATGTCTCCAGGCAGCCTTCCATCCTGTGCTGCTGAACATCTCCCAGCCAATCGCAGTGCATGACATGGATTATTTGGAAGGCATGTCACAACTTATTGAAAAATGGCAGAAGGGGAGGTAGGAGCTGATGTCTGATGCTATAGCCGTTGTGCTTTGAGGAGGCTGTGACAGCTTCAGGTGTCAAACTGAATATGAATGGCCTTAGTGTTCAAATGGAAGACGGCCAAGGAAACATGAAGGCACTGCAGGAGCAGGAGGGACTCTTCCCATGTAGTCATTATAGGTCCTATGGCACTTTCTGCAAGTCTTGGCCTATTTTCCAGTCCAGTTCCAGCTCAGGCTGTTACATTTTTCCAAAGTAAATTCTCCCTGTCCTTCTAGGCACAGGCACTGTCGATCACACTCTGTCTTCGGCTATTAAGTGGCATTGTAGTTTACAGTTAAATAGTTGCCACAGTTTACTCAAGATATGGCTGCATTTAGTGCTGGCTAAAATGATCTCTATGTAGTGGTCCCTATAAATATGCAGTGTTGTGTCTTTTCCACCAGGGTCCTACAAATCTATATGATCCTCTGCCTGGTTGGAAATCTCTCCCCAGCCCTCGACAGTCGGTTCCAAGATGCACGCAGGGAGTTGTTTGAAAAGCTGCATGGAAAAACAGGAGAATCTATGATGGTGAGTCATCTTCCCTTCATTCTTTCCAGCCCCACAGCAGCTCAGTAAAAGCTCTGTTCCCATGGACACTCACACAGGCTGCTGCCCCCCAATCTCTAGTTCTCAAAGTAGAGTTTCTTATGCTGAGTGGAAGGGCAGGCTGATCAAGCTAGCAGCATTACTTCCTATTTCATAGTGTCATAGAATCATAGGGCTGCCCCCTGCCCAAAGCAGGACCAACCCAAACTAAATCATCCCAGCCAGGGCTTTGTCAAGCCGGGACTTAAAAACCTCTAGGGATGGAGATTCCACTTCTCTAGGTAACCCATTCCAGTGCTTCACCACCCTCCTAGGGAAATAGTTTTTCCTAATATCCAACATAGATCTTCCCTGCTGTAACTTGAGATCATTGCTTCTTGTTTTGCCATCTGTCACAACTGAGAACAACCTCTCTCCATCCTCTTTGGAATCCCCCTTCAGGCTATCAAATCCCTCCCACATTCTTCTCTTCTGAAAACTAAATAAGCCCATTTTGCTCAAACTCTAAGTCATGTGTCCCATCCCACTAATCATTTTCTTTGTCCTCTACTGGACTTTCTCCAATTTGTCCACATCCATTCTGTAGTGAGGAGGGGGGACTGGACTCAATACTCCAGATATTGTATCACCAGGGCCTAACAGAGGGGAATAATAACTTCCCTCAATCTTCTGGCAATACTTCTGATAATGCAGTCCAATATGTCATTAGCCTTGTTGGCTACAACGGCAGACTGTGACTCATATCGAGCTTCTTGTCCACTGTAATTCCCAGGTCCTTTTCTGCTGAACTGCTGTCTAGCCAGGCTAGTCTGTCTCAGCCTGTAGCAGTGAATGGGAGTCTTCCATCCCAAGTGAAGGACTCTGCACTTGTCCTTCTTGACCTCATCAGATTTTTTGGTCCAATCCTCCAATTTGTCTAGGTCACTCTACACTCTATCCCTGCCCTCCAATGTATTTATCCCTCCCCCTAGCTTAGTGTCATCCACAAACTTGCTGAGGTGCAAACCAACCCATCATCCACATGATTGCAGTTGCCTCCAGTGATGATGCCTGGAGGAAGTCAGCCCTCAACCTGCTACTTCCATAGAGTCCAATCCACATTGAGAGGCTTCTATAAGCACAGTGGTTGGAGAACAATACACAGGTTTCCCTTTTCTGTCACTCTCAGTCAGAATATGAATCCCCACCATTTATGGAAGTGAAGAGGGTGAACCAGCCTTGAGTTGTATGGTCATATTTCCTGAGGTGCTCAAAGTCTTTTAGAGTTGAGAAATATCTAAGTAAAATAAATTAAATTCTTGATTATTTTTATGAGCATTATTACACATGTACACCTATTTCACTGTGCTTCTTTCTGTGTTGGTCTGCCTTCTGGATCTTTCTCTCTCTCTGTCTCTCTCTCTCTCTCTCTCTCTCTCTCTCGTCACTCTCTGCTTCTTTCCTAGGTACTGAGTACCCATCGCTGGAAGAGATGTCTGAGTGACACCAGCATCTTCTTTGAACCTGTCCTTGGGGAGATGATTGTGCAAGAGATTTTCCCTCAAGAGACAAAGGAACTTGTAGGTATTCTTCCCCCACCAAAACACAAAATCAACTTCATTTCCTTTTCCTCTTTCTATGTCACTTCCTTATTCCTTGCAAATGTCCCAGAATTCTTTGGTAGGTTGTTGGAGCCTCAAAACATTTATTGCTTAACTAGCCAGTACTAGGACCTCCATCCTTATCTTCATCCTTTCAGTAATGAAGCAGGGACTGGGGCTCACAGTGCTAATAAATGACCCTACACTAACTAACAAGTGTGTGGAGACCCAGCACTCATACAGGACCCTGAAATAACAAACCAGTGCATCCAGCCCTAATACTAATGAGTGACTGTATAATAACAAACCTGTGAGAGCAAGTCCAGTACTTGTACATGACCCTACAACAACAAACCAGTGCATGCAGCTATAATGGGCATGAGTAACAATACAATGATGACCAGTATGAACATAATTTATTAACAACAATCGGTGCAGTCCCGGCACTCAGGAACCACCCAATTATAACAAACTAACATGGTTTACCCAGTGCTTGTGACCAACCCTAAATTAACAAATCAATGTGCCGGGGCTTCTGAATGCATCAATAATAAACAGGTCTGCATGCCCTCAGAAGGAGAAAGTTTTTGCTAAGGGAGCAGATTTCTATTTCCAATGTGATTATCAAAAACACTGAATTTATAAAGGGTTTGCAATGTGTGAAAAATGCCATGAACAAATAATCCAAGGACATGGGACATTGAGATACTGAGACCTTAAGAGGAAAGAGCAATGAAGAAGCTGAGAAGAGAAAGAGGAAAGGACACAGGAGAGCAACATGTGTTGAGTGTCAAGCATTAGCACTCCTCTTCCTTGTAAGAGAAGCAGTGAAATGTATTTCCTGGGATTCCTCCAGGGCAGAAAATAGGTTCCAGTGTGGGAGCAGGGTGTGTGTTTGTGTGCATGTGGCATGTAGGGAATCCCAGAACTGACTGACTGAATCCCCCCTCAGACACCACCAGCAGAGAGGAGGGTCAGATTGTATACTAGAAGGCAAACTAAATGGATGTGCATGGTGAATTTTCCTTTAATTCAAGCAGAGACAAAGACTGCAGAGTAGGGGTATGTCTACACATCAAAGGCTACCCGACATAGTCAATTAAGTGGGGATTTAAATATCCTCGGCTTCATTAAAATAAAAATGGCGCCACACTGTGCCGGCTCAGCTGAACGTCAGCACAGCGCGCGAGTCAAGATGTGGATTGGTCGACAGGGGAAGCCTTTGTCGACTGCTCCCTTATGCCTCGTGGAATGAGGTTTACAGGAGTGGTCGACAAAGGCTTCCCCTGTTGACCAATCCGTGTCTTGACTCACACGCTGTGCTGACGATCAGCTGAGCCGGCACAGCGCGGCGGCCATTTTTATTTTAATGAAGCTGGGGATATTTAAATCCCTGCTTCATTGACTATGTCGGGTAGCCTATTTTATATGCCTCTGTTGGCAGAGGCATGTAGTCTAGACATACCCAAAGTTATTTCGAAATAACAGCTGTTATTTCAAAATAACTTTCCTAGCGTCTACGCAAGCCAACCGCTATTTCGAAATTAAATCGGAATAGCGGAGGGCTTATTTCAAAATTGGTAAACCTCATTCCATGAGGAATAACACCAATTTCGAAATTGTTATTTTGAAATAAGTGCTGTGTAGACACTTATTTCAAAATAGGGGGCCTCCAGACCTTCCCAGGGTGCCCTGGTGGCCACTCTGGCCTCAGCCAAGAACACTCCTCTCCCTCCTCCTCCCCCGCCCGGAGCCCTTAAAGGGGTAGACTCTGGCCACAGTGCCTGTGCCAGCTCCAAGCCTGCCAGCCCAGAGCCAGCAGTCACTGCCCCTGACCCAGTGGCCCCAAAACATGAGCCAGCAAGCCACTGGCAGACAGCTCTCCACCGCTCCCCAGGAGCAGTCTGCCAGCTCCCAGGAGCCTTCCAGGGCCTGGAGAAGGCGGGCGCCTTCCTTGTCCAGGGCGGAGATCATGGACCTTATTCAGGTTTGGGGGGATGCCCCCAGTGTCCATGATCTCCGCACTAGATGGGGGAATGCGGTCATCTATGGCAGGATAGCTGCCAGCTGGCCACCAAAGGCCACATGCGAACCCAGGAGCAGGTTCACATGAAAATCAAGTTGGACCGGCGAGACCCCCCAACCCTGAGCCCTGAGCTTCCCCTCCCCCTTCTTCCCCTTGTTTCCGCCTTCCCGCTCCCTCCTCCCAGGTTTCCCCCTCCCCTCTCCCACCCTCTCTCTTCCCCTCTCCCGCCTCCTTTCTCCAGTCTCCCCAGAGGTTCATCCCCTCCCCCAGTTTTGTTAAATAAAGAGAGTTTGTGTTCATGAAAATACATGTATTTTATTTTACATCAGGAAGGGGGGTTAGGGAGGGGTAAGTGGAAGGACGTGAGGGAGGAATGAGGTACAAGCCCTCAGTGGGGCACACCAGGGAGGCTCTTAGTGCTCCTCAGGGTGGACGCTCTCCCGCAGGGCCTCCTGGATACTGACAGCCCCATGATGGACCTCCCAGATGGCAGCCTGCAGAAAGTGCAGCCAGGCTCACAGGAATGCATCCAGGAGAAGCACCACAGTGCCCAGGGGCAGCTCTGGCTCCATGTTGCAGAGTGCTGTGGTGTCCCGAGTGAGGGCAACCAGAGCACGCAGAGACAAAATGCTTTGCTGTACCTCATCGAGGTAGGCAAGCAAGCAGGGAAACCTGAGAACCGGTTGTCCGGGGGGGGGAGGGAAAGGGTCCCTTTAAGCACAGGCCTCAGATAGCCTCAGGCAGCAGCCACACACAGTAACTCCTGACCTGATGCCTTGCCGTATCTGGTTCCGGCTGGCCTTAAATGAGATTCAGCGTCCACTCAGTGTGGACATGCTATTTCGAAATAGCCATTTCAAAATGCATTTTGTGTGTAGATTCATTATTTCGAAGTATCTTATTTCAAAATAACTATTTTGAACTTAGATATTTTGAAATAACGCTGTAGTGTAGACGTTCCCCAAGTCCCGTCCCATGTTAGATAAGGAGAAGTATAGGGATAAATGAACAAAGGATTGTGTTCTCCTCACACCTGAGCAGAGTGTAGAGCAGTGGTCTCCAACCTTTTTAAGCACAAGATCACTTTTTGAATTTAAGTGCAATCCAGGATCTACCTCAAACCGAAATACCTTTGCCCCGCCTCCTTTGTGCCTCTTCTCCAAGGCCCACCCCTGCTCACTCTATCCTCCCTCCCTCCCTCTCCCAACCTCCCTCACTTTCACCAGGCAGGGACAGCGGGTTGGGGTGCAGGCTCTGGTCTTGGATTAAGGGATTTAGAATGTGAGAGGGGCTCTGAGCTGAGCTTGGGGCAGGCAGTTGGGGTGCCAGAGAGGGTTGTAGGTGCAGGCTCTAGGAGGGTGTTAGAATGCAGGGGTGCTCAGGCCTAGGGCAGGGATCTGGGGTGCAGGAGGGGTTCATGCCTGGGGTAGGATTTAGGGATGTGGGCATCAGCTGGGCACTGCTTACCTCAGGTGGCTCCAGGGTGGTGGTACAGTGGGGTTAAGGCAGGCTCACCCCTGCCCTAGCCCTGCATCACTCCCAGAAGCAGCCAGCAAACTCCCTCCCAAATCCTGTTGTGCCCCCCACCTTGCTCTGTAGAGATAGTATGCAGCGTGGGAGAGGGGGCACCTTGACATCAGCACCCACTTCTCCCTCCCCTGCACAACAAACAGGAGGCTCCTGAGGGTGTGTGGGGGGGGGGGCAGCTCCAAGGCAAAGGGCAGGAGGTGCACAGCAGTAGTGGGAGGGGCAGCTGAAGTGTCGGCACTTGATCGCCTCTTGGCCAAACCTGTCAGGATCACCCATCAGAGGCTCCACGATCTACCAGTAAATCCCGATCTACTGGTTGGTGACCACTGGTATAGAGAGACAGAACAAGGAGGGCTAGGGATCTGTTGAGGAAGCAGTGTATTGGGACATGGCATGGTGGAAAGGATGTGAAGAATGAATTCCCTTCTTACTCCCTGGAAAGAGAGATCCTCACCAGGGCTGGGTTGTGACTCCATTTTTTGAACATAGAGAGTGGGTAACCCAGGACTGAATGACCATGTGCCCTGATTGCTCCCCTTTCATGGAATTTCCTACAAAGCAGCTGCTTTTCTGTAGCCCTGACTGTGTCTCTCTTTTCCTTTGGCAGGCTGAGAGGATGTTCTCTGAGGTGCGAGATGCACTCCACAGTCGTCTGGATCAGGTGGAATGGATGGATGAGCAGACCCGACAGGAAGTCAAAGACAAGGTATGTGTGGAAGACACAGGTCACAGGGGCCTTTATATCCCAGAAGCCCCTGGAGAAGGGAGAGGGGGGGCGTCTGCACCTGAACATATTTTGACATGCATGGTCATGCACATGATCCTACATTGACACTTTTATATATCTACTTAACAATTCTAGGTGTATACATATATTCCGTCATATCCACATGGTCATAAACTTGTTGCCAAATTTCACTGGAGACCTACACTTATACTGATTTATTCAATGCTGCTATTGGATCAAGAGAAAAGGGAATGGAACTCCTTAACACATGCACATACACTTACGCAAGCAATGAGTTGCACAGAGATAGCAAAAGAGGCTAAGCATGAGGGTCCGATGTCTCTGCCTGCAGTCACAAATCCAGGCTGGCGAGCTGATCATATGTCCCATGGTCTCCATGCTCTCTTCTCTATATTGATCTGGGTGGCCCCTGTCATGTACATTGAGTTCTTCTCTGTCCATCATCAAGATGCCCGCCCAGATCTCATTTTCTTCATGCTTTTTAATTCCTTCTCCTCATCTTCATGGCACCTCCATTTCTTGTCTTTCTTAAGTGCAAGCAAAAATTATATCAGTCCCCACCTAGACCCTGGCTCCTCTCTGCAGCCTCATGGCTCCTCTCCACAGAGGCGCAGATATTACCCTATTCACACCACTTACAAACCCTATTCACACCACTTACACACACCCATGCACTCCCTTGTCACAGGATGGAATGTTACAGAGCTTAAAGATTGTCCAAGCAATAGCTGGAAGTTACAAAGCTTGCAAGAAGTTGCAAAACTTGAAACATTACATGAAAGTTACATGGCTTTCAAGTAACCCCACAGCTGCATACATGCAAACATATATGAGCACCTACAAGAGATATAAAACCACAGAGTTGCCCTGGTGTAAGCAGCTGCAACTCCACTGGCTTCACAAGAGCAGGGCTGCTTTTGGCCTTAGGGCAACTGACTTGGGAAAGGAGAAGAACAAGGAGAGAAGTGTTACCTGAGGAATCAAATAGGACTTCTATTTTTTTTACCAAGCTAATTTCTAAGTCCTACTTACCCTGCCCTGAAACACATTATAGGGACATTCAACATGTAAGGAATCCTCTTGATTAGGTATCTTTTATTTTACTTTATTTTATTTTAATAATTTAAGGTTTCTGAGCTTCAGGTGGAAATTGGCTATCCAGACAGTATTCTCCAAACTGCTGAGATGGACCAGGAATTCCAGGATGTGAGTTATACAAACAGACATGACTATCTTGTTACTGGCAATATGTCTGTTCCATACCCAAGGGCAACTGGGGGGAAGGGAGCAGAGTATGTTCCATACACCCAGCATACATTCTCCTTTCCCTCCAGTGTTTTGTTTCAAGAGAGGCTGGGTCTCTTGAAAGAATATTTAATGTTTGTTTTTTGATGAAACCGGTTTTCGTGTTTGCTGTTGTTTCTTTTGATCCACCCCACCCTCTCTCTGATTCTCATCTCTCTCTTGCTCTGTCTCACTTCTGTGGCCTTTCAGACTCACTCACATTGCCTTTCTCTTTCCTCAGCTGGAGATACATGACAATACCTTTTTGCTCAATGTGGTGGCCTGCCTGAAGGCTATGAGGGAAAATTTCTCTCTGAGGCTCCTTCATCCGCACCTGCAGAATAAGTATGTGCTGGCAAACTGATGGTGGAAATGATGTGTGGTAGAAGACTCATTAGAGGGTGTATAAAGGCAGTGCAAAGGGTGTACAGGCACAGTTGATAGGATACAGAAGATACCACAAAAACAAGATGATTTGAGATATCACATGGGAATGGGCCAAGACAGTGGGGGGAAGGTTGCTCTTGTAGCTAGTGCACTGAACAGAAAGTTAGACAATCTGTGTTCATTTCCCTCTTCTGCCACATACTGCCTCTGTGACCTCAGGCAAGTCTCTTAGCCATTTTGTAAAATGAGGCTATTAGCACTGGCCTATCTGATAGCATTGTGGGGAAGGTACATCCATGAATATTTTCAAGGACAGTGAGAAGTGCCTAATAAATAAAAATAAAGGCAGACACGGTGTTTGTATTGAGCACACAGACCTCTGAATCATGTGAGCCTCCAGCTCTATCTTTTCTCTGTATGGGATTGCCCTGGGGAGTCCTTTCTCTGTGTCACCGCAATTCCCACATAGACCCTGCAGGGAGAGAGATCAGAAGGTCCCAAACTTTTGATAGCAAGTGTTCTCGCTCCTTTCTTTTTTGCTTCTAGTTGGGAGGTCTTCCCTTGGTCTGTAAATTCCTACTACTCGCTGAGGCACCATGCCGTGGTCTTTCCTGCAGGAATGTTCCGCAGCCCGTTCTTCCACGCCGAGTTCCCCAGGTACTGAGGATCTGCAATGCCACCACTATGAACCTTGCTCCTTTGGCATGCTGGATTTCCAGCACCCTAGCTCACTGCATAAGGGGAGAGAGTGGGGACCTGCTCTGACTTAACTCAGTGGGAAATTGGCCACGGGTTTCATTGAAAGCAAACTCAAAGCCTAAGTCCTTTCCATGTATGGCTGAGATAAGCCATCTCTCTTCTGTCACTGAGCTGCCTAAGGCTCTTACCCGTAGACTTGGGCTGGCAATTTTCCTGGCTCTCGCAGACAAACACCATGTAATGGAGCACAAGGAAAAAAGAAATGAGGCTCATCAAGACAGGCTACAAAGAAAACAGTTCCTGAGCAGCGTTCCCTCTAGATTTTCCACCCATGAATGGAGTGAGTTTTGTCATGTGCACTAGTATTGAGGTCATGTTCAGTGTGTGCCAGGCTACGTCTAAACTGCATCCCTCTGTCGACAGAAGGATGCAAATCAAGGATGTCAAAATTGCTAATGAAGCAGGGATTTACATATCCCATGACTCATTAGCATAAACATGGCTGCTGCTTTTTTTCTAAATGGAGTTTTTTTGAAAAAAAAACGGCAGTCTAGATGCGGATCTGTCGAAAATAAACACTTTTTCGACAGATCCTGTATTCCTCAAAAAATGAGGTTTACAGGATCTGTCAAAAAAGGCTTTATTTTCGACAGATCTGCATCTAGACTGCCATTTTTTTTTAAAAACTCCATTTTGAAAAAAGCGGCGGCCATGTTTATGCTAATGAGGCGCAGGATATTTAAATCCCTGCTTCATTAGCAATTTCGACGTGCCTAATCTACATCTCTCTGTCGACAGAGAGGTGTAGTCTAGATACCCCTCCACTGTGTCACCCAAGTTATTAATAAATATCTTATAAACCTCTCCCTTTTCCCTCCACTGCCATGTCTCCTCCCCTCCCCTCCCCCCATCTTCTCCCCTGGTGCCTGCTCCTCCCCACCCCTCACCCTCCTCTGCTGTCCTCACTCCTGCCCTTGTCACTCCCCTCAGCCCTTTGGGGACCTGCCTTCCTCCCTATCCTCCTTGACCCCTGCACTCACCCTTTTCCTCCTCCTGTGCCCATGCCTCCTTCAGCCCCACTCTGATCATCTGTAGCTACCCTCCCATCCCCTCCTAACACCCCCTCTACTCACCTGCCCGTCCCTCCCATCCCCATGTCTGCCCTTCTGCTTCACCTCTACAATCCCCTGGCACCTGCACCTTCCCTTACCCCTGCATCTTCCTGATGCCTTCCCCTTCCCTCACTGCCCCTGCTCACCTTGCCTTCTTTCTCCCTTGTGCCCACCCCCTCGCCACCCTCTGCCCCAGTTCCCCTCATATTCTTCTGTGTCCTCACATATGACTTGCTTCATCCCCTGCCTTTCTCATGCCCACTCTCCTTTCAAACCCTCTTCTCCTGGCACCCACTCCTCTTCCTTTCTCTTGCCCACATTGACCCTCCCCTCCCACAGCATCACCCTGTCCCCTCCTTTCTCACACCCCCAGTGTGACACCTTCCCTCCTGTACCCCCTCCTGCCCTTTTCCTCATTGTGTCCTCTTGGCCCCCTGGCATTTATCTCTCCTCTACCCTGCCCCTTGGTGAATTCCCCTTTCTTCTCCTGCCCTGGCCCCCTCAGCACAAGCCCCTTCCTCTCTTCACCCACCTTCCCCTTAGTTCTTTCCCTGCCCCTTCCCTAACTTTCTACCTTTGATGTGGAAAGCAGTTTGCAGGGGCTTCTGAGGCCAGGGCAATGGTGCTATTTTTAGTACTGTGGTCCCAGCCCCAGAACCCCCCACAGCCATGGCCCCAGCTGCTCCTAGAGTGGGACCGCATGCTGGGACTGTGGCAGAGGCTGCCCATGGTGCTATTTTTAGTACCACAGTCCTGGTCCTTGTGGGATCTCGGTACTAAAAATAGCACCGTGGGTGGCCCTGGCTCCAGCTCCAGCTCCAGCTGAAGTAAAGCAGCACCCACATGAGGACCATTCCAGCTGGGGCAGCCTCACTGGAACAGCCTCACTCATGTGCCCTGGCTCCAGGCAGAACAAAAGGGCAGCCGCCTGCAGCCAGACCTACCAGGCCACTGGCTGTCACCGTTGCCACTCACCTTCTGTTCCAGAGGAAGGTGAGTAGTGAGTGCTGCTGCTTCACTCTTAAAATGACGTGGGTGGACCTAAATTTTTTAGTGCATGGCTGCACAGATGCACAGCTTAGAGGGAACATTGTTCCTGAGCCCACCTCTATTTTGACTCATTCAAAGATGGAGTTATATAATTTTCTATCTTCCAGACAGATTTTGCCATGCCCTGGGCAGTGGTGGGGGGGGAGCTTAGCAGCAGACTCCCTCTCCCTGCAAGAGATGCAGTCTCTCATAGAAGGGGTGGGGGTAGGGACAATTCCCACAGCCAGTCCTCAGTGCTGCCTTGGACTACACTATGCAGGGCTTCAGTGGTGATTTAAAGGGCCTTTAAATAGAAAGGCCCTAGGAAAAGGGCCTTGGGGCAACTGCTCCTTTCCCCCACACACACACTTGTTGGCGGCCCTGGTTCCAAGAATAAATCCTGTGAAACATGACAGCAGCCTTATTAGGCAATCTGTGGTCCAAAGTGTCTTTAAATGGATCCAAGAAAACTCTGCTCCCTCTTTATAAAAATACCACCTCTACTAAGCAACCATTTTCTGCATCATGAGGTGTGTGTGCCTTCCTGTGAACCATCCAACAGTACAATTCTCTTATGATAAGAGCACCTCTGTTGAGCAGCCAGTTGTTGTCATTGAGTGGCAGATCATTATAAAACATTGTTGGATGTCCATTTTTTCTCCTGGAGAAAGGTTTGTACAGAGAGAATAATACCAAACTCATTATATTTCCATAGTACAAAGATAGGAACTTACACAGAGAAATAATATGAGTTTAAATTAAACAGGTGGTTTAATCAATATAATCATTCTTATTAGGCACCCCAAGTGCCTTGATGACTCATAAAATTTGGGGCACAATTGAAATGAATAATGGCAAGACAAATATACTTCTATGTGCTTTCAGTTAATGAGCGAATCTCTTCTGAATCAACAGATCTGTCCCCTGTATTCAGTCTGATCAGCTGACTAAATTCACTGTGTTGGAAATAAGTGTGTTACCACTGTTAATCCAGCAGAGCCAACAGTTAAGAAAGAGCATTGGATTCAGGAGTCAGACATCCAGGGATTTTTTCTAAGACTACAGTTTGGGGTTGACCAAAACATTTTACAAATTCATTTTGAATTCTCCAAATTCTTTCAGTTGCAATAAATAAATAATTTAAAAAAAACCACCAAAGCATTTATGGTTTTACATTTTTAAATGCAAAGTTTTTATTTTTTTCAATTATCAATGGCTTTTCATTTTGAAATTTTCTTTAATTTCATTTAATTCTTTAATTTCATTAAGTAAACTTGTAAAAAACTCAAAAACAGAACATTTCATAACTGCAAAATGCAATATTTTTTAAGTTTGCCAAAACAATTAAATATTTCAGTTTTGGTCAACCCCGAAACAAAAGTTAGTTTTGATTTTTCAGAATGGCCAGCAAATTAGTGAGCTGCAAAGGCAGACAACCTTTACAATGTGAACTGAGTATGACCAGTGCAGTGATGTCTACTAAGTCTGTAGAACTCTTAAAGCAATAGATATGAGTCACTCCTATTCATTTCAGTGACATGTTAATTCTGAACTGTAGTACTTGTCAATGTACCTTGCTTTTTAATTTTTGATCAGTGCAGGTAAGAAAGGAAAGAGATGATCATAGTGTATAAATCTGACTGTCAGTGGACTCATTTTGGTGTTTCAGATGGATGGAGTTTGGTTTGTGAGTGGAGTTTCCAATGAAATCCCTGATTAGGTTACTTTCTGTCTTGTGCATCATTAGCGGACTTATTAATAAACATCCCATTGCAATTGCAATTGTTCACCTGTACTTCCCCATGGTCTTTACATTATACCCTCAGTTACCATTTGTGCAACTCTTCAGCACAGAGTGGAGTTGCACAGTTGTCACTAACTTGGCATAACATAAGAAAACTGGGATTTCAAAGGAATTAATGGGAGCAGAAGTTGATTTGCAGAATCTTTATTAATGATGAAAGTGTGTGAGCTAGAAAGAATTCAGCTTGACTCTCAGAGTATGTCTACACCAGAATAAAAAATTTGTGGCATGTCTGTGACTGGCCTGGGTCAGCTGACTCAGGCTATGTAAGTTCGTAGATGATACTAAACTGGAGAGAAAGGTAGACATGCTGGAGTGTAGAGATAGGGTTCAGAGTGACCTAGACAGATTGGAGGATTGGGTTAAAAGAAATCTGAAGTTCAACAAAGACAAGTGCAGAATCCTGACCTTAGGGCAGAAGACTCCCCTGCACTGCTACAGGCTGGGCCCGACTGGCTAAGCAGCAGTTTGGCAGAGAAGCACTTGGGGGTTACAGTGAACAAGAAACTGGATATGAGTCAACAGTGCACCCTTGTAGCCAGGAAGGCTAAAGGCATATTGAGCTGCTTTAATAAGAGCATTGCCAGCAGATCTAGGGAAGTGATTATTCCCCTTTATTCAGCAATGGTGAGGTCACATCTGGACTGCTGCATCCAGTTTTGGGTCTCCCTCTACAAAAAGGATGTGGACATATTGAAGAGAGTCCAGCAGAGGGCAACAAGAATTATGACTTATGAGCAAAGGCTGAGGGAACTGGGTTTATTTAGTCTACAGATGAGAAGAGTGAGGGGGGATTTGATAGCAGCCTAGAGCTGGACTTGATGACCTCCTGAGGTCTCTTTCAGCTCTATGGTTCTATGATTCTATGATTCTACTTGAAGTGGGGGGTTCCAAAAAGGATGGAGCCAGGCTGTTCTCAGTGGTGACAGATGACAGAACAAGAAGTAATGATCTCAAGTTCTAGGTTGGATATTAGGAAAACTATTTCCCTTGGAGGAAGGTGAAGCACTGGAATGGGTTCCCTAGGGAGGTGGTGGAATCTCCATCCTTGGAGGTTTTGAAGGCTGGGCCTGACAAAGCCCTGAATGGGATGATTTAGTTGCGGTTGGTCCTGCTTTGAGGAAGATGTTGTACGAGATGACCTCCTGTGACCTCATCCAGCCCTATCATTACGGAATGGCTGTGGTTAGCTCAGGTCAGTCGACTCAGGTTGTAGTGCTAAAATTTGTTGGGTAGACTTTCAGATTCAGGCTGGGGCCTCCCCCAGAGCTTCATCTTCAACCTCAGCCCAAAAGTCTATAGAAAAATGTTGCAGTTGTCCAGAGACACCCCCCCCCCAAGTCAGCTGACCCAGGTCAGCTGTGGGTGTTTAATTGCTGTGTAAGAAGAGCTGGGGGGGGAGGGGGAGATTTGTAGTTCTGATTGAGAGAAGGATTATACTTTTTCTTACACATTTACTGAATAAGTGGCTCTGGAGTAACAGACAGGATAAGATGCGGCCCCTGGCACTGGTTTTACAGTGTCACTTGGCAGAGTAGAATCATACTTGATGGAGCAGGGCTGTATAGACAAACCTTGGCTTCCCCAATCTCCTGCAGGCTTAGCAGCTGATCACACTTTTCATTTTGTGTTTTTCAGTGCTGTGAACTTTGGAGCTCTGGGAGTCATCATGGCACACGAGCTGCTTCACGTGTTCTATGATTATGGTGCGTACTGTGAACCATTCAGGGGTGCTGGAGCTAGAGGTGCTGGACAGTGTTCCCTGTAAGCTGTGCGCTTGTACAGCCACTTAGGAGAGATTCCACTGCCACTCAGCTGATTAGTAGAGCACCCACAGCTGGGTTTTATGTTTCTACTGGTGGGCAAAATTGCACATGCCTCAGTGAACATGAAAATTAGAAGATTTTATCTGGCGTTGCTCGAGTCCTTAAGTTTTGTTTTTCTTCATTTAAATCATTGTTCTGTGGTGTGGCTGGGAATGAATGGTTCAATATGCAGGTTGCCCCAGGGAGAGAGGACAGCCCCAGCCCTTTCTCACCGCAGAAGCTTGGGGCCAGTTGAGAAGTGCCTGTCTATGGCTGATACAACTGCAGTGGACACAGATGGGAAAAGACTTGAAACAGATATACAAACAGACAAACACTCTGCATTATATAGTAGATAGCTGTCCCTTTCTCCCCCCTTTACCCCTGCTGCCCCAGTGGGATTATAGCTGTTCCAGTCCCCTTGCTGCCCCCACCCCCATGGTCATTCTGCAATATAACTGTTGCTTCTACCAGACCCCTCCCTTTCCATTTTTTAAGAAACAGTCACATTCCAGGCACATCCCATTGTCCTGACACAACCAAACCTTGACCTTGCTTTAAGAGAAAGCTGGATACCAAATTTGGTGGTCCTCGCTCTGACTGTTTAGGAGGAGTACTTGAACAAATGGACTCACAGACAGACACACGTTTCTAAAATATATAGTAAGATTTGTTCCACATATGGATGAAATGAAATATATATGAAACACGAATAAAAAAGATTAGAGGGAACATTGGTCCTGGGGGTGCAGCAGCTATCCCTGGCTTACAATAGTAATATCAAACACACAGTTTCCACTTTCAGTATCCCAGCTATAAAAAATTGTGCCAGTACCCCAGAACCATTGCTGGTAACATGTAATACAGTCTATTTCCTCTATTCACTGTCACAGGCCTGTGTTCCCTCTGGAAAACTTATGGGAGCTCTTCCAGGCCCTCCTCCCTATTTACATGTATAGTGCAAAGGCAGGTTTTTTAAATACAAAAGACTCAATCCCAGACCACGTTCATTACTAATAGGAGCAATGATAGAATCCCCTGGTATTGCATTTACCTTCCTGGATTTCCTTGTTTTCCACAGTGGTACCTGAGAGCTGTCCTAGATGCAACAGGGAAGCATTAGTGCGAGGTATAGACTGCCTGGTGGACCAGTATGAAGGCTACTCTCTACAGGGCCTGAGAGTCAATGGCACTTTCACTCTGCTGGAGAATGCAGCTGACATAGGGGGAGTCGCCATCGCTTACCAGGTATCACAAGATATCTGCTGTTCTAGTCTTGTGGTTTCACACAACCCTGCTGTGCCTCTCAATCCTGCCCTGCATCTCCCCCCATCCCTGCTATCCCAGCCCTAGGCTCCCCTCACAGCCCTGCTAGTGCCCCTCAGCCCTGTCCTGCAACCCCCTGCTATTCCAGCCCTGGGCTCCCCTCAGAGCCCTGCCAGTGCCCCTCAGCCCTGCCCTGCAACCCCCTGCTATTCCAGCCCTGGGCTCCCCACACAGCCCTGCCAGTGCCCCTCAGCCCTGCCCTGCAGTCCCCTGCTATTCCAGCCCTGGGCTCCCCACACAACCCTGCCAGTGCCCCTCAGCCCTGCCCTGCAGTCCCCTGCTATTCCAGCATTGGGCTCCCCACACAGCTCTGACAGTGGCCCTCAGTCCCGTCATGCCATGCCCCCCTGCTATTCCAGTCCTTAGTCTTTTTTACCGCAAGACAATCCTTTGTATGGAAAGAGGTAGTCATTATTTAAAGTTGATATAGGCCCCTGGTAATTAAACTGAAGTCCTTGTATTCATCTTGTGACCTAGATAACTCAGTACCCATATTTATGGAGGTGAAAGTACTCTGAGGAAGAAAATTTCTCTTCCATTTTCCATTGATAGGGAAGTTATAATGGTAGTTTAAATAATGTCTCACATGCCTTCAGATCTATAGATAGAAGGTACTAGTGATATGCAAAGTATTTTTCAAGCATGGGTGACTCCAGTTTAAATAGTTTTTATTCATTCTTAGAGCATTAAACAGCATCATCTTCTGAACCTCTGCTGCCACTGTGTTGTATTGTCTGGAATGGAAAGCACAACACTTGAACTGTTTTTCTCCTTGGTTGGAGATAGGGAATAGATGGCATGGGAAAGGAAAGGATACTACACTTTCTTGGTGGGTGGGTGGATGTCTCTGTCCATGCATAAGAGCACCAGGGCAGCATCAGCAATCTACACTGGGAGGACGGAGGCTCTTGATTTCAGCTCCCCCTTGTGAGTTAAACTTTAATGATAATATTTGTGGGACACAGTCTGAGATTTTTTTTCAATTTTAATTTCTCTCTCTCTCTTTTCCCACAGGCCTATAAGAACTGGCTGAAAAAGCACAAATGGGAGCAGAATTTACCCAGGACTGGACTCTCAAACCATCAGCTCTTCTATATCAGCTTTGCCCATGTAATGAACTCGCTAATTTTGTTCATCTTGTCTCTGACAGCCCACCTGACCTTTTAATGTCTCTTCCTTTCATTCACTCTCTCTCTCCTCTCTCTCTGGTTATTGTGTCTGATCATCCCCATTTCCCTACCTCCTCATCTGGGACCATTATTATTTAAACTTTTTATTACTGACCTCGGCACTAAAAGTGGGAGTGTGCAAATAAAGTTTGCGGATGACACAAAGTTGGGAGGTATTGCCAATTCAGAAAAAGATCGGGATATCATACAGGAAGATCTGGATGATCTTGTAAATTGGAGTAATAGTAATAGGATGAAATTTAATAGTGAGAAGTGTAAGGTTATGCATTTAGGGATTAATATCAAGAATTTTAGTTATAAGCTGGGGACACATCAGTTGGAAGTAACGGAAGAGGAGAAGGATCTCGGAGTCCCGGTTGATCACAGGATGACAATGAGCCGCCATTGTGACATGGCTGTGAAAAAAGCTAATACGGTCTTGGGATGCATTAGGCGAGGTATTTCCAGTAGGGATAAGGAGGTGTTAGTGTCGTTATACAAGGCATTGGTGAGACCTCATTTGGAATACTGTGTGCAGTTCTGGTCTCCCATGTTTAAGAAGGATGAATTCAAACTGGAACAGGTACAAAGAAGGGCCACTAGGATGATCCGAGGAATGGAAAACCTGTCTTATGAAGGGAGACTCAAGGAACTTGGCTTGTTTACCTTAACCAAAAGAAGGCTGAGGGGAGATATGATTGCTCTCTTTAAATATATTAGAGGGATAAATTCCAAGGAGGGAGAAGAATTGTTTAAACGCAATACCAATGTGGACACAAGAACAAATGGATATAAGCTGGCTATTAGGAAGTTCAGACTCGAAATTAGGCGAAGGTTTCTAACCATCAGAGGAGTGAAGTTCTGGAACAGCCTTCCAAGGGAAGTAGTGGGTGCAAAAGACCTATCTGGCTTCAAGATAAAGCTAGATGGGTTTATGAAGGGGATGGTTTGATGAGGTAACATGATCTTGGCAATTAATTGACCTTTCACTATCAGTGGTATATAGGCCAATGGTGGGAAGATAGGAGTTGCTATAGAGAACTTTTTTCTGGGTGTCTGGCTCGTGAGTCTTGCCCACATGCCCAGGGTTCAGCTGATCGCCATATTTGGGGTCGGGAAGGAATTTTCCTCCAGGGTAGATTGGCAGAGGCCCTGGAGGTTTTTCGCCTTCCTCTGTAGCATGGGGCATGGGTCACTAGTGGGAGGATTCTCTGCATCTTGGGGTCTTTGAACCATCGTTTCAAGGGCTTCAATATCTGAGATATAGGTGAGAGGATTATTCTAGCAGTGGGTGGGTGAGATTCTGTGGGCTGCATTGTGCAGGGGGTCAGACTAGATGATCAAAATGGTCCCTTCTGACCTTAAAGTCTACGAGACTATCAGTCTATGAATCTTTCACCTCTTCACAGTGCTGCTCCCTAAATGCTGATCAAAGGCCTGAGTGAAGACATATACCTTACACTGGGTTCTGATGCAATAGACTGTCAGAGGGACCAAGCACAACAAAATCTATCTACTGTCCATCATTCCAGGTTTATCTAAGGCAGCAGCCCCTGGAGTGTCTCAGCATCCTTAGTTATGATGACAGATGATGATGAAAGAAAAAAAACTAATGATATTTAACTTGCCCATCAATAGATAATATACTTACCTGAGAAGAGTGAGCAAGAAATTTAGGTTTGCAGGAAGGAAAAGACAACAAGAGTGATCCAGCACAACTACCATAATGGGCTTTAGGAAGAGAGCTGATCAACTATTTTGGTGATGCTGGGGTCAAGTACATGGATGGATGGAGTGAGTGAGTGAATTTTGAGGTACCCAGCTCTTAACAAATTTAGAGCTTATATATAAACAAACTCTTGAGCTTCAAGTGAAATGCACTTCACAGATCACTAGTGTCATGTTCTCATGGAGGTTCAGGAAACACTTATTCCACACTAGCTGGAGCTTTAGGACGCTTATTGAGGGTAGCCCTGAGAACAGTACCAAAGAAGGTGATCTAGTCCTGAGGCTACAAAGGTTTTAGTCACTCTGTTAAAGTCTGCATTAGAGAAGAGAGGTGGGACCAGCTGTTAGTGAATGCAGGCAGGATTAACCAGAGTGAGCAACTGGTCTTCCAGTAACAATGATGAGTTCAATATGAACCAGACCCTGCAAACCACCCAACTAAAGGCTGGACATTCCTCTCCAAAGAATGGCATATTCACAGCACTGCCTGTTCTATGGATACTTCCCCTGCAAGCCAGCATAAATTCTGCCTTGTTGGGACTATGATTAAATCAACACACTGAAATAATATAGGGTATGTCTACACAGCAAAGTTATTTCAAAATAACAGCAGTTATTTCAAAATAACTTTCCTAGAGTCTACACAGCCATTCCGTAATTTCTAAATTAATTCGAAATAGCAGAGGGCTTATTTCGAAATTGGTAAACCTCATTCCACGAGGAATAGTGCCAATTTCAAAATTGCTATTTCAAAATAAATGCTGTGTAGATGCTTATTTCGAAATAGGGGGCCTCCAGCCCTTCCCATGCTGCCCTGCTGGCCGCCCTGGCCACAAGGTAATTTATGACCTGATGCCCTGCCGGAACTGGTTCCAACCAGCCTTAAATGTGATTCAATGTCCACTCAGTGTGGACGCGCTATTTCGAAATAGAAAAACGCCATTTCGAAATGTATTTTGTGTGTAGACACGTTATTTCGAAATAAGCTATTTCGAATTAACAATTTTGAAATTAGATATTTCTAAATAACGCTGTAGTGTAGACATACCCATAGTGAAGAGTACAGAACAGATAGGTATGGATGGAGCTCTTCCCCTCCCCAGGCACTAGGAAATAACAGTATAGAAATAGTGAAGGGAAGAAGGTGTAGTTCTGAGTGTCATCCTCTCTTCTGGCACACTTGCCCAGCATATCTCTGTATCTCCCCTGTCCCCTCATCTCACGTTGCCCAGGAAAAATGATAAGCTGGAACCCTACAGAGCCTAGTGAAGGCCTGTGGGGCAAGTGAGCCTTTGGGATCTTTCTTAGATGCTGACACGATTGTTTTGTTTCCCACCAGGGGATGTGTGGTCACCAGAGCCGTGAGAGACTGCGTGCCTTCCTGCACAGGGACCTGCACAGCCCCCTACCACTCCGTGTGCGCGGGTCCCTCAGCAACAGCCAGGACTTTGCCAGGCATTTCCACTGCTCCAGCTCAGCATCAATGAATCCAGCCAGCAAGTGCCACATCTGGTAATTCACATGGAGGAGGAGAGGGAGAGAGACAGGCAGAGGTATGAAGAGTGGAGCTGGAGAAATCATCCCTGCTGAAGAATGATCTGCTCTTACACAGAGACATGCTGGAGCCTGACCCCTTCCCTGTCCAGGTAGCAGGAGGGAAAAGGGGCTATACATAGCAGCCTGTACAGTGTATGCAACTCCACAACTGCTCCATGCCCTACCCCAATTTGGCAAAATGTCAGAGCGTGGGAAGTGAGAACACAGGCTTGCAAGGTCGGAAGATTGGCTGCAACCATTAACAACTCTGAGGAAAATCTCATAAATCCCCATGCCACCTCTCACCCTGGACCACCAGGGACAGAAGAACCCAGATCTCTTACTCTGAAAGTAAATGGTGGGAGAGGTTCACTGCCTACTGCTTCCTGATGGGAAGGTGAGACATTTAATTAATGTGTACTGCTAAAAACTCCACTTAGATATGTTATTGCACACCTGTCCTAATGCTGGCAATATGAGTGGGAAGGTCCTGGGATTATGTTCTGTGAATTAGCCTAGATTTGCCCTGTTTGGGTCCCTCCACACCCCCACCAGCCCTTCTCCATTGTTATTCTCACTTCTGACCACTAGCAGCCTGATCCAGTGCCAACTTGAATGAAAAGCTCTGTCCCATTAACTTCCCTGGGCTTTGATCAAACACTAGATACCACTCCTTTGATGCAGCAGCTGCCTCTCTTCTGTCTTACCTGCGCCCCCTACTGGCTTCTGTTGCAACAATAGCAGCTATGATCAAGTTTTTCCTCCCTCAAAGCAAGAGTATGCAGTGACTGAGAGAGAAGAAAGGCTGGAACAGGGGAACCCCTTGGAGAAGAGGAATGGGGGAAGCAATGCATGGGCAGGACAGGGAGTGCAGTCTCAGGAGGCAGTGGTGTAGCTACAGTTGTGCAAGTAGTGCAGTTGCACCAGGACCATACAGTCATGAGGCTATGAGGGACTGCCGGATGGCGTGGCTCTCTGGCACATTGCTGGGAACTGCAGCCAATGGGAACTATGGGGGTGGTGCCTGCAGGCAGCAGTGCACAGTGAAACCTGCCCCCCCCCCATCTAGGAGCCACTGTCAGAGTGGTGTGCCGGTTGCTTTGGGGGACACCCAAGGTAGGCATTACCCCCCCAACACCCTCCCGCATCCTTCACCCAGCCCAAAGCTTGCTCCCTTCACCCTGACTCCTTCCCAGAGCCCGACCCCTTCACCCCTCCCATAGCCCAACCCTTTGCCCCAATCAAGTTACCTGATTTTTATTTTCATTTACTTCCTAATACTTATAACACGGGAAGAGGAGGAAGAACAAAAAGAATGAAAAATGGGTTGGAGGGAGAAGAGTGAGAATGTTCTTCTTCTTGGAGGGGTCCCCAGGTATGTAAGGGTATGTCTACACTACAAAGTTAATTTGAAATAACAGCAGTTATTTCTAATTAACTTTAATAGCGTCTACACAGGCAAACCTCTATTTCAAAATAAATTCGAAATAGTGGAGCCCTTATTTCAAATTTGGTAAACCATATTCTACGAGGAGTAACACCAAATTCGAAATAGCTATTTCGAATAAAGTGCTGTGTAGACACTTAATTTGAAATAGGGGGCCTCCAGCCCTTCCCAGTGAGCCCTGGTAGCCACTCTGGGCACAACCAGGAAAACTTACTCTCCTCTCCCCCAGCCCCGGAGACATTAAAGGGGTAGATCCTGGCCACAGTGCCTGTGCCAGCTCCAAGCCTGCCAGCCCAGAGCCAGCAGTGGCCACCGGGGCCCCTGACCCAGTGGCCCCAAAACATGAGCCAGCAAGCCACTGGCAGCCAGCCCTCCACCGCTCCCCAGGAGCAGTCTGCCAGCTCGCGGGAGCCTGACAGGGGCCGGAGAAGGCGAGCGCCTTCCTGGTCCAGGGTGGAGATCATGGACCTTATTCAGGTTTGGGGGGGATGCCCCCAACATCCATGATCTCCGCACTAGACGGAGGAACGTGGCCGTCTATGGTAGGATAGCTGCCAGCCTAGCCACCAAAGGCCACATGCGAACCCAGGAGCAGGTTAGCATGAAAGTCAGGTTGCTCCGGCGAGACCCCTAACCCTGAGCCCTGAGCTTCCCCTCCCCCTTCTTCCCCTTGCTTCCCCCTTCCAGCTCCCTCCTCCCAGGTTTCTCCCTCCCCTCTTCCACCCTCTCTCTTCCCCTCTCCCACCTCCTTTTCCCAGTCTCCCCAGAGGCTCATCCCCCCCCAGTTTTGTTCAATAAACCCAGTTTCTATTTTTGAACATACGTGTCTTTTATTTGACAACAGGAAGGAGGCCTAGGGAGGGGTAAGTGGAAGGATGTGAGGGAGGAATGGGGCACGAGCTCCCGGTGGGGAGGACCAGGGAGGCTCTGAGGGCTCTGAGGGGTGGACACTCTCCCTCAGGGCCTCCTGGATCCTGACAGCCCCCCGATGGACCCCCCGGATGGCAGCCTGCAGCAAGTGCAGCTGGGCTGATGGCAACGACCCCACGAGACGCACCGGCGTGCCCAGGGGCAGCTCTGGCTCCATGTGGCCAAGTGCTGTGGTGTCCCGAGTGTGGGCACTCAGGGCACTCCAAGACAGGACTGCTTTGCTGTCCCTCATCGAAGTAGACAAGCAAGCGGGGAACCCTGAGAACTGTCTGTCTGGGGTGGCGGTAGGGTCCCTTTAAGCATGGAGCTCAGTTAGCCTCAGGCAGCAGCCCCACACACTCAAGTCCTAACCTGATGCCCTGCCAGCAATGGTTCCGGCCAGCCTTAACTTCGGTTCAGGGTCCATTCAGTGTGGACGCGCTATTTCGAAGTAGCAAAACGCTATTTCGAAATAGTTTTTGTGTATAGATGCATTATTTCGAATTAGCTTAATTCAAATTAACTATTTTTAATTAAGTTAATTCGAAATAGAGCTGTAGTGTAGACATACCCTAAGTGTGAAAATGAGGCTGCACACAGGGCCCCACTAACCACCAGGTGAGAGGAACTGATGAGCAGCCACCAGCCAAGGTTAGGAGTAGGGAAGTAAGCAACTAGTCGAGTAGCATAGGCTTATCGGGTAGTTGAGTGACTACTCGACTAGTCGCTTCCCTCCCCCTTGCTGCCTCTGTCAGAGTCAGGAAGGGGGAGGCAGGAGCTGGTGCTGGGGGTAGCTGGCTTAAAAACCGGTTCCTCCCAGCACCGTCTCTGCAGGTGGCAGGGGAGGCAGAGATGCAGCAGGAGACTGGGCATGAACTGGGAATCAGCTGTCTCGGTTCGCACCGGGTCCCCCACTACACCTCTGCCTTTTAAATGTAGTAGGAGCCTAGTGGCTCTTATTACATTTAAAAGAGAGAGCCACAGCGGGGTTAGCCCTGTGACCAGGAGCTAACCCTGCTGTGGCTCTGCAGTTTCCCCCCTTATTGACTAATCGAGTATTTAATGGAAATTCCATTGACTACTTGATTAGCTGATTCAATGAAATTTAACATCCCTCCCTGGCCTGGGATAGGAGTGAAACCCTGAGGAGGGGAGGGAACACTGGTGAGTGGCCTGGAAGGTCCTGGAGGCTAATGAATGAGGCGCTGGGGGTGAGATGTTGATGGGCTGTGGGGAGAGTGGAGTATAAACAAAATTTTAGATTTCAGAATGGAGAATAACCCAGTACTGCACATGCACTGTCAGGAAACAATGGGATGTGGGTTGGTGTTATAGGTCCAGGGGTCCGACAGACTTGCTGGGCCCCTGGGCAAGCTGGGGGTGCGGGGAGACAGCTCAGCACTCCTGAAAGAAGTGGGGCTGGGGCAGCCAGCCCTCAGTATTGCCGATAGCATGCTGTGCCCACCCCCTCCCTCCCCTCATAAGTCAGTCCTCCAAGCTGCCAGGAGCATGCTGCCGACGGCTCTGTGGAGCACCACATGATACTCGGGTGGCAATTTAAAGGGTCCAGGATTCTGGATGCTGCAGCCACAGTTGTGGTTGTGGCCAAGAGCCTTAGGCCCTGTTGAATCTCCGGGCCTGGGGGAAGTTGTCCCCATGCCTCCCTCCCCAGGCCTGGGTGCCTCACTCCAAGGTGTCAGAGATTTCTTCTATTGCCCCCAGTTGCTCCAGATGGAGGCAATAGATTAGTTTTGTTCCCTCTCACAAAAGGATGCCAAGTTAGGTGGGGGCCTGTTTAGGGAGAGATGTGGGACAGGAGGAGATTGTTTCCAGGGTTTCTGGGAGTCTCCAGGGGTCAGGCTAACCATCCAGATTTTAGAATGTTTCTCCAAATACCAAGCTGTTGAGGTTCTCCCATCTCTGGCTTTCCAAGAATTTTTGCTATCCAGGGGAGTTTTGCTGCTGTTATGTTTTAGTGACATAGTATCCTTGTAACCACATATCATATTGTAATGCAATTTTTCAGTGTCAAAGAGCAAAAGATGTAGATTTCAGGAGCAGCAAGAGAACTGTTATTTAAGAATTTTCTTAAGTTTTCAGGCTGTTTTTAGGAACAATCAGTTTGGAGGCCCTGATAATTAGATCTGTACATGTTGGATCTCTCTAAATCTGGACTCTCTGGTTTGACAACGGACCACAGATGTTCCTGGACCAGAGAGCCCTGACAGCTGGGAGTTCAATGGCAGGAGGGTTGGCGGCTGGGAGGCTTGTGGGGCTGGCATCCATGGCACCAGCATCTGGCCATCCGTTCGAGGCCAGGGCCAGTGGCAGTGGGGCCAGCATCTGGCAGCTTATCTGGAGCTGGAGCCAGCATCCATAGGGCCAGCAACTGGCAGCAGGGAAAGGTCTGGGGCCGTTGTCCACAGGGCTGGTATCCAGCAGCCTAGCTGGAGCCGGCAGCCCAACAGGGCTGGAGGCAGGGGGCTGGAAGTAGAGCCAATGACCGGGGACACTAGCTGGGGCTAGGAGCATAGCCAGGCTGGAAGGCTGATGGCAAGGGTGACCTGGAATTGACCTCCCCACAGCCGCAGTCCAGCAAACTTCCTTGATTGGGACTGGTCTGGTCCCAAGTGTGCCAGACAAAGGAGGTCCACCCTGAATTTTAAAAGCAAAAAAACAAAAATTTACTAAACTTGGCAAACCCCAACCATCTTGTGTAGGCCAACACAGTATATTCTTCAGGGGCAGTTCTTTTGAAAGACTATTCCACTTTTTCATTCTTACTGATTAAAGGCCACATAGAATGTACATGAATAAAATATCCCTTACCTGTTGTGACAGGGCACCTGCCCTGCACTGGCCCTTTAAGGCCAAGACTCGGGTCCGGAGCCGGGGCTGAAAACAGAGTGGCCAGCTGAAGCCATCAGGGCTAGTGGGAGCCCAGCTGGCAGCTATCTAGTGGAGCTGGAGAAATCATCCCTGCTGCATTTGCTGTCCCTCATCGAAGTAGACAAGCAAGCCCAGCCGGGAGCTATATAGAGAAGCACAGTTGCTCAGTAGGGGGGGGCCAGTGAAGGGCGGACTGCAGAGGAAGCAGGGGCTCCCAGGAGGGAGAACAGCTGGGGATAGCTAGTTAGGGCTGGGAGAGGGCCAGCCAAGGCTCTCTCTGGCTAGGGGCCAGAGGCAAGGCCCAGGGTTTGGAGACGGAGTACAATGCAGCCTAGGTAAGCGGGGCAGTAGAGATAACCCCAATGCCAATGATGAGCAACCCGTACAGACTGTAACTTGCCCTGAGATGGGCTAGATGAGGACAGTCAGGGGGCACTGAGGCACGGGGGGGGGGGGAGTTTGCACCCTGACAGATGGTGGAGAATATGGGCATGGTAACCCCACCCTGAGGCGAAAGGGGGCTACTGTGTGCAAGGTAGCCTTGGCCTGTTGTGGGGGAATTGAGGGGAAAAAAAAAAAGGGGAAAAAAAAATTATGAATAAGTATTGGAGGGCCTGGGAGCCCCTATGGGCTAGGCCGTGGAAAAGGTGGAGCCAGCCACTACAAAGGCATGACCCTGGACTCCATAGTAAACCAGGCCCCAAGAGCTGGGAGCAAGGGCCGAGACTGAAAACTTGTTTTGCCTTTGGGCACAGGGGACACCTGAAGAGGGAGTGCCCCTACGGGGTGGGAGCTGGGAGGCCCCACCCAGCTAATAGGGATAAAGGGAGAGCATCCCCTGTGAAGGCAACAGGGGAGGTGTGAACATGTTGGGCCTGTGGGGAGCCTGGCCACATGAGGAGGGGGTGCCCTAGGAGGACCTGGGGAGCCCCGGCTAGCACGGGGGGAAGAGTGAAGCTACAAAGCGCCTGGAAGAAGATGTGGGACCACCGGCCCTCGATGATAGGGGAAACCAGAGGGCGAATAGAAGGTGGTTGGGATACTGACGAGGTCGACGAGCAAGGGAGCTCGGAGCGGCATCCCCCCAAAGGGTCTTACAGGTGGGGGCAAGCAGGACGCCAGCAACCAGGCAACACCCGCACAGAGGTGGCATAGGGCCAGGTGATGGCTGCGGACCTCCGTGCGAGACCACAGGACCGGACAAAGATTACCATTCAGGTAAAGTTAGAGGGAAAGCCAGTGACTGCCCTGGTGGATTCCGGGTGCAGCCAGACAATAGTTCGAACGGGGCTGGTCCCAGAGTGGGAGGCGGCAGGCGGTAACATCTTGATGCAATGCATACATGGAGATGTCAAGGCCTACCCCAGAGGGTGGGTCCGTCTGTCCGATGGGACAGAGGAGGTGATCTGCCGGGTAGCACTGGCCCCAAAACTTGTATACCCGGTACTCCTGGGGCAAGACTGGCCGGGTTTCAGACGCATCCTGCGTAGCTGGGATGGGCCGGCGCAGCCGCCACCAGCAAGGATTGAAGATTCGTAAAGGGGAACACCCCGAGGCCCAGAGAAGGATTATGACCCTGAGAAAACCCTTGCTTCGGAGGAAGTAGGAGGGGAGGAGGACTTCCAACGAGAACAACAAGAAGATCCCTCCTTGACACATGCCTGGGAACAGGCGGCGGAAGGGACAGGGGACCCTGGCGAGGGAGCTGCTACCCGCCCACTCCCACGATTCGAGGTAAGAACGGACCGATTGTATTGGATTGCACGGACGGCCGATGGGCAGACTGAAGTTAGCCAGTTGTTGGTTCCCGTACGATACCGGAGGCAGGTATTAGACCTTGCACACGCTAATCCGTGGGCAGGACATTTGGGGCGGGAAAAAACTCTCCAGCGCATAACCCAAAGATTCTTTTGGCCAGGGATTTATAAGGAGGTTAGAGGCTTTTGTGAGTCCTGCCCTGAATGCCAGAGGATGGGGCAGGGGGTGGTGCCAAAAGCCCCCTTAGTCCCTCTTCCCGTAGTGGATGTTCCGTTTGACCGGGTGGCTCTGGATTTAGTGGGACCCCTGGAGAGGTCCCAACGGGGACACCAGTATATTTTAGTTATAATTGATTATGCCACCCGGTATCCCGAAGCCGTCCCACTCAAACACGACGGCATCAACACTGGCAAATGAGTTGGTGCAAGTATTTTCCCGGGTGGGGATCCTGAAGGAGATATTAACAGATCAAGGGACCAATGTGACTTCTAAACTGATGGCAGAACTCTGCCGCCTCTTGAACATTAAGTCGTTACATACCTCAGTTTACCATCCGCAAACAGATGGACTTGTCGAACGCTTTAATAGGACCTTAAAGGGGATGTTGTGGTGGTTTGTCGAGCTAGACCCAAAGGACTGGGACCAGTTACTACCGGCACTGTTATTTGCGGTGCAAGAGGTGCCCCAGGCCTCCACGGGATTTTCCCTGTTCGAGTTACTTTACGGCAGACAACCCCGGGGAATACTGGACTTATTGCGGGAGACATGGGAGGAACAGGACTCAAGGGTGAAGAGTACAGTACCTTATATTTTGGACTTACAACAGAGACTCCGTACCATAGGGGAGTTAGCTAAAGAGAACCTCCTCCAGGCCCAAAATAAACAGGCCCAATATTATAACTGAGGGGCCAAATCCAGAACGTTCCAACCAGGCGACAGGGTACTCCTGCTTTTACCAGCACCAGATTCAAAATTATTGGCCAAATGGCAAGGACCCTTCAAGGTCATACGACAGGTAGGACCAGTTGATTATGAAATCAAATTATCAGGAAAACAGAAAGACAAGCAGATTTACAATGTCAATCTATTAAAGAAGTGGAACGCCCGAGAGGGTATGCTTATCACCTTACAGCCATCAGAACCGGAGTTGGGACCCTGGGGAGGAGACTTGAAGGCAGAAGGGGCAACGCACATCGGGGCAGAGTTGACGGAGGAACAACAAAGAGAGATGAGCTCCCTCCTTCGGGAATTCAAACAGGTCCTAACTACACAACCGGGTAAGACTACTCTGAGTCATCATATCGCGACGGCCCCAGGTAAAACGGTCCGGGATCACATACGACCACTCCCGCGGAAAATGTGGGAGCCAATATGGGAAGAGCTGCAGCGTATGTTGCAGATGGGGGTGATCAGGGAATCAAGAAGCGAGTGGCGCAGTCCCATTGTGTTGGTGCCTAAATCTGATGGCACAATACGGTTTTGTATAGACTTCCGGAAAGTAAATGCAATTTCAGGATTTGATGCGTATCCTATGCCCAGAGTAAACGAACTGCTGGAACGGTTAGGTAAGGCTCACTACATCTCGACGCTCGACCTCACTAAAGGCTACTGGCAGATCCCTCTGACACCAGCCTCCGAGGACAAGACCACGTTCGCCACACCATTTGGCTTGTTCCAGTTCATCACAATGCCTTTTGGATTGAATGGGGCAGCAGCGATGGTCTAGAGGCTGATGGACAAGGTATTATATGAACATTGTGCGTATGCTGCTGCATATATTGATGACATTGTTATTTACAGTGAATCATGGCCGGAACACCTGCAACATCTGAAGGCAGTCCTGGGAGCCCTGGCCGATGCTAAGCTCACTGCTAACCCAAGTAAGTGCCACTTCGGACAAAAGGAAGTATCCTATCTGGGCTACGTAGTGGGACGGGGAAAGATAAAACCCCAGGTGGACAAGGTAGAAGCCCTGAGAAATTACAAAGCTCCCACCACAAAAAGGCAAGTCCGCCAATTCCTGGGCCTAGCCGGTTACTATCGGCGATTCATACCGGATTTTGCCATGATTGTGGCACCCTTAACAGACGTAACCCAGAATACACGACCCCAAAGGGTCCAGTGGACTGCGCAGTGCGAGAAAGCGTTTCAAGCGTTAAAGCAACGACTGACACAAGCACCGGTTCTTTACCAACCAGACTTCACAAAACCATTTATGGTACAGACGGACACGTCTAACCGGGGACTAGGAGCTGTCCTCTCGCAGGAGCAGGAAGGGGAGGAACACCCGGTCTTGTATTTAAGCAGGAAATTACTACTGCGGGAACGACAATACGCCACGATTGAGAAGGAGGCCCTGGCAGTTAAGTGGGCAGTAGAGGCCCTGCGCTATTATCTGCTAGGGGGTGCCTTCACGTTAATAATAGACCATGCACCATTACGATGGATCCAGTCAATGAAGGATACCAACCCTCATATCATGAGGTGGTATTTGGCATTACAGCCTTATAAATTTGAAGTCTACCACAGGCCGGGGAGAGCCCATAACAATGCAGACTTTTTTTCTAGGTCCATAGCCAATGATGAGACGGTGGAAGGGGATGGAGTGCTGGAAAGGGGGGTGAGTGATGGGGCACCATCGCCCCACACTGACAGCAGTGGGGTGACCCTCTGGGGAGCACGCCTGCCGACGTGCCGACGTTGCGGCGCATGCTCAGAGGCAGCTAAGGCCTTGAGGGGAAACCAGATCCTGAGGGAAGGTATATGAGGGGGCCGGCAGAAGAAGGGAAGCTCAATCCGAAGGGGAAGGTGTGTGACAGGGTGCCTGCCCTGCACTGGCCCTTTAAGGCCAAGACTCGGGTCCGGAGCCGGGGCTGAGAACAGAGTGGCCAGCTGAAGCCGTCAGGGCTAGTGGGAGCCCAGCTGGCAGCTATCTAGTGAAGCCATTAGAGGGGGAGGGCCCAGCCGGGAGCTATATAGAGAAGCACAGTTGCTCAGTGGGGGGGCCAGTGAAGGGTGGACTGCAGAGGTAGCAGGGGCTCCCAGGAGGGAGAACAGCTGGGGATAGCTAGCTAGGGTTGGGAGAGGGCCAGCCAAGGCTCTCTCTGGCTAGGGGCCAGAGGCAAGGCCCAGGGTTTGGAGACGGAGTACAATGCAGCCTAGGTAAGCGGGGCAGTAGAGAACCCCAATGCCAATGATGAGCAACCCGTACAGACTGTAACTTGCCCTGAGAGGGGCTAGATGAGGACAGTCAGGGGGCACTGAGGCATGGGGGGGGAGCATGCACCCTGATACCTGTGTTACTGTTAATAACACTTTTGACTGAAAACATATAACTGAAATATGTTTTTTAAAATGTATTGTCTACTGTGACTGCTGATTTACTGATTGTTAAGGTTCACTCAGTATGGGAGAATGAAAATAGAGTGGGGAGTTTCATTTTTTTTCATCAGTTTTATTTTCCAGCTCAGGCATTCAGGGTTGCAAAATGTGTATTCCTTAGAAGTTTGATATAATAGTGGAACACAAGTTGGTGATTTTCATGTATTGATCACAAAGAGGGTTCGATATAATTTGTATTTTACAGATGGGGAAACTTAGGCACACAGGCTATGTCTAGACTGCATCCCTCTGTCGACAGAGGGATGTAGATTAGGCACGTCGAAATTGCTAATGAAGCAGGGATTTAAATATCCCGCACCTCATTTGCATAAACATGGCCACCGCTTTTTTTCGAAATGGAGTTTTTTTGAAAAAAAAGGTAGTCTAGATGCAGAGCTGTCAAAAATAAAGCCTTTTTCGACAGATCCTGTAAACCTCATTTTTTGAGGAATACAGGATCTGTTGAAAGGGTTTATTTTCAACAGATCTGTGTCTAGACTGCCGTTTTTTCGAAAAAACTCCGTTTCAAAAAAAGCGGTGGCCATGTGTATGCAAATGAGGTGTGGGATATTTAAATCCCTGCTTCATTAGCAATTTCGACGTGCCTAATCTACATCTCTCTGTTGACAGAGAGGTGTAGTCTAGACACACCCACAGCCACTAATGACTTCACCAAGATTACACAGCTGGTCAAAGGCAGAGATGGGAGAATAAACCATAGGTGAAACTCAGGATCCCTTGAAAGCAGTGCTAAAACTCTTTTATGATATCAATACAGCAGAATTTCACCCAAGGTATCGACTGCACCACACTGACTCCTTTCCAAACAACTTACTATTATTACATTTAAGATTACTTCCAATGAGAAACAAATTCATTTATGGGGTTTTTGTTTTATTTTGCTTGCTTGCCTCCTGAAAGTGACATTTTTCCCAAGTATTTTTTGTTCTATTTGTTTTTTACATTAGAAATTCAGGTCTTGTCAGACATGCTTTTCTTGGAAGCCTATATAGACTACCAGAGAACTGGGAAAATTATTACTCCAGAGAAATCATGCAAATGAAGCCTGATTAACTGAGATGGAAAGAGGGATTTATTTTTACGTGCACTTCTTTGGTTGTTGGCAGTGGTGCTTTTGTTTTTTAAACCTTTATTTAAGTCAAATACCTGAATAATAAGTCCTATTGTCACACTGATCTTGCCTGTCAAGTATGGACTGTGAGAGCTCAGAATCTACATATCCATGTCTACCAAGAAAGATCTCCAGTAAAACAGGAAAAGCAAGACCATAATTTTCCTGATATTTCTAAGATTAAGAAAAAGAAGGTGAATATTTTACTGCTTAACTAACCATGGAGTTATTCAGGGACAGCTATTCTTGTTCTGTGTCTGTACAGGATCTAGCTCTGGAGTCCAGGTTCATAAGCAGGATGCCACCTTAACAGATCTTGGCAGGCCTCTTTTTTTTTTTTTTTTTTTTTTTTTGTCTCTGACAAAATGCACAAGCCCAATGTTACTGTCCCTTGCAGGTCACGTTTAAAGTGTTTACTGATTCCACACCCAAACTTTTCCTCTTTGTTCAGTTTTGTTCTGTTAATTCCTAGTTCAGTTGTCTCAACTGTCTGAAAAATACTCCTTTGCATTTATTCCCTTCCATAACCTGACCTAATAAATTGTGAGTGATGTACTGGGAATGATTCAGCTCATTTTGATTCACTCCGCTATACTTGGGTTGCTTGGCTCCTTTTTTTGATTCTTTACCATTATAAAAAGAGAGCCTAATTTTTTGTAATCTTTTCAAGTTGGGCTTTGCTTTAGAAAGATCAGCCTGCTTTTATGGTCTTCCCAGAGGACTTCTTGTGGTATCTCATAATACCTATATTGTGAGCTTCCATAACTCCGCTGAAGTGGTAGAAAATGTTCATCCAAAATGTTCATTGTTCACTGGATTTCAATAAACAAAGACTTTTGAATAATCTAAAAGCCTTTTCCTTTGCAATTGCTCAGCTTCAGTCTGACTGTTATAATGTCATCTTTTCTCTAGCTATCCTATCTCTGTAGTTTCTTTTGGGATGGACACAATTTGAATTTCTAATGTAAAAGAAGAAGATATAGAAGATGAAGCTGTTAAAAATCTTTTACAGGTCAATTTTAATAAGTCATATGCTTTCTATTGGTTATTCTGGTGGATTTTTTAAATAATTAGTTTCTCAAAGTCTAATTATTTTACATATAATTTTAATCATCTAGAAAGATTTTATGTCCCCAACAAACCTATTTTTATTATTTAAACTGATTCTTATAATTTTGACTTTTTATACCTTGTTAATTAGGAGGAAAACATTTTCTCTGGAATATTAGTTGAGAAATATGTAAGTCATTCAGTAGTTTCTTTTCCAGAAATGTATACTCTGTTCTGCCATAAAGAGTAGGTGGAAATAGAGGATGGAGATCCTGAGATGGGCAAGTCCAGTTTCTAAGAGACTAACACAAGCTTTGGATTGAGGATTTATTGCTGTTCTCAAGGGAGTTGGAAGATGAGACAGGTCTGGCTGATCAGGAAGGTGCCTGCTGTTGTCATTTGGTGTCACAGGTTCCCTGGGGTGTGGGCATTGGGGGAAAACACTGCTGCCTAGTAGGCAATCATGAAACGCAGGTAGATGTTCAGATTGTCTTCATCCATCAGTATGGCAATGATTTCCGGTTCTATGTCACGCATAAAAAAAAGAGCATGATGCTGCCTGTATTCAGGGAGATAGCCAGATCCAATAGCAAATCCTTCACCACTGCATTCCTCAGTCTTTGTGCATCCTCGCTCTGCACCATGTCAATCATTTCCATGCCTTCCCCTGTTGACGAGGCCACAAAGGTTTCTTCCATTTGCCCCCAGCCTGCAACCCAAGAGAGGGACATAAGCTCTCCTCTCTCTACTTCTTTCACTTTGTCCCTCCATCCTGTCCATTCTCTCATCCCTTTTGCTCTTTCACTGCTTCTCTGTCTGCCCCTCCCCTCCTTCTACTCCTTTCTCCATTTTCTCTCTCTCTCTCTCTCTCTCTCAATTCATCCTCACCCTATCTCCATTCTTTCACTCCTTCAATCCCTCAACAGCACTCAAGCTTATCCAGTTCCCCTCCCCGACTGCTGCTTTACCTGTTCCTCTTCATCTCCTCCCTCTCCCCTTAGCCTAGCTTTCACCAGATTGTCATAGCTCCCAGTCTATGGAGCTCTTTGTATGACATGCTTATGGATGTGTGAAGTGAGTGAACTTTTCCACACAGAAGAATCTAATGCTAATAAATAAAAGCTAATGCTATAAAGTGAATGCTAACACTGCCATCCCAGGCTATGAAGGTTCTCTCAACCTGCTCTGTAGATGGGGAAACTGAGGCAAAGAGGGGGGATAAGACTTGCCCAAGGTTCAGTGGCAGAGCTTGGAAGGGTACTTAGGAGTTCCAGGCCTGTCTATTATCCTACTTGTCCCTACAGCATCTTCCCTTTTCACTTTCCTTCTCTCAACCATAATCTCTCATCCCATTCCTCCCATCTTTTTTCTTCATGGTTGTGCTTCTCTCTTTGCTCTCACCCAGCCCTTCCTGCTCCCTTTTTCCCACTGTTTCTCTTTCCACAGGAATCTGGGGCCTCCAGGCCTTGCTCCCCCTGAATTTCTTGTGAACTCTCCTCAGGTTTCTTTCATTGTGCAGCAGGCTGCTGCTGCTGGTGATGGAATGTGCTCAGGCTCATAGTCTGCTCACCTCTCCCCGACACACATGTGGGACTGGAAGCACTGAGGCCAAGTGAGGGTGGGGGAAGGGGAGGAAACCTTGGATGCCTGCTCAGAGAAACTCTGAGAGCAAACCTTGCTGGGAGGAGGAGCTGAACAGATGAAGGAGAAACCTTGTTTGCTGCCCGTAAGCGATATTTCTGCTGACTTGAGTGAGAGAATGGTAGGAGTGCATCATTTCATAGTTATATTTGTGATGCTGACACTCCTGGATGGGTCATCAGCAGCAGGGAGCAAATCTGGGACCTTTGGATCTGAATGCAGGAGCCTCTGCTGCCTGAGCTACAAGGATGGTTGCAGCAGCCTCACCAGTCTCTGGCTGGCCTGACCATGGCCAGAGAAGAGGGTGAAAGTAAGCATCATCCACACCCAGAAGCCCTGATCCAGAACAGGGCACCATTGAGTTGAGGCATTGTACATATGGATACCTATAAACCAAGCTCCTCTGAAATCCCCTCTCCTTATTTCCACCCTCCTCTTGTGCTGCCATTCCTGATCACCCTTCTTCCTTCTCCATCTGATTCTTTCCCACTCATTCCTCTTTGCCAATCCCATTCCCACTTTTCTATGCAATCCCCTCCTTCATTCTCCATCTCCAGCCCTCCCCTTTTTCTAACTATCACATGCGAAGCCTGCCCTCACCACATCCTTTCTTCCCTCCCGTTCTGCCAGCGCTTCAGTCCACCCTCTCCCCTTTGGCTTTCCATGTAGGAGAGCCAGAGCTAGACCCTCTCACCTGGTGGTGGACTCCTTCCCCCATGCTTTCTGTCCTTGGCTCCGTGGAGAATGGCCTGGCTTTTTGAGGGTATGATTGCATCAGAGAACATCAGGAAGTGGATGGCCAGGAGCATGGTGAACAGATAGATGGTGTACCCCAGGGAAACCATCAGGATTAGATCACGCCCTCCTCCACCTCTCCTGTCCAGCAGGAGATGCCAGTACTCATTGCCCCTTGTATTAATGAAGGACTGAGGATCCTCCCAGCAGACTGACTCTGGCCCAGGGTGGGCTATGACATCACCAGACCCTTGTGACATACCATGATGAAATGCACTGTTATGCATCTGCCTTGTGAACAGGAGGTGGGGGAAGGAGAAAACAGTCCCCTTTGAGAATGGAGCAAAGCCTCACAACTAACAAAAAACCTAGGATGTGGAGAGAATGAGAAAGCACTTTAGGAACCTGTGGGATTATGATTTATAGCAAACTGTAAAACCATAATTAAAGTGAGATCATTGATCTGAAAAGAACACTCTGCACATATTATACCGTTTATTGGTACAGTTTCACTTGATACACTGTAACAGAAAAACATATTCCACAAATAATATTTTCTCTGTTTTGTGGGAGAGGGGTTGTATAGACCTGTTTCCTTGTATTACTAGTAAGCTACAAACCCTGTTGTTTGTGTAGGTTTTTCACATAGCACCAATGAAGAGAAACACATTTTAAACATTTTTAAAAGTAGAAAATGTGAGAGGGGAGGCCGAGGACAGAGGTGGGACCTGAAGCTAAATTTTACTTAAGGAGATGACTAGATTTCAGAATGAAACTTTAAATAAAAGCATATGCCCTAAAATAGCCTCCAGATGGTGCTCTAGCGCCATCAGTGAAGAGATTCAGCTGCTGTTATTCAGTATTCCATCTATATTATAGATGAAACTTTTTTTTAGATCATGTCTTGTGAATCACTTTTCTTTCCCCCAGCCTTTAGAAGATTGTCCACTATGATGGACAGGCGTATCCTTCAGGTCTTTGTCTGAACCATGTTAATGTAATGGGGTTTCCAGCACATGGCTTGGGAGGCAATATTCTCTAATCATTTTCAAAGTAAGGATGTAATGCCAACTTCGTTAGCCTTAGAAGATGCCTACAAAGATTGTGGGATTTTAAACAAAAAGTTTTGGAGAGGCTCTTCCTCAGCCCTTTCCCCTGCTATGCAGGTTTTCTTATTCCTCCTATTTAGTTCACATATTCTAAAGGAGATAGATGCAGTTTGTGGAGAGCTGAGTGCTAGGCTAGAAGCTCATGAACCTGTGAAATGGGGAAAGGATGACTGTCTTATCTTCCCCTGATTACATGAAGTTCTGGCCATTTTGCTTTTACTTGGCCCAAAGAAAAATGAATCTGCCAGCAGAGCAGATGCATAATTGAGATTCATACAGAGATGCTGCAGAGACTGACAGGATGGGGTACACCAAGCGGTGAGGAAAAGGCAGATTGCCTAAGTGGCCTTCTGAGATGGAGGTGCACGGGCACCACCCTGCCAGCACTTGAGTGCATGTTGCTCGGACTCTGTGGTCTGAGCCCCAGATGCAGGCAGATACTCGGGTCAGAGGGACAGGGGTGGTCAGGAAGTGTGAGGCACTCTGGGCAGTGGGATGATTTTATCTAGGTTATTGTGAAAATAAAATACTCAACAGAGGGAAATTATGAACGAGGCAACACACATGGTTGAGGAGCCTGGTCATTTCATAAGGCTCCCATGCAGCTAGTATGGTGTAATCTAGTGTTGTCCCACATTTTGAAAGCTGAACCACTATTCAGGAAAATGGCCAGTTGCTAAAAATGTCCCCATTTAAACATTTACATAATCTGTTCTGGTCAGATAATCCCACTCCCATGTTGGGAAATGCTGATACTAATCTTCCTAATCTTTCCTACCTGCTAAGAAGAACAACGTTCTCCTTTGGCAAATCTGCCTTGGTTCACCATAGAGCAACTGCCTGGCTGACTTTAGCAAGTTCATCATCCATGCCCCCTGCTGTAGAGGGTAAAGTTTCTCTTCCAACCCTTCACCTCCGTCAGAGACCTGCACCATCTGCAGCAATAGTGCACCTCCAACAAAGTGCTCAAATGAACAACCTTAGCTCTGACCTTGTATTTTCTCCTGTACAAAGAGCTCAGTGTAGCTGTTTCCACTGTTTGTTTCTTTATGCCACCAAGCCATTTGAATGTTGAATTTTTATTAAAAGACCAACAAGGCGTCCTGTGGCACCTTAGGGTATTAGAGCATGAGCTTTCATGAGCTACAACTCACTTCCTCAGATGCTGAAGAAAGAAAGAAAGAATGAACTTTTTTTTTCAGTGAAGGGGACATGGGTCAGCTTTGAAGCTGGGATCTGGATTGAACAGTGGGCTGTTCAGATGCAAGATTTTGGTTTGCGTCCTCTTAAAGTTAATGAAAATAAGTGTGCAGATAAATTGTATAAATTAAATGTAAGCCTAAGAGAGATTAAAAAAATAATGAAAATGCACAAACCAATCAAAAGCCTAAAATAGCATAATTTGAAAGACTTCAAAGGAGTAACAACAACAGTGCAAGTATGTGTTGGGTAGGGAGATGAGTGTGAAAGATAGAATGTGTTTGTGTGAATGACAGACACACACAGAGTGTGAAAGTGACAGAAATTCACATTGCCGCTTTAGGTATGCTGAGCATGTTCAGGCATGGGAACAGCTGCCAGTGAAACTTCCTTCATCTTGAGCCCTATTGTGTCCCCCCATCTGTGGAAAAAAGATACAGGGGGGTAGGGAAGGCGGCATCCTGATTTCAGCACAGCAAGCAAACAGCAGGCTCCCAGCGGGGAGCTCTAAGCCAGAGGCCGTGAGCAACATGGCAGTGGGGGGAGGGGCAGCTAAAAAGTGAATACTTGATAGCCTCTTGGCCAAACCAATCAGGATCTCCTGTCAGAGGCTCAGGATCTACCAGAAGATCCTGAACTACTGGTTGGGGACCACTGATCTAAAGAAAGGGAGAAACAAAAGCTGCATCTCCCAGCCACTCTCCAAGAGAGGCAGATCTAGCCACTTCCTATGGATCAGCAGAGTTGGGGGATGGGGGTAGGATAGAAGGATTAACATGCCCTCTCCCCTACCAAGGTAGGTGAGCAGGCACATGAAATCCAGTCAAGCAGCTCTCCAGTCCAGTGGAGCACAGAGCCATCAGCTGCACCAGGGGGTTTATCGCTCTCCACATCCGATGACTCTCCTCTTTTGAGGACAAACTGCAATACATTTTCAGGAGGGAGGTAGTGGAGGCTGCAAAGTTATTCCCAGGATGGGGGAGTGAAGGCCTTGAGGCAAGAAGGAGCTAGTGGAGGGAAGAAAGAAATGGATTGAGAGATCATAATCAGTGAGTTTTATGCATCCTTCCCACAGGCACTGGCCCTCAAGGGACAGGAGGGAGTTAAGCTACACAAAGACTCCCACACCTGTGTTTAAGCACTAGGTGCTGCAGACTGGGACACTGGCAGAACTAGGGGACTATGGGGGCTCAGGGCTGCAATAGCAGGGGACTGCAGGGCAGGGCTGAGGGGCACTGGCAGACTAAGGGAGAAGGAAGGAGTTACATGGGCCAGGAAGTGAGGCAGACTGAGCTGCAATTAAGCAAAACAGTGTTGCTGTTGGCACAGGTGTTTCAGAGCACTGCACTAGGGGGTGCTGCATGTCATAGACAGGTACATTAGGAAAGCTCTGTGGGATCCCCACACAACTGGACTAATAGGGGATGCTGCTGGTATACACAGTGGCGTTAGCAGAGCTGTGGGAGGAAATGTAGCCAGTGTTAGAATAGCAGTTGGTGTTGCTGCTTCAGAATGCAAAATCTTTGGGGATGGAGGAGAAGGAGTTCATACCGGGCTCCAGGGGAATTGTCAATTAAGTTCCTCAGTGCAGAGCCCACAGTAAGAGTGGGACAGTGATTACAGACTGTGACAGGACACTATGGTTTCTACTGGGAGTCAGTGAGTACACTGCAAGGTCTGAGCAGCCATTCCTCCTGCGGCACATAATCCATTACATCGCTCTGTCCTGCTTATTATCAGGGGGTTAAAAGGTTCTGCCAGAATCTGTTTTCTTGTCCCTCATATGCATTCCACATCAAGGCACACCTTTCTAGCTCTTTGTTTTCTCATGCCACATTCAAGGTCACCACTACAGAAGGAACTTGGGGAAAAGGGCAAAGTAGAACAGAAATCTGACATGGGGCAGGAGCTTCAGCAAATAACTCCTTTTCAGCTCTGACACAGAGAAAACATCCTGCTGCTTCTGTTACTGCAAGTGTCAGCAGTTGGCTGATGCCTTCATGGTCAAATAACAAGCCTGAGACATGGTTATGCTAGCGTATGGCTTGTTTCTCTTTCTCCTTGCCTTGCTGCAGCAATGTGATCTAAGTGATGGTGATTTGTGAGCTATTAGAAGGTCATTTTAGAAGCTTTGCGCAGAGTTTGTTTCCTCTGCAAACTCATCTTTCTCTTCAGCATTGTGCATGAATGCTACTTTCTTACCTTGACCTCTGCCTTTCTCATCTGGGCTCCATCTTCTCCTCTTGCCCCTGTTTAGCGTTATGACAGGTTTTAAAATATAATAGAAAGGGGCACTATCCAAGCCTATAGGAAAACTTAAAAAACCAAAAGTCTAGTGGCACCTTAACAACTAACAAAACATGTAGATGGTATCAGAAGCTTTCGTGGGCAAAACCCCTTCTCCCCCCTGCACCCACGTCACAACCCCCCCCCCCCAGACTGTATACCCCCACACCCCACCTCCAAGTTAGAATCCTTTCCTGCACCCATACCCTCTCCCATACCCCGCACCTCCTCCTGCATCCCAACCCCCTGCTCCAAGTCACAAACTCCCTCCCAGACCCCATTCCAGCTCCTGCACCTTAGCTCCCTAACTCAAGTTCCCTTTTACACCCAACCTCCCTCCCAGAACCCACAACTCCTCCATTAATATTGCAGAAGAAATGTGGACCTTTACCACTTACCAAATTCTTGGGGTGGCCCCCCCCATCAAAAATTATTGCCCACTCCTGCCCTGGCCTCCATTTGCCAGAAGGTGGGAATGGGCAATAGGGGATGGATCACTGGTGATTACCTATTCTTTTCATTCCCTCTGGAGCACCTGGCATTGGCCAATTTCCACTAAAATGTATCTTCTCTCAATTGAACATGAGGCAGCTTGACTGAGTGGCTCAAGCACAGGACTATGGGTGAGTCCAGACAAGCATGACTTAGTCCCTGTTCCAACATTAAAACACCAGTAATACTCTGTAACTGGTAGTGGGAGAAGGAGAGGATTCCCCTCAGTACAGGTACTGCATAAAGCACCCAGAGTAGTTCTCTGAAGTACTCTGCACCAGCCAAGGTAGTGGGCATGCTAGTTGTAGAGGAAGCTGAGGGCAAGGGGTGGAGAAGGAGTGAGATGGAGAGTGCAGCATGCCCTTAGCACACAGATTAATGACATTCCCAGTAGTGCTACTGTCCATAGGGCAACCTGGAAGTCTGCTATAGCTTCGACTCCTCCTTTCCCACAATGTTGCCCAAAGTGTCAGAAGCCCAGAGGTGGATTAAAGACACCTTAGCTCTGTACATTTGAGCAGTGAGTTCTGAATTGTGCCTCTTATTCTCAGAGATTCTCTGTCTGGTTCTGCCATAGTCTTCCCTGGTTGAGTTCATAGAGTCATAAAATCCTAGGGCTGAAAGAGACCTCAGGAGGTCATCGAATCCAGCCCCATGACCAAAGCAGGACCAATCCCAACTAAGTCATCCCAGCCAGAGCTTTGTCAAGCCGGAACTTTAAAACCTCTAGGGATGGAGAGTCCATCACCTCCCGAGGGAACCCATTCCAGTACTTCACCACCTTCCTAGTGAAATAGTTTTTCCTAATATCCAACCTAGACCTCCCCCACTGTAACTGAGACCATTGCTCCTTGTTCTTCCATCTGTCACCGCTGAGAACAGCCTCTCTCCATCTTCTCTGGAACCTTCCTTCTGGAAGCTGATGGCTACTATCAATTCCCTCCTCACTCTTCTCTTCTGCAGACAACATAAGCCCAAATTCCTCAGCCTCTCCTCATAGGTCATGTGCTCCAGCCCCCTAATCATTTTGGTTGTCCTCCACTGGACCCTCTCCAAAGAGCCCACATCCTTTCTATACGGGGTGGGGGCAGAACTGGATGCAATACTCCAGAGGTGGCCTCAACAGTGCTGAATAAAGGGGAATAATCACTTCTCTAGATCTGCTGGCAATGCTCCTCCTAATGCACCCTAATATGCCATTAGCCCTCTTGGCTACAAGGGCACACTGTTGACTCATATCCAGCTTCCCATTCTCTGTAAACCCCAGGTCCTTTTCTGCCAAACTGCTACTTAGCCAGCCTCTTTGTATTTCATTTGAAAATTGGGGAAAAAACCCTGCTTACCCACTTCCCTGGGAACCTGGCTAACTCTGTCTCCCTGGCATGGCGCAGGGGAAAGCCTCTTCTGTCTCCTTTCAATTGCTCCCCAATCTGTTTGTTGCAGCGCCTTCTCACTCCCTATGTACTCTTCTCCTAACCCAAAGGGAGAACTTTGTTTGTACAGGGGAGCCAACAGTATCACAGGACAGAGCTGGCTGGAGCATGTGGCACAGGGCTCTGGCCACAATTCTAAAGGGCCTGGAGCTCTAGCAGCAATTGCCCCCTTTGCCTTCCCCGTGGACAGGCCTGCGTTTGAGAAAGCAGCAGGAAAGTAACCCGTGGGTCATGTACCAGATTATGGGGTAAGTAAGATGAGATTCTAGGGGGTAAGCAGAGACACCAAGCATTCCAAACTCATGTCTAACTTTCCAAAAAATCATGAGATTATCTGTAGCATGATGAGAGGGCTTTTTAAAAATATCAAGCTCATTTTGCTTGCCTTTTGTTTTTCAGTCAATGATTTCAAAATTTGTCTTCACAACCAGGAGGGCTAGAAATTTGATTTTTTTTAAAAAGAAAGCTGAGATTCTGATGCTCTCAAATGGTTCCAGGAGCTGTTGCTTTAAGAAAACACTAAACATTGTAAAATTGAAGGTGAAATCATGAGAACTAGCAATGTCAAGATCCATTAGGGATTTGGGAGGCCAGGGTACACAATGGTATGCAAACTTCCAGGTCATGTAAGGTAGGGAGGGTGTTATGGGCAGTTTTGTCTAGTGGATGGAGCAGGAGTCAGGCCTACTGGGCAGAGAGAGGACCAGAACCAGTGTCAGAGTCTGAATGCAAAAGCCCAGGGACAAGGCAGAATCAGAGCCAGGGATCAGAACTGGCAGTCAGAACCAAAGTATCTGGAGTCAGGGAGGTAGGAGCGGATTGGAATGAACATCGGGCTTTCTTGTGCAAGAAATTAACATTCCTGTCTACACTGGCCCTCTTGCGCAAGTATTCTTGCACAAGAGGGCTTATGCCTGAGCGGAAGCATCAAAGTATTTGCGCAAGAAGCACTGATTTTGTACATTACAAAGTCAGTGTTCTTGCGCAAATTCTCGCGGCCAGTGTAGATAGGCGGCAAGTTTTTGCGCAAAAGCGGCCGCTTTTGTGCAAAATCTTGCCAGTCTAGACGCACCCCACGAGAATAACCAAAAATATATAGATATGATACTATCCACATTTTTTGGTTAGTCTCCAAGGTACTACAGGACCATTTGTGGTTTTTTAAGTTTTTTAAGTTACAGGCTAACACAGCTCTCCCTCTGAGTAGTAATTACTATTATTGACATGGGGGCCACTGAAAAGGGTTGTCTGCTTGGGCTCCCTTAGGACAGGTAGGAGGTTGGTGCAGAGCTGCTGCACAGAGTCACTGAGTGCGCTAGTAGGCCACCGCGTTCATTCCTCCCGGGCACAGCATCACTGACATTTTTCTGACATGGTTTCTTTATGAACAGGCAGTTCTGCTGGATTCTGTCTGAATTTCCCTTAAGCCTGTTCCAAAGGAGAGCACATGATTTAACTTTTCATTCGCTAAAGCATGCAAATTGCTGTTGCAATCTTCTTCCAGGCTACAATTAGGGTCAGATGAGTGAGGGCAGTAGAATGGTAGGCTCTGGGTGCCAAGGTAACCTGGTGTCTGTGACTGGTGGCACGAGGGTTCACTTGAGATCTCGGCTGCTACCATAAGCTGCCTCTATATTAGTGAGCTCCATCACTGACACATTTAGATATCTCTTTCCAAAAAGAAAGAATTCCAGGGTTGAAAAGAGCTAAGTACACAAATAAATCTGTGTTTAAAATTGAAATCCTGATTATCAGAGTGATTATTCTTATTTAAAGTTCATTATTCTAATCACATTCTTCAAATAGCCACTGAACAGTATAATTTAACTCAAATTTACCTTCTGAATTAGTTACAACATTGAAATCACTCCAGTTTCCTTCTACTTGGAGAAGTTCCTCTTTCTCTTTCCCAGCTTCTAACTCTGTATTTCCTATATCTGCCATACCCATGTAGCCCATGTGGTTATGTAAATGTTAGGGTGATGAAAAAAATCTCTTTTCTGGGAGTTGTATCTTTAATTATAAAGGGTGAAATCCTGGATCCATTTAAGTTGATGTTAAGACATGCACAACTGTGAAACATTTCAAAAATAGTTGGTATGCAGATTTTGCCAATGTGCACACCCACCTTATGTTTGTTCTTACTTTATTTAGTTGCTTTCCTTACTCCTTATCATGAAACAAAAGACTGAATGGGAATGTTCTGCTATCTGTGGATGGGAAATAGAACCATTTTAATTAGGCAAATGAAAGTATTTTGAGAAAGCGATAGAGCCTCCTACTTGTATGTCATTAAAATGCATTTTCAACATCGTTTGAAAAGGCAGATTGTGTAAATGGTTGTACAGCAATAAAAAAACTAACCTTGCCAAATACTGTCACTCTTGGGACATACAGTTTGTAAATTTCTCTATTTGTGTGTGCATCTCTGTCTATATCTCCTTCTCTTTCATGCCTAGAGCTCTCTCATCTCCTCCTTCGAGATGTTTCCTGTACAATAATTATAAAATAATAGCCAGCAGTTAATACTTCTCAGCTATAAAAGAGATATAAAATGTGCACCATATGCTGAACTTCTAAAATATCTTTTTATATTTGGCCCAAATATTCTCCAATACCATGGCCCACCTTTGCTGTTCTCACAGCACCATGGTAGAACACCATTCTGGAATATGTATTCTTCCCACAGTATTATTGACAGTGTGACCTCTAAATATCTAATCTATATGTCTTGGAATTTGTACTATGCTCATCAGTGTGATACCTGTGCTCAGATATATACTAAGTTTGTTTATGTTTGCCTCATAGCTTTGCCCCAGGATACAACTAGCATGGGGGTGGTGGTGGTTGTTTTTTGGGAGGAAGTGAAAGAGGAGTTGGTTGTGGGTTTTTTTTGTTTTGTTTTTTTGGTGGTTGCAGGGTTGATCCTTCATTCCAGAGTGCACAGAATCATAGAGGTAACCAAGTTCAAATTCACTGTATGTTGTAATATTACACTTTTGCCCTGAGACCTTCTTATCATAGTATACGACAACTGACCTCAAAACGCTCTATTCTCACCATAGTTAAAAGGTGTGTCCCTGGTATTTTTCCATTAGAATACTTATTTATAACTTTTAAAGGTTGTCAAATAGTGTATAATCTAAGCATGCTGTTATTAAAAGCATGCTTTATTTATATAATAACGTTCATATCAATAGATCTTGAAAGACTTTAGAGATTTAGTAAAAGTGTTACAGCATATGCATGCATAATAGTGCTGTAAGATTAGCTAACAGATAATAACAGAAATAATTATAATATTTGCTTGGTAGTATAAGTCATAGTTATACTGGAAAATGGTATACCCTTATGGTTTGTCTGTTTAGGGGGTTTTTTTGCTCATAACTTTTAAAGAAATTTTCTATTTGTGTTTCCTCTTGGAAAAAGAGCATACTAGTCTCTATCTTCAAGTGTGAAGGGAGACGTGCAAGAATATTGTAATTACCAATCCATCAAGTTCATTGTTCATATGATAAAATTATTAGAAAAAATCATTGAGAAAAGATTTTGTAAGGAAGTGGAGCTCCAAGTAGGTGACAACCAGTTCAGGATATAGTATTTGAAACCTGAATATCGCAGAAGTACAAGGAGACATGCAAGGAACTGCATTTAGTGTTTATGGCTTTAGCGAAGGCTGACAACAGAGTTCCTAGAGAACAGCTACGGTGGTACCTGCAGTTGCACAATTGGCAAGAATATATGTTTAGTCTATCATGGACAAGAACAAGTCTAGTAGAACACTAGTGAGAAGAAGCTTTGGCTGAAGTGAAGCATTCACTATGGCTACATCTAAACTACCCCCTCTGTCGGCAGAGGGATGTAAATTAAATGTATCAAAAGTGCAAATGAAGCCAGGATTTAAATATCCTGTGCTTCTTTTGCATAATGGCGGCCACTGCTTTTTTTCAAAACGGGGCTTTTCCAAAAAAAAACCCGGCAGTTTAGACGGGGCATTTTCAACAGAAATGCCCTGTTTTGACAGATCCTGTACTCCACATAATTGTTATTTTTTTAAATTATTTTCTCTGAAGTCTGGACTTAAACTATACCCTGACCAAGAAAGTTGGGCCTTGACAAAAAATAATGGATGACTCCAGGGCTATGCAATGAAATGACATAAGCTATTATGCAGGAGGCAAAGATGAGTTTGTAATGATTGGGTCACATGAAACAACAAGACACAGGATATATTGGTGAAAGAGTACAAGATATAGTGGTCACAGACCAAAGATCAAAGGAAGACCCAGAAAATAGTAGTTCAGAACACAGCAGGAGAATATGAAGAAGCAGGGATGACTGGTAGGGGATGACATGGGGGGAGGGGGCACTGGCCATATGACACCCCCCAACCCAGGGAAGGGCCGGATAACCCCTACACCCTAGGCCCCACCTCCCACATCCAGTCTCTGACTCCTCCCCACCTCTTCCCCCAACTGATGCAGCCCAGGGGACTAGCAGGGCCAGGGGCCTGGCACCAGGAACAGCGTTCTCTTCTCCTCCACTCACCGGCAGTGGCATGGGAAGCAGAGCAATGTGGCAGCCCCAGCTCATTCTGCTCTCCTGGCTGTGTTGCTCAGATTCTCACACCAGTGAGTGTGGGGCCAGTCCTGCCCCTCCCATGAGCGATACGCTGGGAGAGCAGAGAAAACCGGAGCCGCAATTAGTATGCTTCTTCCACCGCTGCCAGTGGGGGGTGGGGGGCAGCCGGACACCTGCTGCAGGCACCAAACCCCCAGCCCCTCTAATTCCCTCAGATACCCAGGGACTCTGGCCCTGCCAGCTTCTACTAAGCCCTTTACCCCTCCAGCCCATGGTGTTTGGGCAGGCATGTGCACCTTCGTTCCCTCCTTTACACATCACCCCATGAAGAAATTTGGTATCAGCATGAAAGATGAACACAACAAGAACTCTTGGAGACAAAGACAAAAGCAACTGACCCTAACTGAGAGGACAAGGCAAAGAAGATCCATAGAGGCTGAAAATTTCCATTATGGTATGTAGCTTGGGGAAAATCTCCTGTGTCATTTTGGAATTCTGTGTGGCCAAATACTGTAAAAAGAGAGAGAGAGAATATTTCCACACTTTGTTTTCCACACGGATAATGAAAGTCTATACAATGCCAGTAGGTAGTATAAATCAATTCATAAACATATCTCAGATATTATATTTAGATTTGATTACATCGTCTCAAAAAGGACATAGATTAAAAAGTTTCAGAGAAAAGCAGCAAAATTGGGAAGGTTAAAGCCATAGAAAGAAAGGTTTCCACATGAAGAGAAGTTTGGGGAAAAAAACAGGGAGTGACGTTATAGAGATGAGATCTGTTATGACAGGAAACAAAATGTGGCTTGGATAAGCCAATAATGTTATTTGTTAATGGTAGAAATTGGAATAGCAGATTAGATGGCTATTAACTGAGCATTGACCAGGAATTAATGTTTATCTGTGATTGATACATCAGTTATAAAAATTAACATATCAATCACAGGAAATAGGGAGTTAAAGGGGAAAAGTTGCTATTAGAATGACTCTTGCCTCATGAGCTAACAACTATAACCTCATGATAAATCTGACAGAGAGGAAGATGTGAGTGAAGAGACTGCATTTGCTAAGCATGTCTCTGGATAAACTCAGTGACTCCAGAGAATGTAGTGTGGAAAAATGTCCTTGAGTGAATGGAGGATGCCCAGATGGAAAAACACACTAGTCTCTCTCTAGACACTGGGTCTGGATGACGGTCCCATGGAACAGGCCATCAATCATTGACCTACAGTATGTTTGGGGCAGCCCCAGGAGATTTGCCATGTATCCCACAACTTTAGAATTAGAAGCTGGGAGGTAATGAGGACCCCCAATGCCAGCCACCCACCCGCTTTCATGAGGAATTGAGCATCTGGGAAGTTCAGTGCACTACAGGAGGAGGAACCCCAAGTCCCTACTACTGTACCACATAGGTTTGGGAAGTGAGGAGTGACTCCATCTCAGCAATAGACATGACAGTCCATATGCAACAATCACTTATAATCAAGCATCCTAACTTCCTTTCCTTCTAGGTATACTTGATCCTGCCTCAGCATGGGGGGATGGACTAGATAACCTCTTAAGATCTCTTCCAACCCCACCTTTATATGATTCTTTCAACTCTCCCATCACCCCCAGAGGGCCCCCAACTCAACCCTGTGTCCTCCCTGCTAGTTCCCTCACTCTCACCAAGCCTTTCCTTCAAACATTTACTCTAAGCTGAAACCCCTCCTTGCTGTGGTACCCTAACCCAGGAGGCATCTGATTAGGAAGGAGATGGATTGCATGGTGTTCTTGGGTCCAGGCAAAGTTAGGAGGGCTTCTAAGTGGATCAGGGAAAGTGTGGGACCCTTACTGAATGAGGTAGGTAACCTAGTGACAGATGATGTGAGAAAAGCTGAAGTATTCTATGCTTTTTTTTGCTCCTGTTTTCACAGACAAGGTCAGCTCCCAGACTGCTGCACTAGGCAACACAGTATGGGAAAGAGGGGGCAGCCCTCAGCAGAGAGAGAACAGATTAAGAACTATTTAGAAAAGCTGGATGTACACCAATCCATGGGGCCAGATCTAATGCACCTAAGGGTACTGAGAGAGTTGGCAGATGTCATTGCAGAGTCTTTGGCCATTATATTTGAAAATTCGTGGAGATCGGGAGAGGTCCCAGATGAATGGAAAAAGGCAAATGTAGTACCCATCATTAAAAAAGGGAAGAAGAACAATCCAGGGAACCACAGACTAGTCAGCCTCACCTCAGTCCCCGGAAGAATCATGGAAGGGATCCTCAAGAAATCCATTCTGAAGCACTTGGAAGAAGGGAAAGTGATCAGGAATAGTCAACATGGATGCACCAAAGGAAAGTCATGCCTGACCAACCTGATTGCCTTCTATGACAAAGTAACTGGCTCTGTGGACATGGGGAAGTAAGTGGATGTGATATACCTTGACGTTAGCAAAGCTTTTGATACGGTCTCCCACAGTATTCTTGCCAGCAAGTTAAGGAAGTATGGATTGGATCAATGGACTGTAAGGTGGATAGAAAGTTGGCTAGATTGTCGGGCTTATCAGGTAGTGATCAACAGCTCGATGTCTGGTTGGTGGCTGGTTTCAAGCAGAGTGCCCCAGGGGTCGATTCTGGGCTGGTTTTGTTCAACATCTTTATTTTATTAATGACCTGGATGAGGGGATGGATTGTACCCTCAGCAAGTTCACAGATAACACTAATCTATGGGGAGAGGTGGATATGTTGGAGGATAGGTATAGTGTCCAGAGTGACCTAGACAAATTGGAGTTGGGCCAAAAGAAATCTGATGAGGTTCAACAAGGACAAGTACAGAATCCTGCACCTGAGACAAAAGAATCCCAAGCACTGATACAGGCTGAGGACTGACTGGCTAAGCAGCAGTTCAGCAGAAAAGGACCTGGGGATTACAGTAGATGACAAACTGGATATGAGTCAATAATGTGCCCTTGTAGCAAAGAAAGCTAAAAGCAAATTAGCATAGGAGGAGCATTGCCAGCAAATCTGGAGAACTGATTTTCCCCCCCTTATTCAGCACTGGCAAGGCCACATCTGGAGTATTGTATCTAATTCTGGGCCCCCCATTACAGAAAGGATGTAGTAGACGCATTGCAAAAAGTCCAGCGGAGGGCAACAAAAACTATTAGAGGGCTGGAGCACATGACTTAAGAAAAGAGGCTGAGGGAATTGGTCTTATTTAGTCTACAGAAGAGAAGAGTGAGGGGAGATTTGATAGGAGCCTTTAACTACCTGAAGCGGAATTCAAAAGAGGATGGAGAGAGGCTGTTCTCAGTGGTGACAGATGACAGAATAATGAGCAATAGTCTCAAGTTGCAGTGGGAAGGTCTAGGTTGGATATTTGGAAAAACTATTTCCAAAACCTAGGGAAGTGGTGGAATCTCCATCCCTAGAGGTTTTTAAGTCCCAGCTTGACAAAGCCCTGGCTGGGATGATTTAGTTGGGCTGGTCTTGCTTTGGGCAGGGGGTTGGACTTGATGACCTCCAATCCTATGATTCCATGATTCTATGGTTCTATGATTATGGATAATCTGCAGGCTAGGAGAATTGGTGACAGTTTCAGGCATTGGATAAAATGTCACATGAGAATTACATTCCAGGTAGGACAGATCAGGAAAGATTTGTCTCCTACATAGTAAGGTGTCCAGGGCATGGATTGTCTGGGTGTATTGTTGGATGCTTTCTTCTTCTGAAATCATTGGTCATGATTGTAAGAATTACACCTAGAGTCAAATAAATATTCACTCCAGACTTGTGACAGGAGTTATACTTTATAATCTTTTGTAACCCTGAATACCTAAGGTAACTAACACCAGGAAATAAATAAAACTCAAATATGATTTTTTGTAACCTATCTTTTAAATAATCTTCTGTACCAAATGACTGGAAGATAGCTAATCAGAATGTTAGGAATAATTTTAAAAGGGATAGACCATACATACATGGTATATCCGCATCTTGAATACTGAAAGCAGATATGGTCACCTCAAAAAAGATATATTGGCATTGGAAAAAGTTCAGAAAAGCACAACTAAAATGGCTAGAATTTTGGAAGAGCTGCCATAATGGAGAGATTAGAAAGCCTGGGACTTTTCATTTTAGACTAAGGAGGGATGTGATAGAGGTCTATAAAATCATGACTGGCTTGGAGAAAGTGAATAAGGAAAAGGTATTTGCTTGTTCCCATAACACAAGAACTATGGGTCATCAAATGAAAATAATAGGTAGCAGGTTTAAGACGTACAAAAGGAAGTTTTTCTTCCTGAAACTCACAGTCATCCTGTGGAACACCTTGCTAGAGGATGTTGTGAAGACCAAGACTATAACAAGGCTCAAAGAAGAACTAGATAAATTCATGGAGGATAGGCCCATCAATGGCTATTAGCCAGGATTGGCAGGAATGGTCCCTAACCTCTGTTTGTCAGAAACTGGGAGTGGGGTAACAGGGAATGGATCACTTGATGATGGCCTATTCTGTTCATTCGTTCCTTCTGGGGCACCTGGCATTGGCCACTGTCCGAGGACAGGATACTGGGCTAGATGGAGCTTTGGTCTGATCCATTATGACTGTTCTTATATTCTTATGTAAATCATAATTCTTCTGTTATAAAAGTTTCAATTGTCCATCTAAGGTCTAGAAACAGTAGAGGTAACATATATCCAGTTGGACCCACAAACAGCAAAAGGCCAAAGACATCACTGAAACTGCTAATTTATGAAATTTACTTATTGAAACAAGTCAGTAAATATTTGCAAATGCTGAAAAGGGTCACAGATATTTGGGTAGGTTTGCAATTAATTTATGAGCAGAAACAGGGGCCAAATTTGTTTGATAATTTTATTTGCAATGATTAATTCACTAAGTTCCAGCAGTCAGTTAGCATGATGATGCATGAAGAAGAGCAAACCCACCAGGATTTTAAAGCTTATGTCATATGATGAAACTTCCAGGAATATGTATCAAAACTGGCAACCCTAACTGCAACTACTGAGTTTTGGTAAACTTAAAAAACAACAAATGGTCTGGTAGCACTTTATAGACTAACAAAACATGTAGATGGGATCATGAGCTTTCGTGGGCCCAGCCCACTTCTTCAGATGACCGGAGTTTTGAGTTTAAGATGTGCAGATTGGTGGCTCTATGGTTCCATCGGGAGCAAAAATATATTTGAGTCAGTGAAGTTGGCTCAGGTATAAGTCAGACACAGTGGTAGCAGATATGTTGAATAAGAAAGTGCCATTTTTAAATAGCTATCTTATTATGGACCTTAGCCAAACTTTGAAGAAGTTTGTAAAAGACAGAGAAACATGATAAAACCATGAGCCAGTACTCTCATCAGCCCACTAGAGGGCAGTAAATCACTTCTTGGTGCAGCAAAGAGAGGGGTTGCAAGGAATATGAACTGGTATGCCATATTGCAATCATGCCACCCCTGAGCTGTCATCTCATTGGGTCTTATTATGTATGGTCAGAGCAAGACACTTGGACTGGATACTTCCATAAATAACTTCAGTACAGTAGGGAGGCATGTTGGTGAGTCTGTAGTCAGTGTCTGTAACCCTCTGAGTCAGCCTGAACTAGGTTTGTAGAATACTAGACTGCGCGGTGCTCCCTACCACGATGGTGGGGTATTAAAATCAATAAGTCACCTTCAAATATAGCACTGTCTAATATTATACTATGTTATTACTTCAGTGCTGACTCTGTGACATGGGTGCTCTCTATTGCATCACTAGCACTACCATCTGCAGCATCCCCAAAATACTAAAGGGTATGTCTACACTACAGCACTAATTCGAACTAACTTAGTTCGAATTAGTTAATTCGAACTAAGCTAATTCGAATTAGTGCATCTAGACCTAAAAACTAATTCGAATTAGCGTTTTGCTAATTTGAACCAGCATGTCCACATTGAGTGGACCCTGAACCGAAGTTAAGGCTGGCCGGAACCAGTGCCAGCAGGGCATCAGCTTAGGACTTAGAGCATGGAGCTGCTGCCTCAGGCTAGCTGAGGGCTGTGCTTAAAGGGACCTGACCCCCACCCCAGACAGACAGTTCTCAGGGTTCCCCGCTTGCTTGTCTACCTCGATGAGGGACAGCAAAGCAGTCCTGTCTTGGAGTGCCCTGAGTGCCCACACTCGGCACATCACAGCACTCGGCCATCAGCCCGGCTGCACTTGCTGCAGGCTGCCATCCGGTGGTGTCAATCGGGGGGCTGTCAGGATCCAGGAGGCCCTGCAGGAGAGCTTCCACCCCGAGGAGCCCGCAGAGCCACCTCAGTCCTCCCCATCGGGGGCTCATGCCCCATTCCTCCCTCACCTCCTTCCACGTACCCTAGCCCCCCTTCCTGATGAATAAAATAAAGGACATGTGTGTTCAAAAATAGAAACTCTATTTATTTAACAAAACTGGGGGGGTGGGATTAACCTCTGGGGAGACTGGGAAAAGGAGGTGGGAGAGGGGAAGAGAGAGGGTGGGAGAGGGGAGGTGGAAACCTGGGAGGAGGGAGCTGGAAGCGGGAAGCCAGGGGAAGAAGGAGGAGGGGAAGTATAAAACTATGGTAGGCCATATCTTCAGTATTGTGTATAGATGTGGTCTCCTCACCTCAAAAAAGATATTTTGGCCTTGGAAAGGGTTCAGAAAAGGGCAACTACAATGATTAGGGGTTTGGAACAGGTCCCATATGAAGAGAGGCTAAAGAGACTGGGACTTTTCAGCTTAGAAAAGAGGAGACTGAGGGGGGATATGATAGAGGTCTATAAAAGCATGAGTGGTGTGGAGAGGGTGAATAAAGAAAAGTTCTTCATTAGTTCCCATAACAGAAGGACTAGAGGACACCAAATGAAATGAATGGCCAGGAGGTTTAAAACTAATAAGCGAAAGTTCTTCTTCACACAACACATAGTCAACCTGTGGAACTCCTTGCCACAGGAGGCTGTGAAGGCTAGAACTATAACAGAGTTTAAAGAGAAGTTAGATAAATTCATGGAGGTTGGGTCCATGGAGTGCTATTACCCAGGGGGTAGGAACAGTGTCCCTGGCCTCTGTTTGTGGAAGGCTGGAGATGGATGGCATGAGACAAATCGCTTGGTCATTGTCTTCAGTCCCTCCCCTCTGGGGTACCTGGTGGTGGCCGCTGTCGGCAGACAGGCTACTGGGCTAGATGGACCTTTGGTCTGACCCACTATGGCCGTTCTTATGTTCTAAGCTCAGGGCTCAGGGTCGGGGGTCTCACTGGACCAACTTGATTTTCATGCAAACCTGTTCCTGGGTTCGCATGTGGCCTTTAGTGGCCAGGCTGGCAGCTATCCTGCCCTAGACGGCCACATTCCTGTGCCTAGTGCGGAGGTCGTGGACATTGGAGGCCTCCCCCCAAACCTCGATGAGGTCCACGATCTCTGCACTAGGCCAGGCGAGCACCCACCTCTTGCGGCCCCGGGCAGGCTCCTGGGAGCCGCCAGGCTGGTCCTGGGAAGAGGTGGAGGGCTGGGTGGCAGCGTGTGGCTGGCTCATGGCGTGCCAGGTGCAGGTTCTGCTGGCTGGGTGCTGGCAGGCTTGCAACTGGCAGGAGCACTGTAGCCAGACAGTGCCCCTTTAAAGGCTCCGGGGCCGGGAGGGGGGCAGAAAAGTTTCCCTGGTTTGGCCCAGAGTGGCCACCAGGGCAAGCTGGGAAGGGCTAGCCTCCAACTAGTTCGAATTAAGTGGCTACACAGCCCTTAATTCAAACTACTTAATTCGAACTAGGCATTAGTCCTCATAGAATGAGGTTTACCTAGTTCGAATTAAGTTCGAACTAGCGGTTTGTATGTATAGACGCTATGAAAGTTAATTCGAACTAACGGCTGTTAGTTCGAATTAACTTTGTAGTGTAGACATACCCAAAGAAACTAAAATACTGAAATACAATGAATAAAAATCATTTGCACCACAGCAATATGAAAATTTAAGGCTTATTAGAAGCTGCAGGAGGCTGATTACCTGGAGAATTTCTGGAGTCATATCTATGAAAGGAGAAAACAACCTATTCAGTATCCTCCTATCTCAAACCTTATCCTCCCAAGCTCCCAGCCCAGGGAAAAGTTTGTCCTTACAATCTATTTTCCAGCACTTTGTCCAGTCTAGTTTTAAACAATTTAAGTAATGGCACTTGCCCCAGCTAATTTAAGAAACTATTCATAGAGGCTACGTCTAGACTGGCATGATTTTCCGCAAATGCTTTTAATGGAAAAGTTTTTCCGTTAAAAGCATTTGCAGAAAAGAGCATCTAGATTGGCACAGACGCTTTTGCGCAAAAGCACTTTTTGCGGAAAAGCATCCGTGCCAATCTAGACACGGTTTTGCGCAGGAAAGCCCCGATCGCCATTTTAACCATCGGGGTTTTTTTGCACAAAACAAATCTGAGCTGTCTACACTGGCCCTTTTGTGCAAAAGGACTTTTGCCCGAATGGGAGCGTCAAAGTATTTGCGCAAGAAGCACTGATTTCTTACATTAGAACGTCAGTGCTCTTGCGCAAATTCAAGCGGCCAGTGTAGACAGCTGGCAAGTTTTTGTGCAAAAGCAGCTGCTTTTGCACAAAATCTTGCCAGTCTAGACACAGCCAGATTGTATATAATCACTGAGAAAAGGAGCTCGAAATGCTCTTACTTTGGTCAGCATCAGGGAAATTAAACACCTGTGCATCCTATGAATCTCCCAAAGAGCTGATCTCTGAAATTGAACACTCATGGATAAAAACAATCTCCTACTCAAATGGGAAAGCACAGACACTTAAATTTGACTGCAATAAATGTCAACCCTAGGAGAGCTGGGGTTTGGGTTTTGTTTTGTTGTTTGTTATTTTCTTTGTAAAATTTTTACCCTTTTCTCATGTTTCTAACTATTCTGTTGGTGTGACAGTTCAAAGCTTTTACTACAAAATGGATTTTTTTTTAACTCTCAACAGACCTTAAGATTATTGTCTTAACTGCAGCTAGACTAAGGGTTTTTTGCCTTACTCTGCAGCATGTGGCATGGATTACTTGCAGGTTTAAACTAGAGTAAAGGGTGAATTCTCTGTAACTTGAAGTCTTTAAACTATGAGTTGAGGACTTCAGTAACTGAGCCAGAGATTAGGGGCTTTTTCAAAAGTGGGTGTGTAAGGTTCTGTGGTCAGACTAGATGATCGTGATGGTTCCTTCTGACCTTAAAGTCTACAAGACTACTTTGGAATCTTGTAATTCTAGCTTCATCAAATTCTTCTTGGATTTTCAATTGGATACAAGTTGCTTCTTCAAGTCCTAACCTAAACTGTTATGTATTTGGCATTGTTCAACTGCTGCCAAGCTCCATGTCAGGATAGCTGCACTTTACTGGTGGTTGGTGAAGTGAATGATCTATGTGCATATACCACTCTTGGACCCCTCAAGATGAAATTTTGTAAATAAAGTATTATTAGCATGCTTTTCTTAGAATCTCTAAAAAAACCTTTAAAAACAGCAAATAGTCCTGCAGCACCTTAGAGACTAACACAAAAATGTAGATGGTATCATGAGCTTTCATGGGTACTACCCACTTCTTCAGATGAATGGAGTTAAGGGATCTAGGTTGCAGGCATTGTACATTATATTGTTTTGTTTTACTGCAATACATATTTTATGCTTTGAATATTTTTTACAGGAACATAACATGGCTTGATGCTTAAATAAGCTGCTATAACTTGATTGAGGTACTATTGTGTTGTAACACTATCCTTTAACATGGTAAAAATTGCAGTGTAAATCAAAACCTGAAGAAGTGATCTGACTAACTTATTGGCTGCACTTTCACTTGTTTTCTAAAGGTGGCACCATATCCCTGACTGTCTGAAACATTCCCTTGCTTATACAGTGCTCACTCTGGAAGGGCGCTCTCTCTCTCTCTCATGATTTGAGAAATAGCCACCACCTAAAAGGAAACTTGTAAGAGGTCTGAGATGGAATGTGCTGGTGATTTCGATCACAAACAAAATAAATCCTGTTTCAAGCAAGCTGAAGATGAAGGAGAGATTCAGAAAGGAGGGGAACAAGAGAATGTGAAAGAGGAAGTAAAAGAAAGAGGGCTCTAGAAAGTGGACAGAGCACAGGACTGAGAGCCAACAGCCCTAATCATGCTTTCTCCATACTCCATACTCTCAGCCTGGTCTAGGGCAAGTCACTTGACATTACAGCACCCCAGTTTTTGCAAGTGCAGAATGGGTGTGACTATGCCACAGAGATGATGTGAATATTAGTCAAATGACTGCTCAGTGCTTTGAAGATGTAAAACCTGTTCTAAGTGCAAGGTATTGTTATGGAGACAAAGAGCCTCCTATGTCTATCAGGTGAGTGGCATGGATTGGGGAGAAAAGTTAAAGTTACATCTAAGTAAAACCACAAAAGAATGTAAATTTACCAAAATTAGAATCTATTCTATGCTTTCATCACAAGCAAGTTCTGCTAATACCATCAGTTACTACATGGCCTGTTCTGTGTTTAACAATGATCTAAGTTTCTTCAGGAGCTATAAGAGGGACTCTTGCAGCATATAGATCAGTGGTAACCAACCAGTAGATTGGGATCTACTGGTAGATCTTGGAGCCTCTGACAGGTGATCCTGACTGGTTTGGCCAAGAGGCGATCAAGCACAGCACTTCAACTGTCCCTCCCCCTACTGCTGCGCAGCTCCTGCCCTTTGCCTTGGAGCTATTCCCCTCAGGAGCCTCTGCTTTCTGTGCAGGACAGGGGAGGGAGATGAAGGGTGCTGATATCAGGGTGCCCCTCTTTCACCTTGTATCCTATCTCCACAGAGCACAGAGGGGGCATAACAGGGCTTGGGATGGAGTTTGCTGGCTGCTTTTGGGAGTGGTGCAGAGCCAGGACAAGGGTGAGCCTGCCTTAGCCCCACTGCACCACCACCCAGAAGCCATGTGAGGAAAGCAGTGCCCAGCTGGTGCCCACATCACAAAACCCTTCCCCAGGCATGAACCCCTCCAGCACCCTAAGCCCTTGCCCTAGCCCTGAGCACCCCTGCATCCTAACACCCTCCCAGAGTCTGCACCTAGAACCTTCTCTGGCACCCCAACTGCTTGCCCCAAGCTCAGCTCAGAACCCCTCTTGCACTCCAAATCCCTTAATCCAAGACCAGAGCCTGCACCCCAACCCACGAGGGTTGGAGAGGGAGGGAGGATGGAGTGAATGTGGGCAGGGTCTCGGAGAAGGGGTGGGAGGGAGGCGGGGCAAGGGTATTTGGGTTTGAGGTAGATCTTGGATTGCACTTAAATTCAAATAGTGATCTCGTGCTTCAAAAGGTTGGAGAGCATTGATGTAGATACACATAGCTTCTTCCTTAGATGAACAGCCTCTTTCCCTCTACAGGCCTGTACACAGGAATTTCTGTGGGGTAGTGGGTGTGAGCCATGGGAGGTGGTGGTGGCTGCCCCACCCCTGCCCCGGCCTTGCTCCTGGGGGCGGGGAGGAGAGGAAAACAGCCCCAGACTTCCCTCAGCCATCTGGCTGGAGCATGGGGGAGGGAGACGGGGGCAATGTGTCACTTCTGCCTTCTCCTGGCCAGCTGGAGCACAGGGAAAGGGATGCTGGGGCAACACAGTACCCCATGCTCATGCTTACTCGGAGGAGCATGGAGGGGAGTGTTCACACCTGCCTTGAGTACTGGCCTGCTCTAGTAATATCCTCCATCACGCCCATTAGCTGCTCGTCACACTGAAGATTCTTGTAGGAAAATAAACCCTTTCCTCTTTGGAGTAATATTTGAAACATCTCTTCCCTCTTGCATTTGTTCCCTACTCCTAGGGAGATGTATGGACAGTGAGTGAAAGGAGAAAGAGAGAAAGAGAGCTCTCATTCTGCCTTGGAACCAATCCTGCATTCCTTGGGCACTCAAAAATCCCACTGAAGTCAACAGGAATTTTGTGAGAAGAAGGAAAGCAAGGGTCAGAGGCATTTAGAGTGACAAAAGGAATCCATACCCTTTAGTGAATGACTCATGTTAATTTAATTTGCATATGCTGGCATCAATGATATTTTTATTACAGTCAAGACAATAAAACTGCCTCCTCCATTGGCCTCAGTTCCTATAGATGGTCAATATCCAGTGGCACAGGCTCTAATATTCCTCTATCATGCTGCAAGCAGACATGATCCTGATGGTGTCTTATGACAACACTGAAATTGATTTTAAGAGACAAGGGTCCAGTTTGCTCTAGGATAGTACCTGGCACTCAGGATGGCTGTTGAGTATTCTAACTTGGGTATAGAATAGGCCCTTTGAGCCCAATAATTAGCCTCTCAATACCCCTGAGATTAAGGGAAATATTTTACTGCTGAGAAAACTAAGGCACATCGAGGGGAAATGACTTGTGCAAGGTCTTCCGTGAGTCAGTGTCACAGTTATCAGTAAAAGGTAAAACTTTTGACTCCCAGTCCACTGATGTAAAGCTGCGTTTCCTCTCACTGGAATGGAAAACAGTGGGATTGATTAGGTCATATAGTGCAACTCCACACATAGCAAGATTGGATGCACGAAAACAAGAATGGGAATAGCTGCTCAGTTAGTGCTCCATATGACTTATGAATAGGCTGCAATTGGTGGTGGTGACAGATGCACACCCTGTGCAGAAGACTGCAGACGGACTGTTGTAACCATGGCAAGACAACATGACCAAACAGCATGTTCTCAGTGGTCAGTGTGATTTTACAGTTCCTCTTAACTTGTAGCAGACACGAGCAAAGGACCATTCTCTGGTCTTGTTGCAAGTATCTCTGTTTTTCATTTGTTTCTCTACAAAACAGTACCATCTCTACTGACTTACCTGTGCTGGTCCACTTGCTTAAAAGGCTAGGACTGTTCTGGGTTTGCTGTACACAACACTGATTGTGCTTTCCACAAATGACAGAGGATCTGAATGTGTGCCAGCACACAATCACTATCCCCTCTTGTCAATACAACTTGCTCTGGGCATTGTGTTGTGTGCCACCTTGCCAGGACATCAATGTTATATTTGCTCTGCAGCCTGTCTTCACCCACAAAGGCCTTTACAACTTTTTGTCTGGCAACCAGCCTTGGCCTCTGCAATGTTCTTGCATGGTGTGGCCAGCTTTCATCTGTTGTCCATCCTGCTAATTCGCCTTGACCATATCCACTGCTGTAAGCAATAAAAATGCCCTCTTGCAACGTCTGGCTGTTGTATCTCACAATGCCCTCCAATGGCTGAGCCACAAAAAAGGATAAGAGATCTACAATTATTGTTGGAATTCTTATTTAGCTCAAGTGTGTTTGGAGCTGAAGAATCAGCTCCCTACATGTGTGTGTGTGTGTGTGTGTGAGAGAGAGAGAGAGAGAGAGAGAGAGAGAATGGCTGAGCTAGTAAGTGTTTCTATTCTGCAGATGCTTTGTATGTTTTTATCTGCTTTCATCCCTAGCTGCATTGTGGACTCACTGCAAAGGGGCAGCACTTTGAGCTGTGTGGAACAGCATTGGGAAGGAATGTATACTGCTATCCTTTACCTAGCCACATCCCCTTTTGAAGAAATCACATCATCACACTCCACTGCCCACCCTTCACTATGACCTTGGGCAGCGCGACGCACTGCTTATACAATTACATATCTTTTCCCTCCGTTGCTCAAAAGCAACACATTTTCCATACACAACACTGGGGAAACCCCCAGAGAGAAAGAGACACAGAGAGAGAGACAGAGACAGATAAAGGGGCCTTTCCCATTTCTGGCTTGTGGTGGCTGTACAGTCATCATGGGGTTTAACTATTTAAATTGGAGGTGTAACATTTACACACTAGAGTCCTTCTGATTGTTAGCCTGCAGGTATGACAGCCCTCCCTCACCCCCACAGAGAGAATGCCAGCTATGCAACAAGAGCCGGTAAACCCAACAGAGGGGGTGGGGAGAGCAACTCAACAAAATGGGGACTTATCTGTCTATCTGTCTTAGGTATTTATAAGGTACCTCTCATATTGATATCTAAGAGCCCTATCTAATTTCAGTCCTGGTTCACCTACCTCTCCCACTTTTCAGGAAAAGCAGGAGGGGTGTGCATTTTGATTTAATTATCCAAAGGCTACACGTCTCCCACCTCCAGCTCTCTCCAGGCCAGCATTAATCTCTGAGCCCTCACTGCAGTGAGGAATGAATGCCCCCTCCCCCCAAAGTTCAGAGATTAGTAAATTCCAAGACCAGAAGGCATCATTGTGATCATCTAGTCCAATGTCCTATATAACACAAGCCACAGAACCTCCCCAAAATAATTCTATGGTATCTTTTAGAAAAGCATCCAATTTTGTTTTTAAAATGGTCAGTGATGATGAATTCACCCTTTCCTTTGATATATTGTTCTAATGGTTAGTTTTGTTCACCATTTAAAATGTACACCTTAGTTCCCATCTGAATTTGTCTAGCTTCAACTTCCAGCCATTGGATCATGTGATACCTGTCTCTGTCAGACTGAAAGGTCTTCTATTAAATATTTATTCCTCATGTAGGAACTTAATAGACTGTAACCACATAACCTCTTAGCATTTCCTTTGTTAAACTAAATAGGTTAAGCTCTGTAAATCTATTGGTATAAAGCAAGTTTTCTAATCCTTTGATCATTCTTGTGTTTCTTCTCTGAACCTTCTCAAAGTTATTAACATCCTTGTACTGTGGACACCAGAACTGGACACACAATTCCAACTGTGGTTGCCCTTGTGCCAAAAATAGAGGTAAAATAACATCTCTGCTCTAACTCTGTTCCTCTGTTTATGGATCCAAGGATCACATTAGCCCTTTTGCACACAGCATCACACTGGGAACTCACGTTCAGCTGATTATCCATCATGCCCCCTTAAATCTTTTTCAGTCATTGGTTCCCAGGATACAGACCCTGACTGTAGAAATATGGCCTACACTCTTTGTTCTTAAATACAGACATTTACATTTAGCTGAACTACAACACATACTGTTTGATTGTCACGAGTTTATCAAACAATCCAGATTTCTCTGTGTCAAGGACTTCTCCTCCTCAATATTTAACACTTCGCCAATTCTTATGTCATACGCAGTTTCATCAGTGATGACTTTATGCTTTCCTTGGGTACATCTACACTGCACAGTTATTTTGGAATAAGCTATTCCAGAATAGTTATTCCTAAATAGCTTATTCTGAAATAGCACATCTATACTGCAAGGAAGCCTCAAAATTAGTCTGAGGCAGGCTTCCCTAAGGTAGATGTGCTATCTTGATTTAGAGCCCCAGGAGGCACTGGGGAAGAATAAGTTAGAATGGCTTTGGTGAGGGGCTATTTCAAAACAGCAGCAGTGGAGTGTCTACACACGCCTTATTTCAAAACAGCTATTTCAGAGTAGGCGTTATTCCTCGTAGAATGAGGTTTACTGATTTCTGAATTAGCCATCTGTTACTTCAAAATTATTTTGATATAACGGAATGGCTGTGTAGATGCTCACATTGTTATTTCGAAATAACACTAGTTATCTCAAAATAACGGTACAGTGTAGACACACCTTTCTAGGGCAGTTAGACTGCAAGATTCAGCGAATCCTAGGAGTTAAGAGATCAGAAAGACATGTTAGGTCACCTGCATCAGCTCCTGCAGATGAATCCCTGTTCCTCCTTCCTTGGATTATTTTGGTGATTCATTCACTTTCTTCCCCACAGCCTCCCTCTTTAGATTTTAGATTTCTGCTTCTGATGGTTCTGCTTAATGTTCAATGTCAAGTCCTTCAGACTTTTCTCAGACAAAATCTCCACTGACTTGAATGGGAATATAGCCCAAGTAAAAACAAAGGGCCCAGTCCTGCTTCTACTGAAAAAAATGGCAAAACTCCCATTGTCTTTATGGATCAGGGTTTGACCCATAGTTTCTTTACTCTCAGGTAATAACCCGTACTCACTCAGTGTGGCTTCTGCTTATCAGTATCCCAAGCTTAAGCAGTCCCTTCTTGTTTCTTTCCAACTGGTAATTTCACTCCCCTTCTAAATACATTGTATTGACAAAACAAGGCAGAGAGAGGAACTAAGAGAGAATGCACAAATGAAAAGAAGAGGAAAAGGAAGAGGGAAAGTCCAGAGGCTCAAGCCTTTCTGTACAAATATCTTTAAACTCTTCTCTCACCTCTTAAAAGATTTGGAGATTGGAAATTATTTTGTGTGTGTGTGTGTGTGTGTGTGTGTCTGAGAGAGAGAGAGAGAGAGAGAGAGAGAGAGAGAGAGAGAGAGAGGGAGAGGTGGGGACTTGGGATGAGGCAGGCCAGCTCCTTAAACACAAGCTATGTCTCTGATGTGATTTGCAGAGAGGAGAGTTGGGAGGTGTGGCTTACTTTGCATTGCCTTCCTGGCAGCTAGTATCTTTCAGGACACACTCTCACATGCTCACAGAGCTAGGTGCTTCTCTGCCTGATCTGCAGCTCTCTGTCTATTCCCAGGTTTCACTGCTCAGATGCACCTCACCATAGGTGGCCGGGGTGGATAAGGAGGAAATGTCTCTAAATCTTAGGTCTTAGAAATGAAAAAGACATAGTAGGAGCTGAAGACTTAGCTATTGTTCAGCAACTGTGCAGGGTCAGAGCACCTGAAGCATAGGATCCCAAGTGTCTGTCTCCATCAGACACACTTTGGGGGTGGGTTATTTTGGAGAACAACTGGCTGCTCTTTTTGTCTTGTTTTATTCTGATGGGGGAGGTAGCCAGGATAGCCTACTATCCAGAGGGGTTACATTTTTCTTTCTAGACGAATGCATCTGAGCTAGCTTTGCACAAGACACTCGGGGCAGAGTGAATAAACAGCGAAAAGAGGTCAGCCCAGGGCCATTCAGTGAGATTGCCTTAAATCTCTTTGGGTGAAGGTTGCTGGCTTCTGCTTTGGCATAGAAGGCTGCTCCAGCTGAAGAAAAGAAGGAGAAAGGAACAAGCAATGGGGTTGCCTCTGCCTGGGAATAGGAAACCCTTTATCCAGCTCTGGAACAGGCTCTGCCACAAGTTACAGGGCAAAAAATCCTGGGTTCGTCGTCTGGATGAAATCCACATGCTGCAGCAGAAAAGGTACAGTGCCGCTCAGTTTCTTGCCATTCCTCCTACCCGTGCTGCTCTCTTTGTTGAAGCTTGTTTGTGTCCTTGTCCAGGCATTTCTGACTAACCTCCCCTGCCCTCCGGCCCTCTCTCTTTCATATTTTGTTTTTAAGGAGGAATATCTCTGGAGTTCACATTTTATCTCTGCTTGTTGGTGAGATGAGTTTAGTGGTTCTCAGTTTAGTCCGCACGAATGCACTGTGTAGACCCTACTGCAGAACTGGGCACAATATGTAATTTCTAGAATAGCAGAGGATGTGGTAGGCAGTGTTCCTTGTAAGTTGTGTGCTTGTGCAGCAACTCAGAAGAGATTCCAGTATGGCCCAATTGATTAGCAGAGCGCCCATTGCTAGATTTCTGTTTCTTCTGGTTGTGCAAATTCATACATGCCTCAGTGCACATAACAAAATTTATTCCACATAGGATGGAAAAGATTAAAGAGAAAATTGGTTAAAACAGCGACGTATCAGCGGAATTGTGCACTAGAATAGCCAGGGTAGTGTCTGTAGGGCAGGATTGAAAGGACAACTGACTGGGGTTCACAAAGCTGTAATAACGGGGCTGCAGGATAGGTGTGGGGCCCTCTTACACATAACTGTGGGAAATGGAGCTCAAGTAGGGGATAGCCGTTGGGTTGCTGAAAGTCAATATCAAGCTGCATGTAGGTACAAGAACTGAATGTAAGGATTTATTCATAGTGCCTGACTCCCCTTGACCATTAGTACAATCTGTTCCTTGCTTTCTCAGGTACTAATTTCACTTGCTTAAAAATTTGCCGTTTATGCTTTTTCTCATGCTCCAATTCAGAAAGGTCATGTGGATATGGGAAGCATTTTTGTGCAAAACACCTTATGAAACATCAGCATGAAATGCATGTACTTCACTAATTCTATGTATTAGTGCTTGTTTCAAAGGAATTGCTTCCTACCTCTCTAAGGCCCTTTGTCTTTCTTTTCTCTCTGAACACAACAGGTCTAATTCATTGTTATCCTGTCCCTGCACAGCCACTTGTGCCCCAGGGAATTAAAACACTACTGGATCAGACTCATGTTTTGCATCCACTCGGCAAAGGCGGAGGTGCAGAGCAGCAATGGGCCTGATCTTCCTCTCCAGGGTAACTTACAGGTGCTTAGAGCTTCTATCTGTGTAGTGCCCATCACCATAGCAAATACTGGATCTTGCCCTTTGCTGCAGTTTTACTGCTTGCTATATGCAGAGATGCAGGAGCATTTCAGCAATGGAGTGAAGGGTGCACTGTGCATCTTGGTGCACAGTGGAGTTGTGAGATCTTTGGATAACAGACCTTACGGAGATGATAACCTTTAGGCCAATGTGTTGTATATATTCACTTAGAGAGCTCTAGTATCTTCAGAGAGCTCATTTTTTATAATCACCTATTTAAGATCCCTTCATGCATAATTTCTGAATGTTCACAGAGATCCAGACCAACTTATCCCTTCCAAATGCACACATTGGATAGTTGTGATGGGATGTGGCCATTACTTCCTTTTTGATACCTGTTTATATAGCTAATGTCACTTTGAAAGCAATATAAGCAGCTCTAGCATAAAGTCCTCAGAGGAAGTTATACTGACATAGCTATACCAGTAGAGTTCTTTCAGTCACTTTCCTCATGGAGAGAAACCCTGAATCTCATCTTAAAAACTTTATTCTCTCACAATAGCGGTAGTAATAGTAGTAGTGTGGGTTGGACCTCTCTGGTTCGGCACCCTTGGGACCTGACTGGTTCTGAACCAAAGAATTTGCCAAACCATGGGAGGTCAGTATGGTCTAGCAGCATTACCAACACTTCCACTGTTTACTGGGCTCTTAGAGACATTTAGGGGTAAATTAGAGCTAAATAACAGCACAGAACACTGAGAGCCAGAACTGGTGGCTGTAAACAAACTTTATGGTACTGCAGGACTCTTGGCCACACCCGTGATAAGTGGACATCCAGCTAACTAAAATCATGCTAACCACAGATGTTGCTGGACCAGAAAGTGCTGGACTAGAGAGGTTTAACCTGTAGTCAAATAGCACCTAGGAACCCTGGTGAGAGAGCAAGACCACACTGTGCTAAGCACTGTGTAATCACAGAACAAAAAGGTAGCCCTTAGAGAGAGCTTAATCTCCTAGCTCCTGAATAATGTACCACTGAATTTGATCAAGTCTTTAATACAAAATATTACAGAGAGGTAATATTACAGAAGAGAGAGAAATGTGCTTAAAGGCAGAAAAGTTTCAAATCATATTGGCATGTGGAAATTACCTCACAGAAATAGGGAAAGATCCTTCTCCCCTACTCCTCATATATTGGCTTACCTATTCCTTTCAATAAAAGCTCTATCTAGTGCAACTTATAAGGTGTATTTCTATTATATTTTTCTTGCCAAATCCATCTAGCCCCTTTCTTTGGGGAGAGGGAGGGAATGTTTTACAAGGACATGGAGACTGCTTTGAGGATTTTTTGTAATTCATGTACAGACAGAAATTAAGGCAATCCATGGAAATCTTCTGATTTGGTGATCTACTCATTGAACGGTCCCTAGAAAAACCTTCCATGCTCCAAATTTTTTGGGAAAAATTAGTGTAAGCTAGTAAGGCTTGCACTGCATTTGAGAGCCTTTGTTTTTGTAGTGTTGGTGGTCAGATACTATCCCCGACCAGTCTTCGTGAACTTGTTCTACCACTACATTAGAGAACACATACTGGATGGACCGTAATATTCTCTTTTGCTTTGCACTCCAAACTATTCCATTATAATCAGTGCTGAAAGTAGTACAGAATTAGGCTCTGAATTTGTCAGTCTAGTCTGCAATCTTATCTCTGATAACAGCTAATTTTATAATTTGCCTTCCTGTGAAATAGTTATCTGAAGGGACAAGAAGAGAATTTCTTCCTAATCTCTTCCAGTTGACAAAGCAGGAGGATTGATAGCTGTAGTAATTTCTCATGTGTGTCCATCCTTCTTTGAATCTTACTAAGCTATTTCCACAGCTTAATCTTGCCTTATATAACAGGGCCCACAGGGGTATCAGAGTGTAGCAAGCATGACAGCATTTCACACTGAGTCAGAAGGGTCTTTGAGTTCACTTTTCCTCTCCCCTGCCATTCCTTTACTGCCAAGCAGCATTTTCTTCCCTGCACAGCGTGCAACTGGGCATGGGATGCTGGGAATTTGGCAGCTTACATTCATGTGTCTGCTTTGTCAGGTTATCTGTGGAAGTGAACTCTGAAATTTGCATAGGATTTAGATGCAACTTATAAAAAAGCAAGTATAAAGGAGATATGCAAGAATGAAGCAATTACCAGCCCATCATGTTAATGAGTCACACTGTGAAAGAGCTGGAAAGAATTATGGAGAATGGGGAGGGAGGGAGCAGGAGCATCAGGTATGAAACAAACCATTTAGGTTTCTGCCAAGAAGGTCAGTAATGGAGGCAGTGTTTCCATCCTGAATACTGCAAGAAGCAGAGAGGGAGAAACACATGGAACTGTTTCTGTATTTAAAGAAGGCTTATGACAGAGTTCTTAGAAAATCGTTCTGGTGGTGCCTGCAGTTGTACAATATGCCAAAAACATATGTTCAGACTGTCACAGGCATATCTGAGGATAGCACAACACTAGTGAGAAGCAGCTGTAGTTGTAGTGAATCAAAATTACTCAACTGCAGTGCAAGCCTCACTGTGAGGGTACGTCTGGATCAAAGATATGTCTGAAATCCATTCCTATTTGCAAAAGTGAGGAAGAGTCCTGTGGCACCTTATAGACTAATAGATTTATTAGAGCATAAGCTTCTGTGGGCAAAGACCCACTTTGTCAGATGCATGTAGTGGAAATTCCAGAGGCAGATATAAATATACAGGCATAAGAAAGGAGTACCAATCAAGAGTAAGGCTAGAGATAACGAGGTCAATTCAGTCAGGGAGCATGAGGCCCACTTCTAGCAGCTGATGTGGAGGTGTGAACACCAAGAGAGGAGAAACTGCTTTTGTAGTTGGCTAGCCATTCACAGTCTTTGTTTAATCCTAAAATGATGGTGTCAAATTTGCAGATGAACTGTAGCTCAGCAGTTTCTCTTTGAAGTCTGTTCTTGAAGTTTTTTTGTTGCAGGATGGCTACCTTTAAATCTGTTACTGTGTGTCCAGGAAGATTGAAGTGTTCTCCTACAGGTTTTTGTATATTACCATTCCTGATATCTGATTTGTGTCTGTTTATTCTTTTACGTAGGCACTGTCCAGTTTGGCCGATGTATATAGCAGAGGGGCATTGCTGGCACATGATGGCATATATTACATTGGTAGATGTGCAGGTGAATGAACCCATGATGGTGTGGCTGATCTGGTTAGGTCCTGTGATGGTGCCGCTGGTGTAGATATGTGGGCAGAGTTGGCACCGAGGTTTGTTGCAGGGATTGGTTCCTGAGCTAGAATTACTGTGGTGCGGTGTATAGTTGCTGGTGAGAATTTGCTTCAGGTTGGCGGGTTGTCTGTGGCCTGTGAAAGTGAGGGATCATTGTCCAGGATGGGTTGTAGATCACTGACGATGTGTTGGAGAGGTTTTAGCTGAGGACTGTAGGTGATGGCCTGTGATGTTCTGGTGTTCTGTCAATGGAGGGAATCATTAGGAATTCTCTATGATAACACTATGTCAAGTAAACTAAAAAGCAAAGTGTAGGACCATGATTAGGCCAACCATGATGTACTGGTCAGAGTGCTGTCCAATGAAAAAGAATGAACACCAACAACTTCACACACCCAAAATGACAATGTATAGCAAGATCATCCATAGGATTTATGGGGCCCTACACAGTACTGTTAAACTGGTGCTGCCCCTATGCCCGTAGGCAGCTGGAGCAGGAAGGGTGGTGATTTTTTAGAAATGTGATTTTATAATCTTCAGCAACACAGTAGTGAAATATTTTTAAAACAAATTTTAAAGTAAGGTCTTGTAGACTAACTCAGTAAAGTCAGAAGCTGACAGGTATTAGCAATGGCCTGTTAAATGGCTTTATTGCCACTAAAATGGCTTTCACAGGTTCAGTGTTCTGCTAATAGGTCTGGCAGGCTTTTTCACTTTTACACTAGCTAGATCCTCTCTGAGGCTACGTCTATACTGTATCCTTCTTGCGGAACAGCATATGCAAATGAAGAGCGGTGTGGAATATTGCTGCGTTTCATTTGCATAAGTAATGAGCAGCCATTTTTGCGCAAGAGGCTTTTGCGCAAAAAGAAGCTGTGTAGATGGCTCCTTTTTGCGCAAAAAAGCTCTCTTGCACAAGAGGAAGAACGGCTCTTTAGCAAAAATGGCTGCTCATTACTTATGCAAATGAAGCACGGCAATATTCCACACCATGCTTCATTTGCACATGCCTTTCTGCAAGAAGGCTACAGTATAGACATAGTTAGAGAGAAGTAGAGCCACAGAACGGGGATAGGAAGAAGTGGATGGATGGACAGTAAGACCCAGTGATGCCCTAAATCATGGGTTCCCAAACTGGGGTGTGTGCCCCCTTGGGGGGGGGGGGTGAAGAAATTCCAGAGGGGGTGCGAGGTGACCCAGCCTCCCCCCCGCCATCAAGTTTTGCTGACCTGCTCAGTTCCTTTTTTTTCCTCAACAAGTTTTGCTGCTATTTTGGGGGGGGAGGGGCTTGAGGGTTTTTCAAAAATCAAAAGGGGGGGTGTGATGCCAAAAAGTTTGGGAACCACTGCCCTAAATCATCTGGTGCTTTATTCAACTGCTTATTCTGTGCATGGGTAAGGATGGCTCTGATGATAAGTGGACAGCAAACAAGATGAGTGCTGATAGTCTATGCAACAAAACCATATGAGCCATAATGCAGATGAAAAACAATGCTGAGGGATATCAATTGAGACAGTTGTGTCATGTGAAAGAATGAAATCTGAAAAATGTTGCCCAGAGGGTACAAGAACCAGTAGTCATGGGATGAGGGAGACTTAGAAAAGGTGGTTTGAAATGCTGAAGGAGGACATGAAGAAGCCTGGTTTCAGCTTAGAAGAAGTCCTTGACAAGAATTTTTGGAGATGAAGAACAAGAGTTTCCAACACCAAGGCAAAAAGGTGAACTGATAAAAAGCATCATTTAGCCTGATTGTTGAGATCTAGGAGTTAAAAATAATTCAGATAAAAATAATACTTGTACCTCATGGGACATTGAAAGGCTGAATTAATTTATTTGTATGAAAAGATTTGAGATCATAAATTAAAAAGCACACTAGAAATTAAAGATATAATTATAATTACACATAAATGGCTTGGGGTGTTATAAAGATGCTGTTGCCATGAGTTTTCAGACAGTCTATATAACTTGCAGAAAGACATGCAGGTCATTCTGAAGTAGTCACAATAAGAAGTTTATACCTCTCTACACCATCATATGGTAATGCTTCATATTTGCCTTAATTTATTGGCAGGGTGGTTGTATGGCTCTTTATTCTCAGACTGTTCAAGGGGGGTGGCAATCTAACGGAAATCACACACCTGCAGGATCTTGGTACAGTATAGTAGCAGTATTTACTCGATCTTAGCTGACTTTCTCTAGGATAAGTAATAAACTTATACAAGATGTCTGGAATTTGCATATAGAATCAGTGCTATAAGAGAATTCTACTATACACAAAAACAATACAAATAAAGAAAACTTGGATATAAAGTGCACACTAAGGCTATGTCTACACTGCATGATTATTTTGGAATAAGCTGTTCCGGAAGAAATACTCCAAAATAGCTTATTTTGAAATAGCGCGTCTATACTACAGGGAAGCCTGGAAATTAGTCTGAGGCAGGCTCCCCTTTTGAGGATGCGCAACCTCGATTTAGAGCTCCAGGAAGCACTGGGGAGTAATTACTTTGAATGGCCCTGGGGAGGAGCTATTTCAAAATAGCAGCAGTGGAGCATCCACACTACTGCTATTCTGAGTAGCTATTTCAGAAGAGGTGTTATTCCTCATGGAATGAGGTTTACAAATGCTGAAATAAGCCACCTGTTATTTTGAAATAACAGGCTAGCTGTGTAGATGATCAAACGCTACTGTGCAGATGTACCCTAAGAGTTAGAGCAAGTGTGGACTGGTAACCAGGACTCCTAGGTTCTTTGTCTATTAGTCCTACTGACTCACTATGTGGCTTTGGCTGGGAAAATCATTTCACCTCTGCATGCCTCCTCTGTACCATATGAACAGTAATGCCTATTGTGCTTCATGGGACAGTGTAAGGGTTAATTAATTAATCTGTGTAAAATACTTTGAGATCATCTTAAGGTATTAAAGGTATTATTATAATTACATGTAAATAGCATGGGGGTGTTATAAAGATTCTGTTGCTATGAGTTTTGGGACAACCTACCTAACTTGCAGAGAGCTATGCACGTCATTCTGAAGTATTGCCAATAAACAGTTTATATCCCTCCCACCATCATGTATCTTGGTAATGCCACATATTTGCCTTAGTGTGTGCATGGCGGGAAGGGGTTATTTGACTATTTACTCTCATCCATGCAGTTTTTTTCCAGTTGAACTACTTTAATTATTAAGTACTCAGTGTCATAGCTGTATAAAATAAACTCATCTTGATGTCATGAGATTGGATGGCTTAAGATTTGTGAAGAACTACACAGAGTCTTTTGCCTCTAATCAATGGATCCAATATGCCCTAGTCTGGTGGTAATGACAGTAGTAATATTTTTCATCTGTAGAGCTCAGTGCAATTTACAAAGGAAGTTGGTAACATTTTAGAGACTGGCTTTTCATTGGCCAAAGTGAAATGATCAGAGACTTGAAAGCTAAATGTGCCATGGAGATACAGTTTGGCTATGTCTAGACTTCAGGCTTCTTTTGGAAGAAGCTTTTCTGGAAGAGATCTTCTGAAAAAACATCCGAAAGAGAATGTCTACACAGCAAAAGCACATTGAAAAAGCAATCTTGCATTCAAGCTGTGATTATTATGGACGGAGTGGCCACCAGGGCACCTGTGCTTTTTCCTTTTCCCTCTTCCCCATCCACACATGCCTTTTTCCAAAAGAGCTCTTTTGGAAAAAGGCTTCTTCCTCGTAGAAAAAGGTTTACCGCTGTCGGAAAAACCCCTCTGTTCTTTTGATTTTTATTTTGAAAGAACAAGATTGCAGTGTGGACGTAAGTGAAGTTTTTCCGGAAAAACCGCCATTTTTCCAGGAAAAAAAAAACCCTCTGTAGTGTAGACATACCCTTACATGTTTATCCTTAGGGCCTTAGAGCTCCATTCCCTGAGTCCTGGTATCTGGCTCATATCTTGTTTCACTCACATTCCCATCTCTCTGTATTCTTTCTTTCTTTCTTTGGTGCATAGCTTATTTTGAACTACGGGTGCAGTAAACACACACCCTAAGTGACTTGATGTTCCAAGATGCTGGAAAGCACCATTCACTGGTCAGTGGGGATGCATCTACACTGCACCTTTAGCTCGAAATAAGCTGTGCAATTTGAGGTAGGCAAATTGCGTGGCTTATTTGGAGGTAATTTCGATATAGAGAGTTATTCTGAAACATCCCTTAATCCTTGTGGAACGAGGTTTACAGGGACGTCGGAATAGTGCGCCCATTATTTGAAAGCTATTTCGAAATAACAGGCACCCTGTCAAGATGTGGAATAGCTATTTTGGGATACGGGAAGTATCCCAAAATAATGCTGCTGTCTAGACTCAATGTGGGGGATTTTAGGGGTGCCACACCTGGGAACATTTTTAAAATCTAAATATGGACTGAGGATCTTAGCACAGTTCAGCCAAATTGTTAAAATATTAGCCTTCATGTTTTCTGTGGGGAAGAAGTAGATGCTCTTGTCCACCAGAAGTAGCTGTCAGGGAGTGGGACTGTTCTAGGACTGGGTGGGAAGGTTGATGAAGAAGACCTACAAGAAAGCCATGTGGGTCCTGCAATTCAGGTCTAGCTAGTTCTTATTGAGGGGGTTAACATCTGAATTGCAGGATAGCAGGTAAGTTTTGGAGAACAATTTAAACTTGCTGTTGTCTTGGCAAACCTATAAATGATCCATGATGAAGTGATGGCCCAGCCTTAGTCTCTGCGTCCCGGGTATGCGTTTGAAATCCCATAGTGGAAGAGTCCAGGATTGTGGGTCCTGACTGGTAAGATTGTCCCCAGGGCATAGTTTCTGTTTTCAAGCAGAAAGGGTAGTTTAGCCTTCAAAGAGGAGGAGGAGGAGGTGTGTGTGGGGGGGATGGGGGGGAAGCCTTGGTTTGCAACTTCTTGTCCGTAAGTATGTGTAATTAGTAACTCGGCAACACAATGCATTTTATTTATTCTGAGTTTTATTGCTACACTTTGTTGTCACATATTCATGCTGATAGGCTCCTTAAAAATACCTGACATGCTTATGGTAACAAACCTGAGGCCACCGAAGGCTTCACATTTGTCAGAGTGCTGGAACATGGCTTTTTGGTGATTACAAGTGACAACAAGGATAATATATGGATTCTTAGCCTCCTGTCTAAAAGCACAAACCCCAAAACTTGAAGTATAGGAGAATCTTTGTTTGCATCTGACATAAGGTTGGGTCATTCTCTTTCACTCAGGTGTAGTTCCCAATATCTTATTCTTGGAGCCTCTATTCCAAAGCATTGAAGTTTGGGATCCCCCATTCCTTTGTTCCATGTCTCCATGCCCCCAAACAATTACCCCATTCTTTTCATCCCATCTCGGCTTTCTAAATGAACAAATAGTTTTACCCCTTTTCTTTCTTTTTTTTCTTCCTTTTTCATCATTCTCTAACTCACTGCTGCTGGGGGAGTGGTGGAGGAGATTGGTGGTAACAGGGAGGAGAGGGGGAGATGTCTGGTGGTGAGTCCATGGTGCTGAGCTGCTTGTGCTGAGAACCATATGTGCAAATGCATGAAGCTTGGGCCAGAGGATATTTCTGTATCTGTGTGTTAGCACTGTTTAGGTCACAGCTGTCCTGTGGTATTACATGCTGCCCCAGAAGCATGGAGTAAAGGTTGGTAGGTTTTAAGATTCTGATGATACTTTATCAGTAGCTGTCAGAAGTGAGGCAGAGGTTTGGGGTGGATCCAGAATCAGGGATCTCTCTGCTCTTGCTGCTCCTTTTTCAGGCCTCATCCTTTGTCTGATTCCCCTATGGAGAGCTTGGTAAAACCAAGGTGTAAAACCCCTGGTTTTTCATTTCCATCAACACACAGCCTTTGCAAACATACCCTGTCCCTTCTTATCCTGTCAGTTGGGGTTCAGGTTGTAGAATCTTCAAAGAACTGGCTTGGAGGCTGTTCAGAAGATATTTGTGAAATCCTGTGTTTGGAGCTATTTCTATTAGGATGATACAGTGATGCTCCCAGGTAGTAGTTGACCCATATTTTCCCACCTTGCTACTTCCTGCTGAGTTTTCCCTGCTCCTTACTTTATCCCCATCCAGCTGATGAAAAACAAAGTGTCTGAACCACTTACTAATAACTGTATGTGATAAATATTGCATAGACCTGATGCAGGGCATACAAACTCAAGGAGTACCTTGCAAACAGCTACTTTCCTTCTCTTGCTACAAGGATGCCAGTTTTAGTTTCAAGATCTTTCTCATTGCCAACACTAAATTGTGGTCTGGTGGGGTTGTGCTTCTTTACAGCTGCTGGTCCAGTCCCAAGTCAGTCTTATAAAGGGGTGTTCACCAATGAAGGACAGGTCTTTGCAGCTTCCAGGATTTTCCTTTACTTTTCCAAACCTCTGGAGACTGGGCAAGCAGGTTGGAAATCCTGGGCTGGAACTGGTTTCCCTTTGTTGAAATTCCCTCTTCTTGCCACTGGTCAGACCAGAAATACTCAGGAACAGTCTTCCTGTCCTTCAGTCATGTACAGTGGAGCTCAGTGGAACAGGGAGTAAATGTAGTTAACATTTAAGATTTATTCCAAAAAGAATTAGTGTTTTCAACTAGCCAAAATTTTGGTGACGTTTTTGTTTACTTTTCACATTATCTGAACTGGTTCACCCCCTTGCTGATAGTTACACACTTGGAACACTGCTGTAGCATATAAAAGTCTGGTTCATAGTTATAATTACAGTATATGGTTTGGATGACAGCCATTTCCCCTGTTAGGTTCCAGAAAATTAAATGAGGATGCATGTGGAGCAAGTATGTAGACCTTGGATTTAGGAGGCAGGTGAGGCTGAGGCAGTGTAGTTCAGTGGTTACAGCAGGGGAGGGAGTCAAGGCTCCTGGATTCTGATCCTGACTGTGCCACTGATTTTCATTCCACATTTTCACAAGTAGTCACTGATCTGGGTGCCCAACTCAAGTTCCCTAAAATTAGAGCTTTTTTTTTAAACTGGCATAATCTTTATAAAATGAGGATAATTATTAACACTTGACTGTCTCTCAGGGTACATCTATACTGCATGCTTATTTTGGAATAAGCTGTTCCAGAAGAAATACTCTGAAATAGCTTATTTCAAAATAGCACATCTACACTGCAGGGAAGCCTCAAAATTAGTCCAAGGCAGGCTTCCCTAAGGTAGATGTGCTACCTTGACTTAGAGTCCCAGGAGGCACTGGGGAGGAATACGTTAGAATGGCCTTAGTGAAGGGCTATTTCGAAACAGCAGCAGTGGAGCGTCCACACTATTGCTATTTTGAAATAGCTATTTCGGAAGAGGAGTTATTCCATGTGGAGTGGGGTTTACAGAAATCGGAATAAGCTGTCCATTATTTGAATTTATTTTGAAATAACGGGATTGCTGTGTAGAAGCTCGCATTGTTATTTTGGAATAACAGCCATTATTCTGAAATAACGCTACTGTGTAGATGCATCCTCAGAGGCTTCATTAGTTGTTTGCAAGGGATCTATAGATTCTGGTAAGTATGGGGCTACAAAAACTCAGTTGCATCTGTGCTCTCCCAGGACAATCCTCCTTTCTCCTTCCGGCCATTCTGCCATTCTGGCAGCAGAGAAGCCTGTAAAGCAGGGGTGGGGAATCTCGGGCCCAGGGGTGCGGCCCCTGACTTGCCTGGATCCGGCCCCCGTGGCTTTGGGGCCCACTGCCCCACATGGCTGGAGCACACAAAATCTGCTAGGCTGGGCTCCCCTAGGCTCTGGTGTGTAGGGTTGCCAGATGGTTGAAACAAAAATACTGAACACCCCCCCCCCAAAAAAAACACCGGGAAAAAATTCTGTTGAAGGGAAAAAAAGGGGGGGGGGAGACCAAAGTTGTTGAGGAGTAATGCAATGAGGAGTAACAGTTAATTCGAGGGACGGGTTTTGGATTGGACTACTGCGTCTACACGCAGTGAGTTAATTCGGGCGACCAGCATTTTAAAATGGCAGCTGGCTGCGAATATGCTAATCAAGCGCAGGATATTTAAATCCTGCACTTCATTAGCAACTTCAGTATGCTTCATTTGCCTCCCTAGTTCGAACTAGGGGGCAAGTGTAGACATACCCTTAGTTGTGCTTTAATCAATTTATTCATATTTTCCACTTATTCTTCTGTTTCCTGATTTTTCTTTCTTGTCTGATTTCCCTCCAATTTCCAACATCCTTCTGGCACAGAGATGCCGAGAATTCAGTGTCACATTCTAGGTGTGACAAGACCGGAAAATGAGAATGTGGACTTCAAAAAAGCTTTTACTTTCAGGGATTAAGGAGATACTAGCACCAGAGGAACTGAAATAAAAAAACTTTCATCAAGAGTTGAAATCTGACTTTTACTCTTTACGCTATGTCCATCTTAAAACATTACATTTCCTTGCAAATTCCCTGGAAATGGTATGATGTGGATTTTAATGTCAGTTCTCTATTTAATGGTTGCTATTGAGAGACCGTGGCTGTGTGCTTCTTCTTATTTCTGGGACTACCCATTCTAAAAATCAGTACTGGTTGCAAGGTGATTTTTGTGAACAAACAAGGTTACTTGTGTCTACAATTCGATAAACTATATTATTATTCATAAGTAGTCTGATGACTGACCATGGGCTGTATTGGTGAAAATGTTATTGGGTCCCAAATGCTTCAAGAATTTTTGAATCCAGAAACTTGTCCTGTAAGTGCATAGTTCATTTTCAGCTATTTCTGTATTTTAAAAAGTTTGATCATCCCAATCAGGGAGTAGAAATGATACCAGAAGACTTAGCAGTATATAATCTATTGGCTACTTTGTAATGCCATCAGGAAGGATAGAGCCACTTAAACGAAAAGAGAAATTTTGCTCGATGTGGTTGATTGGTAGTTGATTATCCTTTAGGGTTGCCAGATGGTTTCAACAAAATACCGGACACATTTGACATTACATCACAATCTACATTACATCTTATTTAGAAAATACTGGACATTTATATTTTCTCATTTATTTTTTCTCCATTTGTTTCCCGAACAGAAAGCTCAGATACTGGACAGTCTGGTTCAAAACTGGACACCTGGCAACCCTATTAGCCTCTGTGGGCTACGCTCCAGAAGCTCCTTGTGAATAGTGAAGGGTTGAAGAGAATTTATGTAAACAATGCCTAGGCTGAAATTTGTTCTCATAATCCTCCGAGTGAATATATTTGCAGAAAGCAGACTGGGTATTGTATGAGTCACAGACAGAAAAAGGGTAAACTGATTGTACAATGTATTCTGACAAAATTCTACCAGCTCTTTTAACAATGCAAAGCACCTTTTGTTTTGTGCAGCACCTTTCATACAAAAAAAGCCTTGAACCTTGGAGAAACCAAATGAGATGGAGAAAACCTAAGACTAATAGACTTGGGAGGTAAAGTAACATAAAAAATGTCCCATATTCTATGGTTTTGATTTACAGGGGCTTGTGACCAGTATTCCCTGTAAGCTGAGAGCTTGCGGTAGTCACTCAGGAGAGATTCAAATGCTGCCCTCCTGATTAGCAGAATGCCCACAGCTGGCAGCATATGTTTCTACTGGTGGGGCACATGCCTCAATGCACATAACAAAATTTATTCTGAACGTGGATGAAAAAATTATCGGGAACATTGCTTGTGATATTGAATTTCAGGCTACAAGTACCTCCAACAACAGTGGTCAGATTATGAGAAGGGACAATGAGGTGCCAGTGCCCTATACATAGAGACGAAAGAGGCTGGATTCTGCTCTCACAATGGCCTGACTCTGGAGTAACTTCACAGTCATCAGTGGTACTTATTCTCACTACCACTCCAGTATAAATGAAATATAATGTGGCTGAGGGTCTTTTAGGTAAATTAGAATAAGATTACTGAATACATTATAGGAGTGTAGAGATCACACAATGTTACAAAGTTTAGATCTATTCTAGACTCAGATCTAAGTCAGAGCTTACCCAATGAGGATTTCATTGCCAGTGTTGCCATATTTCATACGAGTTTAGTGATATTTGGTCTTTTGACTAAAAGCTCCAGCTCCTGGAGTCAAGTGACTCTGACAATCTCAGACTGCCTTTTTTAAAGTAAATTTCTAGGCCTTGTGGTTGTGAAACAAACAAACATGTTCTAAATGTACATTGAGGTAAAACCAGGAGGCAAAGAAATAGAATCCAAACACTGTCTTTTAAAAAATCATGATTTTTTTGAAGTCTTGTATATGATTTTCGGCCATGTGGGATTTGACAATATTAGTTATTTGGGTCTGCTATACTGAGGTATGAAAGTTTCAGTTCTGATCCAAACTTCATCATGATATGAAGGGTTTGAGCCTGATTATCTTTTTTTAAACCCAGAAGATATCTGACAATGTAATAATTTGGTATCATGGGGAATCTTCAAGTTTATCTAGTGAAAAGTCTCATCTAGTGAAAAGTTAAATTTAAAATGAATGAATGAATGTGGGATGTGATGGGAGGGTGAAAAAGGAGCTTGCAAAGGGCTTGGGAAGTGACTGAGGTGAGACCAGCTCTTTCTAGTCCTCTGTATACATTTGTATTTCTCTGTGTCTGCTTCTTTCATTTATTATCAAAATCCTGCAATCATTAACCCTTTGGTCTCAGGGCTGGAGTCCCCCTGGGAAACCGGATACTTCTTTCTTATAGTGGGCCTGAGCTGTAGCCTGGCTCTGTCACAAGGTAAATCTCTTCCTGCCCTACTCCAGAAACCGAAACCCACATTGTAGGGTTAAAGGTAACACTCCTATTGACTGTCCTTGACCCCTTCCTACTGAGATTCCCAAAGCTGGATAGAGCCAGACGCCTCTTATCCTCACCCTGAGGGACACAGGGCAGGATGAGATCTTCAAGAGGAGGTTTGTGGAATTTCCCCAGCCCTCCAGGGAAGTGGAGGGGCTGCACCATGAGTCATTCCTCACACTGAGAGCGTGTGCCGCAGCTCCTATGAGTGCAGCAGTTCTGCCTTGGGAAGAATGCTGGCCTGGCAGCTCTCCACGCTTGAGGCTGGTGTGAAGCCTTTCGCTGCTGCTGGGCCTATTTCCCGTTTTGCTTGTTTCTCAGAATGTTTCTTACCATGTTTACTATCATGGGCGGTGGGTGAAGGTATGGGTGTGGGAGGCAAGCCCCCAGCCCCATCTCTTCTGCTGGGGCCCCACCCCCCATGGGAGCCAAGCTGCCTTCCCCACCCCACCACGGGGAGGCAGGGCAGCACCCTGTGCATGCACCCCCCCCACCACCACCATGGTGAGAGTGCGGGACAGGTGTGCGGCCCTAGCCTCTCTGGCCCCAGAGCACAGGGAGGGAGGAGGGCAGGCCACTCCAGCCTCCCCAGCCAGGAGCACAGGGAGGGCGGGTGCTGGGGGCAGCACCACTCCATCCCCAGAATGCCTACAGCAGGTATTCTGGGGGCAGAGTAGGGCCAGGGGCCAGGCTGGTGGTTTGGGGAGGCAAAGCCTTCCCTGGCCTAGTATACTGGCCACCCATGTTTGCTAATTACTGAATGTAGCTGTTGCCATGAGACCATTGGTCCATCTAGGTCAGCATCCCATCCCCTGCTGTCCTAGATCAGACTGATTGTCCTCATAGTCTTGTATCAACAGTGAACTATTGTATATGAAAGTATCAGTAGCAGTTGACAGACTGGGCCTGCTGCCTCCCCCAACAGTTCAAAAATTAAGAGCCAGGCATTAGAAAATCCTGAGGCCAGTTTAAAAATATGATCTTTTAAAAAATATAATACACTGGGGTTCTTTTTATTTGTGTTTTGAACTTTTAGGGGGCATTTGGATCAGGTTTTAAACTCTTCCCTGTAACTATGAGGGCTAGAAACTTGCTGTTTTAAAAAACAAAAGCTGAGAATTTCATGTCATCATGTGCCTTGCAGAGCTGGTGCTGTAAGAAAAGAACCAAATATTGCAAGACTGGTGATAACATTGTGGAAGTTGGCTGCACTCTCTTGGCAAAGCTCTGTAAAGCTCAGGAAATTTATTTCATCATGGGATCCTGCCACAGGTGAAATGCACGGCAATGTGTGGACGCAGGTTCTTAGTTACCCAAAAGAATCTGATGAAATAACCAAGAACCTGGAGTGTGGGTAAAACTGACCAAGGACATTCTTCTCCTATAATTGTTCCATTTTATTTTGAACTTGTTTGATGGCATGTGCTTTACTGGCTCCATTTCCTGTACTTGGCATAAATCCAGGCTGCACAATTTCAATGCTCTGTAACCTCCACAATTCCCTTCAGCAATTAGGGTTGCCTGGTGTCTGGTATTGACCTGGACAGTCCGGTATTTTCGCCCCCTGTCCAGTAAAAAAATTCAGAAAATACCGGACACCTAAAGTGTTCGGTATTTTCTGGTTTTTTTCCCTGCCAGGAGGCGAAAATACCAGATACCTGGCAACCCTACGACACACTCAATAGCCGGGCCCAGCCCCCGCCCCTCCCGGAACCTCCGCCGGGCCCCCTGCCAGGCCACCCAGGACGCTTACCTGGCTCCGCAGGGGCTTGTTTTGTGGCTGTAACAGAAAAACAAAATGGCTCCTGGCAAAAAAACCTCTTCTTAAAGGGGCCATGCTTTTTTGCTCAACGACTTTGGTCTCCCTTTTTTTTTCTCAACAGAATTTTTTTCCCGGTGTTTTTTTGTTTTGGGGGGGGCGGGGGAGGAGGGATATTTGGTATTTTTGGTTAAACCATCTGGCAACCCTATCAGCAATAGAGAATAGATTGTTCATGTTAAGACTTGGGTCTTTAGCTCCTACACTGCATGAGATTACAGTTTAGCTTTTATTCCATTAACTGTACCTCTAGAGCTTCGGGAAGTCGAAGAGGAAACATTCCCTTTTATCTGCTTTTCCTTCTTACCAATCATGGTGGCAATTTAGGTTTCCAGGTGAAGAGACACTATTTGTATGGAATAAGGGTATGTCTACACTTGCAGCCTATTTCGGAATAGGGCTGCAAATGTAGGCATTCGGAATTGCAGATCAAGCCCGGGATTTAAATATCCCGCACTTAATTTGCATCTTCCCGGCCAGGCGCCATTTTTTGAAATTTACAAGGCCAGAATAACTGCCTGCGTCTACACGTGGCAGTGAAACGGGCGTTCGAAATAAAGCCCTATTTCGAACTACCTGTTAAACCTCATTTCAGGAGGAATAACAGGTAGTTCGAAATAGGGCTTTATTTCGAACGCCCATTTCACTGCCGCCTGTAGATGCGGGCAGTTATTCTGGGCTTGTAAATTTCAAAAAATGGCGCCCGGCCAGGAAGATGCAAATCAAGCACGGGATATTTAAATCCCGGGCTTGATTTGCAATTCCGAATGCCTACATTTGCAGCCCTATTCCGAAATAGGCTGCAAGTGTAGACATACCCTAAGGGTATGTAGTTGCTTGGGTTTTTTGTTCCCAGGATACCTGGACTACAGATAGCTAAACTGTCTCATGACTGGGAATAAAATCTCTTAGCCTCTTTCACTTTCAAACAAAGAAACTATCTGTTTTAAATGTGGATAACAGTCTAGAAATTGAAACAGTTTGGGAGTCTTTTATTCCAAAGCATAACTGACCCTTTCTCATCTCTTTCCCTCTTCTGCCACCATGTGGTCTCATATGACTGCAATAAGCGTTGATTATTTCCCTGTTCTTGTTGTTGTTTTATTGATCTCTGTTTCTCTGTCAGGGTGGTTTTTCTTCTTTTCGTACAGGGGAGAGAATTCAAAGAGTAGCAGCAATGCATAACAAGCACATGACTTACCTGTCAAGGAAGGTGCTAAACTTGAGGGTTGCTATTGGCTCTGGAGAGCCATGCTGAGCCTAAAGAATTAGATTCAAGGTCAGAGAGAAGTGGGTGTGACTGCATTTTTTAAAAGTTGTTTGTTTTTCTTGATTGCAGAATCTGGGAGTCTCCACTTCTCCAGGCTGCCAAGGAGAACAATCTCCGGGCCATCAAGAAATTGATCTCTGATGGTACCTGTGATGTCTATCAGAGAGGTAAATTGTCCCCTTATTTTCCTGCTCCTTACCACTGACAGACATACAGGCACTGCCATTATGAGTCTGTTGTTATTTGTTCTTAGTTTTTTCCCAGCTAGACCACAACTCTACAGTACTACAGTATATGTGTGCACCACTCTCTTCAGATAGATGGAATCAGAACTACCTGATTGTGTATTCTTAGATCTTTTACTGCAAACAGATGAAGGAGAGCTGCCAAGGCCTAGACTTTTGAAGCAGGAGGAAATGAGGAACCAAGTTGCCTCAGTACTGCAGTAAAGTGAAATTCCTAGTTCAGTCCCAATTATTCTATCAAAGAACTAGTCAGTTCATAATGAATTATGAAACTCAGAGATGGCAAAAACCTGTTGGGTAATAGTTTGTCTGTGCTTCTCTTCTCCCTTGCCCTATCTAGCTGGCATTGGACGGTTTCTTGAAATAAATAGCTCCAGCCATGTTTGCTCCATCGCCTTTAGGAAACTTTCTTCCACATTGGAATATTAATGCATTACAGGAGTACCTAGGGGCCACAACTGAAATCGGGGCCCATTGTGTTAATCGCTACACTGACATTGTAGGAAGCAGTCCTTGCCCAAAGAACTTATAAGACAAGAAGGACAAAGGATAGGATGGGAAAGAGAAGGACAGAGAGGGAAAATAAAGGTCACGCAGCAGGGCAGTGATGGACAGAAATAGAACTCAGGTTTCCTGAGTCACCCAATTCACTAGACTTCACTCCCACTCAAAAAGCTCCCACCATTGATATGAAATCTCTGATCAGCTTTGTCCTGTACATCTGAATGATAAAGCGACTTGTGTGTTTTTCCTACTCTTTTCAGGTGCAGTGGGAGAAACAGCTCTTCATGTGGCTGCCTTGTATGATAATATAGAAGTTGCCCAGGCTCTGATGGAGGCAGCTCCAGATCTCGTTAATGAGAGGATGACATCGGAGCTATATGAAGGTACTGTCACCAGACCATGAGACTGAACTGGGATCCCTCTAAAAAGGCAGGAAATAAGTATTACCCAGTTAGGACAATGGGTTAAAGTGCTCTTGATCTGCAGTATTGCTAAACTACAGTATTGTGAATCAAGACCACCAATGTCTCCTGTTGGCTTGGTGTGACCCGAGGTTGAACTCTGCAGGAGCACTCACATGGATACAAAAAAGACAGGCTTGGATTCCTGTTGGATCAGCTGGCTGTGAAATGGAATGTGGAAAATAATGACCATGCTGTGTATACTAAATTAGATTTTTGATGTGCAATTGTCTGGTCCTCAAGGGTTAACCCCTCCTACTCCTTGCACAACTACCCAGGAAAGGGCTCTAAACCCATCAAGAAATAGGCAGACAGTGAGGGCAAGAATATAAAGCTGAAATATTGTTAAAGATTTGAATGATGCTACAGAGCCAGAGTCAAAAATAGGGAAGGAAAATGGAGACAGGTCTGCAAGAATAAGTGCAATTGCAGAAACAGGAGTGCCAAGTGAGGATTCAAAACAACAATAGCTCTCTCTAAAATAGTTTTTTTAAAAAGAGGTTTTTACCCCAATCTCTGTCTTGAGAATTGGAGGCAGTGTCCCTATCAAGTCATGGCTTAGCCTTCTATACATCCCCTGCAAGAGATAACAGTCTTGCTGTGAGCATTTGGATTCTCAGTCCACTTGTCAGATGAACATGGCACATCTCTGCCCCACTGAAAGCCATCATTCAAGCTGCCCAAGTGTCTCTTCTGTCTCCACCAGGACAAAATGCAGCCTATGCATCTTTTTGGCAAGTGACAGAACTCTTTCTGGCACATGTCAATTAAACTTCACAACATACACACAGGCTGCGTTTAGACTGGCATGATTTTCCGCAAAAGCTTTTAACTGAAAAGTTTTTCCGTTAAAAGCATTTGCGGAAAAGAGCGTCTAGATTGGCACGGATGCTTTTGTGCAAAAGCACTTTTTGCAGAAAAGCATCCGTGCCAATCTAGACGCGGTTTTGCGCAAGAAAGCCCCGATCGCCATTTTCGCCATTGGGGCTTTTTTGCGCAAAACAATTCTGAGTTGTCTACACTGGCCCTCTTGTGCAAAAGCATTTGCACAAGAGGGCTTTTTCCCGAGCGGGAGCGTCATTGTATTTGCGCAAGAACACTGACGATCATACATTAGATCGTCAGTGTTCTTGCGCAAATTCAAGCAGCCAGTGTAGACAGCTGGCAAGTTTTTGCACAAAAGCGCCCGCTTTTGCGCAAAAACTTGCCAGTCTAGACATAGCCACAGATTACAGGTTTCTGCTTTAATGTCTGGAGATGGATTTCCCAGAGGATGTGTTTTATATGGGTATATGTTTGTTGCAGGGCAGACAGCTCTCCATATCGCTGCAGTGAATCAGAACATTAATCTGGTGAAGGCTCTGCTCAAGAAGGGGGCCAATGTCTCTAGCCCACGGGCTACTGGACTCTTCTTCAGGCGCAGTGCCCAGAACCTCATCTACTTTGGTATGACCCTGTCTGCAGTTCCCAGGACAGACTGAGTTTCTTCTCCTCCTAGCTTAGTAGGGGATTGAGTGATGGAGGGAGTGTGGGGAAGGCTTGTACTGATGCTGCCCATGCTATACCCTCTCTAAATAAATATAGGGCTCTGCTCTCCAGGGCTGACAGTTCTCAGACACTCCCATTCATTTTATACACAAATCATCCTAGCAGTATAACAGTAATTCATGTGGTCTCTCTCACCTGTCATCTAGCTAAACAGTGTCCCTTCGAAAAGCCTAAGTCTCCCATTGCTGTGACACTCCTGTCACTTTCAGGAAGGGAATGTGTTTCACTTCAGCTATATGACTTTTTGAGGGGTGGCATTTATTGAACTGGGTAATTTTCTTCCCTTCCCGATCTCAAACAGTATGTCTATACTTGCACCCTATTTCAAAATAGGGATGCAAATGTAGGCATTTGAAATAGTAAATGAAGCCGGGATTTAAATATCCCATGCTTCATTAGCATAATCGCATCCGGGTGCTATTTCAAAATTGCCCTATTTCGAAATAAAACACCCTGTGTAACCGCATTATTTCGAGAGAAAACCCTTCTCTCAAAATAACCCTTATCCTCATACAATGAGGTTTACCAGTTATTTCGAGAGAAGGGTTTTCTCTCGAAATAACACGGTTACACAGGGCGTTTTATTTCGAAATAGCGCGATTTCGAAATAGTGCCCGGATGAGATTATGTTAATGAAGCACGGGATATTTAAATCCCGGCTTCATTTACTATTTCGAATGCCTACATTTGCATCCCTATTTCGAAATAGGGTGCCAAGTGTAGACATACCCAGACTGATCAGCCTGGATAGATTTCCATACGTGTCCCCATCTGGCTTGTGTACTTATTTCCCTGTGATCTGAGTCTTATTTCCCCTCTGTGATGCTTCCTCTTCAGGGGAGCATGTTCTGTCATTTGCTGCCTGCATGGGGAGTGAGGAGATTGTCCGGCTGCTCATTGAAAATGGAGCTGACATCAGAGCACAAGACTCTCTGGGTAAGTTCTGCACAGGCCAAGTGACTTGTATGTGGCCAGGTTCTGCCATATACACACTGCAGTCCCTGGGACGGAGGGCAGCAGGGAAATGTTAATGTTACCAGTCATTTATATGCTTGTAACACGGTGCAATTCACCACCACGGCACCTCCTGCTGGTCATTTGGGAATCAGCTCTGCTCAGCACTGCAGCGTTCCCTTCCAGCACGTCTCACCTACTTATGCATTAATGGTTCTGCTACCTTACATTAGGACTCACATCCCTCCCAAACTGCAGCACCCTCCTCTCTGGGTACTGCCCTGCTGCAATGCCCCCATACTATGGGATCCTCCCCCTCAAGGAACCCCCAGGCCCCTTGGCCCACTTCACTTCAGTATCCCACTGTCAGTCTTCATCTAGCCCCATACTCAGGGAATGGCCACTCATCATAGACAAGAGGTGTGGACCTGATGCCTTCTGCTACCCTGACTGCCTCCCTGCAGCCCTGGTACCCTCAGGCCTTGCAGCCTGGGAGTGGGGTCAGGACAGAGCTCAGAGCTCCCCAGCTCTGCCTGCTTTTCCCCAGCTCTGCTCTGTGTCAGGAAGCCTCTAGCTTCCTTGGCAGCCAAGTCCCGTGTGCTCTATAGCTGGAGTGTGAGTGAGTGAGTGTTTTCCTCCACTCCAGGAGTCCTTATTTACACAGCCCCTGCTGGGCCCTAACTGGCTGCTCTCTGCCACAGCTGCTTGTTCTGCAGCACCTGTCCTCTCCCAGGACTGCATTTAACCCTTCTTAGGCCAGTGCAGGGCAGAAGCCCATCACAATGGATATCAGCTGTTCTAGTCTGGATCATGTATCATGACCCTGGCATTGCTTCCTCCATAGGAAACACTGTTCTTCACATCCTTGTTCTCCAGCCCAACAAGACTTTTGCCTGCCAGATGTACAACCTGCTTCTCTCCTATGACAAGAGTGATGGGGGTCTGGGAACCCTTGACTCAATCCCAAACAATGAGGGGCTCACTCCATTCAAACTGGCTGGAGTAGAAGGCAACACTGTGGTAAGTTTGTGCACAACACAGTTAGTTCTTCACAGGAAAAAGCTTTCAGAAATGGGTAGCTCAACTGTTCTCTGTCTCAGGTGACTGGCATCCATGTAGCCTATTAATTGTATAGAAAAGATATAGAAAATGTCTTCCTTCCTTTGCTGGGGATCATCACAGAAGACCAGGGAACTTCTCATCCTCCTCTCCATTGCTAGTCTTCATTACTCTTGATACCAAATATTTAGTAGCTCTCCAGTCAGCCACAGTCTTCCAAGAAAAACGGTGTAGACAAGAACTGAATTTTAATATAAAAGCAAAATAGGGGGGAAATCACCCAAACTTCCCCTAAACAAATAAGCAAAGTTCTGGAGTCCTTTTATGTACCAATTTAGAATAAGAACACTTCTCCCCTCCCCCCCTTTTCAGCTTGCCTTTAAAACAGATTAAAGGGAGTTTTTCTTGTGACCAGAATGTAATTAAGCTGTGGAATTCCATTGTCCCGAGATGGCATTCAGTCCAATAACTTAGTATAATTCCAACAGGTAAGGCCAGTTTGGATGAAATTCAGATCTAGCTCTCAAATCTGTGACACAGGCTCAGCACCAGAGTAGACACTTAGGGTATGTCTAGACTGCATCCCTCTGTCGGCAGAGGGCTGCAGATTAGGCAGGTCGACATTGCCTAAATATCCCGTGCCTAATTTGCATAAAAATGGCCACCACGTTTTGTGGACTCAGCACTTTGTCGACAAAAAGTGGCAGTCTAGAGGGGGATCTGCCGAGAAAGAAAGCCTTTTTCGACAGATCCCTTATGCCTCCTGCAAGGAGGTTTTCAGGATCTGTCAAAAAAGGCTTTCTTTCTCTATAGAGCCCCCTCTAGATTGCCGCTTTTTGCCAACAAAGTGCTGAGTCAGCAAAATGCGGTGGCCATTTTTATGCAAATTAGGCATGGGATATTTAAATCCCTGCCTCATTTGCAATGTCGACCTGCCTAATCTGCATCCCTCTGCCGACAGAGGGATGCAGTCTAGACGTACCCTTATAGAAATGAGAATTGAGAGCCAGATCCTCAGCTCAAATTGATGGGGAGAGAAAAATTTACACCAGCTAGCTAGACTAAGCCATATGGCTATTAATCCTACTAGAAGGCATCGACTGATGATCAGAGGGGGATTAGAAGGAAAGTCCCTCTGACTGGAATACTGAATTTCTAGGCACATGAAAGTACACAGATGGAAATATTGGGGCTTAATTCCTCTCTCCAGAATATTTGCTATTGGTCACCACATTAGGCAAGGGATTAGGCTGAGTGTCCATTCATGTCCAGAATGGCACCCTGTGTCATCCTAGATATGTGCAAAATATTTGTGATGAAGGGTGAAACTGGTAGAACTTGTGGGGAAGGAGAAGGGTTAATTAACACAAAAAAAACCCCACATTTTCTTACAAATGAGCACATTTTACCCCCAAATTTGCCTTTTTTTGTAATTTTTATTTTTGCTTGAAGGTGCTAAAAAGACACCTTCTGAATGAGGGCAGGCTTCAGCACTGGGTGTGGGACAGATGGTTGGATGTAGAGTTTATTAATGAAGTAACAACCATTTTGTCACTGTTACAGAAGCAAAAACCTTTGAAAGCTAAGAAAAATGCAAAAAGACCCAGTACCAAATTTTAGCCCAGAACTTGTTTGAACCCATTTGGCATATGTGTAGTGTGAGCTGCACAAGTCCTTGGGCATTGATTGACTTCCCATTGTCCCTTTGTTTGCTCCTCAGATGTTTCAGCACCTCATGCAGAAGCGAAAGCACACTTTGTGGTCCTTTGGCCCTGTGACCTCTGTTCTCTATGATCTCACAGAAATTGACTCCTGGGGTGAAGACCAATCCTTCCTGGAACTTGTTGTCTCAACCAAGAAGAGAGAGGTATCCTGGGGGGAGGGGGAGAATAAGGGAGCGCAGCGTCTATGTGCAGAAAGGCTTTTTTATGACAACAGAAATCCAACTGGATATTGATAGTTCTGCTATTCCATATAATGCCCACAACCTGCTGCTACTTGCCTGCTTGAGACAGGGACCAAATGAAATGCCGCAAACCCTTTGTGATAACAGTGAATATTTCTCTACATAGCAGTTAAATCACAGACTTGCAGTTTGAGAGGTTGCTTGAAAGAATGTAGCTTTAGGCCCTGTGCCATGTTCAATATGCTCAAGACTGCTACAGGAGGTGATGTAGTTGAATCAGCAGAAGGTGCTCTCTAATTCTGTAGTCCCAAAGACATAAATAAGAAGTATTCTGTGCTGCTATAATGCTCCTTGCCTACCTCATGGGGCGTTGTAAGGTTTTCCTTACAGTTATTTAGGAGCTTTGAGATCCTGGGATGGAAGGCACTTTAGAAATGCAAAGTTTTATTACTATGTTCCTCGTTAACTAACATTCCAAACTATCTTCTGAAACAAAAATGTGTAAAACTCTTCCAGGTTTGACACTCGGGGAAAAAAGGATACCCTCCAACAACAGGTTTATTTACAGAGAAAACACAGAAATCTCGAAGGCTTATTTAGGGTACGTCTATACTGCGGTGCTTTTTTGGGATACTTCTAGTATCCCAAAATAGCTATTCCATGTCTTTGAAACAAAAAGGAGTAACATTAGTTCGAACCAAGGGGTTTGATTCAAACTAATGCGTCCCGGAGCGCACTTCCTGGTTCGAATCAGCTGGCGAGCGGAATAGCGTGCGGGTGAGATTATGCTAATGAAGCACGGGATATTTAAATCCCCGCTTCATTAGCAATTTTGGTTGACTACATTTGCATCCCTAGTTCAAACTAGGGGGCAAGTGTAGACGTACCCTTAGTGTTGCTCTGGACAACGCACCACGCCTCTGAGACATACAGCAGCACTGATTTCACATTGGAAGTGAAAATACATAGTTTGGTTCTTGTTGAAATGGCTCTTGTACCCCAGACTGATCGTAGTATGGCAAAGGCTTGTTGCGCCTTTCGTATTCTTGCACTGATGTCTTCAGTTCCCCTATTCTTGCTGATAACACTCTCCAAGTATACAAACTGATCTACCTCTTGCACTGCTTTTCCTTCAATTGTAATTTCACCTGTTGTTAATGTGCATCAGCTTGGTCTTCTCTTGACTAATCTTGAGGCCCACTCACTCAGCTGTTTCCTGTAGGGCATCTGTCTTCTCTCGCATATGCTCTAATTTGTCTGCAAGCAGGGCTAAGTCATCTGCAAACTCTAGATCTTCAAGTTTCCTATTTTGAGTCCATTGGAGTCCCCTTCCTGAGTCAGCATATGCTGTTTTTGTGACCCTGTCTAGGACAATCAGCAAGAGTAATGGAGAAAGAAGGCAGCCTTGGCGTACACCTGTTGTGACCTGTTGTGGATGATTCATGATGCCACAAGCTAAATAAAATCCAAATATTTTCCCAAATAGAGGAAAACATGATGTGCTCACACTGTGCAATAAATCCCCAAAATTGAAAAATGAGATTTTTTGACAGAATCTACACTAACAGATTGGCCCTTCTTTTTCCATCCCATGGACACATGGATCATACTATTAAAATACCGCTTGCCATTCACACTCTTCTGTAACTTACACAACCACTTTTGATCAGCTGTAACTCCATTATTGTAAATTACTTATATTGCACTAATATCTAGAGTGTCCAGCTGATATCAGGGCCTGATTGTGCTAGGCACTGTACAAATACATACTAAGCAATTATTCTAGTCCTTTTGCACTCTAAAAAGACAAAGAAGAGGAGAAATGTTTGTCTGGGAATTAAGGCACAGAAAGCTGATAGGCAAAATTTACAAAAAACACTTAAATCCCATTTGAAAATATGCCTTAGGCTCTTAAATCACTTCAGCGCTTTTAACAGTTTTCCACAGAGTGCATTGCCCATGGTCACAGAGGAAGTCAGTAGCAGAATCTGCACTGAGACTCAAATCAGTGGGCTATAAACATCAGTTGAGTTACTTTTGCTTTACATTGTTGTCAGAGAAGGATCAGGCCATGGGTAGGAAATAGACGAGTCAGAAGCTAAATCTCCTCATCTTCGACTCACTTATATTCATTTAGGTTCAGCTCTGTATTAGGCTCACAGAATCCTCACTTCTACTACCACTACAAGACTAGTTCAATCTCAGTAATACACCTAACATCATTTTAGGCAATCAGAGGATTTAAAAAAAGCTTATTATGGATTGTTGTCAAGACTAAAGCCTATATTCAGATGAATTATTGTAATCTGTTTATGGGATAGAAATTATTCTGTGTACTGAGGCTACACTGCTATTTAAATTCACACTAGCCTGATGACAGCTAGTGTGAGTACATGTACGCAAACAGGGGAATCACATGCCTAGCTCAGAGTGTAGACGCATCCTTAAAGTTCCCTTGTGACCTTTGATCTACTTCTGTTGAGTGCACTAAGGAAATGTAGTGCATGGGACAGGTACAGGGTTCACATACCCAATTAGTGCTTTGTATATTTATAGCCCAGCCTCCCACTCACTAGCTCACTTTCTAGACATGCCCTTAGACTCACACCTACTTACCAGGATGCAGCTTACTTATGAACACCCCACTCACAGTACCCATCAGGTCCAACAGAGTCTCAGCTGGAGTGATGTAATGGCTTGGAAGAATAGAGCAGCAAGAGAAAAAAAACCCTAGGGTATTGGAAGAGTATGTAGTTTAAGGCTACATCCACACTACAGCGGGGAACCATGCTCTGAGATCAATCCACCAGCAGTCGATTTAGCAGGTTTAGTGAAGACCCACCAAATTAATCACAGATCACTCCCCCGTTGACCCCATTATTGTACCCCAGATGAAAAGAATAATGGAGGTTAAATGTAGAATTTCTCCCAGCAACCCTTCATGGTGTAGACCACTCAGTAATTCCACTTAATGTACATTGACTACAGCTATATTTTTCACATAACTGAAGTTGGGTAGCTTGGGTCAGCTTTCTGTAGTAGTATAGATGTAGGTTTAAGTAACTCTTAGCCCTTAATTTAATTTACATCTTTTTCCTGCTTCCAAGTACATCAGCAGCCCAGACTTGGACTCCTCTGTACACCTGTGAATAGACGTAGGGCAGTCTGATCTGAGTAGAAGAATATCTACTGTATACTTCTGAGTTTTGCTCCATATGTCTCCAAATGTCTCATACAAAAATCTCAGGCTTAGAACAAACATCTGACTTGGTAGAGCTCAGGGGTCAGCAACGTACGGCATGTGTGCCGTAAGTGGTAAGCAAGATGATTTGCAGTGGCACACGCAGTGAATGGGCTCCCCCTCGCTCCATCCCACCTGCAATGGGGAGCCTGTGCTGGCAATCCAGCATCATGCCCCCTGCAAGTGCCGGCTTCCTGGTGGGGGGAGATCCGACTTGAGGGGAAGTGTGTGCACAGTGTTCCTCCCCTCTCCACAACAACGTGCGCATGGCCTTCTCCATCCTACCTTCCCCGTGCTCTGGGGAGGTGGAACACAAGAGCTGCACAGCCTCCCACTGCCTGGGAGCCCAGGGTAGGAGACCAAGTGGGGCGCATGGTGGAGAGAGTCTCTCCTCAGCCTCCGGAGAGTGGCGTGGCCCAGGACAGGAAGGTACACTGTGGCATGCCACTTCTGAAAGGTTGCTGGCCCCAGATGAAGCAAATAGGTATCAGCACTAAATGGACAACAAATATACAGATTATTTCAAATATGCAAATATAATATTTTATTGACCTGAGATTCCTATTTGCTGTGCATTGCGGATTAAGTTTGGAATTTTACTACTTGCCCCTACAAATATCTGATATCATGGACTCCTATATTCCAGATGTATTTAGGTCTCATGATCCTAAATCTCTGCCAATTATAGGATCACTTAAAGACCTTTCTAGAACAATAACAAATGTCATTGTCTTGCTGTCTCTGCAAGCAACTGTCATAATTCAGGCTAATTCTAAATGTGTTAGAAATCTGCCTTCATCTTCCTCTCTGGAGAAAGAACTCATTCACCTTGAGAGGCAAACCTACTGTGAACTCTTGGAAACATAAATTGTTTGCCAGGGAGGAGCCTGTTAACCTTTCCAATTCTTTTTGAGAGCAAACAAACACATTCTCTGAGGCTTATTTTTTTTATATGTGACTGTCAAATGAAACGGCACCATATGCTGACTTTTACTGAAGCAGTATGCTGCTGGCTTTGACTCTTGTCTTAGCATGTTATGACTGATGTCTATATAAACCATTTCTCTTGGCCTCGGATCCACCATAAATATACCATAAACATACCAGCTATTTACCAAATTCTGCCTTGAATACATGGGTGTACCTTCTACTGAAGTCAATGGGAATTACATCACATATGGGAGAGCAAAACTGAGCCCCAAGACCCATCTGGAGTAAACCAGAATAATGCCGTTTACTTCAGGTGAGCTAGTCTGATTTACACCTCCTGAGGATCAGGGTCTACATCTCTACAATGATGTGATTGAAGAGAACTAGCCTCGGTCACTCTTTTGGCTTTTTTCCAGTTCAAATATATAAAATATCTCCTTTCTATGGGCCATATCTATGAAGTCAAGAGAGTATGTCTGTAGCTTTCTTTCAAAACTTTTAACCAAATTATAGAATTCTACAGCAGGGACACAATTCTCTATTAAATATTATATATTGTTAAAGAAATTCTATAGAACATGTCTCATTCTCTGTTAAAGAAATATTTCTATAGAATCCTATTGCCTTTTAAATTCTGTGGGCTTTTTCCGTAAGTGTTTATACTAGAATGTTCCTGTGAAAGAGCTATCTATAATTCAGAATCTTTGCAAAAGGATGTGTGTTTCTCATTCATTACTGAAAAGCTGTAATTGACTTTCTCACTCTGTTCCTATGGCAGATCTATGAACTTTTTTCTCAGTTTTGTAATTGCCTTGTAGGTGCATTATTGTTGCTATGGAAAAATATCTCACATGTGAAAACTAAAAAAGAAAGTGCAGTGTTATTTTTACTGTATCATTTAAAACCTCAATAAAAAGATTGCCGTGCACTTACAGGGTTATTTTATATCTATGAACTCCTTGACTGGTGACAAACAAGCCAAACCCTTTATAAAGTTACCACTTGTTTCTCTTATTTTTTCTGAACTGTTTTTGTTTTGCTGTGTTTCCCAGTCAGCTGTCTTCCAACCCTCTCCCTTTCTTCTCCTAAATGGCTTAATGCCAACAAAACTTTTGATGAAAGGTCTTTAGAAACCTACTAAGGCAAGACTCAGATCTGCTACTTTGCAGGGGAAGTTCATTCAGTGGGAACTACTGGAAATTCTGTTCATGAAATCCTAAAAATGCAAGGAAAACAAGAGGGAGTGAATATATTATCAGATATATTATTTCCATTTCCCCATGCCCCAGCCCCTCATACACTCTTCAAAGATATTGCAGGAATGCCTTTTTGAAGTGTTATTTTAAATGGCTCGAAAGACAGAGCTGCCATCATTATTTCCTCGAGTCAGCTACCTTACATTCAGATGGATTCTTCCCCAGTAGCAAATGTTGAGTGATGAGCAGGGTCAATTTGAAATAGAACCCAATGTTCTGTTTTGCAGATCTTTTCTCTAATGACTGGACTGTATTTGTCAATGGAAGGGTATGGACAGGAGCGGGGAGGGAAGGGGATCTGTCTCTTATATAACACTGGTTACTTTTAGCTTTAGTTGAGTCAGTTTTCAAAATAACTTCCAATTACAGGAAAAGAAGATTCACAAACTTGAACTAGTTTTGTGCACTCTGTGAATCTCCAGAACAGTTCACAAGGTTCAAAAACCATTGACATTGTGAGGTTAGCTCATCCCTATTGTATACACATCCTAAAGTGTGTAAAATGACTCATAAAAGAGGTAGATATTTTTCTAGATGGAGGAGATCATAAAAATGAGATTTATTACTGTTTTCAAGAATACAGTTGCTTTTCTGCAGTGTTTTACATCCCCACTGATGTTATAAGGGTCATTCAATCACTGGAGGAATATACTCACCTCTGAGCTAGAACCCAATAGCAATTTAGTAGAGCAGAGCACTACATCAGAATATTAAGTGTGGAGTTGCAGAGTAGTTTAGCCAATGTCCTCATGTTTCCATCATCTCCAACACACAACATACGCACCCTCACACTCTCCTTCCCTCTTTCCCTCTTCATGAATAAAACCAGAGTGCCGGGGTGATCCCTGTTTTCTTAGCATTGGTCCAACAGTACTTTGGCCAGCTGGACTAAAGCAAACTGATCTAAGAATTTGCTTGTATATGAAATAAATGTAGTGTTCTCATGCTGCAATGCCTTTGGAGAAATTAGCTTGTGTTAATGTCCTCCCAGGAACTCGTGCAGAGTGCCCCTAAACCAGAGTCTCTCGCAGCTAATAAGTGATCTCTCTCTCTCTCTCTTTCTCTCTCTCTCAGGCCCGTCAGATTTTAGACCTCACACCTGTGAAGGAGCTAGTGAGCCTGAAGTGGAATATGTATGGACGTCCCTATTTCTGTTTCCTGGCCTTGTTCTATGTGTTGTACATGATTTGCTTCACCATGTGCTGTGTCTACCGACCTCTGAAGGCTCGGTCAGAAAACAAAACGAATGGCAGAGACAATACCATCTATGTTCAGAAGATGCTGCAGGTGCATTGTGTGCAGGGACTGGAGGATCATGGGTGGGCTTGGGGATAAGGATATTAAATTGCATTTAATCAGCTAATCAAGTAGTCAATTAGTCAATAAGGGAGTTCAGGGGGTAGCCGAGTTAGTCTGTTACAGAAAAAAAACATCAAGCAAATGGTCTGGTAGCACTTTATAGACTAACAAAAGTCTATCTGAAGAAGTGGGCTGTGTCCACGAAAGCTCATGATACCATCTACATGTTTTGTTAGTCTATAAAGTGCTATCAGACCATTTGCTTGCTGGTTTTTGTTGTTGTTGTTGTTGTTTTTTTTTTAATAAGGGGGGAAACTGCTGCAGCTCCGCCTGGCTCTTACTATATTTAAAAGGCAGAGTTGTAGCGGGGGACTGGGTGCAAGCCGGGACAGCTGAGTCCCGGCTCACACCCAATCCCATGCTGTGCCCCTGCACCCCTGCAGAGACAGTGCTGGGGGGAACCAGCTTTTAAGCTGATTTAAGCATAGACTTATTGAGTAGTTGTCTACTTGACTAGTTGCTTACATCCCTAGTTGGGGGCACTAATCCGACCTATTGGAGAAATCTTGCTGACTCCTCAGTGGCTACAGATGTGCCTCTTTTCATTTCCTCACTCCATACTCTTTCTCAGGGGTGGGGCGAGGATACAACTGGGGAAATCCTCTGTGTCCTGGTGGCTCAGTTGCTCAGGTTGAGCCTGCATGGCTCTTGTGGTCTCTCCGGGTACTATAGTGTTTCCCTACACCAATCAGTACCCCCTCTGTTTCCCCTTTCAGGAATCCTATGTGACATATGAGGACGAGCTTAGGCTGGTCGGGGAGCTGATCACAGTTATTGGAGCTGTAGTGATATTGATCCTGGAGGTAAGGGCAACAGTCTGAACCACGCAGCCCTGTATTCTAATCAAGAGAGCTCTTATTAAGCTAAGTAGAGACTGGCATGTGTTGGTTACTCAATAGCGGCCACTCTGAACCTTAGTGCCTCCGCATGATCCCATAGAACACTATGCTACCAGAAGTGCCATCTCTGAAACTGAGTTTGAGACCACTTATCAGTAAGGTTTTCAGGCACTTTAGAGAAATGTTAGGGTGTTGGCCCCCTATCTTGGCCAAATATAGCTCCACCTGGGTCTGGAATGTTTGTGTAGTGCCCTGTGCTCCTAAACAGATTCCATGTTCCTGCCCAAATATGTCTGCTTTTCAGCATTGAATATCCACCACAATTGGAGGTTAATTTAAAATCAGTGGATGAACAGAACTCTTTGTAGATTGGGAATTATCATTCTGATCATTTCCTTGGGTTAACCCAACTGACCCTTAACCTTAACAGCGTGTTCCTCTTAGATTCCAGATATACTTCGAGTTGGAGCCACCAAGTACTTTGGACAAACCATCCTTGGCGGACCATTCCACGTCATCATGTGAGCCTCCACGTTGCCAAATCGCATTAATAATTTGTCTCTCATTTTCTGTCTCACTTCTCTTTACCGTGTCATTATACCTGCCCTCTCCCCTTTTCTGGGTGTTGTTTCTCTTGGCTTTTTTCTCTTTCTAAACAGTATGTGTGCATGAAAGAGACACACAGAGAGAGATGCTTGGCAGCCTGGGAAGTGAGCAAGCACAGAGGAGCATAAAGATATATAATTTTCCAATTTCCATCTACATGTGGGACAGAGTGTACCTGTTGGTGAATTGAAAGGAACGAAGGATGATGAGATTCCTATGCTGATCATTCTGGCTCTCCCTCTTCCTCTCACAGCATCACCTATGCCTGTATGATCCTGGTGACCATGGTGATGCGTCTCACCAGCACCACTGGAGAGGTGGTCCCCATGTCCTTCGCCCTGGTGCTGGGCTGGTGCAACGTCATGTACTTCGCACGAGGCTTTCAGATGCTGGGACCCTTCACCATCATGATTCAGAAGGTAAGGACAATAAAGTCTTGTTACACAGAGACTGATCCCAGTATAAATGTCCACACAGGGGAAATCAGAAGAACAGACTTCCTCTGAAAGTATCTGTATTGTATCATGGGAAGGAAGCCTTTTCTGTGACAGGAAGAACCAGGTCTTGTCAGTAGGGGCAAGATGCATGCCTTTTCCACTGGACAGAGGTGTTAGCCATAAGGATTTTCTGATGCTCTTTTCTTAACGTCAGACATATTTCGTATCGCACAGTGAGAAGGGGAAAAGGTCCTTGGCTTGGTGGGAAAGTCAGGATTCGTGGAACCTATCCCTGTCTCTTTACTCTGCAGATGATATTTGGAGACCTCATGCGCTTCTGTTGGCTCATGGCAGTGGTGATACTTGGCTTTTCGTCAGGTGAGACCATACACCAGGTTATGTAACATCTTCTGTCTCTCCATGTCTTATCTGGGTAATTCGGCCTAGCATCAGCTTGCCCTCTCTGGGTGAGCCAGCTAGGGTTATGACAACACATGGTTTCCATTTCTACTCCTGAGGGAATTCTGTGCCACTAGTCCTGTGCAAAATTAACATCCACCATAGAATTCTTTACTTTCCTTCAGAAAAATGACTTTCTGATGGGGAAGCATAGGGAAAATGCAAGAGTGGCCATGAGTCCCTCCCTAGCAGTACAGGCACATTGTTTTGGGTGCCCAGAGCAGCCAGTGGTAAGGTAAATCATTGTGGGGGCCTCGGGGCTGGAAACACTCAAGTGAATGCCAGGTCATACCCCTTCCCAACCCCCATGCATCTATATTCAGACCCCCCCAAGCCTTCACCCCCTGCATCTGGAGCCCCCCTGTGTCCTGTGCTTAGACCTGCCCCATTGATCACCACCTTCCCACACCTGGCTGTTGGGACACCCCGACCTGTTATTCCTAGCCTGCTAGTCCCAGCTGGGCTGGGGTGGGGGGAGAAGACTATTTCCCTTGCATGGAGCAGCCAGTCCCAGAGATGGGTAAGACCCATTCCAAGAAACATCCCCCAGCCCTGCTTCCCCACCCACCTCCTGCTCCCATCACTCCTCAGCCACCAGGGAATGGCTCTTTGCGAGGAGAGCTGCTTCCTCATCCATCCCACACTTATGCATTCAGCCCCACCCAAACCCAGACCTCCCTGCTGAGCCTCAACCTGAAACCCGGAGCCCGTCCCCATGAAGTCTGCACCCACCTCCCCACCCTGCCAACTGCCACTGCCTCTTACTCCACACCAAGCTCAAACTCCCCCTGTGAAGTCCCTCCTCCTTGCAAATGGACCCCCAAACCGAAATCAAACCTCACTGACCCCCACACCTGGTGTTCCTCTGCCACGCCCCATCCACCCGCATCTGGACCCTCCCTGCTGAGCCCCACCCTATGCATCCAGACTACCACTCATGCACCCAGGCCACCCTCTGCTGGGCATCCCACATTCAAACTCCCTCCCCGATGGACCTCCCCCACCTGTATCCCCACCCCACTGAGCTCCAGTAAGCTGCACCTGGATACCTGCCCCACCAAGCTGCACTTCCCCAGCACCCATGCCACTGCTGAGCTCCAACCAACCATCTTCACCTGGTGCCCCTGCACTTGGAACCCCATTCCCCATGAGCTCCTGTGCATCTAGATCTCTGCACATCCAGACTGCCCCACAGAGAGCCCTCTCACCCCGCACCTCGATCTCACCACACTAAGCCCCTCCACACTTGGATCCTGCTGGGCTGAGCCAGCCTCCTCCACATGTGCTTGTTGCAGAGGGGGAGAACCTCCCAGTGTTTCTGGGGCAGACCCAGCCCTTGCACTTTGTCAAGATCAGGTTCAGCCTCACCACTAAGTCCATGCCCTAGGGCTGGCTCCCCACTGCCAGGCTGGAGCCTCCACATTTATTTGTTCACAAATAAAATTTACAGAATTTTAAAGTACTGTGCACAGAATTTTTCATTTTGGAGGTCAGACTTTCCTCAGGAATGTATTTCTGTGGAAATGATGCTATAACTTTCCCCAGCAGGACCTTCTGCTATGTCACAGCTTGTTTATCATTAATTACTTATAAAACTGTAATGTCCAAAGGTCCCAGCCAGGAATTAGCTCCCATCATGCATACACAGATAGACACCAAGAATCCCCATTCTGATTCCACCCCTCAGATTTTCTGTTGCTGACCACAGGACATTATTCCTATTGTAACTTTCTCTTCCTTCCCTTGCACCCTTCCAGCCTTTTATATCATCTTCCAGACAGAGGACCCCACAGAGCTGGGCCAGTTCTACAGCTATCCTATGTCTCTGTTCACTACCTTCGAGCTCTTCCTCACCATCATTGATGGGCCTGCCAACTACAGCGTGGACCTGCCCTTCATGTACAGTGTGGTGTACTTTGCCTTTGCTGTCATCGCCACCCTGCTCATGCTCAACCTCCTCATTGCCATGATGGGCGACACCCACTGGCGTGTGGCCCATGAGCGGGACGAGCTTTGGAGAGCGCAGGTGAGGGCTCAGTCATATTAGGCCAGGCAATGGGGAAAACTTTCCACCTCAGAATGAGGAGAGTTGGCCTGGTGGAATTTCTGACAGGTGTAGTTATTCCCACCTTCAGTGTGAAGAACCATCGACTGAGTCTCCTATTTATTTCAAGATGTAGTTTAACCCATCCCCAGCTCAGTATGTCTGCTTTGGTCTGTCTGTCTCCTGTCTCATTCCCTCTGCTTATCAAGCACCATCTTTTAAATCCCTTCACATAGCTTGGGCACTCTCAATGCCTTCTCTGCAGCTCCTGATATCGGGACCAGTCTTTCCATCTCTTTGTGCCCTGTCCACATCTCCACATTATTTCAAACCACCACTCAGAAACCTCTTTATCCCCTCTTGTCCATCCCAGTCCATTTATATTCCTCACTCACTGACAATTCTCATAGAGTCACAGATCCCAAGGCCAGAAGGGATCCCCTAGTCTGACCACTTGTAGATGTCCATAAAACTACCCCAAAATAATTTCTAAATCAGTTCCTTTAGAAAAAAAAAACATTCAATCTTCATTTAAACATTGTGAGTGATGAAGAATCCACTATGCCCCTTGGCAAATCATTACAATGGTTAATTACTCTCCCCATTTGAATTAGTTTCACTTCAAATTCCAGCCATTGATACATGTTAGACCTTTCTCTGCTGCCTCCTGCCTTTCCATGAGAGACCAGGAAGTGTAAGTTCCTGATAACAACTGGCCACTCCCCCGGCTCATGACTGTAATGTTTGTATAAGCACATTGTCATCTCCTATAGCCTGTTCGCTGATTGGCTTATTCCCTGCTACCATGTGTAAGGGGGAAGAACATGTTGTTTTCCGTTGTTTGAAGATGGTCTATGGTTTGCTCAACCCCTAATCAAATTAATGCAAAAATACTGAGTGACCCTTCATAGACAGGATAGAGATGTTGCCTCTCTTTCTTTCAATGCCTCTAAACTTTTGCTCATGGAGGTGTCAACGATTTTCAAAGCGAGGTTTTTCAGAATAGTGCTTTGGGTTTTTTTCTCTTACTTTCCCCTCTCTCTATTTGGGAAGGTTGTTGCCACTACTGTCATGCTAGAACGGAAACTCCCACGATGCCTTTGGCCTCGTTCTGGGATCTGTGGACAGGAGTATGGACTGGGGGACCGGTGGTACCTCAGGTGAGTCCCCTTCTTCGGCATGTCCTTTGTGGCTATCCATGCATATGCATGTGTGTACATACTAGAACTGGTCAAAAAATGGATTTTCCGTTCTGTGAACAGTTTCACAATTTTAAAAAAAATGTTCATACTGAATCAGGACTAAAACCCAAAAGTTTAACATTTTTCAAACTTTCAAGTTTGAAATTTAAAAAATTGTTAATCTCAGGTCAATTGAAATAATTTGCTTTGATAAATTAGAAACGTTTTGCTTAAATTTTGATCCTTTATATTATTTTATATAACATACAATACATTTCAAAACAAAAAGTAATTTGAACATGAAAAATTGAAACTTTTCATCCCAAGAATGTCAAAATGGGACACTTGGACATGATCACAAAAACAGAGTTCCATTTTTTTTTCAAAATACGTTGTAGAAATCAATGGGATTTTGCAAAAATATAATTTTAATCATAACAGATTTTCCAGTGAAAATCTGGTTTAACTAAATTTTTCTGGCCAGCTGTAGCACACAGAACTGCACAAATTAGAGGCAATTCAAGTGCCACTTCATGTGAAATGAGCTGATGTGTTCAGTCCAGCTCTTCATAGATAGATGCTCATATCCCAGAAGCCACGCTCATAACAGAGAGGCCAAGGCCCTGAGTTGTCTGTTTACTCCACATACCAAATATGAGGAGTATTTCGTTGATTGTTTCATTTAACTGGGGAAGCTTATTCCTGTACATTTGGTAAGCAGAAGGCTTCAGTCTCTAGGACTGTCAACCTGATAGCTTTTACCAGCACTGAAACCCACTTCAGATATTTCCAAAACAGGAAAGGAATATGGGAAGGCAGCATTTGAACAGAACCCTGGGGTCTAACATGAGCCCCACAGTGTCAAGTTACTATGTTTTGTGTTTCTAAAGCAGAATGTATCCAGCAGAGAGTAGTCCCAAGACACAAAATTTGGACCAAATTCCAACAACCACCCTGAAAGTTTGAAGTCGTTTAGATCCAGGATTTTGGTTTTTAGTCCTTGGTTTTATTTCTTTTGGTCTGGATAACATCAAGCCTGATTCTCCTCTCACTTATGCTGGTTTTACTCCTGATTCTTACTACTGTGATAGGAGAATAAGACCTGTGTATGGATTTATCCTTTCACGTGTCTGCATTTTGTGGATCAGACCCCAAGGGGGAGCTGTTATGCTATGCAATAGGGGCTCTCAGCTGCTTTCAGCTATAGAGGAGGTTTGTGGATTTCAAGCCAGCTGGAGGCAATGAGCAGCTAGCTATACAGTATCACTGAGGGGGAATAGCTTCCAGATGAGAGTGCTGTATAAAACCACACACACTTCATCCCACATTGGGCATGATGGGAGAATGGTTGTGACACAATCCAATCGTGCATGCAGTCCTACCATGTACCCGTTACCAGAATACTATTACAGGCACAGAGTTACCTGTTAGCAGACCACTACCCTGAGAGAGAGGGTAGCAGGCTAAACAGAGAAGAAAGCTTCTTGGGTGAAATAAAGGAGGGGAAGTGGATCAGAAGGGCCAGGGTGAGCTTCAGGTGGAAAGCACAGCACAAGAAGAAGAAGGTTTTTCCCAAGGTCTCCACGGTGGAGAATTACAGGGAAAGGCAGATGACCCAAGATCAGAATAGATAAATAAGAAATTGGGAAGAGGAAATAGATCCATGGTTAAGTGGAGCAGGTCCACCAAGAATTTGCAGTTGGTCAAATGGAAAGTAGAAGGTGTGGTTAAGAAATCAATGAAAGGAGCAGAAAACTGGGGAGAGGGTAGGAAATGATGCCCCAGAGCAGTGAAGGTTTTGGGATGGTGGGAGCATGATAGAAGCCAATGGTGGTGGTGGTGGTGGTTCTGAGAGAGAGAGAGAGTTTTCAGAAGGAAACTAAAGGAGCTCTGCTTGTGACTAGTTCCCACATGGATGTGCTAAGTCCTTTGCTGGATGTGGTGTTGGTAGAGAACGTCATGGCTACATCTATACTGCACCCTTCTTCCGCAAAAGCTTATGCAAATGAAGCACGGAGTAGAATATTGCTGTGTTTCATTTGCATAATTAATTTGGGGCCATTTTGGGGCAAGAGGCTTTTGCACAAAAAGGAGCTCTGTAGACAGCTCCTTTTGGCACAAAAACCCCATCTTGTGCAAGAGCCGTTCTTCCTCATTTTTTCAGGAAGAACGGCTCTTGTGCAAGAGGGTGTTTTTGCGCAAAAAGAGCTCCTAATTAATTATGCAAATGAAGTGTGGCGATATTCTACTCCATGCTTCATTTGCATAAGGTTTTGAGGAAGAAGGGTGCAGTAGATGTAGCCCTTGGTGGCACTACTAGTAATTGTTGAGAAGACAGTATGTTTCTGGTGTATTCAATTTCTTCTCACCTTTCTATAGGGTAGAAGACAGGGTTGATCCCAACAAGCACAAGATGCATCGTTACACCGAAGCATTTAAGACCCAGGATAAGGAAGACTTTGACAAATGCTCCGAGAAGCTGGATGAGGAGATCACCTGTAAGAAAGACCTAGCACCAGTTGCTCCTTCAGTGTCCCGGAGCATATCCCAGAGCAGTTCCCACCGTGGCTGGGAGATCTTGAGGCGTACCACCTTCAGACAACTTCAAGGAGAAGTCAACCGTGCCATGGAAGAGGAAGAGGTCTACCATGTCTGAAACACATCCCCCCTGACTCCACAACATGGATACCTGGTGCTGAAGTAATTACCTTCTCCAAGTGCCAGTGGAAACTCCGGTGTAGCCACCATGCTCCACAGCTGTTAAGAGCTCTCTGAGAACAGGAATGCTCCTTGATGTAGGATGGACACCACTGCCCTGTCTCCTCTTCCATGTGTCCTTGCTGCTATGTTGGCTAGGAGCTGAGTTAAGGGGTTTGGTGTTTGTCCAGCTCTCTAACTCTCTACAGAAACAGAAAAATATGCCAGCACTGGGGTTTCGTCCATTTACAGGAGATCCTGACCACAGTGCAACTATAAACTGATCCTTTCTCGCTCTGTGGTAATGGTATTTTCCTTTTCTCGGTCCCACAAAGACCACAGTGCTTTCTGAACTGAGGAGAGCTGACTTGGGAGATTTTTTTTGGTACAGATCTGAAAACAAAATTTAAACTCAGGAAACTAGTAGCTGCTGACAATGCGTTGATTAAAGGGACTATTGCCATACAGCTGGCATTCTAGAGGCTGCCAGATGTTCCTCCTTCAAAAAAGACGAACTCTGTTAGCAGCATTTTCCACACTGCTTCTCTAACAGGGACAGACTGTTTTTCCTGCCATTTGAATGCACTTTAATTGTGTTTGCTACAGAAATATGATTGTTGGTTTTATCCCAGTTACATATTACTTAAGGATAAGTCACACATATCTTTACTCTGGGAAATGTTCTGTGTTTTAAGAGGGTGTGAGGGCTGGTGAGATGACTCCCTATGAAGATCCCAAGTGAACTGATCCTGAGCCATGTTTCCTATGGAAAAGTAGAAGTCTCTGGCTCAGTCTGATATCTGCCTACTATCTATTACCTTTGCTGTGTTGAGACCACAAGCTGTTTAGTCCCTGTCTTCATGGACATCAGTGCTGCAGCTGTGGGCCTGCTGTGGTGAAGCATGCCAATTCCAAATCACCCTGTGCTATGTCAGGGAGGAGGAGGAGAAAGGGGCTTTATAGCTGCTGACAAGCAAAAGGGGAACAAGTGCTGGGTGAGACACAGTGGGAAGTATTGCAAGCCAACTTGGAAACAAGTCTTGTCTCGTAACAATATACAATGAAGCCTGCCTGCTCCACAATGAGGCTGTGTCTAGACTGGCCAGTTTTTCCGGAAAATCAGCCGCTTTTGCGCAAAAACTTGCCAGCTGTCTACACTGGCCGCTTGAATTTGCGCAAGAGCACTGACATTCTAATATAAGAAATCAGTGCTTCTTGCGCAAATACTTTGACACTCCCGTTCGGGCAAAAGTCCTTTTGCGCAAAAGCTTTTGCACAAAAGGGCCAGTGTAGACAGCTCAGATTTGTTTTGCACAAAAAAGCCCCGATGGCTAAAATGGCAATCGGGGCTTTCTTGCGCAAAACCGCGTCTAGATTGGCATGGACGCTTTTCCGCAAAAAGTGCTTTTGCGGAAAAGCGTCCATGCCAATCTAGATGCTCTTTTCCGCAAATGCTTTTAACGGAAAAACTTTTCCGTTAAAAGCATTTGCGGAAAATCATTCCAGTCTAGACGTAGCCTGACTGTTTATTTCACCTCTTTCTTTAGTCCTCTACCAAGGTCTTTCAGAAAAATGATTACAGGGAAGAAATTAGGTGCCTTTTTGGAGGGCCTCATGCCATCTGTGACTTAGAGTGTCATCACAATAGCAGAACTAAGTGGAATGCAACTTGTAGCCTGACATTTCCGCTGTGAGAGATTCTCTGTGTCTAAAGGGGACCCAAAAATGGCTTGCTTACATTATACCCTACCATTGAAATAGGCCATCCTTTACCACTCCTTGGTATCCAGAACCAAAAAGTGAAGGACCAGAAACTAGTGCCTTTCTTATTAAAGGTGTTGTTACCACACTTCACAGCAACTATCCTCTGCCTGGGACTGCTGCAGACTTTAGTGCTGTGTTCAGATGCCTGACCTTTGAAGTTTTGTGCATTTTTTTAAATGTACTATTTTCCCCTTACTCAACTATATGCTTGAGCCCTAAAGAGGGGATTTACCCCGTTGGTTTAAGATGAATACTTATATTAGATACACTGTGATGAATTGAAGTAGTATGGGTTGGTCTTTTCATCTCTATACACCAGCCCCTCCTGTTTAACCACAGGGATTTGCACTTTTGCACTAAATGTTAATTGAAATGGGAAATATGTGATTTTGCACATTTACCAAAACTGTGAATTGCTGCTGTAATTATAATATAATGTCCTTAATCAATGGAGGAGAGAAGAAAAAGGGGTTGGTGAAGTTTTCCTTCATCTTTCCAAATCTATTCATGCTCTTTAACCAGTTGACAACCTAACTGAGACACAATTAAGATGGAAGACCATGAGGTAATTTTCAACTAGTGATTCAATGTTCTGATTGGCTCAATTTGCAAATCAAAAATTGGTTGTTCTAAGTGTCAGTAAAACACGCACCAGGGTTGAAAATTCAGCAGGGCATTTTCTGTCTCTGGTGTCATCATAATCACACTTTAAACTTTTAGTGCCGTACCTCTCTTCAGTTAGGCTGTACAATTTCATTAAATGCACTGCAAGTATGCAGGAGTAAATGAGAGCAGTGTTCCCCGTTAGCTGAGTGCTAGAGTGGTCACCCAGAAGAGATTCAAATGTTGCCTAGTGAATTAGCAGAGCACCCACAGTGCCCACAGCTGGCAGCATGTGTTTCTGCTGGTGGTGCACATCCAACAAGGCTCAGTGCAATAACAAAATTTATTCCACACATGGATGGGAAAAATTAGAGGGAACATTGAATGAGAGTTAGTGCCAGTTGGCCATGTGTGTTCATACAGACTCACTAGCAAAAACAGGTGTCCGTGGGACAAGACAAATAGGTGTAAAATCTCTGAATTCTTATTTCTGTTATATCCTGTTACATTCTGTGCATAAAATAGAGGTTGAAATGTAGATCAATGTGATTGGCTCTGCTGTTTTTCACAATGACATTAGCTGTAGCTACTTTGCCTCTTCATATCGTCCAATTCAGAATCTCCTTCGTCCTTTCTTGTATTAGAAACTTGCAAACCAATATAGGAAAAATATAATATAGATGTCTGAGAAGCTTTTGTGAAATATAGAAAGGATACTATGAAGGAGAAAACATTAACAAAATTTCCTTATGCATGTTACTGATGATAACAACTTACAAAACTTTTGGAAATTTTAAAATCTAACTGACTTTTTGCCACTCCTGCTGTTTTACTGACTTTATTCTGCAGTTTACATGGATTGAATGGGACGGCTTGACCTGCCAGCTTCATTCTGTCTCTTGTAACTTGGGTAGTGCTTTTTGGGGTTTGGCATCCAGCAGAGCAAAGGAACATTCTCCTTTAAAAAAAACAAACCTCCAAATTATTTTCATTTTGTGAAAATAGTTTGGTTCAAATTAGATTTTGAGATTTAGCTGAACTTTCTAAAATAACAATGGCTACACTCCCAGTCTTGACAATTTAATTGGGGTTGCTTCTGCTTCGAACAGGGAGTTGGACTCAATGACCTACTGAGATCTCTTCCAGCCCTAATTTTCTAGGAGTCTAGTATTCTGTGGTTTTGAGCCTTAGTAGCTTTATGATACAGCTAAGAAAGCAAGCATAAGATCCCAGTCAATCATCAGGTATGGGTGAATTTAAAATGAAAGATACTTGTCATTTTAAAAATGAATAATATCCTCAGTCCAGTTGTGTCCAGCTCTGGCCTCAGTCTTCAGTATTAGGAGAAATGCCTAAAACCAAAACTTACATAGAAGTTGATGGATCTTTGGCCATTCACAGCAGTAGGAATAACATTGGACCCCAATAGCTGGGCCAGGAGTATATAAATGTTCCACTTTAGGGGCCAAGACATGCCATAAACTGAGCTCCCCATAGAGGTTGGTAGTGCATTGAACTTATGTTCACATCAGTGCTTAGCTGAATTAAGCTGACATTCTTGCAATGACATCAAGTCTCTGTACATACTCTGAACCATGCATATCAAAGACTTCCATTAATTTTAATTGGCTTTGCATCAGGCCCTAAAAGAGGAGTCTAATCCAGTCAGGAGGATTTTGTATCAAATACAATTTTTAAATAATCTCATTTTATTTAACCAATTTGTATCTTAAACAGGGTTCTATCTACCTGTAATCTTTAAAAAATGTCCCCATGATCTGTTTTTCTGTACTGTCTTTTGTTTTCATTTAAAGTGTGATTTCACAGTGACACTTTACGAATGATATGCTGTGTTTGATGGTCTGTGTAGCTTATTCAGTTTCCAGCCAAAAAGTTCTTCTAACTGGCAACTCTACAAACTACACATGGGTTTTGAAAATCCAGCTGTGTTTTTTCTATGCCTTTCCTATTCACCATTCATAAAGTTTCCACAATCATAATTTAGCGAAGTGCTCTGTTGATGGTGAAACGAGGCTGGCTCCCTCTTCCATAATTTTATTGGCTCTATAGAAATAAAAACTTGTTTGGGTCAGGAAAGCCAGAAAATTTGATTCAGATCGAGGGCCAAATACATTGAGTAAGAAGGTACCTCATTAATACTAACATTTTTTGAACCACAGCTGCATATTTGTACTGTATTCTCTTCTACCTCTGTAAAAATGGATTAACACTTACACTGTAATTCGGCCCTATAACTCTGAAATGTGGCATTGATTGGAACAGATGATAATTCTTACTATAATACTCAGTTTGTTTTTCTCCAGTGTTGTCATTTCAGGGCAGAACTTCCTGTTTTCCCCCATCTGCCCAACTGTTGACCTCAATCTATCTTAAGTTGCCACTGAAGCAACTTCAGGGTTGTAAGAGCTTATCTTGTATCTGGCAAATTAGTAGGTCAGAAAATGGCTCCAAGATTAAATGAACTAATTTGTTCTGATATTGAAGAAAATAGAAGCTTTTTGTTCAAAATAAAAATACCTGGAAATTAAGTTTTGTTTGTTTGTTTGTTTGTTTGTTTCCCCATAATAGCTTACGATGGTTCCTGTGATTATCCCCATATCAGCCATTCATCAGTGACTGAGGGTACTGGACTTAACTAAAAACATATTTAAAATCTCAAGTAGTTTTTACAATCCTCCCCACCCTTCCATCTGTACCTCTTCTCCATAAAAAACTGATTTTACAATGCATTTTAGAAAATCCTTGCTTCAAACTGTAACTGTCAACAATTCAACTAATCATCTCCAGAAGACAATATCAAAGTCCCTTATTTGCTTGATTTTGGAATAACTGGATGTTTGCTGTAAATAAAACGGCAAGTTCTTTCGGGACAAGACCATATTTTCTGCTCTGTTTGTGTGAGTCTGTGGTGTGTGTGCCCATGTATGTGCAGCATGTGGTGCAATGAGATACTCTCCTGACAGGATTCTGAGGCATTACCACAAATGTAGGTACTGAGATTGGTATACAGAATCACACATCTGCAAAACTGGAAACAGACAAGTGTTTTCCTTTCCCATTATTAGACTTACAAAAAATATCTTGTTGTCAAGGCTATCTGGCACTTGGAGTGCAGAAGATGAGGGCCCACAAGAGACTTTAAAATAGAATCCTAGGGCTGGAAGAGTCCCAGTCAAGGCTTGGTCAAGCTGGCACTTAAAACCTCTAGGGATGGAGATTCCACCATCTCCTTAGGGAACCCATTCCAGTGCTTCACCACCCTCCCAGGGAAATAGTTTTTCCTACTATCCAACCTAGACCTCCCCCACTGCAACTTGAGATCATTGATCCTCATTCTGCCATCTGTCACCACTGAGAACAGCCTTTCTCCATCACCCCAACCGCTGATCTGGTATGTAAGTGAGCTGTCTGCTGTAAGAATCACAATCTAACATGCCATTTTTGTATAGCTATGTACAGAAGATCTGTCAGGATGCCATGCCAGTGAATCCTGAATTTACTGTATCACTGTCCTGAACTATTACAACTACAAGCCATTATTTCAAAATAATGTTGAGCTGGAGGACTTCTTACTCCAGCTCCTGTAACCCTCATTTTACAAGGAGTAAGGGAAGGTGAAGGAAGAGTGCTCTTCCTTCGACTTCCTGCTGTGTAGACAGTGCCAAAAGCTGAGTTAAGCTAATTCGACTTAAGCTATACGATTTACATAGCTGAAGTTGTGTAGCTTAATTCAGCTTTAACCCTCCTGGGTAGACGTACCCACAAAGACTGTAGCAGGAAAGTCACTGCTTCCAATTAAAAAACTCTCAGTCTGTTTTCATTGGCTCTCCTGGCTTCCTGACAATACTTTCTGCTTCCCTAGCATTCCTAGAGGCTCTCTAGGACCCATTGTGTGGGGGTTTAAACCTTACAGGCAATGTAGTTAACTTAATCGCTGGGATGTCCAGAAAAGGGTAATACCCTTCCCATTCATTACACCTGTGGATTTGATTATTTCTATTTTTAGTTTTTACAGGTAAAGCCCTGCAAATCAATGAATATTCAGTTTATATGCACGGATATCCACATCTGCGGATGTGGCTGTATATATCTGCAGCTCATTTTTCTAGATGTGGATGTGGATAACAAATTTTGTATCTCAAAATTTGCAGATATCTGCTTCATATCTCTGGGTCCACATCCACAGATGTCAATGTGGATATCCACAGCTCTTTTTTATGGATGCAGATGATACAAATTTTGTATCCGCACAGGGCTCTATTTACAGGTCCTTCTCTATTATTCACCTGAGAGTCAGATGAGTAAAAATATCGATCCTGGGGAAATACTTGCAAGGTCAGGTCCCAGTGGGGCAAACCTTTCAGGAGCTCCGCCCCCTTGTCTACTGAGGGACTTTCAGCAGACCTCAGCCCTAAGTGAGGGTGCAAAGACAGATCTGGTTCTCATTTAAGTTACAGAAGCTCAGAGTTACAAACATCTCAGAACAGTTGTTCGTTATGCCTGTTCTTTCAAAAATTTACAACTGAACTTTGATTTAATTCAGCTTTGAAACTTTACTATGCAGAGAAAGTGCTCCTTTCTCTTTATTTTTTTAAGTAACAGAATACTGTACTGAATTTATTTTTTTTTCTTTTTTTGGTTTCTGTTTCTAGCTGATTGCATACTTCTAGTCCCAAATGAGGTGTATGGTTGAGTGGTCAATTCATAACTCTGAGGTTCGTCTTTATTAGTAAAATTATTTAAAAAGGGATAGAGAATAAGACGGAGAATATCTTATTGCCCTAATATAAATCCATGGAACACCCACATCTTGAATACTGCTGGTATGATGTGGTCTCTTCATCTCAAAAAAGATATACTGGCATTAGAAAAGCTTCAGAGAAGGGCAACTAAAATGATTAGGGATTTGGAACGGGTCCCATATGAGGAGAGATTAAAGAGACTAGGACTTTTCAGCTTGGAAAGGAGACCAAGGGGGGATATGACAGAGGTCTATAAAATCATGACTGTTGTGGAGAAAGTGAAAAAGGAAAAGTTATTTACTTATTCCCATAATATAAGAACTAGGGGCCACCAAATGAAATTAATGGGCAGCAGTTTTAAAACAAATAAAAGGAAGTTCTTCTTCACACAGCGCACAGTCAACCTATGGACCTCCTTGCCTGAGGAGGTTGTGAAGGCTAGGACTATAACAGGGTTTAAAAGAGAACTAAATTCATGGAGGTTGGGTCCATCAATGGCTATTAGCCAGGATGGGTAAGGAATGGTGTCCCTAACCTCTGTTTGTCAGGGGGTGGAGCTGGATGGCAGGAGAGGGATTGCTTGATCATTACCTGTTCGATTCACTCCCTCTGGGGTGCCTGGCGTTGGCCGCTCTCGGCGGACAGGATACTGAGCTGGATGGACCTTTGATCTGACCCAGTGTGGCCATTCTTAAGTTCTTATGTTCTTATTGATTTAAATGGAAGCAGAATTGGGTCCTTGTACTGATACTTGCCTGTCCTCTTATTTCCACTATCTATTTAGGTTTATGTACATATAAATAACATAATGCCAGCTCGATGCCATAGACACTTTAAGAACATCTGGCAGAATACAATCAATACAGCTAAGAGATCCAGCAACAACGCTCCACCCATATTCTGAGAAACAATAAAAAGATGTATTTCTAACTTAGGATTTTTGATACCTTTTTTCCCCTAAACCTTAATTGACAGGGCTGTCCTTTCTCATACACAGAATATGCAGTTGCATAAGGCATCTGAAAATCTGGAGCACCACTAGGCCTTAATGTCCACCTACCCTCCTCTTCCTATCTCTGTGCTGTGGCTGCTGCAATCAGGTGATTCTCCCTCTGGAGAAGAACTAGTTAACAATTAAAAAGCCTGCCAGACCTGTTAGCAGAATATTGAACCTATGAAAGAGCCATTCAAGTGGTGACAAAGCCATTTAACAGTCATTTGTCAACACCAGGTATATACTGTCAGTTTCTGAATTTACTGCGTTACCATAGTTAAAATTTGCTTTAAAAATATTTCATTAGTGTTTTGCTGAAGACTATAAAATCACATCTATAAAATATCATTCACCCCCTGCCAGCTGCCATCAGGCACAGGGGCACCAGTTTATTAGTACTTCATAGAGTCCCATAAATCCTCAGGACAGCCCTGTTAATCCATCTGAAGTAGTCCCAAATACTCCAGTAGTACCGCCAAACATCTACCCTTCAATAATGTTAGTGCAGCAATTGGGGCCATTATTGCATTTCTGTTTGTTTTTGAAGAGTGGCTTTTTATAATGACCATCTGTATTGCCACAAGGTACTTCTTGACAACAAAGACATTTCCCTGCCTCAAAGTGCTTACATCCAGGCTCAGACAAAACACAAGCAAGGACTGTAGAGAAAAGGCACAGTCAGGGAGAAGGACAATCACTAGTTATCTGACCTTGCTTCTACTTTATAACTTGTTCAAAGCAAAGAGAGTATGTTCCACTGTTAGTTGTTTCAGTAGCTGTGCATCATTCTGTCTCACTGTCTGAAGCACTGATTTAATCCTTCCTATAGGGTCACCTCCTGCATTGTGCATTGAATCCTGTGGTTGTCTGCTGTTCTCATAGAATCACAGGGTTGGAAGAGACCTCAGGAGGTCATCAAGTCCAACCCCCTGCCTAAAGCAGGACCAACCCCAACTAAATCATCCCAGCCAGGGCTTTGTCAAGCCTGGATTTAAAAACCTCTAGGGATAGAGATTCCACTACCTCCCTAGGTAACCATTCCAGTGCTTCACCACCCTGTCTTTCTCTCTGCTGGGAAAGAGAGAAATGCTCACTAGTAGAAGAGAGGAGTGCAGGGCTATGGTGTAATATTCTTCATGCCTGCTACATCAGCTTGCCAGCCTCCACATCTAGCTATCCTGTTTCTTAGCTGCATGAAGGGCTCCAAAACCTCACCCCTGAATGACTGGCCCCAAGGAACAGTGCAGAGAGCATGCACTCTAATTCAATTAATGTCTCCTTGAGAGGAAAACTGGAGAATAAGGGGCAATTGTAGGCAGAGACTAAGACTTTGTCTACAATGGCAACCATATAGCACTGTCAGTTACAGCACAGCTCAGAGTGCAGCAGTAAAACTGGTGCTGGGTGTTCACACTGTCCGCTGCCAGTGCATTAGCATGAGCACATTTGTGGCACTTGCAGTGGCTTTTGTAGTGTTGCACTCGGGGCTGCTCTCTCACATAACACCTCTTCTTCTTCTGCTGCTGTTGCTGCTGCTGCTGCTATTGAGGCTTGTGGGAAGGTAGAGGCGGATTGTGGGGCATTCTGAGTCCTGTCCCAATGTCCCAGGGTGCATCGCTTTACATCCCAGCAACCCCCATCTGCATTTGGCACCATCTTTCAATGGCTTTCATACTGTGCCCTTGGTCTCCTCAGTCTGCGGGAATGGATACCAACCTGTTGAAGAAAATGCTGCTAGGTCTCACTAACACATCATGAATGGCAGTTGAGTTATTCCTGAAGTTACAGAGTGACAGCGAGGAGTCAGACACTGATCTTTCTACACATAGTAGCTACAACACAAGATTTCATGTGGCATTCACAGAGGTGCTGACCACAGTGGAACACCACTTTTAGGCTTGAAAAACAAGCACCGAATTGTGGGATCACATTGTCATGAAAGCCGGGGATGACCAGCAGTGGTTGCAGAACTTTCAGATGAGGAAAACCACTTTCATTGGACTCTATGATGAGCTTGCCCCCTCCCTAACTGCGCAAGGACCCAAGAATCAGAGCTGCCCTGCCAGTGAAGAAGCGTGTGGCAATTGCACAGTTGAAGCTGCCTTCTCCAGACTGCAACTGATCGGTTGACAATCAGTTTGGAGTGGGAAAATCAACTGCTGGATGTGTGTTGATGGACGTCTGCATGGCCACATCCTGCTTCAAAAGACCATGACTTTGGGTAACGGGTGAGGAAGTTGCGGATGGCTTTGCACAGATGCACTTCCCAAACTGCAGTGGGGCAATAGATTGCATCCAGCTCTGGCACCAGACCACCTAGCTTCTGAGCACATTAATCAGAAGGGTATTTCTTCAGGGTTCTTCAGGCACTTGTGGATCACCATGGGCCATTTATGGACATCGATTCAGGCTGCTCCAGAAAGGTGTGTGATGCACACATCTTTTGGAACACTGGTCTGTTTAGAAAGTTGCAAGTGGAGACTTTTTTCCAGACCAGATCTCTGTGAGGATATGTCTACACTAGCCCCCTAGTTCGAACTAGGGAGGCTAATGTAGGCATTCGAACTTGCAAATGAAGCCCGGGATTTAAATATCCCGGGCTTTATTTGCATCTTCCCGTCCGGGCGCCATTTTTAAATCGCCCTAGTCCGAACTAACTGCCCGCGGCTACACGCGGCAGTCAAACGTTAACGCGAACTAAGTCCTTAGTTCAAGTTAACTGTTACACCTTGTCAATTGCATAGCTTATTTTGAAATAGCTTATTTCGAAATTGGGAGCATCTACTGCACTTATTTCGAAATAGAGCACTCTTCCTCCGACTTCCCTTACTCCTCGTACAATGAGGGTTACAGGAGGCGGAGTAAGAAGTCCTCCAGCTTGACAGTATTTCAACATTATTTCAAAATAACTGTCTGCTGCATAGACATAGAATAAGTTATTTCAAAATAACGCTATTTTGAAATAATGTTGCTGTGTAGACGTACCCAAGATGGGACAGACCTATCTCTAGGGGAGACAAATCAAGGTAACCGCTGTGGATCCTGCATTTTTGGGGACTCTATGGACCAGCACAATTGGCTGGCACAGAGAGCCCCAGAAGTGATGAACTGATCCCAGAAGTGATGTATTCGTCCCTTCCAGCTGGGGCTCTGAACCCTCCTAGGGAACACTCTGATGTTAAACACTGTCCACTGACCTATTTGCCACTTACCAGAACAAGAAATGTCTATGCACCTCCTCTCACAGAACAAAGGGCATAGGCTGCATCCCAGAGCGAGGACTGTGCTCTCACCTTTAAAAAGTCAGGACTATTCCGAAGCTCTCTTAGGATCCATCTGGTAGCTATCACAGACTTTCACCGACCACTAGAGGGGTATTCAGTGCCAGCACACTCAACCACAAAACAGTTCCTCAAAGCATAATAAATCTCTTCCCTCAGCCTTGAGTTCTTACCCCTATATGAGAACTACTAGGCCTCTGGAGCACAGAGCCACCTGTTTACTGACTTACCTATTGATTGCCTTCTTTCTTGGCAGCAATTACTTCAGTCAGAAGAAAAGAAGAGATAGCAGCTCTCAGGAAATTCTATCTTCTGTCCCCTCCTAATGTTTGAGCACCTCCCATAATAACCAGAAGACAGATAATCTGAAGCTATAGGTCTGGAATTTCAAAAATTGGTGCCGAGGGTTAGGCCCCTAAATCCATATTGAGGCACCCGAATAACTGGCTTGATTTTCCAAATTGCTGAGCAGTAGGGTGGCTACTCATGCATTCCCAGAATACTGGACATTCCAGTACTTCTGGGAACCGGCATGGGCCTGCCTCGACTTATGTCTCTTCGCCCCTGCCAGCATAACCTCTCACACCTAGTTTGTGCAAGGTCACGCTGCATAGCGGGATACCATTTTGAATAATGTGCTACCCTGCCCCTGCAGGCATGATCTCACATGCATGATCCATCTGACAAGGGACAAACCTTAGAATGGCAGGATCGTCCAGTTTGAATCTGGAAGAATGGCCTGCCCACTGCCCACTCAATGATCACTGTCCCAGTCAATGGGAGTTGCTTGGTGTTCAACACTTACGAAAATCAGCTCCTAATTGAATCATGTAAATATGAAGTTCAGCATTAGATATTAATTCTACATTCTTTTTCTTTTTATTCTCTTCTTTAAGGAAGACAAAGGATTGAAATGGAGGCAGAAAAAAATTCAGAGCAGAAGGACTATGGCATGGTTGGTTTCAATGGTAAGGAGGCAAAAGAAATGGAGCAGGAAGCAGACTGGGACTTGCACTCAAAAATCTCTTGCTCCCTTGCATTCTGGAAGGCTGAAATACAGTGCCAGTATCCCTTACTCTTCCTCCATAGGTGAAAGAAGAGAAACCTAGGACCACCCTGTTTAAGTCAGTGGAGCTGTATCTCCATAAAACTTTTGTTAATTGAGATCAGAATCATGATCTGATTTCGTAGCACACAGGATATATATAATGTCAGAATGGATCATGGATTTTGCATTAGGAAACAGAATTATATTATTTTCTGGAACTTAGAAAAGGATGCATTTAAAAGCAGTAAGGCCTAATTGTGCTCCCATTTATGTAAATCCATGGGCTCTTACATCATAGTAAACTGGGGAGTCGGTGGAGTTACACTGGAATAAATAGGGGGAGAATTGGATCCTATGCACATTTTCTTTTTGAATCAGTCCCTCTTTAAAACATTGCAATTCAAAGTAAACTCAAATTCTGAATTTGGTGTGAGTTGCATCTATTACACTGAGAGAGTAATTTGGTCCAATACATATTGCTTGGAAGTTTCAGAGGGGTAGCCGAGTTAGTCTGTAACAGGAAAAACTTAAAAAACAACAAAAAATCTAGTAGCACCTTAAAGACTAACAGAACATGTAGATGGTATCATGAGTTTTTGTGAGCACAACTCACTTCTTCAGATGACTGGAGTATTAGAAGTCCAGATCCAAGAATAAATAAGGGAAAAGGGAGGGGGCAGGAGGGAAAAAAGAGACAGTGAGTAGATTGTTCAAGTAGTTACAAGAGGCTGATAAGAACAACTAGCACTTCCACTGTTTGTTTGTTTGGTTAAGTCATTAGGATGTGGACGGTAATCTGCAAGCCAGCCGATGTCTCTGTTCATACCATTAGCATAAGAATTAAACTTGTAAATGAAGTTACGTTCCAAACCTTCCCTGTGTATTTGGCTTGTGGAATTAGCCTGAAATAATGGTGACTTGGAGATCCATTAATGAGTGCCCAGGCAGGTTAAAGAATTTTCCAACAGGTTTCTGTGTATTGCCTTTACGGATATCTGATATGTGTCCATTAATTCTTTCCCATGGAGACTGACCAGTCTGGCCAATATACATGGCAGTGGGGCATTGTTGGCATTTGAAGGCATAGATCACATTAGTGGATATGCAGTTAAATGAGCCCCTGATATAGTGACTGATGTTGTTGGGTCCAGTGATAAAATCGCTTGTGTAGCTGTGTGGGCAGAGTTGACACCAGAGCTGATTGCAGGGGTGGGTTCCTGAATGAGTATGATGGAGATGTGCTGAGTAGTTACTGGAAAGAATTTGTTTGAGGTTAGGGGGTTGTCTGTAGGCGAGGATTGGCCTTTCCCCCAAGGCCTCTGAGAGTGAGGGGTCATTTTCCAGGATAGGTTGTAGATTGTTGGTAATGCGCTGGAGGGTTTTAAATTGTGGGCTGTAAGTGATGACAAGTGGAATTCTGTTGTTTTCTCTTTTGGGTCTGTCTTGAAGTAGTTCATGTCTGGATACTCTTTTGGTTCTGTCAGTCTGTTTTTTCACTTCTCCGGGTGAGTATTTCAGTTTTAAGAATGCTCTATATAGATCCTGTAAGTGTTTGTCTCTGTCTGTGGGATTGGAGCAAATCCGGTTGTATCGTATGGCTTGGCTGTATACAATAGATTGAGAAATGTATACAAAGGCCAGGTGTCTGATCCAACACATACTTTGCACCCTCAGAACTTCACTGCAATCAAGGAATGTGGGGACCGGGTCATAAGTAGACATATCAGTTGCCAACACATACTCTTGAACCTCTGTCCTCTGGATGTCCCTGAACAGGGAATACCTGTGATATGAACCCTGGCAGGGGGACGAAGAAATGGATCTGCATGCTGCTGCTCTCTCTTTCCTGCAGCTGGGGGAATGGCAACACAGCCAGGGTATGTCTACACTGCCACCCTAGTTCGAACTAGGGTGGCTAATGTAGGCATTCGAACTTGCAAATGAAGCCCGGGCTTTAAATATCCCGGGCTTTATTTGCATGTTCCCGGGCGCCGCCATTTTTAAATGCCCCGTAGTTCGAACTCCCTGCCCGCGGCTACACGCGGCACGGACTAGGTAGTGCGAATTAAAGCTCCTAATTCGAACTACCGTTACTCCTCATTGCAGGAGGAGTAACGGTAGTTCGAATTAGGAGCTTTAATTCGCACTACCTAGTCCGTGCCGCGTGTAGCCGCGGGCAGGGAGTTCGAACTACGGGGCATTTAAAAATGGCGGCGCCCGGGAACATGCAAATAAAGCCCGGGATATTTAAAGCCCGGGCTTCATTTGCAAGTTCGAATGCCTACATTAGCCACCCTAGTTCGAACTAGGGTGGCAGTGTAGACATACCCCAAAGTGTTTCACCAGAGGCTATTTCCCCACAGAGAGGGGGCAGTGCCTAGAAGTGTTGGAGGGGCCACGTATGCCCCTGGGAGTGGGGGTTTGGGTAAGTCATCCTCACGCACCCTCTCTTCTTCCTTCCCAGGGCATGTCTACACTGGGGAGTTATTTTGAAAAAACTCCCATTATTTCAAAATAACAAGGTGAGCATCCACAGAGAAAGCCCGTTATTTCAAAATTATTTCAAAATAATGGGCTTGTTATAGTAAAATAATAACCCCTGATTCTATGAGGAATAACACCTATTTTGAAATTGCTATTTTGAAATACGATGAGTGTGGACTCTCAGCTGTTGTTATTTCAAAATAATTGGCCTCTAGGGCCCTGGTGATCACTCTGGCCACACCCCTGAAAACTCGATAGCTTCTCTTCTCCTGCAGGGTTTATAGCTGCAGACAGACGGGAAAGGGCTTGTGGCACCACACTGCCCCTGCTAGCCCTGTGCCAAACAGCAGCATCCTTCACTGCAGCCATGAACAACCCCAGTGCTCCCTCTGAGCCTCCCACAGATGTCAGCACAACTGCAGTTACCTAGGAAGCTCCTGGCTGGGGCGAAAGAGAGCACTGGCCTTTGGTGCAGAGATCCTGGATCTCATTGAGGTCTGGGGAGAGGAGTCTAACCTTCAGAATCTCTGCACCATGTGCAGAAATGCCAATGCCTCTGGCTGGTTGGCTGCCAACCTTGCCCAGAAGGGGCACAGCCACACCCTGGACCAGGTGTAGATGAAGATCAAAGAACTGAGGCAGTCCTACACCAAGGCCAGGGAGGAAAGTTCCTGCTCTTGGGTGGCACCCCAGATCTGCCATCGTGAAGCTGGATGCCATCCGGGGGGGGGGGGGCTTGTCACCTCTCCCTGCCTCATCGTTAACTCTGGCCTAGCCATGCCCATCTTCAGCCTCCAGGAGGGTGGAGCTGTGGAGGAAGATGACTAGGATGAAGAGGAAGAGGAGGAGAAGGCCAACCTTGACACCATGCCCCCCAGCCGTCATCTCCCTGAAGCCAGTACTCCTCCCCCAGGATGCCTCCCAGGGCGCCTCCCAGGGCTTGGATGAAGCTGGCGAAGGCAGTTCAGATGAGTTCCATAACTCTTCTGATCTACACGGGGGGGGAGGGGGAAGGAGGAGAGGCAGGGAGGTGGTGGGCAGCAAGGGGCAGCACGCTCCTCACTTGGTCTTCTCAGCCTAGACCTCGCACAACAGCCTGTGCACATGGGTGCACATGGAGCACCCAGACCCATGAGGCTCTCACACAGGAACCTCTCATAAGGTTCCTGCACAGGCCTGCCTTACTTTGGTCTCTGTGGTGAGACACCTTCCCACCACAAGCCACCACTAAGGAGGCTGGAGTCATGGAACCACACAGCAGTGCCGCACATGGCACAGGGTAATGTCCACATTTGGGAAGCATCTGCTTGTGGGCAAGTGCGGTGAGGCAGAGGACACTGATCCCCTGCACAGGAACCTGCCAGGAGGAGGAAGAGGAGAGGAACCCAGTAGCGCTCTCTCCTGCAAGCGGAATCTGCCACTCATACACACCTCCCCACCTCCTCCTCCTCCAGTGGGCAGGGATAGAAGTTCTCTCTCTGTGGGATGCTGCCAGTGCTGGACTCGGTGTGTGTGGAACATGGAAGGAAGCTGAGCTCCCGCCCACCCCGCACCTGCAGGCTCCTGGCCTGGCTGGTACCTTCCCATGCCTACTTGTTCCCAGAGGCTCACCTGGGACATCTGTGCCCCTGCAGAAAAGTGCCTGCTGTGTAGACATGTAGGTAACAGATGGCCTTGCTTGAAGCACATCTATTTTTTATGGGGATTTGTAGTGTGGATGCGCTATTTCAAAATAGTTATTTCAGGGGATATTATTTTGAAATAGCTTATTTTGAAATAAGTGCATAGTGTAGACATAGCCCCAGATCCCACCCCAGCTCCCTCCATGATCCACAAAACTTCATTAATCTGGCATACCTTGATTCCCAGGGTTGCGGGATTAAAGAGGTTCTAGTGCATCTGAAGGCTGTAAAAAGAGGAAGTGTTAAGAGAAGTACAAAGGAATCTCTGTCCTCATGGATACCCATGCCTACTGCTGCTGAGGTCAATGATTCTACCCGTACTGGCTGTATCGCTCATTCTCTTGACCTCACTGAGGTCACTCTAGCTCTGCAGTGTCAGGGAGTGCACAGTTGCATTGCTTTGCCCGTTAGCACAACATTCCAAGGGCTAGATTCCCCACTGCATCCTGACAGCTTTCCAGAGACACCAACCTGCAGTAGACTGAATATCAGGCTTCAGCCAGATACATTCAGCCATTATGCCACATGGCAGCAATAATGACAGTCCATGAGAATTTGCAACATTATATAATGCCAAGGTACAAGTAAAGCCATAAATATATTCATTGTTGGACGTCTCAGCATTGATATGTTTACACAATTTCAGTCATCAGAACAAGTCTTCTGATGACTAGTCACAGATGGTGCAGCTGGCATAATTCCAGCAGGACAGGCAGTGTGGTCCACTAATTCTCTGGGCATCAGGATGCCTGGGTTCTATTCGGAGCTCTGCCATTGACTTGCTGCGTGTTCTTGGATAACTCACTGAGGCTAAAAGTCACCACTAATTTTGGATGCCTCTGTTATCCCCAGAGTGGAAGCATTCAAAATCAGAGGCCATTTTAGAGAACTTGGTACTCAGCCGGATGCCTACGTTTCCCCATCTGTAAAATGGAGAAAACAATTTCCACCTTGGAGACTTATAGGGAGGGACACTAAATACTATTATTTATCAAACAGGCAGACTGGGGATCAGCCTGGGGATGCGAGGTTTATTTTCAGGGTGAGGATTTAAATTAACAAAAGTAAAGCCATTCAAAAATCATGGGTTCAGATTCATCAATACACTCTACTGCCTTGTTCCTCTCCAGAGACACAAAGCAGTCATAAACTGGCGCCTCCCATATTCTCAGCTGTCTTGCATCATTAGAGCAATCCAGAATGTAGTGGTGAATCTGGCTAGTTGTTTCCATTTGGAGGGGAATTTGACTATGTTGCACAGTTAAAACAAATACAACTTAATAACAACAGTTGCAGCCCTGCAATCACTTGATGCAGGAGTGACCATACTCAAGAATAAACCTGCTCTCTTCAGAGAGATGACACGTGTGGTAAATTTCATAAGTGTTTGTGGTTGCAGTGCCAACCCCTATGCTATGGTAACAGTAATGGGACACAGTCTGATTAGCTCAGACCTAACTTTAGGCTGCATTGAGAAAGGACTTTACAAAACCAAATGCGTCAAATCTTGAGGTTCTTTTTCAGGAGGAGGAATCTATGACAGGATTTCCTATGAGAGCAGAGGACTCGACTTCATGACCCAGGAGGGATGGTCCACTACTGGGTTTCTTACCCAAGCAGAAATGTCCTTGATTCCAGTAGGAATTTTGCCTGCTTAAAAAAAATGAGTAAAGACTCAGGGTATGACCTAATGTGAATGGAAATATTTTCATTATTTCTTTTTCTCTGCTAGTAGGTGTCTGCCATCCAGATTATTGTGGGGCTTCTTAATTAAAATTAAAACTGCTTTCCTGTATAAACCTGGTTTAATCCCTTCCCTAAAAATCCAGAAACAAAGGGAGACCTATCCTTAGCTATTTCTATGGTTTGCCATTTCCTTACTAGCTGAACACCTCTCAAACATTAATGTGTACAGTAGACTTCCGGCACCTTTGGGACCTAGGTGGTGTCGGATTATTGGATATGCCGGAGTATCGGGAGGTCCCGGTACAGCTGCACAGCTTAATAGCTGGCCGGGACCCGATCTCCCTCTCCTTCCCCTCTCCTTTCCCCTTAGCTGAAGCAAAACGCTCTTCTCCATGCTGTAACCCAATCCCCCCTCCCCCCCAACCTTATGTTCCGTCCAGGTACAGCCAACATGTGTGCTGAGCAGCTGGCTTTTTAATCAGCTGGATGGGAACGCTCGACATTTTGATGCCGGCGTATCGGAGTATCGGGAGTGCCGGACAATTGGGTGTTTTACTGTATATCCTCAGAACACCCCTGTGAGATAGGGCAGTGCAATTATCCCTGGCTTACACAGGGAGACAAGGCCCAGATCTTGAAAGACATCTGGGTAACTAAGTCCCATTGATTGATTGAAATCAATAGGAGTTTGGCACCTAAATATTTTTGAGGAGCTGGGCCTAAGGGACTGTCATTATTGCTGCCATGTGGCAGAGCAGGGAATTGAATTGCTGATTTCTTGACTCCCAGGCTAGATATTAGCCCCCAAGTTGGTAGGTAAGGCCTTGGACTGAGGTAGAAGGGAAATGAATTTAAGGTGCAAGAGAGCACGTTCAGACTCAGTATTCTCCTGCTCTGGCTGGTTAGAATAATTGGACCCTCTTCTCTCTCTCTATGTCCATCTCATCCTTTTAAAATTTTCAATTATCATACCTTCTCACAGAAGGAGAGGAGATGGGGAAAGCATGAGAGAGAGAAAAAACCAAACAAGAAAAAAAAGAATAGAAAGAAATAGAGAAATACGGAAAAGAAAGAAAATGAAAATGAAGGGGGGACTGTAAATTGAATTCCAAAATAGCAATCTCAGATGAGAAGAGTCTTATTTCTAAGGCATAGTAAGGGTAATCGTATCTAGTAGCATCAGAGGAAATGAACTCTAGTCCAGTAGCATAGATTGAGCCATGCCATGTGATAACCGGGCTACCAGGAATTTCAGTTTTTGCTGTTGCAGAGAGAGCATATTAAGAGGTTTTCTATGTAGATGATGTTTTCTACCACCAGTACAGCCATTGAGTCATGAAAGAAATAATAGAAATATTGCTTTAATCTTTACTTTTACTTCCTTCTGACTAAAAGGGAGGAGCACCCAATCTGAGGACAAAGGTAGCTGCAATATAAGGCCATCTGAGATGCATAATAATAGCAACATAAGCCTCCAAGGTCCACAGGGATGGAGATGCATGGCCTTGAGCTGGGGTCCATGGGAATATGTTCTTAAACTAAATGCATAGAAGTGTGGGACAGGGCTACATAGGGATCTATGAGGCTTTCACACATAGGACTGTAGGTACACTTCTTTTCAGGGAGTAAATAGAAATGGGGAGACGGGGGTTCGCCATCCAGATTCTGTGGAAATAGTGTTGCAGGACCTTGATCTAGGATTAATGGAACAGAGGTATAGCCTTAATTTGGGGTCCCTTGAAACTGGATTGGCCCCATGTACGTTTTCATGCACGGTGTCACTGAGTGCACTGGCAGCTCCCTGACTTCATTCCTCCCCAGGCTGAAAATCGCTGACATTTTTTGACATGTTTTCTTTATGAATGGGCAGTTCTGCTGAACGCTGCCTGAATTGGTCTTGAACAGCCTCCAAAGCTGAGCACAAAATTTATCTTTTCCTTTGCTAAAGCACGTGAATTGCTGTGGCAGTCTTCTTCCAGGCAGTAATTAGGGTTGGGACAAATAAGGGCAGCTAGAGTTTTGGCTCTGGGTGCTGAGAGAATGGTATGTAAACTCCATAACCTGCAGAACCACATTCATGTGCCAGACAGCTGAAGCTGCACCTTTCATAACATTCCAAACATTCCCACCAATCACATGGGGTACTCAAAACTACATATCAAAAATGGGATTAGAAAAGACCTTTAGATTTAACCCTCAAAATTGTCATCCTACCAAGAGGCCTGGCCATCTTCAGCTCCTCATCCTGCCTGGCCCCTCCAATAGGTAACCAGAGCTCTTTTGAGTACAGGGCTGGGTGGATAATTGATTTTTTTCCATTTACAGGACACTCTGAAAAATTGAAAAAGAAAAAAACAATTGGTTCAGGCCAAATTGATACTGGAATTTTTTCAGAATTTTCAATCAAATTGAAAAAGTTGAAACACTTCTGTTTCACCTCACAGGCCTGGAGTGAGAAAAGTAGGGTGAGAATTGGATAGCCCATCAGTTAGGGCACTCTGCAGATTACCTATCCCCGCTCTGGCACAGGTATTTGCACCCACATGTCCCACTTGAGTGTCAGAACCACTGGGAGAGAAAGTCTTCCTCTTGCCCAGTGACTATGCATATAGCTCATACATAGTAAAACAGCTTCAACAGGAAAGACAGAGAGGCCAACACCAAAATACCTTGTAGCCTGAGAATTTGAGCATTCAGCAGGGAAGGCCACTTTTCAAGTGATTTAAGTTATTTCCTTATAGTAGAAACTCAGACCTGGGTCTCTCACCTCAGAGGTGGGCACCTGGGCTGGAAGGGGGAACCTTACCATTACCTTTGGTGAGTGGCACCTCAATCTGCTTGTAAATCTAGCAAAACAATCAAAATGTTTCATTTTGACAACATTGAAATAAACCATTTGAATTTTCTGGAATATTTTTCTTTTTTGATTTGTCTGTGGGAGAATCAATGTAAATTGTTGAAATGGTCACAGTTGACGGAATAAAAAATCTCCTGAAAAATTTTGCCACCCTATTTCTGAGTTTCCTGACCTCACAACTCCTCATCTCTCACCCAAGAATGTCCTCCATGCTCTTCATTTTCCCCCTCTTGTCTCAACCATGTTAATTCACAACTTGCTGGTTTGGTTCAGTGTTTCTCAACCAGTGGTGTGAGTACCCTTAGGGGTACTCGCGAGAAGCTTTAAGTGTTACAGCACTTTATTATTTTTGTATTTTTTACACCCAAAAATTTCATCGCCCACCTAGCTACAATTAAGTTGTTTAAACAAATGAGTTGCAATAGTAGAAAAAAAATTGTGGGTCTGAAAACTAGGTACTGGGGCGGGGGGGGTACTTATAATTTTTTTAAAGGTGTACTGTATAAAAAAAGGTTGAGAAACATTGGAAACATAGACCAGGGAAACAGGAAGGTTTTCCAGCAACTGGTGCCACATAGACAAGATATGCTGGGGAATTGGGCACACTGCAGTAGGAAGGCACATCACATGGGGCACGCATGCTGTAGCTCAGAGGTGCTTTCTAACATCAGGTGGATTGCAGTTTTCCAGAAGACTGTCAAAGGTACTGGGAGGCTGGCAGGGATCTCCCTACACCCCCCTATGGGGGTGCATACCCCCCCCCGAATGTCCCCAAGACCCCCCCCCCAGTTTTGTGAACTATGGTGCCATACAGTCCACCTTCACCCTCATGGTGTCACCCCTCATCGGCGCTGACACTCTACCTTGTAAATTTGAACATCTTCCCCCCCCAATTTTAATTCCTGGGGAGGCTACTGGAGGCTGGTTTGCATGCACTGCAAGCATTTCTGACAGACTGGAATTTGGGTGCCCTCCCCACTGTGAGTAACCTTCCAAGTGTGGCATCCTACGCTCTCTGTCTCCCAGGCTCTTGAAAGGAACCTGTACCCATTTTCAATCACTTGGAAGCTGCCATTCTGCTGAACCAAGACCGGTAGGTGTACAGCCAACTCTTCCCTACGCTATGCCATGGGAATTCCCAAATGGTTCTTTAATCCAGCTTTTTGTTGACTTTGTGCAAGAGTTGCAGAAAAGGGATGGACCAGGCCAAACAGCTGGCCCGGAATAGCAGCAGAGATAGTGTTAGCTAGTGGTGCAGACACTTCAGTGGGTCTTGGGTGGTGGGGATTTATTTCCAGCTCTGCTGCTGACATTTTGGCTGTGTCTAGACTGGCCAGTTTTTCCGGAAAATCAGCCGCTTTTCCGGAAAAACTTGCCAGCTGTCCAGACTGGCTGCTTGAATTTCCGCAAGAACACTGACGCTCTCATGTATGACCGTCAGTGTTCTTGCGGAAATACTAGGCTGCTCCCATTCGGGCAAAAGCCCTCTTGCGCAAATGCTTTTGCGCAAGAGGGCCAGTGTAGACAACGTGGTATTGTTTTGCGCAAAAAAGCCCCGATGGCTAAAATGGCGATTGGGGCTTTCTTGCGCAAAAGCGCGTCTAGATTGGCCAGGGACGCTATTCCGCAAAAAGTGCTTTTGCGGAAAAGCGTCTGTGCCAATCTAGATGCTCTGTTCCGAAAATGCTTTTAATGGAAAACTTTTCCATTAAAAGCATTTCCAGAAAATCATGCCAATCTAGATGCAGCCTTTGTGTGTCCTGAGACAAGTCAATACCCCTCTTTGTATCCATTTCCCCCGCCCCGCCCTACTAAGACTGTGTATTCTGTGGGACAGTGAGTGTTTATGTTGTCCAGCATGGGGGTCAGAGCTGTCAGGTAATACCATAATAAATCTGCAGTACAATGAAAACCAAGGTGTCATAGTTTCAAGCTAGGTATGTATGCTACAACAGTGACATTGAAGCAAGTAAGAGAGAATGAAAGTTTAGGAAGAGGCTGAACAATCAGTGTTGTCCAGATTCACCATCACAAGGGTGCATGTTACTTTCCTGAATTTATAGCAAAGCCCTGATGCATATTTGAGGATATTCCCCCCCCCCCCCCCCCGATCAGTGAAGAACATCTGGGTAGTACGTGGGCAGGTGACCTGAGAGGGAAAAAAAACAGGTTTTTCAATGTCCTATTAATGAGTAGGGTTGTCCCAGGGATGGCAGCCTCCACAGAAAGGACAAAGAAGAAATAAACAGTGGAGACAGACCCCCACACTACAAGCTGATTCTCTGGCTAAGAGTTGAGACACAGATGGTGTGTGTAAGAGAGAGAGAGAGAGAGAGAGAGACATTGCAAAAAGAAAAGGAGAGGAACCCCAGTATCCGTTGAGGTTAGAATTCAGGCACATTGGCAGGGACTAAAGTGTATGTGGGCAAAGTTTGCATTGCTTTTGCCTTAATGTACCTGCTCTGGGCATTGGAGGGCATTTGTCTGCAGGTGCTGCCAACCCAGTGCCTTTCACCATCATTTAGGTGAACTTTACAAATGTTAAAGGCAAAGAAGGAAAAAAACATCACAGGAGCAAAAGGGCTGAGTGCAGAGAGTTTATTTGTTCTGCATTTCTCTGCATAAACTCCGTGACTCTAAAGGGTGTAGTTCAGAAAAATACCCTTGGGATATCAGCTGGAGGAGCCTGAGCTGGAAAAGTACTCTCTAGTCTCTCCCTAGAGATTGAGGAGTGGCTAAAAGGAATGGGGGAGGAAGTAGATGGAGAATGTGAGTGTGGAAAAATACTTGACTCTGCTACAGTCCTAATGGAAGTGGTGGTCTGCCGCATGCCCCATGTGTTCCAAATCATTCTGGCTTTGCCTACACTGCAGGGTTACATCTACACTGCAGGATCTTTGCGCAAGCTTTATTGTGCATCAGAGTGTCCACACTGCCATGGAGGCTTGTCCACAAAAGCACATGGATGCACTCTTGTGCAAGAACTGCCCTGGGGCCATCCAGGTTTGAGCCATCCTGGCCTCACCCTACCTGGGGGAAGGCAGGACTTGAATCCACAACCCTGTCCTCCCCAGGCCAGAGCCATATCCCCTAGGCCATGCAGGAACCTGCCCCATCACTTTGCTGTCAGGGTGCCTGCCCCTTCTCCCTCCTGACCCAGTGCCACCCAGGTTTTGGCCATCTTGACCCAACCCATCCCTTCCAGCAAGCCACCTCACCATCAGGGCACCCCTGGTGCCTCCTGGGTTTTGTCCATCCCTTCCCTTCCCAGAACCTGCCCCACCACCTTGCTGTCAGCATGCCCCTGGTGCCACTCAGGTTTTGGGCATCCTGACCCAACCAGGGAGAGGTGGGACTTGAACCCACAGCCCCATCCTCCCCAGGCCAGCACCCTATCCCCTAGGCCACACAGGAACCTGCCCTACCACCTTGCCAGCAGGGTGCCACTGGTCCCTCCTCCCCCAGGGCAGCCCTGAGTTCTGGCCATAGGGAGGTGAAACTTGAACCCACAACCCTGTCCACCCCCCTATCCCCTACACTGCACAGGAAGCTGCCCCTCCACCTTGCTGTCAGGGTGCCCCACTCCCTTCTGCCCCAGAGCTGCCCAGCTTTCTGCCACAGTGTCCAGTCCTGTCCTGTCCTGACCCTACCCTACCCTACCCACCAGCTTGCCATCAAGGGGCCCCTTGTCCCTACTGCCCTAGGGCTGCCTAGCTTTTGGCCATCCTGTCTGGTCCTGTCCCTACCAGACCTGACCCAGGGGAGGCAGGACTTGAACCCACAACCCCATCCTCTCCACCTGACCATCAGGGCACCCCTTATTGCTCCTGCCCCAGCACTGCCCAGCTTTTGGTTATCCCATCTCATCCTGTCTTGACCTGTCCTGACCTGGGAGAGGGGGGGACTTGAACTTACTACCCCATCCTCCCCAGGCAAGCACCCTATCCCCTCCACTCATGGGAATCTGCCCTACCCCCTCACCTTCAGGGCGCCCCTTATCCCTCCTGCCCTGGGGCCGCCTGACTTTTGGCCAGCCCGACCTGACCAGACCCGACACGGCAGATGCACAGGTTGCCGCCTGCTCCGTGGTCAGCAAGGCCCACGCGCACGGTCCCTGGGCTCCCCATTCCCCCCCCCCACCCCTCATAAGGGGACTGTGATGGCACTCACATGTGGAGGCCTCCCCGGCCTCAGATGAGGCTGCTGTTGGGCTCTCTGGTTCAGTTCGGGGGTCCTGGGTGCAGGGCATGCTCTCTGCAGGCTCCTGGCTGCTGTCCTCCTCCTCTTCCTCCTCTTCTCCTGTGTCAGGGGCAGGGCCCTCTGCCCCAGGGTCGATAACGACAAGGGGGGCACAGACCGTCTGACCCCCCCAGGATGAGGTCCAGGGCCTCGAACTGTGGGCAGGCCTCCGGGTCAGCCCCTGGTTGGGATGCCCTGGCATAGGCCTGCCACAGTTCTCTTATTTTGCTGCGCACCTGCTCCTGGCTGTGCATGTGGCCTTTCGTGGCCAGGCTGGCAGCCATGTGGCTGTGGACGGCCGCATTCCTGCACCTAGTGTGGAGATCGTGGGCATTGGAGGCCTCCCCCCAAACCTCAATGGCCATCCTCCCCCCAAACCACAATCTCTGCACTAGACCAGGAAGGTGCCCGCCTTTTGCGGCCCCTGGCAGGCTCCTGGGAGCCACCAGCCTGGTCCTGGGGAGCGGTGGAGGGCTGGGTGGGAGCGGGTTGCTGGCTCATGCTGTGCCAGGTGCACGGTCTGCTGGCTGTGTGCTGGCATGCTTGCAACTGGCACAGGCACTGTGGCCAGAGTCTGCCCCTTTAAGAGCTCGGGGAGGGAGCAGACGAGTTTTCCTGGTTGTGCCCAGAGTGGCCACCAGGGCTCCCTGGGAAGGGGTGGAGGCCCCCTAATTCGAAATAAGTGTCTACACAGCACTTATTTCGAATTAGCTATTTCGAATTTGGTGTTATTCCTCGTAGAATGAGGTTTACCAAATTCGAAATAAGGGCTCCACTATTTTGAATTTATTTCAAAATAGCGGTTTGGCTGTGTAGATGCTATTAACGTTAATTCGAAATAACTGCTGTTATTTCGAATTAACTTTGTAGTGTAGACATACCCAAACTAAGTAAGCAGCATAAATAAAGCATCAGATTCATACACATTTTCACCTTTATGCCTTGAATACTCTCACACCACCTACATTTCTGCTTGTGTTTTTCTCTCAGCTTCACTGTCATGCTGCTCTACAAACCAGGAATGTTATTTCCCTTTTTTCAGCTGCAAATGCTTTCTCTCTCCACCTGCCTCATCTAGCAATCCTTTCTTTGTTTCTGCTTTCATTAACAATTTCCTCACACCTCCCATCTTGAACTTATTCTATGTCTTCTAGGGGTTGCGTTATTTAGATTGTTAATCCTTCTGGGCAGGCAACACTGTTTTATCTATATTTGTAGAAGACTGTACAAATTTACCAAGCCCCACACATATTTTCCAGTAACAAGAACCATAATCAGCATAACAAAGAAAATCTCAGGTCAAAAGTTTTGGTGAAAGTTAGAAGAAAAAATAGGATATAGGTAATTGAGGTTATGGACTCATAACAGTTCATACTTTGTTCTTATATAGTTTTTATTTTAAGGTCTCCAGTTACCTGAGATAGCAAAACTTATCATTTGAACAAATTATGTAACAAATTATGTATCTGAAACTGCCTAGTGGATTATAATGTTAAGGAACAGAAAAAAAGTGAGAGGTTATGGAGGTCGTTCAGGAAAAATGGTATTGCTGAGGTCATAACATAATGAATCCATGTGCTGCGGACAACCAATACAACTACTACCTCAGTCTCCCTTGCACACCTACAGTATCATTAGCTAATATGACCTCTGTGAATTTCAGTATTTTTTGTGCAAAACATCTTTGAGACAGCACAGGGACCTATCGTCAATCCCAGGAGCTGGAAGTGATGTTGTTATAGCAATTTGCTCTGACGATACGTAGCTCCTTTTAATCCACAGCACTTCACAGCAGGGGAAACTGCAGCACTGCCAAGGGAAGGTCATGCAACAAGTGTGTGCCAGTGTCTGTATTAGAAATCAGTCCAGGTTTCAGAACACCTTTTGTTGTGTGGAGAAGCTTAGTGTATATGTGTGTGTGTGCATATGTGCGTGTGTAAGAGCTTCATTAGTCACATCTGAAAAATCTGGAGACCAATGCTTGCTTATCTGTGAGCTGCACACACAGAATACACCAAAGAAGTGTTAATTATTATTAAATCCAATACTTTATTCCATATAGTTATTAACATTCATATATATAGTGCCAAACAATAACACAGTGCTTTACTAATACACAGCAAGACTGTCCTGTGCCCTAACAAGATTACCAATCTAAGAAAGTGCAGAATGGAAATTAATTGGTTAGCCTGAATATTCCAGAGTAATGCGGACTGGTTTTTTTGTTTGATTTTTTTTTCTTTAATGTAATATGCTGTAAATAGCACCTTTTACTCCAAAGTACTCCCAACCCTTTATGTTCCCTTCATCTTCAGAGCACACTAACTAGTGGACACAAGCACACTGTGACCTGCAGCTGATCTAGATAACAATTCAATGTCCACATAGAACTACATGAGGTCACTTCACTGCACCCACTGGTCCCAAAAGCCCATGCCCCAACCAAGTTTTGATAAAGGAAAAGTGTTTGTGGCAGTATAAGGCCTACGACATAAAAGCTAAGCGGTTCTTATTTTACCCAACAAAAGGCAGAGGTGAGATGCTAGCTATCTCTATATGGAAGAGATAAGAAGCTTATCCAAGGACACACAATGAGTCCCATGGATGAACCAGGCTGAGAACTCAGGATTTTCTGACTCCTGGTCCAATTTTCATTTATCATTAACATAATTTAAGAATTTTTGAATGGGTTTAATATTGGCCACATCCCTTTACATGTGCTATATGAAAGTGGCTGAATCCTGCACTTCTGACTGAGGGTATGGCTAGACTGTGAGGATCTATAGGAAAAAGATACGCAATGTCGATACTTTTGTCGAAAGAGGCTTTTCCGAAATTTGGCCTGCCTAGACTGGAACAAGGAATACAGGGGCTTCCGAAAGAGCGTGTTTGCTCTTCCGCAAAAAAAAATTGGAAAAGCAAATGTGTTCCCTGGATGAGGCAGAGTTTTTTCAGGATACCTCCAGTATCCCGAAAACCCCGCGCAGTCTAGCCATACCCTGAGTGACAGGTGGTCAGCACCTCTTAGGATTGGGAAAGGTTGTTTTCAATCTCCAAGATAGGCAGATAAGTGATAGCTAAACCTGGGGGGGTGGGGCATGAGGAAGATTATGGGAGGGAGGGAGAGACCCAGAGAGAGAGAGAGAGAGATTGTGTGTTTATGCATATAATATATATATGCTGGTGTAAGATAGCAATCAAGTACTGTGAATGCTAAAGAGACGTGAGGGGTGACAGAAAAGGAAGATAAATCCATTGATGATTGGTGTGTCAAGGAGGGTAGAGGAGATAAGGGAAGAAACATTAGGGGTAGATTTTGCTTATAGGTCCCAATTAATCATTGTATTAGGGGCCACTACCACCAGTTTATCATTGTTCCCATGATTCTGCCTGATGGTTTGATGCTTTTACATCTGCAATCAGCAGTACTTTATTAAAGATGCTGGTAAGGTTAGTTATATTGGATTCCTTAAATACCTGGGATCTTTCACATCAATGTGCTTAAGGGACCATTTTACCTCTGGCATGATGCTTGAGCTACCCAGAGTTCTGCCTGTAGATTAGGGAGCAGATTCTGTGCTCTCCAATGCTTCACATGTAGTTCCAGTCTCTAAATCCTTTTTGGGGATGTGAGCAGGGGTGAATTCTACCCTCGGGAATTATCCATTTTGGGTAAACACTATTGTGCTCTGCTTCCCATCCCACACATACAGATTAATTCACACATGGTTCATAAGATTATGTTCAGCATCTTTTGTTTCCAGATGTGTAGTCAACATAAACACAAGAAACATAAGAATGGCCATAAGTCTGACCAAAGGTCCATCTAGCCCAGGGGCAAAATCTACCCCTAATGTTTCTTCCCTTATCTCCTCTACCCTCCTTCTGACACTGGCTAATGCCAGGTGCCCCTGAAGGAATGAACAGAACAGGCAATCATCAAATGATCCATCTCCTGTCCTCCCTCCTTCCCCCCAGCTGCAGACAAACACAGGCTAGGGACACCATTGCTGCCCATCCTGGCTAATAGCCATCAATGGACCTATCCTCCATGAACTTATCTAGTTCTTTTATTAACTCTGTTAAAGCCTGGTCTTTACAACATCCTCTGGCAAGGAGTTCCACAGGTTAACTGTGCACTGAGTGAAGAAAAACTTCCTTTTCTTTGTTTTAAACCTGCTAACTATTGATTTTGTTTGGTAACCCCTAATTCTTGTGTTATGGGAACAAGTAAATAACATTTCCTTATAACGTCTCAGAGGAGTAGCCGTGTTAGTCTGTAACTTTAAAAACAACAAGCAGTCCTATGGCACCTTAGAGACTAACAGAATATATATTGTATCATGAGCCTTCATGGGCAAAACACACTTCTTCAGATGAGCTGGAGTGGGGAAAAAATGGGAACCCAGAACATATAACAGAAAAAGGAGAGAAAAAATACCTGTCAATTTTTCTAATGCCAGTGCTAATGAAACTGAATGGGCTAGAAGTGTCCCATACTTTGCTTTTGATATGAATGAGGTGTTAAATGTATGTAAGACTGGTCTTACATTTCTGTAAATACTTATGTGTGTTGTAAGCAAGACACAAGGGCTGCGTCTAGATTGGCATGATTTTGTGCAAAAGCGACTGCTTTTGCGCAAAAACTTGCCAGCTGTCTATACTGACCGCTTGAATTTGCGCAAGCGGCCATTGCTCCCATTCGGGCAAAAGCCCTCTTGCACAAATGTATTGTACTCATAGCAATGACGTTTACCAGCTAATTCGATTTAGGGCTTTAATTCAGAATCCTGTTTCACTGCCGCGTGTAGACGCGGGCAGTTACTTCGGGCTAGTCAATTACTAAAATGGCGACCGGCCGGGAACATGCTAATGAAGTGCAGGATATTTAAATCCCGCGCTTCATTTGCAATTTCGGTCGCCCTCATTAGCCTCCCTAGATTGAACTAGGGGGCTAGTGTAGACATACCCTTACATAATAATACCTGACACTTTAAGCACTTCCTGTTCTCAAAGTATTATCCAAACATTAGTTACAGTACCTGCCTTTACAAAGGCAACAGTTAAAAAACACAGTTATATCTGAGATTATCACCTTTATCCCTGGGATTTAGAACTGTAGACTGGTAACTAGGGGTAGTCAAGATTGGCAAATAAGAATTTTAAATGATGTGTATTCTAGTTACTCTTTAACCACACAAACCCACAATTATTAAAGAAAGATTGTCCATGGTTTACAGATGGGAAGCCAAAAGATGGACAGGTTAAGCAACTTGCCCAAGGAAAAAATAATCCTTTGGTGGCAGAGTTATGATTAATATAATTAATATGTAATACTTGAATATAACAAGTCTAGGTCTTTCTACAGCAAATAAACAAATAGTCCCTGCCTGAAAGAATTAATGATCTACAGCAAGAAGATTAAAATCCAGCCCACTGTCCATCAGCTATGTTGTCTAAGGAAAATAAGCACAAATTGGGCTTGGAAGTAGGATTCCCCTAGGATTAAAAATCTGGACAAGCAATCTCCATCTCTAATTTGTACTAGAAAGTAATGTCATGCATTATTGTGTGCTCCTTGATCTGCAAAAAAACTGAGCTAGAACTCTTGCCAGATTGTTGGTGTCATGATCAGCAATAGAGCTGAGTTGAGAGAGGCAATGGAACTATTTTGAGGAAGATTTTAATATTTCAGAATTTCACCAAAATTTTTTGAAACTCTCCATAGCGTGCAGGGAGCAATCCTCTGAGGGACAGTTGAAATATCTGTGGTCAGCACCTCTGAGATAGGTGGGATAAGAGGAAAAGGAGGATAAGAGTGCATGTGAGTGTGTGTTAGTATGTGTGTGTGTGTTGCATGCCCCCTGCTGGCATGAATCATCCCTGCTCCACTCTGTGTCCTGGTCCCTAGTCTGCCCTGGAGCAGCCCACATGGAAGACATCCTTAGAATCACAGGTCCAGACACCTGGCTCCCCAACCAGCTGCTGGGTGGGCAAGACAGGTGGAAACCAGGAAGGTTTCTGGGAGGCTAAATAAGTACCACTTGGCTGCCATTCTCCAAACTGAACAAGAGACCTCCAGAGCTATTACAGAAACAATAACCACAGCCTTTTACAGCTTGATTGATGGCTCCTGGCGAATAGGGATGCAGTTTCCATCAGCCACTCAGCCAACTCTCCAGGATCTGTTTTGGTTTTCCAAGAAACAAAGGTGTATTGGAATTTCCCTGCCCAGGTTAGTTTTAGGTGTGATAGGGCAAATCACTTCCTTCAGCTGCATATGCTGTCAGAGAAGGGCTGAGCTGCAAGGTGCTGAGTGCCCTTAACTTCCTCTGGAGTCCATTATTGCTGGATACTCCTCATTTCAGAACCAGGCCCTAAGTCAAGGCACTTCCAAGGGTTTCTCAGTGCTGCTCTGACTAGCTGCTAATCTGTTAATCGGGGGCCTGCTGGTGCTACTGTGGAATGTGTCCCTGTTGGCATATACACATATGTACTGCATAGACTAAGTAGCTCTCTGGCCCCTTATGGATTTTGCATCTGGAGGAGTCTGTCCCTTGAATTAACTGCTGTAGACTGTGCAGAACTGTGATGAAGGAAAATTAAATCTACTGTGATTTGATTTTCTGAGTTGGGCAGGGGGCCAGAAATGCTGGTTAGGCCAGAAATAGGCTTTTAGAGAATGAATTAGCTAATCCAGTACATCTTCTGGGAGGCTAAATAAGTACCACTTGGCTGCCATTCTCCAAACTGAACAAGAGACCTCCAGAGCTATTACAGAAACAATAACCACAGCCTTTTACAGCTTGATTGATGGCTCCATAACTAACAGGTAGTGGGGAAGGCATTATAACAACTCATGGATCAGCACATAGGGTGACCTATAAAACACACTCACCAGTAGGTTAACCAGTGCAAGATTATACTTGTCCCAGGGCACTGACTGGTCAAATTTTAAACCTCTCATGTTGTGTTGCTTCTACTGCTTCCCATGGGAGAGCCTAGTCTCAGCTAGGGCCATTGGAACAGCTGAGAGCCTCCAAAGTCAGCCCCCCAGGACTGGAGTAGGAGGGGATTAGGAGCAGGAGTAGGATTTCACTAGGATCTTTTCCATAGTGCTTGTGTGTAGCATAGAAGCCGCCTTCACATGAAAAATAATGAGGACCACAATTGTCAGCATATTGTTTTAAACCCACAAAAAGGTTCATGGGTGGTTAAGTTTCTACTTAACCTTAACTCGCTCACCCCATCACACACAACAGGAGTTGGTGGGGCTGCTGTAGACTGAAGTACTTTTCCGATCATAATTCCTATCAAATGCAAGTGCAACTTTAAACTTCCTGATTGGGCCTCGCACCAGGAGAGAAAGTGGTTTATGATCCCAGCCACCCGTGCTCTGATTGTTTCTGTAAAAAGAAAACATGGATCAGTTCCTAATTGCCAGCTACAGCAAGATAGAATCTGAGTTCACGGGGTTTATGCTTACAGCATTCAGCAGACTGGCTGCTGGTAGTGCCAAACCTGTCTGTAGCAGGGTGCAGCAGTGCTGGTATTCCTGCTCATGCCTCAGTGCTGTGTCCTTCCTAATAACAGGTAGAGAATCAGGCTGTTCCCTCTGCCCCCCCACCCCCCCACCTTTGTCATTGTGCTGGCTAGAGCACATTGTAGGTTCCCCACTCTCTGTTTAATAGTAGCCTCCCCTAACCTAATCCCTGTGCCATGGGGCAGGTGTGGACACATTCCTTTTTCTCTCTGCACACTTGCATGGGCTGAAAGCTAGCTCCAGTTGGCAAGGCAAAGTAGTCTGGAGCAGGGGGACAAGGAGGAAGATTAAGGATTCTTGGCCCTTAAGTCCAGGGATCCTGATCTGGGAGGAGGTTTTCCAAGCCATAGAACAGGGACATCTGTGAATTTTGTTGGGGTGAGCATGAAAGAGTTTTGCAATTGATGGGAAGTGAAACTAAGGCCTCTCTTCCCTTCTCCACTCCTCACCATCCCCTACACACTTTACTGTATATGCAGAGGGAGGAGAGATTCCAGGACTCATTGAAAGGGGACTATCAACAATCCTCCAGTTGGGGATGGAGAAGAGAAGAGTATTGGAGGTCTGATGGGGGCTGGTCTTTGAGATGTGCACATGCTACTCTTGGGGGAATTCACCAAACAATTGAAAATTCTGCATTAAAATTTAAAAATTCTGAACACAATATTTTAAATTTCTGCATAGTTTATTTGTCAAAATAACAGAATATAATAACTTCAGTTTGAATAATTCTGGTAATTTACCTCCAAGTACCTGTCAACCAGTATGACAACAATACAGACAACAACAAAATTTTCCCCAGGAGCACAGAGTTAAAGAAACCCCAGTGACAACACAGTTCTAATTGGGCACTGCTAGAGGGAGCTGCATAGAGTCCCCAGAGACTAGACACCTGCATTTTCTCCAGCCCAGAGCTCAGGTGTGGGGCATTCCCTGCTCTACACACCCACACTCCCATTTCCCCAGTGCCCAATCATGAAGCATCCCCAGAACCCAGACACCTGCACCCTCTTTCCCCCAGAGTCCAGCTGTAGAGTGCCCCCCCCCCCCCCGGCCCAAACATTTACACCCACAGAGCTGGTAAATGTGTGGTGTTGCACTTCCTTTCCCTGTGGCAGAGCTGGGTCTCCCAGGACCTCTCCTGTCATCAGGACAATCAGGATCAAGCTGGGTAGCTAAAACTTGCAAAGTCTTCATCGCAGCTGGACTTGGCACTTTGTTCACGATGAGCTGGATTCTGCAGAGCCCAGCTGATACTAGTGGCAGTCAGCAGCTCTGCAGCTCCAATTCTGTGGGGTAACATGGAATTCTTAAACTGAAAAAACAACAAATAGTCTGGTAACACTTTATAGACTAACAAAACATGTAGATGGTATCACGAGCTTTTACCAAAACCCAAATTTTAAAAATTGCAGGTTTACAGATGGGAAGCCAAAAGATGGACGGTTAAACTTCCCAAGGATAACCAAATGAAGTTTGTGCGAGTTTGGGAAATTTTTAATATGATTTGAAATTAACAAGTCTAGGTCTTTCTACAGCAAATAAACAAATAGTCCCTGCCTGAAAGAATTAATGATCTACAGCAAGAAGATTAAAATCCAGCCCACTGTCCATCAGCTATGTTGTCTAAGGAAAATAAGCACAAATTGGGCTTGGAAGTAGGATTCCCCTAGGATTAAAAATCTGGACAAGCAATCTCCATCTCTAATTTGTACTAGAAAGTAATGTCATGCATTATTGTGTGCTCCTTGATCTGCAAAAAAACTGAGCTAGAACTCTTGCCAGATTGTTGGTGTCATGATCAGCAATAGAGCTGAGTTGAGAGAGGCAATGGAACTATTTTGAGGAAGATTTTAATATTTCAGAATTTCACCAAAATTTTTTGAAACTCTCCATAGCGTGCAGGGAGCAATCCTCTGAGGGACAGTTGAAATATCTGTGGTCAGCACCTCTGAGATAGGTGGGATAAGAGGAAAAGGAGGATAAGAGTGCATGTGAGTGTGTGTTAGTATGTGTGTGTGTGTTGCATGCCCCCTGCTGGCATGAATCATCCCTGCTCCACTCTGTGTCCTGGTCCCTAGTCTGCCCTGGAGCAGCCCACATGGAAGACATCCTTAGAATCACAGGTCCAGACACCTGGCTCCCCAACCAGCTGCTGGGTGGGCAAGACAGGTGGAAACCAGGAAGGTTTCTGGGAGGCTAAATAAGTACCACTTGGCTGCCATTCTCCAAACTGAACAAGAGACCTCCAGAGCTATTACAGAAACAATAACCACAGCCTTTTACAGCTTGATTGATGGCTCCTGGCGAATAGGGATGCAGTTTCCATCAGCCACTCAGCCAACTCTCCAGGATCTGTTTTGGTTTTCCAAGAAACAAAGGTGTATTGGAATTTCCCTGCCCAGGTTAGTTTTAGGTGTGATAGGGAATCACTTCCTTCACGTAGCTTCATGATGCTAGCTTCTGCACCAGGCTGAGTGCCCTTAACTTCCTCTGGAGTCCATTATTGCTGGATACTCCTCATTTCAGAACCAGGCCCTAAGTCAAGGCACTTCCAAGGGTTTCTCAGTGCTGCTCTGACTAGCTGCTAATCTGTTAATCGGGGGCCTGCTGGTGCTACTGTGGAATGTGTCCCTGTTGGCATATACACATATGTACTGCATAGACTAAGTAGCTCTCTGGCCCCTTATGGATTTTGCATCTGGAGGAGTCTGTCCCTTGAATTAACTGCTGTAGACTGTGCAGAACTGTGATGAAGGAAAATTAAATCTACTGTGATTTGATTTTCTGAGTTGGGCAGGGGGCCAGAAATGCTGGTTAGGCCAGAAATAGGCTTTTAGAGAATGAATTAGCTAATCCAGTACATCTTCTGGGAGGCTAAATAAGTACCACTTGGCTGCCATTCTCCAAACTGAACAAGAGACCTCCAGAGCTATTACAGAAACAATAACCACAGCCTTTTACAGCTTGATTGATGGCTCCATAACTAACAGGTAGTGGGGAAGGCATTATAACAACTCATGGATCAGCACATAGGGTGACCTATAAAACACACTCACCAGTAGGTTAACCAGTGCAAGATTATACTTGTCCCAGGGCACTGACTGGTCAAATTTTAAACCCCTCATGTTGTGTTGCTTCTACTGCTTCCCATGGGAGAGCCTAGTCTCAGCTAGGGCCATTGGAACAGCTGAGAGCCTCCAAAGTCAGCCCCCCAGGACTGGAGTAGGAGGGGATTAGGAGCAGGAGTAGGATTTCACTAGGATCTTTTCCATAGTGCTTGTGTGTAGCATAGAAGCCGCCTTCACATGAAAAATAATGAGGACCACAATTGTCAGCATATTGTTTTAAACCCACAAAAAGGTTCATGGTGGTTAAGTTTCTACTTAACCTTAACTCGCTCAAACAACAACAAACACGGAGTTGGTGGGGCTGCTGTAGACTGAAGTACTTTTCCGATCATAATTCCTATCAAATGCAAGTGCAACTTTAAACTTCCTGATTGGGCCTCGCACCAGGAGAGAAAGTGGTTTATGATCCCAGCCACCCGTGCTCTGATTGTTTCTGTAAAAAGAAAACATGGATCAGTTCCTAATTGCCAGCTACAGCAAGATAGAATCTGAGTTCACGGGGTTTATGCTTACAGCATTCAAAGAGACTGGCTGCTGGTAGTGCCAAACCTGTCTGTAGCAGGGTGCAGCAGTGCTGGTATTCCTGCTCATGCCTCAGTGCTGTGTCCTTCCTAATAACAGGTAGAGAATCAGGCTGTTCCCTCTGCCCCCCCACCCCCCCACCTTTGTCATTGTGCTGGCTAGAGCACATTGTAGGTTCCCCACTCTCTGTTTAATAGTAGCCTCCCCTAACCTAATCCCTGTGCCATGGGGCAGGTGTGGACACATTCCTTTTTCTCTCTGCACACTTGCATGGGCTGAAAGCTAGCTCCAGTTGGCAAGGCAAAGTAGTCTGGAGCAGGGGGACAAGGAGGAAGATTAAGGATTCTTGGCCCTTAAGTCCAGGGATCCTGATCTGGGAGGAGGTTTTCCAAGCCATAGAACAGGGACATCTGTGAATTTTGTTGGGGTGAGCATGAAAGAGTTTTGCAATTGATGGGAAGTGAAACTAAGGCCTCTCTTCCCTTCTCCACTCCTCACCATCCCCTACACACTTTACTGTATATGCAGAGGGAGGAGAGATTCCAGGACTCATTGAAAGGGGACTATCAACAATCCTCCAGTTGGGGATGGAGAAGAGAAGAGTATTGGAGGTCTGATGGGGGCTGGTCTTTGAGATGTGCACATGCTACTCTTGGGGGAATTCACCAAACAATTGAAAATTCTGCATTAAAATTTAAAAATTCTGAACACAATATTTTAAATTTCTGCATAGTTTATTTGTCAAAATAACAGAATATAATAACTTCAGTTTGAATAATTCTGGTAATTTACCTCCAAGTACCTGTCAACCAGTATGACAACAATACAGACAACAACAAAATTTTCCCCAGGAGCACAGAGTTAAAGAAACCCCAGTGACAACACAGTTCTAATTGGGCACTGCTAGAGGGAGCTGCATAGAGTCCCCAGAGACTAGACACCTGCATTTTCTCCAGCCCAGAGCTCAGGTGTGGGGCATTCCCTGCTCTACACACCCACACTCCCATTTCCCCAGTGCCCAATCATGAAGCATCCCCAGAACCCAGACACCTGCACCCTCTTTCCCCCAGAGTCCAGCTGTAGAGTGCCCCCCCCCCCCCCGGCCCAAACATTTACACCCACAGAGCTGGTAAATGTGTGGTGTTGCACTTCCTTTCCCTGTGGCAGAGCTGGGTCTCCCAGGACCTCTCCTGTCATCAGGACAATCAGGATCAAGCTGGGTAGCTAAAACTTGCAAAGTCTTCATCGCAGCTGGACTTGGCACTTTGTTCACGATGAGCTGGATTCTGCAGAGCCCAGCTGATACTAGTGGCAGTCAGCAGCTCTGCAGCTCCAATTCTGTGGGGTAACATGGAATTCTTAAACTGAAAAAACAACAAATAGTCTGGTAACACTTTATAGACTAACAAAACATGTAGATGGTATCACGAGCTTTCGTGGGCACAGCCCTTCTTCAGATGACCAGAGTTTTGAGTTTAGGATGTGCAGTCCCAAAATAAATAGGGGAGAAGGGAGAGGGGGGAAGGAAAAAAAGGAAGGGGGTGGGAAACAAGGAGCAGAGGGTATGAAAATATCAAAGGGGAAAATAAGTAGAATTCTTAGGCTATGTCTACACAGCAGCATTATTTTGGAATAACTGGCATTATTTCAAAATAACCTTGTCCATGTCTACACTACAAGCAGTTATATATTGACATAATGTTGAAATAATGTTGGGCTGGAGGACTTCTTACTCTGACTCCTATAACCCTCATTTTATGAGAAGTAAGGGAAGTCAGAGGAAGAGCGCTCTAACTCGGACTTCCTGATGTGTAGACAGAGCCCAAAGCTGAAATAATCTATTTCATCTTAAGCTACACAACTGACGTAGCTCAAGTTGCACAGCTTATTTTGGCTTTAGCCTTGCTGTGTAGATGTGCCCTTAGTGCCCTACAAATCCATAGATATCCACAGCACATTTGGCAGATGCGGATACCAATTTTGAATCTAGAACCCTGTAAATTTACAGATATCTGCTTTAGATCCACGGGTATCCACATCCACAGATGTGGATGTAGATATGTGTGGCTCATTTTGGCAGATACAGATGCGGATGCTGACACAAATTTTATATCTGCGCAGGGCTGAAGGAATTCTGCACAAATGCTGCATTGCCCAGTTGTGAAGAATTTCCCCAGGAGTAATGTGCTGAGCCAGGCTGTTTTCAGCAGATCTTGCCAAATAAGTAGTTGTTCAGTTCATTGCCTGGCCTAGTAAATCAATTCTATGCTTTCTGCACACCAGCCATGATTTTATAGACCTCTGTCATATTCCCCCCTAGTCTCCTCTTTTCTAAACTGAAAAGTCTCAGTCTTATTAATCTCTCTTCACATGGTAGGTGTTCCATATCCTTAATCATTTTAGTTGCCCTTTTTTGAATTTTTTCCAATGCCAAGATATCTATTTTGAGATGAAGTGATGACATATGCATGCTGTATTCAAGATATGGGTGCACCGTGGGTTTATATAGAGTCGATACCATTTTTCTGTGCCTTATTCTCTATCCCTTTTTTAATGATTCCTAACACTCTGTTTCCTTTATTGACTGGCAGTGCACACTGAGTGGATGTTTTCAAAGAACTATTCACAATGACTCCAAGATCTCTCCCTTGAGTTGTAATAGATAAATTAATCCCCGTCATTTTATAAGTATAGTTGGGATTATGTTTTCCAATATGTATTGCTTTGCATTTACCAACATTTAAATTCATTTCCTGTTTTGTTCGCTCAGTCAGCTAGTTTCATAAGATCCTTTTGAAGCTCTTCACAGTCTGCTTTAGACCTAACTATTTTAAGTAATTTGATATCATCTGCAAATTTTGCCACCTCACTGTTTACCCTTTTCTCCTGATCATTTATGAATATGTTGAATAGGCTTGGTCCTAGTGCAGACCCCTGCAGGACATCAGTAGTTACTTTTCTGCATTCTGAAAACTGACCATTTAGTCCTACCTTTTGTTTTCTATCTTTTAACCAGTTATCAGTTCATGAGAGGACCTTCCCTCTTATAGAATACTAAAACTGGTATAATAGAATACTAGAATTGGAAGGGACCTCGAAAGGTCATCAAGTCCAGTTCCCTGCCCTCTTTGCAGGACCAAGCACTGTCTAGATCATCCCTGACAGATATCTATCCAACCCGCTCTTACACATGATACAACATTGTGACTCTGTTGCAAAAAAAAGCAAATGCACCTGTAGGTCACATTAGCCAAGGCATAGCATGCAAGTCATGGGAGGTAAAGTACTGTTCTACTTAGTGCTGGTTAGGCCTAAGATGGAGTGCTGTGTCATATTATGGTTACCAATGTACAGAAAGGATGTAGAGAACCTGAAAAGGATCTAGAAGTGAGCAGCAAAGATGATCGGAGGGACAGAATGCACACCATATGAGCAAAGGCTGAAGGAACTGGGTATGTTTATTTTGAAAAGAGGAGATTTAGAGGAACATGATAGATGTCTTCAAATTGAAAGGCTGCCATGAAAAAGATGGATAAGAGTTGTTCTCTCTGGCCACAGAGGGCAAGACAAGAGGCAATGAGCTCACACTACAGCATAGCAGATTCAGATTCATTCTCAGGAAAAACTTCCTGATTGTAAGAACAGTAGGTCAATGGCACAGGCTGCCTAGCGAAGCTGTGTAAGTGCCTTCACTGGCAGTTTTCCAAAGGAGACTGGACAGCCCTCTCTCTTGGATGGTTTAGCCACAACAAATCCTGCATTTTGTCAGTGGGTTAGACTATATCACCCTTGCAGTTCCTTTTAATCCCATGGTTGTCTGATTCCATGATCATATAGATGTTGTATCATGAAATGCAATTATTTTGTTTTGTGATGATGAATAACAATCCTGGAGAGACTCTAGTCAGTTCTAGCCCTCTAGATAATTTAGAGCTTTCTTTCTGCTTCCTGGGCCTGCTGCCATAACATGATCCCATCCTCACCCCAGTGTTTATTATTTAAAGTATGTCTTTGCTTTGTAAAGAAAGAGCCTACGTATAAATGTCACCTTCCTACTCAGCTGGTCTGTCCCCAGTGTTTATCAGAGTCACAGATATTTCCTCTAGAAACTACAATAAGATATTAATTTTGCTTAACACTGACAGCCTTGCAAGCCAACTCAGCCATGAAAGAGTGCACTAAATTTATATTGGTTGAATATAATCAGCATCAATTAATTTCCAGTTGCACAAAATGCTCTTGTCCTCAGATTCTCACCACAGTTAAGCCTGAGAATTGTTGTATAGAAGTCTAACTAAGGCTATCATTTGAAGACAGCAAGATTGCACAGCCGCATCTGGCCTGCAGAATCTTTATTTACTGGTGATAGGGCCTGCACAAGAAATAACCCAGCATGCCTCTCATATCTCAAGTTGAGCTTGCAGTGTTGACAGTTAGAAAAATAACAACACTTTACCCAGGCACAGGAAATCTGGAGTCATAAGAGCAGGTAAGTAGTTTATTCAAGGGCCAGAACTTTGAAATGCCTGTGGTCAGAAACAAGATTATGTACCATCTGTAACACAGAATGAAAGTCCTTTCTCTCCTGGCCATGTCTTCATGGGGGAAAAAAGAAACTCATGTTCTTAGCTTGAGTTAAGTAACACACTATATATCTAAAGACAAACCAGGTTTTGTTTCACATGAGTTAGCAGGTAGTGTTAAAGGCCAGGCTTTCCCCCAAAGTCTTTAATTTGACCTGGTAAATCATCTGAAAAGTAAATACCTGAGCTCAGAATGCACCATTTTCCTTGTGAAAACAAGGCCTCAATGATTGCAGATTAAGTTTGCATTATTTCCAAATCAAAACTTGATTTTCTAACCAGTAGCATTAGAAACACAGTTTGGAATATGAAAATCCATCTTTGTGCTTTTTTATATCTTACATAATAATACCTGACACTTTAAGCACTTCCTGTTCTCAAAGTATTGTCCAAACATTAGTTACAGTACCTGCCTTTACAAAGGCAACAGTTAAAAAACACAGTGATATCTGAGATTATCACCTTTATCCCTGGGATTTAGAACTGGAGAGTGGTAACTAAGGGTAGTCAAGATTGGCAAATAAGAATTTTAAATGATGTGTACTCTAGTTACTCTTTAACCACACAAACCCACAATTATTAAAGAAGGATTGTCCATGGTTTACAGATGGGAAGCCAAAAGATGGATAGGTTAAGCAACTTGCCCAAGGAAAAAATAATCCTTTGGTGGCAGAGTTATGATTAATATCATTAATATGTAACACTTGAATATAATATCCTAGGCAAGTCTAGGTCTTTCTACAGCAAATAAACAAATAGTCCCTGCCTGAAAGAATTAATGATCTACATCAAGAAGATTAAAATCCAGCCCACTGTCCATCAGCTATGTTGTCTAAGGAAAATAAGCACAAATTGGGCTTGGAAGTAGGATTCCCCTAAGATTAAAAACCTGGACAAGCAATCTCCATCTCTAATTTGTACTAGAAGGTAATGTCATGCATTATTGTGTGCTCCTTGATCTGCAAAAAAACTGAGCTAGAACCCTTGCCAGATTGTTGGTGTCATGATCAGCAATAGAGCTGAGTTGAGAGAGGCAATGGAACTATTTTGAGGAAGATTTTAATATTTCAGAATTTCACCAAAATTTTTTGAAACTCTCCATAGCGTGCAGGGAGCAATCATCTGAGGGACAGTTGAAATATCTGTGGTCAGCACCTCTGAGATAGGTGGGATAAGAGGAGAAGGAGGATAAGAGTGCATGTGAGTGTTTGTTAGTATGTGCGTGTGTGTTGCATGCCCCCTGCTGGCATGAATCATCCCTGCTCCACTCTGTGTCCTGGTCCCTAGTCTGCCCTGGAGCAGCCCACATGAAAGACATCCTTAGAATCACAGGTCCAGACACCTGGCTCCCCAACCAGCTGCTGGGTGGGCAAGATGGCTGGAAACCAGGAAGGTTTTGAAATCTTCCTGGCGAATAGGGATGCAGTTTCCATCAGCCACTCAGCCAACTCTCCAGGATCTGTTTTGGTTTTCCAAAGAAACAAAGTTGTATTGGAATTTCCCTGCCCAGGTTCGTTTTAGGTGGGATAGGGCAAATCACTTCAGCTGCATATGCTGTCAGAGAAGGGCTGAGCTGCAAGGTGCTGAGTGCCCTTAACTTCCTCTGGAGTCCATTATTGCTGGATACTCCTCATTTCAGAACCAGGCCCTAAGTCAAGGCACTTCCAATGGTTTCTCAGTGCTGCTCTGACTAGCTGCTAATCTGTTAATCGGGGGCCTGCTGGTGCTACTGTGGAATGTGTCCCTGTTGGAATATACACATATGTACTGCATAGACCAAGTAGCTCTCTGGCCCCTTATGGATTTTGCATCTGGAGAAGCCTGTCCCTTGAATTAACTGCTGTAGACTGTGCAAAACTGTGATGAAGGAAAATTAAATCTATTGTGATTTGATTTTCTGTGTTGGGCAGGGGGCCAGAAATGCTGGCTAGGCCAGAAATAGGCTTTTAGAGAATGAATTAGCTAATCCAGTACATCTTCTGGGAGGCTAAATAAGTACCACTTGGCTGCCATTCTCCAAACTGAACAAGAGACCTCCAGAGCTATTACAGAAACAATAACCACAGCCTTTTACAGCTTGACTGATGGCTCCATAACTAATAGGTAGTGGGGAAGGCATTATAACAACTCATGGATCAGCACATAGGGTGACCTATAAAACACACTCACCAGTAGGTTAACCAGTGCAAGATTATACTTGTCCCAGGGCACTGACTGGTCAAATTTTAAACCTCTCATGTTGTGTGGCTTCTACCGCTTCCCATGGGAGAGCCTAGTGTCAGCTAGGGCCATTGGAACAGCTGAGAGCCTCCAAAGTCAGCCCCCCAGGACTGGAGTAGGAGGGGATTAGGAGCAGGAGTAGGATTTCACTAGGATCTTTTCCATAGTGCTTGTGTGTAGCATAGAAGCTGCCTTCACATGAAAAATAATGAGGATCACAATTGTCAGCATATTGTTTTAAACCCACAAAAAGGTGCATGGGTGGTTAAGTTTCTACTTAACCTTAACTCGCTCACCCCATCACACACAACAGGAGCTGGTGGGGCAGCTGTAGACTGAAGTAATTTTCCGATCATAATTCCTATCAAATGTTTGCACAAGTGCAACTTTAACTTCCTGATTGGGCCTCGCACCAGGAGAGAAAGTGGTTTATGATCCCAGCCACCCGTGCTCTGATTGTTTCTGTAAAAAGAAAACATGGGTCAGTTCCTAACTGCCAGCTACAGTGAGATAGAATCTGAGTTCACGGGGTTTATGCTTACAGCATTCAGCAGACTGGCTGCTGGTAGTGCCAAACCTGTCTGTAGTAGGGTGCAGCAGTGCTGGTATTCCTGCTCATGCCTCAGTGCTATGTCCTTCCTAATAACAGGTAGAGAATCAGGCTGTTCCCTCCGCCCCCCCCCCCCCCCACCTTTGTCATTGTGCTGGCTAGGGCACATTGTAGGTTCCCCATTCTCTGTTTAATAGCAGCCTCCCCTAACCTAATCCCTGTGTCATGAGGCAGGTGTGGACACATTCCCTTTTCTCTCTGCACACTTGCATGGGCTGAAAGCTAGCTCCAGTTGGCAAGGCAAAGTAGTCTGGGGCAGGGGGACAAGGAGGAAGATTAAGGATTCTTGGCCCTTAAGTCCAGGGATCCTGATCTGGGAGGAGGTTTTCCAAGCCATAGAACAGGGACATCTGTGAATTTTGTTGGGGTGAGCATGAAAGAGTTTTGCAATTGATGGGAAGTGAAACTAAGGCCTCTCTTCCCTTCTCCACTCCTCACCATCCCCTATACACTTTACTGTATATGCAGAGGGAGGAGAGATTCCAGGACTCATTGAAAGGGGACTATCAACAATCCTCCAGTTGGGGATGGAGAAGAGAAGAGTATTGGAGGTCTGATGGGGGCTGGTCTTTGAGATATGCACATGCTACTCCTGGGGGAATTCACCAAACAACTGAAAATTCTGCATTAAAATTTAAAAATTCTGAACACAATATTTTAAATTTCTGCATAGTTTATTTGTCAAAATAACAGAATATAATAACTTCAGTTTGAATAATTCTGGTAATTTACCTCCAAGTACCTGTCAACCAGTATGACAATACAGACAACAACAACAAAATTTTCCCCAGGAGCACAGAGTTAAAGAAACCCCAATGACAACACAGTTCTAATTGGGCACTGCTAGAGGGAGCTGCATAGAGTCCCCAGAGACTAGACACCTGCATTTTCTCCAGCCCAGAGCTCAGGTGTAGGGCATTCCTGCTCTACACACCCACACTCCCATTTCCCCAGTGCCCAATCATGAAGCATCCCCAGAACCCAGACACCTGCACCCTCTTTCCCCCAAAGTCCAGCTGTAGAGTGTCCCCCTGGCCCAAACATTTACACCCACAGAGCTGGTAAATGTGTGGTGTTGCACTTCCTTTCCCTGTGCCAGAGCTGGGTCTCCCAGGACCTCTCCTGTCATCAGGAGAATCAGGATCAAGCTGGGTAGCTAAAACTTGCAAAGTCTTCATCGCAGCTGGACTTGGCACTTTGTTCATGATGAGCTGGGTTCTGCAGAGCCCAGCTGCCACTAGTGGCAGTCTGCAGCTCCAATTCTGTGTGGTAACATGGAATTCTTAAACTGAAAAAACAACAAATGGTCTGGTAACACTTTATAGACTAACAAAACATGTAGATGGTATCACGAGCTTTCGTGGGCATAGCCCTTCTTCAGATGACCAGAGTTTTGAGTTTAGGATGTGCAGTCCCAAAATAAATAGGGGAGAAGGAAGAGGGGGGAAGGAAAAGAAGGAAGGGGTCAGGAAACAAGGAGCAGAGGGTATGAAAATATCAAAGGGGAAAATAAGTAGAATTCTTAGGCTACGTCTACACAGCAACATTATTTTGGAATAACGGACATTATTCCAAAATAACCTTGTCCATGTCTACACTACAAGCAGTTATATATTGACATAATGTTGAAATAAAGTTGGGCTGGAGGACTTCTTACTCTGACTCCTATAACCCTCATTTTATGAGAAGTAAGCGAAGTCAGAGGAAGAGCGCTCTAACTCGGACTTCCTGATGTGTAGACAGAGCCCAAAGCTGAAATAAGCTATTTCATCTTAAGCTACACAATTGACGTAGCTCAGGTTGCACAGCTTATTTTGGCTTTAGCTCTGCTGTGTAGATGTGCCCTTAGTGCCTGTGACGGGGCCGCTCCACTGCCCCGCACTCCAGCTGTGCCATCCCCGGTGTCCTGGGGAGAAGCGGCTGCCCCACTCTGTCCCCGGCGGTGCTCCACCTGCTCCGCCACAGCTGGGGGGCCGGGAGAGGCAGCCCTGCGCCCCGCGCCAGAACCTGGCGGGACCCGAGGGGCAGGGGAAGACGAGACCGCGCATGCCCGGGATGGCCAGCGGGGCTGGCCCGGGCCAGAGGCAGCTGGGAATAGGAGAGGGGGAGTGGCCAAGGACGCTGACATGGTCCCCCCTCTCCTTCACGTTGGACGTACCGGCGGCGGGACATTTAAAAGAGGCGCCGCCGCCAGGAGAAGAGGGCGCCAAGAGGAGAGCAGAGGGGCAACCCTGAACCACAGTGAGCGCAGGGAATGTAGGAAGCGACCCAGGGCAGGGTAATTACCCCGGGGGGGGGGGTGGTTGGTGCGTTACGGGTCAGAACCCCCACCAACTGGAACTGGGACTCCGTCCCAGTCCTTAGGGCCCTGGGTCGGGGCTCGGAGTGAGGGAGGGCCCGAGCCCCCCTACCTTCCCCTGGTGGCTAGCCCAAAAGTCAGCCGGGAGGCGGACAATTCCAGGACGGTACGTCGTCAGACTGTCGGCGGCATGGGTGGCGGGGAGCACACAGAGAGGGTTTGGTGGGGAGCACACAGAGAGGGTTTGGACCGGTGTGACGCCGGGCAGGGCGTGGACTGTTGCACCCCCGGCAGGGTAGTCCACATGCCTTCTGACAGTGCCCTACAAATCCATAGATATCCACAGCACATTTGGCAGATGCAGATACCAATTTTGTATCTAGAACCCTGCAAATTTACAGATATCTGTTTTAGATCCACAGGTATCCACATCCACAGATGTGGATGTATATATGTGTGGCTCATTTTGGCAGATACAGATGCGGATGCTGACACAAATTTTGTATCTGCGCAGGGCTGAAGGAATTCTGCACAAATTCTGCATTGCCCAGTTGTGAAGAAATTCCCCAGGAGTAATGTGCTGAGCCAGGCTGTTTTCAGCAGATCTTGCCAAATAAGTAGTTGTTCAGTTCATTGGCTGGTCCAGTAAATCAATTCTGGTAGAATCAACCCCTAACACTGTGAGAAATTCTGGGAAATTGAGCTAGTTTAGTTTGGGGCATTTTTCCAAACACTATATTCATAAAATGGCCAGAGGAGGGCCCTGCCACATAACTTTTAGTCCAGAAGCTAGGGCACACATTCAGGGCATGGGTGATTCAAGTTTGATTCCCCACATTCCCTTTGACATGTGAGTGCTCTAATCACTGCGCTACACCATCATTCTCACACACTTTTCTTAGCTCAGTAACTACCAATTGTCTTTCATAGTGACAATTCATAGTCATTTGTAATGATAATTAATTATTATTGGGAGCAAAAGAGTGTGTGGATGACCCTAGTCCATGTTAGGTCACACACAGGAGGCCCAAGATTAAGTTTCTGTGCCAATATTTAATTATTTACAGAACAAGAGCTATTGAAAGGCACCCACCCCCTCAGAACAGCTCGTTGTCAGAGAACTCTTCTGTAATTCTCTAGAGACAGAGTGGAGAATTGAACCTGTGTCACCCACATGCTGGATGAGTATATACTAAACCTGCCTTCACTTTCTTCTGCTACTTCTTTTCTTGCTGGTTTGTGAGTGATGTCTAAATTCCTCTCCCACAAATTTTTGGTCCATATGGTAAATTCATCTAAAAGTCACAAATAGTTTTGAGTTGACTCAAATTGCACCTTTCACGACATGAATTATTTTCTTTAAAAATGTCACCCAGCTCTAATCATTGTGACCAGCTCACCAGAGGCAGCCCATACATATAAAAACTAGACAAAACACTGATTTATATACAATCAGTTGGAACTGTGGGATAGAACTGGAAACATCTTTGTTAACATTTTTAGGGACACATCGTCATCCTAGTCCCATCAAATGATTTTGCTGCATGTGTTTGTGGGTGTGGTGGTGGTGGGAGGGACAGATTTGTTTGGAGCAGTTTTTCTGTGTGGCTAGGCCACATTTCCCATGCACTGTCTCATTTCATTCTGTCGTCTTGAACAAGGAAAGTCCCAGAGAAGCACATACGTCCTCCAAATACCAAAAGGCCCAAGCATCCTTTGCTATTGTTTAAAAAAACCCTTCTTATCAGCTTTAAAATACTCAGTGGAAGTTCTTTGTAACTTAGAAGTGAGATTGCTCAACAGACATGTGGGAGTATGAGCAGCTTCCAAACAAAGCTGTGTCTCTTTAAATCAGAAGGTAACTTAGTAAAGAGGGGTGTGTTCTTGCTCTCAGCAACTTGCCAGCAAGTAGTATCTGTCTCTGAGACACAGCCAGCTGCCTGCCTAAGCCAAATGTTGTAACCATCCACCTGTCTCCCAAACTGACATTTTCTGAAGGAAGCATCCGTCTCCCACTCAGATCATTGTGACATCCTGAACCGAGGAGGCAGAGCGCCATTCACTAAGAAACAACACAGGATGAAGGGGATGGAGCAGCAGCTCTGAGTTCAGCTGAAGACAACACAGGACAATGGGAATTTTCCTGTCTGGGGATCACAGGCTGCTCCTTGGGCTTTGGAACTCTCTGTGGCATAGGTTTCAGAGTGAAAAATCTTGGGCTAGACGATTGGATGAAATCAACTTGCTGCAGCAGAAAAGGTAAGTCCCAGCCTCGCAGCTCCCTCCTACTTTTCCTTCAATCCCTTCTCTCTCATGTCATTCCTTCTGGGGCTTTTCCTGCAGCTGGTAAATGAAGAAAGGGCTTTGAGTATTTGTCTATGTCCTGGCTCTCTCCCCTCCAGACAGGCAATCCTGTCATTTCACATTAACAAGGCAACTGTGCAAAACACTGTCACTAGATCCCCAAGGGTTAAAAAAACCCTTCTTATCAGCTTTAAAATACTCAGTGGAAGTTCTTTGTAACTTAGAAGTGAGATTGCACTGGTTGTAGTTTTCACCTACTTTCTGCACCTGCCTGGGAGGCAAAAAATAATCTTAATCTCCAGCCAGCAGAGAGGCACTTCTGTCTTTTCTGTCTTTTCCTGTGTCCCTGTCTTTAGGGCAACCATGCCACTTGAGATGCTAATCAGCAGACTTTAAATAAATCTACCCCACACAGGTGTGCACTTCGAAGTGAGACCCCTACATTGGTCCAGTCAGAGGGGGCAAATGTTGATGGGGGTCCTGTCCTAGCTATGATGTTCTGTGTCTCACGTGAACAGTGCTCTGCCCCTTATCAGGGTGGCATGATGGTGCCTCGGGAGAGATGGGGCAGACCCACAACTAATGCTCACCTCCTCGTGAAATATGTTTATGGCAAGGGGCACAATGACCTCTTGCCACTTTGGTCTCAGTCTCCAGAAATGCCTCTTCCTCTCCACAAGTGCTCAGGAAGCAAAGGGCACTGCTGCTGGCCTGGGTCAGCCACAGAGCAATAAGGAGGTCTCTGCAGTGAGACATTAGGAGCAACCCATGTCCTGAGCATGCTGCTTTCTGCTGCCTCATCCTCACAGACCTCCCTTTCCTAACTGGACTGTGAAGGGCTGGCAGCAAGTTGTGTCCTTCAGGTTCACTTGGAGGGCTGAGTCCTAAGAACTGTGGCTTTCAGGGATGTATCCTAGTCCTCTCTCCCCTCTCGGAGTCATGGGGCTCTCACTTGACTTCAGCTGTTCTTCAATCAGTATCATTATCAGCCTTCAGGAGTGGGGTGGCACTAGGGCTGCCCCCACAGCCGGTATCTGAGAATGGGAGGTGCCTGGTGTGGGCCTGCTGTCCTCACAATTCAGAAGGGTCTTTCTGAGTGTGGTGGTGGTATGGCAGTGGGAGCAGAGAAAACTCTCCTCCCAGACAGAGCCCACGAACAAAGAACCTCCATAATCCTAAGCACAGTAGACAGAAAGGATTGTCCACATGCACACCAATTAGGGAAGTCTGACTATTATGCCAGGGATTCTGGGACACAGTTGTAAGCAACAGATTAGCTATTGTGGTGCTGACTTCCTGTGGTTGGACACATTTGGCCTGAGGACTAGATTGATTAGCGATCCAAGATGCTGTAGCAAATCTTATGAGATGCTTAATTCAATTATACCTATTTCTTGTACAAAGCTTTTTATCGGTACATCTCAAGGTGCTTTACAGAGATGGTCATTATTCCTATTTTACAGATGGGGAAGCAAGCGCAGAGACAGGAAATGATTTGCCCAATGTCACCCAGAAGGCCAGGGACAAAGATTGGCCTAGAACCCAAGTCCCTGCAATCCCAGTGCTGCGTGCTACTGGCCTACCCTGCACTGTTATAGCAGGTTCCATCAGAGGATGGCTAAGCGCTTCTCAAATGTTAACAAATTAATCCTTGGATAAACATCATTATCTATGTTTTGCAGATAGGGAAGCTAAAGCACAGAGAGGTTAAAGCCCAAATCCTCAAAGGTAGAGGCTCCTATTTCCATTGATTTCAATGGCAGTTAGGTGCCTAAATGCCTTTGAGAAGTTGGACTAAGTCACTTGCACAGTGACACAGCCAAGAGAGCACCTGGAAATCTTGCTTCTGATTCCCCTGCTTTAACCACTGGACCAGGGATGGGACAACTCAGGCCTGGGGGCCAGATGCAGCCCTTGGCTTGCCTGGATCTGGACCCTAAGGCTCAGGGCTCCCCCCTCCAGCATTGGCGGGCCTGCTTTGGCTCTCCAGCCCTCCCACTGCCCCTCACAGGCATGGAGTACACAAAATCTATTAGTCTGGACCTCCCTAGAATCCAGTGTGGGAGGGGAAAGTGGGGAGTGTCTTTCTCCTTCTCTGTTGGGGGCCACTTCTCACTTGTGTGCTGTCCCTGACTGATTTTTCTGTGGGCCAGCAGCCCCCGACCCACAAAAGGTTCCCCACCCCTGCACTAAACAATGTACTTTATTGCTGATTTAATATATTGTTAAATGAGTATAATTGTGCAATGGTGGCCAAAACCAGCAAAAATGGTTGTTAGGAAAGGTAATGAATGTGGGAATGAATGTCTCTAAAATTACTGCATTGCTGTTATAGAAATCAATGGGCACCATCTGTTGTAATGATGCATTCAATATCAAAAAGGAGATAACAGAAAATGAAGGGGCTTGGAGGTGGATGACAAAATGATTTCAAGTCATAAAGAGACTGATAATGAGGAGAGACTAAAAAGACTGAAATTGTCTAGTGTAGTGATGAGCGGTATAAGAAGAGACATGAAAGGGGTTTACAACACAGTGAATGGGATAGAGAAGGTAAAATGAATATTCCTGTTTACCTCTTCTCATAGTACAAGACAAAGAGATGTTCAATATAATAGAAAAGCAATACATTTGAAACTAATTAAAGGAAGTAGTTTGTTTTGCAATGCAAAATTAACTTGTGGAACTTGTTGCCAGTAGGTGTGACTAAGGTCCAGAATGTGGCATGATCCAAAAAAAAGGATTAGATGCATCCATGAGAATGAAAACAAGAGATATAAATAATATGCAAAAGATACAAATCCTCATGCTTTACAAGATAAGCCAGTCAGTAAGGCCCAGATCATCCAATGTGTTTTGACACCTAAGCTCATAAACTAATTTTGATGATCTGGGCATAGTTGTCTCCGATTCAGAAGAAACCTGTCCTTAGGACATGCTCTTACTGAATGGGTCTCTTCCACCTTCCTCTGACACGTGGTATTGGCCACAACCAATGACAGAATACTGGACTAGACGTACCACTGTTGTGATCCAGTATGGGAATGCCTATGTTACTGTATATATGATACAGTAACCTGATAGATGAACAGCCACATGCCTGCAGTGGGATGTATATACCTCACATTGTGTCAGCCCTGAGTGGTGATCTGGAAATCAGAAATGTTCCTAGGGGAATTGGCATTTCATGTAGAACTGGCTGGTGCATTCTTCTGGATGATCGCATAGATTGGTGATTGTGGAATAGCACACTCTGGCATACTGCCATGTTGCTGGCCTGTTAACATAGCAGTGATGATTGTGAACCTCCCAGACATGACTGATGCTTAAGAGTTGTGTTTTAAGACTTCTTTATCTTTATCTCAGGTTTTATTGTATAACTCAAACAGCCCATAGCCATTTTATTTTTATGAGCTAAATTCTAACCTCATTGACATTATCCAACCTCAGTGAGGTTGTATGAGTGTAAATAAGGCTAGAATTTGGCTCTGTGGCCTAAAGTCACTTCAGCAGAATAAGAGCAGGGATGAATTAGATGCTGTTTTTCAGAGGAATTCACCACTCCTGGCTCCCACTAACTTCAAATGGTGTTGACAAGGTTCAGTACTTTGGCAAGTCATCAGGCCCTGTGGGCTTATCTGGTGCCATCTCACCAGCACTGCTCTGGAAGAGGCCCATGCCCCATACTGATGTTAGCCTGGGGCCCTTCAAGAAGAACATCACTATGCAGGTGTATACAAGACCCTGTCTGTTGGGGTCAAAGATCTATTTAAAAAAATCACAGACATTAGATATGAAAATATCATAATCTTACAGTCCATCAACCTGCCAGTGCTGGAGTGTTCTCAATAATACACTTCTCAAAGCATTCAGCACATCTGATGTTTAATACTGAGATTTATTAGGCTGTTGAATAGTCTTCTGAGTGGAGTGGTAGAAGGCCTTTCTCTTGAGTCCTTTTAAATTGGAATGTATAATATGCTGCCATCCAGTTGTAATGTATTATAAAGGGTAGTCCTGAACTAGTCTGGTGAGGAAAGAACAAAATGTACCTCAGTGGGAATTAGAGAATGGACTGTGAGTGCTATTTTTGTAATGTTCCTTTTTATACTTTTTCCTCCTTGAAATTATTTTCAAACAGGATGCATCTGAAGTAGTAAATAAAGGTCACACTGGTGTTAAGTTAGGTATGCGTCTACTCTGAGGAATGTACTGATTTCTAACAGAGCTCAAGTTGCATGATATCTGCTAATGATGAGTAAGTAGCTAAAAAGTTCAATTTTTTTAGGAGGAGCTCCCCAAAGTTTGAATGTTTGGCTTAACTTTCTTGAGGTTGCAAATCTGACTGGAAAATTTCAGGTGCGAACAACCTTACCCTCAAGAATTCAAGAGAGGCAGTGCTGCCTAGTACTTAGTGCAGGAATTGACACTCAGGAGTCCTGCATCCTTTTTTCCCCCACTCTTTCAATGTCTGTGAAAATTTCATCTCACCCTTGCAACTCTGTGTCTCAGTTTCCCCATCTGTATAGTGACAGTAATAGCAACCCCATTTTTGTAAAGTGCTTGTGATCCCCAGGAATGTCAGCATGTCATTTCCCTCTTATTGTTAGATAGTTAACAGTTTGTTTTCGGTTGGTGTGACAGTGGGGATTGTATTCACTCTGTTCACTTGTCATTTTGTATGTGATTCCTACTGTCCTGTGCTGCTCTGTTGTAACTGTGTGTGTGCCTCAGTTTCCCTGGGCACTGCACCCATAGCAGGCTGGGGATGGGAGTTTTGGGTGTAACTCTCTCTGAGCCCCAGCTGGGCACATACACAACAATAGCTCAGGCTCTCTTGTAACCTGAACTTAGGTGGGGTGGGGGGTGTGCAACCAGATAACACCTTTTAGCCTGGAAGCTGGACAAAGGAGGAGGCAGGGCTGCCTGGAGGGCAGGGACCCCTTGTGGAGTGTGTGAGGGAGTCTCAGCTACCTTAGGATGCAGGGAAGGGGCCCAGGGCCCTAGTTCTGGGCCCCCCACTCCCGAAAATGGATTGTATTGACTGCTCCTGGTTCCTTCAATTTAACTTTGTTTTCTAAACTGAGTTAGTGCTTACTGTCAAATCTCCTGAAGCTTTGTATGTGCATAGTAGATAGCCCTTGCCATCCAAAGATCTCAACACAATTTACAAATACTAGCAAATTACATTTTGCAACAGTTATTTCCATTTTACAGTAAAGAAATAGAGCCATAGTGAGGCTAAGGCCTACATTTTCATACATGTTTGCTAACTTTGGCAGCCTGAGTAGCAATTAAGGGTCAGATATTAATATGTGTTTGATAATTATCCAACCTTCAAAAGAAAGACAGCTGGCAGTGGAACGGTCTGCTGAAATGGGGACAATATTGGACATGCACTACACAAGGAGGGGCACAGTCAGTGATTCACAGATTACAAAACCAAAAAGGAATCTAGATTGTGATTGTCTAATCTGATTTTGGCTACGTCTAGACTGCCCCCTCTTGCACAAGAAAATATGTAAATGAGATGAAGTGGTGAATATCTCCGTGTCTCATTTGCACACTTAATGAGCCGCCATTTTTGCACAAAAAACCCCTCTTCTGCAAGAGCCGTTCTGACGCATTTTTTCCAGGAAGAATGGCTCTTGCACAAGAAGGGGGTTTTGCGCAAAAATGGCAGCTCATTAAGTATGCAAATGACACACGGCGATATTCACCACTTTACCTCATTTGCATATTTACTTGCACAAGAGGGGGCAGTCTAGATGTAGCCCTCCTGTCTAACACAGACTATAAAACTGCCCCCAAATAATTACTAGAGCAGAACTTTAGACGAAAACATTTAGAAGTTGATTTAAAAGTTGAAAGTGAAGATTCTAATAGTTAATTACTCTTGCTTTTAATAAATTACACTTTATTTCCAGTCTGAATTTGTTTAAATTTCAACTGCCAAACACTGGATCATGTTATTCCTTTCTCTGCTTGACCCCATATAGATCTGTAGCCTGCAATCAAGTCGCCCCTTAAATTTGTTTTTGAAGCTAAATCATGTGAGCTCTTTTGAGTGTTATAAGGCAGGTTTTTCCATCCCTTATTCATTGTTGTGACTTATGTTTGAGCCCTCTGTAATTTATCTACATCCATCTTGATCTATAGGTACCAGAACTGGACACAACATTCCAGCAGCCAATGTACCAGTGCCAAATATAGAGATAACTACGACCCTACTCAGGATTCCCCTTTAAATGCAACCCAGGATCACATTATCTCTTTTGGCCATGGCATGACACCGGGAGCTCATATTCAACTGATTATCCACCCCATACCCCAAATCTTTTTCATAGTCACTGCTTCCCAGCAGAGTCCCTGATTCTGCAATTATGGCCTACATTCTTTGTTCCTAGGGGTATACATTTACATTTATTGGTATTAAAACATGTACTGGTTGCATGCCTCTAGTTTACCAAGTGATCCAGATTGCTGTGAATCACTGGCTTGTCCTTGTTCATTATTTACCGCTCCAATAAATTTTGCACATAACACAAAAATTTGAGATGGTTTTATGTTTTCTTTGCAATCATAGATAAAATGTTAAATGACATTGGGCCAAAACCGATCCCTATGGGACTCCCTTGGAAACACACCCACTTGATGACAATTAGCAGTTTACACTTAGCTTTTCATGTGTTTAATGAGTGCCATGTTAATTTTATAAAATTATAGTTTTTTTTTAATCGGAATGTCAAAGTATCAAGTTAAATGCCTTAAAGAAACCTAATTAAATTACATCAATACTATTATCTCTTTCAACAAAACCTGTAATCTTATAAAATAAATTAAGTTAGGATCTGTTTTCCAAAATCCCATATTTACTGCTGATTCAAAAAGGCCTGGGGCTCCCAGCCACCACTGCCACTACTAGGGTTGCCAGGTGTCCGGTATTGACTCGGACAGTCTGGTATTTTCACCTCCTGTCCTGTAAAAAAAATTCAGAAAATACTGGACACCTAAAATGTCTGGTATTTTCTGATTTTTTTTCCCTGCCAGGAGGTGAAAATACCAGACACCTGGCAACCCTACACACACTCAGCAACTAGGCCCAGCCCCTGCCTCTCCCCCCGGGTCCCTGGACCCACCGCTTACCTGGCTCAGATCAAGAAAACAAGATGGCCGCCAGCAAAAATCCCAAAGACTTTTCTTAAAGGGGCCATGCTGTTTTAATGCTGTTTTATTTTTTTTATGAATAACTCTCGGGGTCCTTTTTTTGGGGGGGGGGGTTCGGTATTTTTGGTTAAACCATCTGGCAACCCTAGCCACTACTGCTAGTGTGGCAGTAGCCTGAGCCCCGCACAGCATGCTCTGGGCATCACTAAGGACTAGTGTAGGAGGGAGCATGGTGTGGCCTTGGTGGGGCTGATGGCTGGCTACCCCAGCTTTATTCCTTCCATCCAAGGCCCCACCCCTTCCAGGAGCATGGAGCCACTTTTCCACCTTGTCCAGGGGCCTGGTGGCTCTGTCTGCCCCCCTGATTACAGTAGAACATCAGAGTTATGAACACCAAAGTTATAAACAGACTGGTCAACCACACATCTCATTTGGAACCAGGAGTAAGCAATTAGGGAACACAGGCCCAAAAAACCAAAACATAAAAATACACAAAAAACAAAAGTACAGTACTGTGTTAAATGTAAACTGCTAAAAAAAAGATGAAAGTTTAATATTTGACAAGGTAAGGAAACTGTTTCTGTGCTTGTTTCATTTTAATTAAGTTGATTAAGAGCAAATTTTTTCTTTCAGTCTTCTGGAACTTGCCCAGTGTTCTGAGACTTATAGAAAATCTACATTAGTAGACAGTGAGCTCCTCCGCCAGATCTTTTAAAACTGTTGGATGCCAATTTCTGGACCAGCTGATTGTAAAATGTCTAACATTAGCAGCATCTGTGTAACATCTTCCACAGTTACCAGTGGAATGGGAAGAGTTATCACCATATAATAAAACTGTCATCTGTATTTCCCCAAATACAGAATAGAAATATTTATTGAACACTTCCACCTTTTTAGCATTCGTATAGCTAATTCTACTATTTCTAGTTAGTAATGGACTAATACCATTGCCATGATTGTTTTTGTTTCTAACATTTTTTAAAAGTCCTTTTTGTTCTTACCGCTTTTGTACATAAATTTTCCGTGAGATGCTTTGCTTCCCTTATCAATTTTCTACAATATCTAACTTCTGATTTATATCCATTACTATCATCTTCCCCTTTCTTCAATTTGTTATGTATTATTTTTATAGCAGCCTTCAAACCCCTCTAAACAAGATTGCTTTTTAATCAGCATGGCTTTCTTCCTTACTTGTGGGATTGTGGCTTTTGAGCATCTAATAAGGTGATGACTTCCCATTATCATTACATTTTTTCTGATTTAATTCTTCCTCCCAAATGATTTAACTCATACAGCCTCTCCCTGAGTTACGAACGAGTTTCGAACCAAACACTTGGCCGTAACTCGAAGTGTTTGTAACTCGGACCCCATTGAGTTACATGGCGACCACGCTGCTCATAAGCGCAGATCGCGTTCGTAACTCGGGGACTGCATTTATGCCCGCTTCAGTCGTAAATGCGAATGGTCGTAACTCGACCGTTCGCAACTCGGGGACCGGCTGTACTTGTTTTCAGCTTTGTGGAACTGGTCCTATTAAAATACTGAGTATATATATTACTAGTCAGGACTTTATTCTGCTTGCACATTACCAATGTATAAACACCTTAGATAGTAACAAGATTTCCAGCAAGGATATATAAGAGTTCAGAGCAAGGGGCTAACCCAGGAGTGCTGAATCTTAAATTCTGTTTCCAGCCCTGCCATTGAATTAATTAATAACCTTGGCCAGGCCACTTAATCTCTCTGATTCAGTTTCCCTCTCAATAAAATGGAGATAATACTACTCAGGGTGTTGTGTCACCCAGTTTGACCCGAGAAATTTCCAGAAGATCCTTGGATGTAGAGTGCTATATAAAGATGAAATATTTACTTTTATGACTTTTTGCTCATGGTCCCTCCTTTAGTATGGTGTTATAAAAATACCTAAATTATTTTACTACATCATACAGCAAGAGACTTCTCAAACCACCAGGTTTACATTCAAATCTGAATCTAAAAATTTGAGGCTTGGGGGAGAATTTGCATAATGGACTGGTCAGATCAGTGGAGGATTTAGAATTAGTGGGGACTTGTACTCAGCTTCCTTTTTGCCCTGCACCCTGGGGACCCAGTCAAGAAAAAGAACATTCTCTTATCACCTCTTCCATCCCCATTCTTCATTATTTTTTCCTTCCTCCTATATTGTAATAGGAAGTACATTAAAAAACCTTCATTGTTTTTGTAGGTTTTTTTACCCTCCATAGGCCACTTAAAAACAGTTTAGGGTCTTGATAGACTACTAAATGATCTTTCCAAATGGTTATACCAGTAGCTAACTATTGTAAAGTGCTTTGGATTAGAGTGCTTTTTAATAAGAAAAACTAAATAACCTTTCTTCAATCCACCTGAATGGAGTTCTTGGACCACAATTTGAGAACTTTGGGTCTAGAAAACAGCTTGGCTATGTTGTCTACACTGGCAGGTTCTTGCGCAAGAACCCGCAGAGCGTCCAAACTGCCCGCCCGCTCTTGCGCAAGAAAATTAACAGTATGGCGTCAGAAGACAGGGCTTCTTGAGCAAGAGCTACACTCTTTTCTAACAAGTATAAGCCCTCTTGCACAAGAGGGCAGTGTGGATGCGCGGCAGGGGCTCCTCGCACAAAAAAGTCCTATGGCTAAATGGCCATCAGAGCTTTCTTGTGCAAGAGAATGTCCACACTGCCATGGATGCTCTTGTGCAAAAGCACACGGCAGTGTGGATGTGTTCTTGCACAAGAGTTCTTGCACAAGACCCCTTGCGCAAGATGTTCTTGTGCAAGAACCCGCCAGTGTAGACATAGACCTTGTATTTGCATGCACTTATGTGAATAATGTGTAAAAATAAAAAAAATAGATGATGTGCATCAATTATCAGCCTGATAGAACAACATGCATGAGAATTGTCTTTGGACTAATAAGCAATTGATCAAAATCACATTCTCTGATCTCGCTGGCCAATTGCAGGCTCTCAGCTGGTCCCTTGCCTCAGGAGCAACCTGCATTCTGGTTACTGACTACTTACATCACCAGCCAGTGGGGTATAATCAGCTGCCTATGTCCCTAGGCCACCTCCCTCATAGCCCTAGCACCTCCTTATCCCTTCCAGCAAGGCCCACGGTCTAGCAATGGTCAGCCAAGGGCCCCATTAGCCCAACTTCCCTCCTCAGCACTGGTCTAACTAGGTACTTCTGTGGCAGTCCATCCTTCTCCCTTGAATATCAGAAGAGAATAATCTCTGCTCAGCAGCCCCTTATAACTGGGCTGCTTCCACAAGCCTTCCCCTGATTGGCTCCTAATGAGCGCTCTTCTCATTGGCTAGGGTTTCTGTGCAGCCTCGGGAAGGCTGCTTTCCCCCCTCTTTACCTTGTGTGGGGCAATGGTTCCACTGCACCACCCCTCACAGCCCACCCACCCTGCCCCTTCTGCTGTTTCGGGCTCATCCCCAAAGCCCCTCATAGCCCACTCTGCCCCTCCCTTCTGAGGGCCCAGTGGGAAGCCAGTCTTGCCCTGACCCAGGATTATATAGGAGGCAGCTTGAAAGCGCGAGCCCTTGGGCATCTGTGTTCCTTGGTGCAACAGGAGTAAAATTTCCACTGCTGCCACTTTTGAAGTGCCAGAAGCAAGGAGAGGGTGAGGGACACTGCCCTGTGCAAGCACTGACTCACTGACCAAGAGGAACCAGGCACCACCTGGGCTGGGAGAGACCAGAGATAAGCACAAAAAGGGGCAGCCCCAGCCCAAGCTGAACTACCCCAGGTTCCTGCCCGGGCCGGCCTCTCCCTGGCTGGCTCTTCTTTCTGGGGTCCTGAAGCATCTCTAACTGACCCTTTCCTTTCTGTGTGAGGAAAAGTCCGTTAAGTCAAGTTCAGACAGGGCAGGCATGTTCTAGTGTCTATGAGCTAAATGTTCCTTAGCGGGCCATTCAGCTTCACTATCAACTTGTTCCTTGCCCTCATGTGCACACTAAATACCTTGTGGGCATTACCACAAGAACAACCATTAGGACATACAGCACAAAGCCGGGAAATGAGGCATTTGTTTTCATTGCTTTTCCGCCCTGTCACTGGGGGCCCAGTGTAACAGCACTGTTTGTTTCTTGGTAAATCCACCCCTGGGTCAGATTCAGCCCATTTCTATTTATAATGGATGAAATCAAAGGTGCAAAAGCCTTATAGGCTATTTGGTCCATTCTGTTTCCTCAGAGCTAATACAAGGTAGTGTTCCCAAGGCTTTGCTTAGACTAGAGAGAAAGGATGGTTTAGTGGTTATGGTGCTAGTTCAGTCCTTGCAAGCGTCAGATTCAATCCCCTTGCTCCACCAGGCCTCTTGTAAGATCCTAGGCATGTCTTCTCTGTGCCTGAGTTCCTCCTCAGGGCATGGTGTGAGGAGACTGGTAATGGGGGCCATGTAAGTATCTCACATAAATGACGGTAGGTTGTCTCAAGTAATGGGACATCCACCATTTCCCTGGACTTGCTACTATGCAATTAAATAGCCCCTGGTTTAAAACTCTTTTTCTGATCTCTTCTAGAAGTTTTCAAGTAACTCCAAATCCTGCAAAGGTTGGTTGGGGTATGATGACTTTTTGGATTGCTGGTAAAAATCACAAAGGACACTTGAAGCAGGTGGTTTTCATATCAGCAGATGTGTGAAGAGGTTAGTGGGATGGAATTTGGCACTGTCATCTTTTTGCTTATGCTGTGTTGCCAGCTTTTGTGACTTTATTGTGCATTTCACAATATTTGGTGTTTTTCAAGTCCCAGCTGCTGGAGTCGTACGGCTGCATTGAGAATCTCAGCTTTCATTTAGAAACAAAAGAAAAATTTGGAAATGGGAACTGAGTGCATTCTAACAGTTCAAAAAGCAGAAAGTAAATAAAAGTGTGTATTATTTTAAAGCCAATCTCATTATTTTTCAGTCATACTATTGATTTCTGAATGACTGAGGCTGGTAACTGCTTATGGCTCCATTCTGCAGGTGAGGACATTGAAAAAGCAAGATTAGGACACTGGCAGGTGTATTGTGCATTCTACTTTGTTATTCAGGAGTCAGTAAGGTGAAGTCTACATGGAGAAATGATCAGAATAGCTATTGCAGAATAAGCTATTTGAATTTTGCAGTAGCTAATCTGGTCAGTTGCCCATTAGACAAGCCTTATGTTGTGTGGGAGTATTGTACTCTGGTATCCTTGGTGGTGTGCCAACTGAATTACAAGAGCTCATTCAGAATGAACTGCAGCAAGTCAGTTGAAAGGTGTTAGCATAGCAAGAAGTGGCTTGTGGTGGCCAGACACATTGATGCTGAAATGAATGTAGGGAGTTCTTAGCTTGTGAAGGATATGCCTGCACCAGAATGCTTGGATCACTGTTAGATAGATCTTGGCAGAGAATCCAGATGGACTTTGCAGAACCATTTCACAAAGAAGTGTTCCTTGTTGTAAATTATGGCTTTGCTTTGCTGCTCTATGCAGTCATTCGGATTATGAAATTAGCAAGTGCTCTTGCCTCTGTACAAGCCTTCATGGAATTCTTTCTTCATTGGGCACTAACAGAACTGTTACAGATAGTGATCTGCTTTTGCTGCAGCAGAAATTTTGGGGAAAAAATCTCTAAATTACCATGAATGCAGCATATCTGTTCTGCACTCCATTGTGGGTTATCCCAAAACTTGCATCTTTTTAACCTAATGATTTCTGCAGATTAAGCTCAACAATACCCTCTGCAACACAGATTTCATTCTTACTTTTTTTTAATCATATGGTCCTTCTGCCTGGGGCTGTGACCTCCAGGAGGCTCACAAATAGGCATCAGTAGATTGTGAATACTTATCTTGCTCATATTGCTAAATAAAAGGGGATCCCATCTGGTTCCTATCTAGGTTGGATGGAAAAAGTGGGATCCTAGAATGTGCTCACTGTGCTACTTTTCAGTGTGGTGGTGTAACAGCAATGCAAAGATTGACTTGGTCAAGGTGGCCTGGCCAGGAACTTCCTGGTCTAGGAGAAGCTAAGTTGGTGGCACATAAGGCCCAGGTTAGCTTTTTGACTAGGTTTTAGGGCTCAGTGGCTCAGTTCTAGAATGCTCTAATACAGAAGTAAACAGAGGCTGCTGGATTCCAGTTTCAAGCTACAAAGATCAGTTTAGGCATGTGACTGCGTGAGCTCCGTAGCTACTTTCCCCAAGAAAATATTTGAACAGCAGCAGCAGAAAGGTGGCAGCCATTTTTGCTTTTACTGGCTCCCCATGGCTAGTCAGAGGAGTGTAAAAGAGTGATAATAGCAAGGAAACATGGAGCACAATGCCTGGGCTCTTTCTTGCTGCCACGGCTAGGTGAGGACTAGGGTTGCCAGATGGCTGAAACAAAAATACCGAACCTCCCCCCCCCCCCCAAAAAAAAAAACCACCGGGAAAACATTTTGTTGAAGGAAAAAAAGGGGGGAGGAACCAAAGTTGTTGAGCAACTCCAAGAACCTGAACCTGCATCACTGCTAGGGATTACCAGGTAGTCATTTAAAAAAACAACAACAAAAAAACGGACACGCTTCATGGGGTGGAGGGGGGAGGGAGGGCTGGCCAGGAACGGAGCAGTGCTGGGAAGGGGGGGGGGGCAACGGGAAGCAGGACTGGTTGGGGTGGCCGGGAGGAAGGGGGGGTGGGAAGCAGAGCTGGCGGGGGGGGGGGGGTTCAGCGGCGCTGGCCGGGGGAGATCAGGAAGAGGAACGGGCCACCAGGAAGCACAGCTGGGGGTGGATTGGGAGCCGCGGGGATGGCCGGGAGGAAGGGGGGGCGGGAAGCAGAGCTGGCGGGGCGGGGGTGCAGCAGCGCTGGCTGGAGAGATCAGGAAGAGGAACGGGTCGGTGGGAAGCAGAGCTGGGGGCGGTGCAGGGGGGCTGGCCGGGGAAGATCAGGAGGGGAAGGGGGGGAGAACCGGTCGGTGACCTGGGCACTTGCTGCCTGTCCCGCGCAGGCTCCTGGTGACGCACGAGGCTTCCCCTCCTCCTCACACTCAACAGACTGAGGGCTCCCGGCGCAATCGCGGGCCCGCCTCCCAGCTGGGACTCCCAGCCGCTCTCCCCGCCCCCGCCAGGCTTCCGTCCGGTGCGCAGCTGGAAAAAGCACATGTCCGGTATTTTCTGATTTTTTTTACCAGACAGAGCGCGCAAATATCCGACTGTCCGGTACAATACCGGACACCTGGCAACCCTAGCACTGAGGACTGGGAGGAGGGGGTAGGAGCAGCCTTTCCCCGCACCTGTCACAACAGCAGGAGTGTCCCTGGGAAAAAAGAGCTAGTTGCAAAGAACGCAATAGTGGCACTTATATGTTGTTTTTAATCTGGGATCCTAAAGTGCTTTACATGGCACATCATTATCCCCATTTGGGTAAAGGGAAACACAAAGCCATTAGAGCTTGCCACAGAAACCCAGGTTTCCAGAATTAGTCCAGTGCCCTTCTCCCTGCATTATGGTGCCAAAACTCTGGGGCAGAGACTGAGGGCCAAAAGGTGATGTGAGACTCCTCAGTTGGCCCAGCAGGTGTTTGATGTGGCTGCTCTGGCCCATTCCAGGGTATTTGATAATCTGCTAACCTCTTTGACCTGCACCAGGGATCGCCTGTTTAGGTGCTTTGACTGGGGCTGAGAGGTGACATAGTGCAGTGACTGAGCATATGAACAGTGTGACCTGCTCTGCATGGGCACCATGGAGAGAATGTGAGTTCTGAATGCCCTTTGTTGTGCTCTGCAGCTGGTCTGAGCCAGCTCTACACCTTTATGCAAGCCCCAGACAGAGCCACAGAATACTTGTGTTCACAGCCCCTGTGTCCCTGGTGCATTTGCTGAGCAGCACTCTAATGGCAGAGTGGCACATGCATGAAACCCAACACAAATGAACTTGGGGCCCTGGCAAAGATGCTGTATTGTGGGGGTGGTGTCAATGGTGAGGAACAAAACAACAAACACCCACCCCTCTGCTGCTTTATCATGCGGGATTGAGTCATGCATAGCTGTAAAAATGAAAGGGGGGAACTGCTCCAAAAGAAATGTTAAACTGAGCTCTTTCACCCAGGATTTTTCAAACAGTAGAACAACCATAGAGTTCAGAAGAGCCAGTTCTGATGAAAACTCATGAACCTGTTTCAAAGTGATGCATGCATTTTCCAGTACAATTGCTAATACCGATTCTGGGAGTTTGGCATATGGTCTGAAAGCAAGCAAGCAGGGTTGTTTCCTAGACAGTGCAGTTTAGTTCAAATAGCACAGGGTAGGAATTCCTTAATTCTAATCCCAGTTTTGCAACTGATTCAATCACTGTGTGGCCTTGGGTGTGTCAGGTCACTATATGTGGTGGTATTATACTTCTTTCGAACCCAAATGCCTCAGTTTCCCCCTCTGTAAAAGAGGTATGATATTTACTTTATGAGGATTAAGCAACATAAGGTTGTAGAGCCTTTTGGACCTGTCAGGCACCATTGTTGGATTATGGCTCCGGCAAACACAAATGAACATGCTGGAATCCAGGGGAATCTGAGACTTATCTGGGCTTGAAATGAAATCTGAATGTAGAAAAAGCAGGTTCACTTCAATCTGAAGATATTTGAATATTGGAGGCTGTGCATCAGTTCTGCTGAAAACGCTTTAAACCCAGTTGAAGCAGAACCTGAAGAATTCCTGCAACCTTGGCATGACCGGCTCTTACTGAACATGAATCATTTGAGGCATGACCAAATGCTGCATGTGAACTAGGTTTCCACCTAAGGTAAATAAAGCAACAGGTGAAACAGATTTGTTATAAGTACTGGAGCTTGGTGCCACAGTTTTCCTGCCAGTGGTAACAGGGTAAGTGCATGTGGCAAAATTTCTGAGAAAGAGAGGACAAAGACTTGTAATATGATTTTTACCATAGATACTATGTCAGTGGCACAGTGACTTTGCTGGCAACAGCTGTTTTTAGGAAGCTGAGGTTCCATGGCATGTAATGTCTCACTGGCACTGGCATGCTACAATGCTCATAGTTTACAGAAGGAACTGATAGTAGCATCATGTGCCCACTTCCTAATCATTTTCATTGGCTTCCGCTGGACTCGCTCCAATTTCTCCACATCCTTTCTGTAGTGGGGGGACCCAGAACTGGACACAATACTCCAGATGTGGCCTCACCAGTGTTGAATAAAGGGGAATAATCACTTCTCTCAGTCTGCTGGCAATGCTCCTACAAATGCAACCTAATATGCCATTAGCCTTCTTGGCTACAAGGGCACACTGTTGACTCATATCCAGCTTCTCATCCACTGTAATCCCTAGGTCCTTTTCTGCAGAACTGCTGCTTAGCCAGTCAGTCCTTAGCCTGTAGCAGTGCTTGGGATTCTTCCATCCTGAGTTCAGAACTCTGCACTTGTCCTTGTTGAACCTCATCAGATTTCTTTTGGCCCAATCCTCCAATTTCTCTAGGTCACTCTGGACACTATCCCTGACCTTGAATGTATCTACCTCTCCCCCTATTTTAGTGCATCCGCAAACTTGCCGAGGGTGCAATCCATCCCCTCATCCAGGTCATTAATGAAGAAGTTGATCAAAACTAGCCCCAGGACTGATCGGTGGGGCACTCTGCTTGATGCTGGCTGCTAACTAGACATCAGGCTATTGATAACTACCTGTAGAGCCCAACAATCTAGCCAGCTTTCTCACCATATTATACTCCATTCATTCAATCCATACTTCTTTAACTTGCTGGCAAGAATACTATGGGAAAATGTAACAAAAGCTTGGCTAAAGACAAAGTATATCACGTCGGTCACTTTCCCCATAGCCAAAGAGGCAGTTACTTCCTCATACAAGGCAATTAGGTTGGTTAGGTATGACTCGTCTTTGTAGGACCAACCATAATCCAGGCTCACAGGAAAAATAAGACTATTTACAGATCACTGTCTTGAGTACTGCACCATTACATTCCTTAAGTACCACTAATGGCTTTCACTAGCCCACCTAGATTAATGAACAGGCTTATACTACATATTTCTAACTTCAAGTACCAGAATGATAGGTGCACACAAATGGAATATATATATATATATACACACACACATTCAGGGGTTTACAAGCTCTCCAATGATGAGTCACATGCCCTGATTTGCAAATATATTTGTTATACATATTTATATTCAAAAATACATTTCCATAAAAATATGGGGGTGCAGCATCACTGTGTAGTGGGATTTTAAAAGCTTGATACATTTATGAATGGGATAACATGCCAGGGTTGCCAGTAATTACAGGAGGCTGGACTCAATGGTCCAGGAGGTCCCTCCCAGGCCTATGCTATGTCCCTAATGTGTAGGTATCCACTGTGTGGAGATTTCTGGATGCCATCTTATTGGGAAGTGGTTGAATGTATGACCTTGAGTCCAGTGAGACCCACATCAGTAATTACATGAGCAGGAGTGTAAGCAAAACAACCCACAACCTATAATTAATAAACATCACCACGCCCCAAAGCAGCCAGCCGAACAGGAAACCATCTGGCTTCACAGCCTGAGGAATGTTGCTAGCACATACCCGGGCGGGGGGGGGGGGGGAGAGAGAGGAGAACATGCCGGAGTGCCAGCGTAGGGATAGGAAGTGACAATTTCTCCTGGTAATGCCCATACAAGTGATTTTCTGCTGAGTCTGGTGGACCCAGACAAACCTTGCTATTCTCTCTGGCTCAATGCCTTATCTCCTAGGTTTATTAATGCAGCCTGTGCACACAGGGTCTCCCTTCATCCTGGCCTGGCTTCAGGAGTTATCGAAGGGAATATGTGGAACTTCAGCCTAAAAACCCAACAATGGTCAGACTGCGCTGGGATGTGTTTCCTTGTTTGGGGGTAGTTAGCTCTTTTGTTTTCCATACACAAAGAACAAGATGTCCACTTCAGCTTCAGATCTAGATTAGATCAAGATTAAGGAAGAAAATGACAAGATTAGACAAAAGCAAAGTCCCCATCCAGAGCACTATGTCCATATGTCCATGCACCACCTAGACACCTGGAGCTGGCCTGTGCCAGCTTACTCAGGGTTGGGCCATGAGTGGTGTTCCCTGTAAGTCAGCAGTGGGCAAGATACGGCCCAGGGGCCGGATCCAGCCCACCAAGCCTTTCAATCTGGTCCATAGCCTACCTCACTGGACCTGCAGGCAGGGAGCAGACCCAGGGCTCAGAGCGGCTGGCTGCTCCATCTGCCTGTCTGTGCTGGGGAAGCTTTACATGCAGCGAACCCCCTCCTTTACCCAAACTGCCTCTCAGACTCCACACTCTTTCCTGCACCCCAGGTCCTTACCCCCAAGATCCCTTCTGCACCCAGCCTCCATTCCAGAGCCCTCAACTCCTCCACAGAAAAGTGCAGCCCTTGACCACTTACCAAAATCTTGCAGTGGCCTCCCACCAAAAATTATTGCCCACCCCTGCTGTAAGTTGTGTGCTTATATAGCTGTCCAAGAGAGATTCCAATGCCACACAACTGTTTAGCAGAGAGCCCACAGGTAGGCTTTTTGTTTCTACTGGTGGTGCCCATTCACACATGCTTCAGTGCATATAAAAATTATTCCGCATATGGACAGAAAAAACTGCACATGAACGGAAAAGACTTGAGGGAACACTGGCTAAGAAACTGTTTCATTGCTGTGTAGACTTCTGGGGTCAGATGGCAGCCTGAGCACTGAGATTTTCTTACCTTGCAGGGGCCTAGAGCCCAGGCACAAACCCCAGCTTGGAAGTTGGCAATGAACCAGCCGCTTAGCTTCAGCCAGGTCAAACAAGTCGGCTGGAACGGGCCAGCCTCTGTTTTTCAGTTGCTGTGTAGATATATCCTGTGTGTTCACTGCAGAGTTGGAGCAGGATTTTACTTGTGTGTTGCCCCAAGCTCCTCCCCCCCCCGTGCACACATAAAAACCCTTTCAGCTTTGGACTATCTGGGCTGGGTGGGGTTATCAGCTAAAACTGGAGTGAGGCTTTCAGTTGGGCTGGTAACCTGTCCACTTTGCAGTGTGACAATCTGGGCTAAACCATCTGAGTTCTCTCAGTACCACAAATCCCTCCCCCTCCACCCCCAGTGTGCCTAGATTGACAGACACATTCTTCCACAGTTCACAGGGAAAGAACCATTGAGCAGCTCAGCTTGCTGCAGCAATAAGAACTGTGTGTCCCTACAGCAACCCACATGGGAGCCGCTTGAGTGAGATCACAGGAGGAACCTGTGTCTGCAGCCAGGCAGCATTCTAAAGCATTTAAAGCTGCAATGCTCTGAAACTAAATATCCCTTGCCAGGCTGCAAAGTCAGGCTGTGTTGCATTTTAGATCCCAGCCAAGTTGAGGAGTATGGATTTTGCATGATTCATTGAATGCTGACAGGGGGAACTATAGGGTTGTGCGAACGGTTTCCCCTCTCTTGCTGCCATGTTACCATAGGCTCTTTTTGTTAGCTTTCTGGCTTTGCTACTGATAGCAACGAGCCAGGTGGAGGAGGCTTGTGCATCATAATTCTTTTGTAAACTAGCAGAGAAAGGTTGAACAGAGGCTCTCTCCACTCTGGAGAAACACTGAGCTTGGCAGACTGAACTGCCCCATTGAACCTAGGTATGCTCCCTCCAGTCTTGGGTCATACTGCGGGAGGTTAGATGTATGCAGAAAGTTTGTACTGTCTCTGCCAACTCTTTAGCAGTTTTTAGGTGAGCAGAGAGCTTCAGGCGACCTTCTAGCAGCACCCATATTCACTAGATAGCAGGTGGCTACTGGGAGAGTCCTAATCCCCTGAGGGATTGCGGTCTCTTTTGTTCCCTGCAGAAGGATGGGGCATGACAGCAGAGAGGGGTGAGTCTCTAACTAGGGGACAGATAGCCAGGTGGGGTCACTGAGGAGGGCAGCATGGAAAGACATTACAATACCTTCTTCTTAATTAGTACATTCCATCAGCAGATCTCAAAGTGCTTTTTAGAGGTCAATATCATAATCTCTGTTTCACATATGGGGAAACTAAGGCATACAGCGAGGGAATGGTTTGCTTAGTCACCTAGCAAGCTATTGGCAAAGCTAGGAACAGAGCCCAGATCTTCTGAATCCTACTCTAGGGCTCTAGTTACCTCTCCACCAAGGCAAACCACCCACAGTTCACGTGAGGGCCTCCTGCTGTTTCATAGAATGGGGTAGAGAGGGGTGGGAAATGTTAGTGCTTCAGCCTTCACCCTGTGGCACACCTCCTTCCCAAATCCCCCTCCCCCCCATCATAGATGGAATGGGTCTCTGAAGGGCTCAGGGAGGGGGAATGAGCATGGGGGCATGAGGACGCTATGGGGAGTGGGTGTCAAGCTTCAGGGTGGCTCAACACAATGGGGACCAGAGGAGGAATGGGGATGCCGAGCATCAGTTCTGGAGTGTAGCAGAAGGCAGAGGAAAAGCACCAGCTGATATAAATTTAGATCTCAGACAAGCAGGGGTAGGAAACGGGGATCAAAGGGGGCAGTTGCCCCAGGGCCTGGTGATTCAAAGGGACCAGGGCTCCCTGCTGCCACCGCTACAGCAGCAGCGGCAGCAGCTGGAGCCCTGGGCCCTTTGAATCACCACTAGAGTGGCGCACGCTGCAGGCAGTGCTAAGGGCAAGGAGGAGGGGGTGTGCTGCGCTCCACGCAGCACTCAGGGCTGCCTAGGGCCTGGCATGGTGCACTTCAGATGGTGCTGTCCTGCCCCTGCCCCTCCCACCCAAAGCCTCACCCTTTCCAGAAGTGCAGAGCTGCCCCACACACCTTGCCCAGGGGACCACAGCGCATGGGTGGCAGGGAAAGCCCAGCTGAGGAAGGCAAGTCCTGGCCCCACCCCACCCCTTCCATCCAAGGCCCTGCACCTAGAGCCAAGCCCCACCCATCCCCCAGCCTAATCCTTCTTGGCCACATGGAAGGCTGGGGGTGCCATGCTGCGGCCCGGCCCAGTTCTCCCTGGTGTCCTGGGGAGCTGGGCTGCTGAGCCGTGGCCCCATCCCTCCCCGGCAGCCAGTGGAGCTAGGCTGCCACACCATGGCCCCATCCCTCCCCCGTTGTCGGAGGAGCCGAGCTGCTGTGCTGCAGACCTATCCTTCCCCGGCATTGGCCCCAGCCTTCGGCGGTCAGGCATGTAGGCAGTTTTGGGAAGGCTATCAGCACCCATGCAAACAAGGAGTCCAAGCCACCTTAATGCTGTCCTGTAGAAATACTTAGAAGTGATCAGAAACTCCAGCTGTCTTACCTATCCATAACAAGGCATGCTATCTTCCAAGGAAGCACCAAAAGAAGATGAGAATGCCTCCTTTTCAGTGGGTACAATCAGGCTGCTATGTGACCTCATGTCCCTACATCTAAGAGTGTTTAACATTCCTGATTAGAAAAAATACCATTCTGAAGGCAAGTGTTCTCTCCCTTCAAGAAGGGCTCAAGTCTGCATGACCCTGAGGCAGTCAGCACCTTACAGACCCAAGAGCAGTCCACACTTAAAAGGCTGCAGTGGCCCAGCTGTAAGCGTGAAGACGCTACTGTGCTTATGGAAGAACTTCTCCCATTGCTGAAGTTAATCTCCCTCCCTGACAGGTGGTGGCTGTGTTGATGGGAGAAGTCTCCCATTGACAGAATGCTGTGTATGCCTGAGTTAGGTTAGTATAACTGCTTCCCTAAGTGGGGGTGGATTTTTCACCCCAAGTGACATAGTTATACTGACATAAGTTTGCAGTATTGATCTCTCCTCAGTCCATATGTAAGCCAATTCTCCAAGTGTCACTGTATGTCTCCATATAAAAACACCATTTGTCCATGGCATGCACACAGACCGTTTGTATGGCTAGAACAAAGGTCCTCAGTCAGTAGTGGAGCTACGTGAGATACTGTATGAAACATTACAAAACAATGTTCCACATTTTTTATATTCTGTGTGACAAGATGGGAAGATGGCAGACTGTCATCATTGATCGAAAGGTGTCCAGTGTGAAGAGTGCCTTAAACTCTGAATTACTTGCTTTTTTAACATCCATTAGTTTTCTAACTCTAATATTCTTGAAAGATGAAATCTTCTCAAAGCACCAACATGTACATTCTCAACTTGAATTCCACTTTAACAAAGGTGGTTTTGTGTGAGATGTCCATATAGGAGACAGAGAACAAGAAGAAGAACCATCAGAAATAAAATGGAAAGCAGGTGACTCTTAGGTTTGAACATGGCATCTATTTAACAGTACACAACACCCAGCAATTCAGGGTAAGGCTGCAGGAGCACCATATACAACCCAAAGCAGGAATGTAGGGAGGCAAGCTGTCATTATCCAAGGTGGAATTTGGCCTAGAAACCATGCTCACATCCCAACTCCAGCAAGAAGGACAATGAGGTCTGTACTTGACCCCAGTACTTCATGATCTACTTTGTAAAGTCTTTTTTACTGTCAGACTCCTGGCAGCTAAGAGTTATAGTCAGTTATCAGGTCATGGGAATTGAAAGACAGTTATTTGACAGCTGAAAAGTAAAGGTCATTTTCTTAGAAATGTTCTTTATATAGTGTACAAGCTGAAAATGCATCACCTGTAATTATAATCCATCCATCAAACCTATCTTGGTGTTCCCAGGCAAAGTTAGGGGGTTCCTTATATTGGGTAGGAATGTTCAATTATTCAAGATATCTGGTCTCAAGTGTCCCCTTTTATTAAAGAATAACCTCTGCTTCGCTTCTAGTAGAGCCAGCAGTGTTTAAATTAGAAGGTCCTGTGAATTGTAAGGTACTGCCCAGCACATGGTGTCCTCTCGGGCATAAAATCAGAATTGCTCAGCTCAGGGCCGCTGGCCCCGATCTGCCTGCAGTTAAAGTCTCCAAAGGTTGGAACCTGTGCTTTTTGGTGCAGGAGGTTCTGAGCTCTAACTCCACAGCTACTGAACATTTTTAAAAAACAACGAATAGTCCTGCAGCACCTTAGAGTCTGATGCTCCTTTTGTCCATGGTGTGAAGTTTTAAAGCAGGGGTGGGGAACCTAAGGCCCAGGGGCCAGATGCGGCTCCTGGCTTGCATTGATCTGGCCCCCAGCTTGCCTGGATCTGGCCCCTGAGGCTGGGGGCCCCCTCCAGCATTGGGGAGGCCACACTGGCGCTCCATCCCTCTGTGGGGCTGGAGCACACAAATCCATTAGCCTGGGCCCCTTTGGGCTCTGGTGTGAGGGGGAATGTGAAGAGTGTCTTTTTGCTTCTCAGTCGGGGACCATGTCAGTGAGGGTTGGTATTTTGCTTCCCACTTGTGTCCGTCCCCTGACTGATTTTTCCCCATCCCTGTTTTAAGAACTCACATCTGTGGATGTCTTGAGGCTTCTGCATCTGGAACATAGTTGCAATGGAAAATACCAACATGGTAGGAATTCAGGACTTGGATCTGTGTCTTTCCTTCCCAGATTATACCATAGGATAGAATAATTCTCTGTTCAGTCCCAGAGGGCTCTGGCCAAGATTTTCAAACATGACTGCCTACTGTTATGCTCTTAAGGACATGTTTAGGCACTTAAACCAATGATCTCACTTTCAAGGATGCTGAACACACAACCCCACCAATTGACTTCCATGAAGAGAGTGGGCTAGACTCCATCACACACTTTTCACTTCCCACTTTCTCTCCTCTATCTTCACTAACAAGCCTGCAAGGGAGTTTGTAAAGATTTCGCTTCTGCTGACCACGCTTGACCTCTTTCTATTATGATCCAGTGCAGCTGGAGCTGGAGAAGGGGACAGCCTCTGAATATCATGATCAGTGTATATGCCTTGCCTTGTGTCCTGCTACGGCATTGTCTCTTGACCATGTAACTCTCGAGAGCAAGACAAAAATCTTCTGGCCCGTCCTGCCTTTGGCTTTTCTTTGAGGTGGAATGTGCTATGCTTTACATACACAAAGCTGGCTGCATTTCAGCAGTGGGCAATGAATCCCTCTGTAAACAAGGGCTGTGGTTTCTCTCAGGATGAAAAGCAGTCTATGAATTTTCTTACAGAGGTGCCATGTTCTAGCTCTGCCAGAGCTGCAGCAGTGGAATTGCTTCTGAGCTATTGGCCACCTGTTCATGTAACCAGCTTAGCCCAGAGTGCTTCAAACTTCCTCCCTGTGAGCTGTGTAAATAAACCACAGATCAAATTTAAACAGTAGGTATGTGTCACCAAAACCACAGACGTGCTTGGGGGAAACTACCTGTCCTTTGAAATGCCATCTACCTGGCATCCCTCACTCTTGGCTTGAAGGGAGAAGGAGAGGGGGAGGCTGTTATTACTGTTTTTGTTAGAAAGATGATGACAAATAGGACAATATTGTGAGAAGGGCAATGAAAATGATTAATGGGCTGAAGGGACTGACTTGTAAAGAGAGATTGGAAACCTGACTGTATTGTTTGATAGGCATCTGCAAGGATCTGATGTGTGTAAATAGCATAAAGAAGGGGGAAGCAGCTAAGCAAGATCAGACTGAGCAAAGGGAAATCCAGGCTGCATAATTGGGAAACATTTCCCTTATGTGAAGTCTATTAGACTGTGGAATAGCCTCCCTAAAAAAAATGATGAAAGACTCCTTGATGGGTTATGTGCGATGTGACTCTTTCATCCCTTCTACGGACACTTTTTCTAACAAATATCGCTTGTCACACAGCAGTCTAATCCAAAGGGCAAATACAGAGTCCAGATCTGTTTTTAGTTACACCAGAGTGATTCTGAAGTAACTCCAGTGAAGTTACTCCTGATTTATGCCACCATAAGTGAGAAAAGACTATGGCCCTTATATTGCAAATTGACTGTAAAAATGACATTGTGAAGTTCAATTTATTTCTCAGTGATTCCAGGTCAAATTTGGAGCACTTACAGGTAAAAAGATAGTGTTTTCTAGTTGGCAGCCCTTGCAAACCTAACCTGGGTTCAGCTCTCAGGGTCAAGCTCAGATCTCTCCTGCTTGGTCATCATTAAAACTTGATATTCAGATCCATTCCCCAGGTGAGCAGCGCACAAGCTGGCAGTCAGAATAATCAATCCTCTTTGTACTCATGAACTGAGCAAGCTTTTCAGAGCAGAAAAACCTCCCATCAGAAACAGTTTCTTCAGCCCTTTCTCACATCATTCAGAACCCTGCTGCCACTCTGTGGCCATCACAACCACTGCAGCAGAATGTGTGTGCCTCTGCTGATCCCAAGTTGTTGAATTGGATTTCAGTCCAGGGGAAGGTGGAATGAAGCAGCAAGTGGAAGGTGAACTGAGTTCCACATTTGAGGAACAATTCCCCCTGTCCAAGCCATGTCCAAGTCTTTGCTTGGAACACTAGTCTTTGCAGATTTTGCCAGGGTTAAAAAGTAAATTCTGAATATTTTTTTGGCTCAGATCAAACTAACTCAGCGCTGTCCTTCAGATAAACTTCACCTACAAACTTGAACCCTGAACCTTTATGTGAAGCTGTGGATAAGTTTTGGTAGTTAGTAGAATTTTTATTCCATCTCTGCAGCTGTTTCTGTGTTTCCAATTTGGGAATGAGACTTGAGATGCTAAACTGGCAGCCAGAGGGCAAGATCATTGGGGTTTTCTTGCCAGAAATGACTTTGGGGAAAATATCCCATTTGCTTGTCAGGGATGCGGGCTGAGTGGGTTCCCCATCCTATTGAAAAGGCTTCAAAGCCCACCTTCAAACTTCCCAATGGAATGGCTGTGCTTTCTGACTCCCTGGTAGCCACTGGCTGGAAGATCCTAGGCTGTATTATCTGTTCTGCTTCCACTGACTGGGACTGGAAGGAAGCTAATTTGCATGTGTGGCTGACACAGAGAAGCTGGGTTTGGGAGGGGAAAATCATACTGCAGACACATTAAATCCCTTTCCTCCTGTATGAAGCAGTCCCATGTACTAAAGCTCTCATTGCATAGGTATAAGGAAACAGAGGGACAATGCAGACTGGGGGGAGGTTGGTTTCATGGTAACTTCAGCCCAGTAGGAACAAGAAGCACAAAGAGTGTTGTGAAGAAAAAGCCCTACTCTCTTGCAAAATGTCCAAACTGGGGTTTTACAGATTTGAGGTGTTCACAGACAGCAAACACCCAATCCAGTTGCTTTGTGGGGATTTAACTCCTGATGGATGGATATTAGGGTTCACAACTCTTCCAGTGTGGGTCTGGTTTTTCTATAAATTTTACTAAATTTTAAGAAACCAGATTGCATACGATAATAATACATTGAGTAGTGGAAACTGCCTCTTGCTGAACAGCCTGAAGTGCTCATTGGTATCTCATTGACAATGTCTGTCCAACCACACACAGCTCTAAAGATAGTGGTCTGGGCGTCTGCCCCGGGTAGCCCGAGTTCTTGCTTTTCCACCACTGTGAATGTTGGAAGAGGTTGCAAATTTATTATGGCATTTAAAACATTGTTTTTCTTGACTAAATCTGGAATGATGACCCAGGAACTTTGAGAGAGTGGCTGTGACAGGAAAAGGATTACTGGATTCTAATAATAATCATATTTATAAAATGCCCTCCTTCCGGTGAGGGTGCTTGTGATGCTGCCCATACAATTATCTGCTTGTGTTTATGCTTGTTGTCACCTCTATAATTTTAAAGTGTCCTTTATCAAGAGGCTTAGGACACTGACCAACATAAACTCATTATTTTAAGCTTCAGGGGGTAGCCGAGTTAGTCTGTACAGGATAAACTCCCCCCCCACACACACACCATCCCATTTTTTTCCTTCTCCCCTCCCCCCCCCCGCCTTATCTCCTATTAATTTTGGTCCTGGACATCCAACACTCTGGTCATCTGAACGAAAGCTTGTGATACCATGTACATGTTTTGTTACGGTATGTCTACACTAGCCCCCTAGTTCGAACTAGGGAGGCTAATGTAGGCATTCGAACTTGCAAATGAAGCCCGGGATTTAAGTATCCTGGGCTTTATTTGCATCTTCCCGTCCGGGCGCCATTTTTAAATCCCCCTAGTCCGAACTAACTGCCCGCGGCTACACGCGGCAGTCAAACGTTAACTCGAACTAAGTCCTTAGTTCGAGTTAACTGTTACACCTCGAGGTGTGCTACCGGGCTATTTGTTGTTGTTGAAGTTAATTATTTTAAGATACAATAAATTCCACTTCCTTAACTAAAATGATAAAATAGTCTAGACAGTGGTTGGAATAATCCTCAGGTACTCAGTAGATCCTGAGTGAGTGGTGCACATAAGAATGAGTAAGATTTAGGATAAACTTAAAAAACAACAAATAGTCTGGTAGCACTTTAAACACTAACAAAACATGTAGATGGTATCGTGAGCTTTCATGGGCACAGCCCACTTCTTCAGATGATACCATCTACATGTTTTGTTTGTCTTTAAAGTGCTATCAGACTATTTGTTGTTTTTTAAGTTTATCCTGTACAGACTAACTCGGCTACCCCTCTGAAGCTTAAGATTTAGGAGTTAGTTCTGTTAGGACTGCTGTTTCCACAACTGAGAGGTCATAAAACTAGCACAGGAATTTTCAACAGCATGGTCATTCAAGTAGGGGCTGCTGCTATTTATCTATGAGCTTATTTCTCCTTCCTATTTATTAGAGATTGAATTAAATATATTAAAATGCATTTTTATTTTAAAAACAATCAATGACAAAAATAAAAAAAAATCTAAAATCCTTTCAGGCTTTATCGATCATGGAACTGGTCAAAATTAGAAAAGTATTTTATAAGAAATTTTCAAGTTGTTTCCATTTTCAGGGTTCAAATTGGACTCGGTTTCCATTTTCAAAAAATTTGTATGAAAATCATTCTCAAAATATTTTATTTTCCAAAACCCTAATTTTGAAAAAAACAAAACAACCCCATAACTATTTAGTTAAAAGGTCCGTGAACATTTTGGTAACAAATACTATGGAAAATTACAAAAATGAACGTTTAGTAATGGTGACAAATTTTCACAAAGCATTTCTTTGTTGAAAAAAGGCCTTTTTTGGTTAAAATAAAATGTATGTGAAAAGTTTGAGCAGCTGTAATCTACCAGAAAGAGAGAAAAAAAGAAAAGAAAAGAAAAGACATCTCTTTGTTTGTTTCCCTTCACAGGGCACCTTTAGAAAGAGCCATTTCCTTGCCATAAGCATTAATGCAATAAATACACATGCAACAAAGGAGAGAAGAGAGAGCAAAACCATGAATCAGGTGGCTCTTGTGGGCTAGTTCAATGGGCCTTAAGGCTCATTCCAACTCTCCTTTGCCCTGTGAAGACACACACTGGAGAGATGCCCATGAATTTATAATGAAATGGCAGAAAGTGCTGGGCTTCATTTCCCCCAACAGGCTGATTCCATTAGGAGAGTTACATTTTCATTAGTTTAGGAAATTCCTGGTGGTCAGGGGAGAATCTGATTCATGCTGCACCTTAGGACTTTAACTCCACGATTTCCACACTCCAGAAGATTCCAGATTGGAGATGTGCTGTGGGGGAGCCACAGCAAGTGGAAGGGTGGAGACAAAAGAGAGCTTCCCACCTACCCTTGACTGAAGGAGTTAATCTAGGCTTGCATGCATTAGACTTACTCTAATTCTTACTGGAGGGATTGACTGACACCTACATGCCATAACGAGGGGTTCATTGGAAATGCAGATAGAGCAATACATGTCTTGCTTTGTTTCCCATTTTCCAGGTCAGTGCAGGCAGGGCCGGCCTTGGGCCGATTCGGGCCCCGCGCCCCTACACCCGGAAGTGCCGGCGAGTTACAGAGCCGGGGCCCTGCTCCAGCAATATGTGGAGCTGGGTCTCTCCCCGGCTCAGCCGGCAACGGGCAACGGGCCCCGGGCCCCGGCCCCCCTGCCGGACCGGCCGCGCGTCCTCCCACCCCGCCCCCGGACCGTCCCTGCCCTGCGCGGCTCCCCCTCGCCGGCTGCTGCCGCCTTGCGCACTGTTGCTGGTGGGCGGGGAAGACGCCCGGGCGTGACGTGACGTCACGGCCCGGGTTTTTGAAACTCCTGGGAGGCAGGTGGCGGGGCCTGGCTGGCTCCGGGTTCGGCCGCCGGGGCCTGAGCGCGGACTCCGGCCCCGCAACGTGGAAGGCAGAAGGTAGGGGACCGGCTTGTGCGGCGGCCGCGGAAGGGAAAGGAGGTGGGGGGAGGGTGGAAGGAGAAGGGGCTTGGGCGGAGGTGGGGGGAGACGAAGGCCCCAAGGGGCAGGGTGGAGGGGAGACAAATGCCAGGGGGCCAAGTGCAGACAATGAGGGACAGGGCGATGCTGGGAGAGGAGAGGAGAGGAGAGGGGAAGGGCTTTGGGGGCTAGAGGGGGAGGTGCTGGGAGAAGGCTTGAAAGAAGGGGTGGGCATGAGAAAGGTGGGGATGGAGCAAGTCATGTGTGAGGGCACAGAGGGGCAGGAGGGGAATGGGGCAGAGAGTGGTGAGGGGGGTGGACATCAGGGAAGAAGGGGGAGGCACCAGGAGGGTGCAGGGCTAAGGGAAGGTGCAGGTGCCTGGGGATTCTGGGGTGAAGCAGAAGGGCAGACACCTGCAGGGGAGGGACCAGCACCAGAGGAGAGAGGCAGGGCAGGTGTGTACAGGGAGGTGTTAGAGAGGGGTAGCGCACATGATCAGAGTGGGGCTACTGGAGGAGTGGGCACAGGGCAGAGAGAAGGGCTGGTGGAGGGGGGCAGGTCGCTGAGGGCAGCGAGAAGGGCAGGAGTCAGGACAGAAGAGGAGGGTGAGGAGTTGGGGGGCAGCAGGCACCAGGGGAGATGATGGAGCAAGGAGAGGAGACATGGCAGCAGAGAGAAAAGGTAAAGATTTATAAAATATTTACTAATAACTTGGTATGCTGCCCACGGCCAGTTTGTTTGCGCCCCATGGTGCAGTTTGGGTTTATGTGGGGATCAACACGTGGCCGGTGAATGGGAGCCAAAACAAAAAAGTAGTCAGTGTAATGATCTTCTGTTGATATGTATTTTAGTAGTTAAATTCTTGGACTGTCATTGCTCATGAAAAGTGCTGTCGGGTAAATATTGCATTTTATTAATATCAGCAGATCTGACTTAAATGGGGCCTGTGTGTTGTGTAGTCTTGCCTTAATCTTTGTATTCATTCCTGTCAGTATGAGAGAAGCTATTTGTATATATTTGCTTGCATGTGCAACCACACTTAAGTTGAGGCCCTCAGCATGTTCTGTAAGTATCAGTGTGGCCCCCGGGGCTTCCAAAGTTGAGTTGCCCTAGCTCATCCCTGACAGGTGTCTATCTAACCTGGTCTTAAATATCTCCAGTGATGGAGATTCTGCAATCTCACTAGGCAATTTATTCCAGTGTTTAACCACCCTGACAGGCAGGAAGTTTTTCCTAATGTCCAACCTAAACCTCCCTTGCTGCAATTGAAGCCCATTGCTTCTCATCCTAACCTCAGAGGCCAAGCAGAACAATTTTTCTTCCTCCTCCTTATGATACTCTTTTAGATACTTGAAAGCTGCTCTCATGTCCCTTTTCGGTCTTCTCTTTTCCAAGGTAAACAAGGCCAATTTCTTCAGCCTTGCCTCATATCTCATGTTCTCTAGACCTTTCATCATTTGTGTTGATCTTCTCTGGACTTCCTCCAGTTTCTCCACGTTTCCTGAAATGTGGCGCCCAAAACTGGACATGATACTCCAGCTGGGGCCTAATGTAGGTGGCTCATTCCCTGCCTAGGGGATGTGAGACTGGGCGGGTTAATTTCCAATCCTCCTGTTTATTCTTTTCCTAAGCCAGGAGGGCATGGTAGTTCTGATGGGGGCTCTACAGGAAGGCATCCTGCACTGTCCCCTTCCTGAAACCTTGTGCAGGTGTTAAACAGCTGTCTCGCCCACCCTAGAGGTGACTGCATTTCAGTGTTCCTGAAGCAACACTGCACCGGCAATGGACAGGAGACTGGCTCCCGGGCATGGCTTGCTCAGGACTGCTTCAGTCCCATTGATGGGCTTCAGCCTCTTTCCTTCCACTCCCCCGCTTTGCAATGGGGCTGTAGACTCTGGGGGAGAGGGGCGGAGGCAGGCAGAGGTGTCTCCCTGCAGCAGATGTAGACACGTCTCTGTATTAATCATTCTCTCATTGAAGTTTTTAGCTTTGTAGTGAGTCCTTTTACATGGAAACTTTGTATTACGTCTTGGTAGAATAGTCCCTAGGACAAGGGAGGCAGAGACTGTCCCTGTGGGGTGAATGAGGTGGGAATGTATAAGGCGGAAGGTGAGCACCTCTGGGCAGTTGCAAAGGTTGGAGAGGGGATGGAAGCCAGATCCAAGATCAATGAGCCCTGGGAAGTGGGCCCATTGAAAGGAGACTGGACCTGTGGATGCCTTGGGGGTCAGCAGCAAGGGCCTGCTTTGGGAAGCCCCCTCTTTGGAGGTGAATGTGGCAGCATTGAGACACCACCCAGAAGCAGGCGCCACAGACACTAACTGCAGATTCATGGGATGGCTCTCACAGATCTTCACATGCATAAGATGATAGATCTGCAGGGCGGGGGGCCGTGGTGTAGTGAGGGGGGCTAGAGGGGTCAGTTGCCCCTGGGAGAGAAATAATATAAAATTTAGTTAAAAATAGATGTAACATTTTTAAAAGGAATACCATATCTCCTGCCTTTTGTCTATTTTTGTCTCTTTCGGCCCCCAGTTAAAATTTTCAAAAGCACTTGAGTGACTGAAGTCATTTTTGAAAATTGGACTTGGAAATCTAAGCTCAGATTTTCAAAGGTAATTAAGCTCCTAAAGAGACAGTTGCCAACTCGGATCTTCAAAGATCTGTACACACCTTTGAAAATGTGCTCAGAAGTGTCTTAGTCAGTTCTGAACATGAGATGTAGGAGCCCAGTCCTAATTTCTTCAGGCTTTTTTTTTTTTTAAATTTGAACATTTATCTACACTAATTCCTCTCCTTTCTCTTTCACTATCCAATAAATGCATGGATCAAAATTATAGGTGCTTTGTGAATATGCTGACTTGAGAGTGGAAAGATTTCATATTGTCATGTATGATTCCTGGTAACCCATCTCAAATATGAAAAACTAGGTTGATACCTGTTCATATCAGGAGCTGTTGAATTCAGTTCACCATTTGCAGTATCTCATTAGGATGTTTAGTGGAGAAGATATTGTGGGGTTTTTTTATTTATACTGTGAGCAAAGCATGGGCTCACAAGAATTCCTCCATTGTTTTACCATGAGTCTCAAAACATTTGGTGTTTTTTCTAAAGGCCTGGGGTCAATTGATTATGTAGGAATCTCAGCTTTCATTTAAAAAAAGTTCTCTATACTTCTGGGCCTTATCAGCTAAAGAGGAAAGCTTTAAAGCATGAACCCTAAATATTCACTAAACAAAAGGCCAGTAAAAGTCCAACATGTCTTATTTTTAAAAATATCTTATGATTTGTAGACCATTCTCATAGCTTTATGTAGGCATTCCTTGTGATTTTTGGGTTGGCAATACTGCTCTTTGATTGGTGAATGTAGAGAGGTCTCTCCCTTCAGTTTCCCTTTCCACCCTCCTTTTTTGGTCACAGAGGTCATCAGAGAAACATAGAGACAATGGAGAGTAAGGTGAGTCCATGACTATGGTTAATGACTGGTCAGGGTGACTAACTATTATCAGCCAGTGGTCTGGATGAGCTATCTGCTGCCGTCTGTTAATCAACTGTAGGGAAAGGCTTCACGAGCAGACCTTCTTTATATAGACATACCTACTTTGCCACAGAGCTCAGTAGACACACTTGCTGTGTCAAGGTGATCAATTTTGGCTCTTTTGGGTTGAAATTCACTTAGACTTGGAGCTGGGAGAATGAAATGTTGTTATCCATATTGTATGATTAAAAGGAAAAAGACCTGAACGTAATATGACCTGGCTTAGGGTCTACCATAGCTTGAACACTAAGCAGAGACTAGTGAGTCACATGTAACTGAAAGTCACAGAAGATGGAAACAGGTTTTATTTCTGGTGGTGTAGAGTCTATTTGGGAGGCCTCAGTTATATCTGACACTTTACATCTAGTGTTTAAAGGTGAAATCACTAAGGACTGGAATTTGACCACAGAACTGACACTTTCTTAACAAAGACTCCATTTTTGCTATTTAAAAAGTAAAACAATGTAACAGAAAACTGCAACGCTCTCTGGTAACCTTTTAAAAATCAAACTTTAAAATTTTATTGAAAAGATTGGATAGTTTGCAATTGAAAATATTTGATCTACACTTAAGGGAACTGATTTAATTTTGTGTAAAATCTTACATGATAAAAGATGGCTATTTAAAAAAAAAAAAAAAAAAGTTGAACTATATCGATACACATTTTGATCAGATTGACTTCTGATGTGATATTTGCGTGTGGTTGTGGTTTATAGTGCGGGTGTCCTTTTTTTTTTTTTTTGCTCAACAAAAAATCCTGGGTTGGGAGGGGCCCTGCCAAAACTGTTCGAATTGGGTCCCGCACTTCCTAAAGCCGGCCCTGAGTGCAGGATTATTCCCTACAGCAGCAGTTTGGATCTCAAACTGTGGGATGGGTCCCCAAAGTCACAACCGGCATTCCATGTGACCTGTGCGCTTGGGTGGCCACCCATGAGAGACTCATGCTGTCCACAGAGTGCCCACATCCTGCAGCATGTCTTTCTATTGGTGATGCACATCTGCACATGCCTCAGTGCATATAACACAACTTATTCTACACATGAATGGAAGAAATTAGAGGGAATGCTGGTCATTACCCCATTTTAGTAGGGTCACCAGAGCTGACTTAAACTTGCTGGAGTCCAGGGACAAACCCAACCCCAGTGGCCCAAGGCCAAAGCAGGAGTTCTGCTCTGAGCAGTGAGGTCCAGGTTACAGGTTCCTTGCCTGGGGCAGACGCCCTTGGGCTTTGGTTCCCCACCCGGCGTAGAGGGGCTCGGTAGAACTCATGTTTCTGTCCCCTATGATCATGTAGTAATTTTTGTCAGAAGGGGGTCATGGTACAATGAAGTTTGAGAACACCTGCCCTACAGTATCTTTTCCTAGTGTTAAATGACGCAGGCAGTGGGAAGTTATTCCACTACAATGGGCACTATGTTCTGATTATCCACTTTCATTCTATTATTCCTCTGAATTGTGCTCCTTTGCATCCCTGAAAAAAAAAAAATCCATCTCCCTCCTTAGTGTTTCCACTTTTCAGATACTTGTAGCTGGTTAGTGAGGGTTTCTTATGCCAGAGAAGAAACCAGACTATGCTGTATTGATAAGAGATGGAGTCTTCATTGAGGTGCATTTGTGGTGCTCTCTGGCTTTCTAGCTCCCCAAATGTGTAATAATAGACTGCACTGCAAGCCATCATAGAACAGAGAGCTGACAGTGCTACACTTCCTTTCTCCAATCCTTAAAGTGTTTGTGTTGCTGTCTCTGCATTCCTTTCAGTTTGTCAGCATATTTGAGTGTTTGGAAGTTGCCAAAAGTGTTCATTTGATTGTGGGCTGGCTGAATGTGGCCAGGGCTAGTCTGAACATCCTGTGTAGAATGCAGAGGATGAAGAGAAACAACTCTGCTGAAAAGAAGTGGTGGGTTGTGGGGCTGCATTTGGGCTTTACAAAGCCTGATTTGATGGGTTTGGGTTCAGATCCAGGCTCCATTTTACTCAGACTACTAAAGCTCTGAGGGTATGTCTACACTAGCCCCCTAGTTCGAACTAGGGAGGCTAATGTAAGCATTCAAACTTGCAAATGAAGCCCGGGATTTAAATATCCCGGGCTTTATTTGCATGTTCCCGTCTGGCCGCCATCTTTAAATGCCACTAGTCCGGACTAACTGCCCGCGGCTACACGCGGCAGTGAAACGGTAATTCGAACTAAGTCCTTAGTTCGAATTACCTGTTATTACCTGTTACACCTAATTCCAGGAGGAGTAACAGGTAATAACAGGTAATTCGAACTAAGGACTTAGTTCGAATTACTGTTTAACTGCCACGTGTAACCGTGGGCAGTTAGTCCGGACTAGTGGCATTTAAAAATGGCGACTGGACGGGAACATGCAAATAAAGCCCAGGATATTTAAATCCCGGGCTTCATTTGCATGTTCGAATGCCTATATTAGCCTCCCTAGTTCGAACAAGGGGGCTAGTGTAGACATACCCTGAGAGATTCAAATGATAGTCCTGGCTGTGAGCGATTAGATGGGGTCTGTCAATGGCTTGCAGCTGTTGAGTGATTCCCCTCTTTGTGGGGATGGTGAGAGAAATTCAGGCTTATGGGTGTCACTTATTCCCTTGCAATCTAAATTATTCTCTTGCTTACTTTTGAAAGCAAGGGTGCTATTTCAGATACCACCAGTCAATGACCCCTCTGTCTTCCCATTTGACACAGACCTTGTCAACAACCTTTAATGTGGATAGTGATTCCATTGCTGTCAGGTCATTATTGCCTCATTTCCTCTCTTTCCTGGAAAGGTGTCTCCCTCTTCTAAGATTACTTGGAATTGACACCTTTATATTGCAGAAGCATTTCTGGAAGCATTCTCAAGTTTCTCTTCTCATCAGGATTCCTTCTCCTTACAGGGCACTAAACAAGAGAAGGCCAGAAGGGCCTTTCTGGAATCTCCTATATTAGACTCTCAAGATATGATATTCTGGTTTCCAGCTGATGCCCAGATGTTCCCCATGGACTTATGACAGTTTGGCTTTGTTTACACTGCAGGGTTTTTGCACAAGAAGCCTTTTGCGGAAGAGATGTTCCCCAAAAACTTCTTGTGCAAAAGCGTGTCCATACCTCAAAGCACATCACAAAAGCAATGTGCTTTTGCGCAAGAGAGCGTCCACACTGCATGGACACTCTTGCTCAAGAAAGCTTGAGCACCTGTGCTTTTTCCGATAGGGGTTTCTTGTGCAAAAACCCTTCCGGAGTGTCCATACCTGCCTTTTTGTGCAAAAAGGAGTTATTCCTCGTGGGGAATCCCTCTGTTCTGTCAGGGGTTTTTTTTTTTTCCTTGCACAAAAACATACTTGAGGTATGGATGCTCCGCTGGTTTTTGCGCAAAAATGGCTGGTTTTTTGCAAAAACCTTGTAGTGTAGACAGAGCTTTTAATAGAGCCCTCTCCCACCACCCAATAATCTCAAACAAGCAGACTGGCTGGGGCTGCAGGCTGGGATTGAAAAGGAACCTCCCTTTTGAACCAAGTCATTAGGAACCATGTTGGGGCTTGTCTCAGCTGAGAAACCTCTCCACTCTGAGCTGAGTCAGTAAGAATCATACTGGGGGTATTTTGACTGGGAGATGTCTTCTTTCCCTGAGCCACTCACTACGAGCCATGCTAAGTATGTTGATGGGAGCTGACCTTTGCAGAGCCCCCAATTTGCTCTGAACATCTGAAATCTGAACGTTTGTTGCTTGTTGAACTGGGTGAACAGTTATGGCCTCTTATCATGAATGAGTCCCCTATGGAGCCAGTCAAATATGTTTTGGTTCTGATTCATTAACCTCCTTTATACTAAAGCAGCAGATGCCAGCAATTCTTCAGGTGTCATTGTTTTACTTCATATAGCTCCTTATACCACACTCATCATCACAGCATCTGAGTGCCTTCTGGTGGTAGCACATTATGAAACACGACTAACATTGTCATGTGTTTGTTTTCTCATCCTCTCCCTAGGGGGGAAGTATGTGCAGTGAAGTGTCTTGTTTTGGGATTTAATTTTAATTGTATAAACACACACACACACACACACATTGATAATATTTATGGTAGAGAAGGGAGGTCAAAGAAACTTGTCTTTCACTCACAGTGGCAGCTGGCAAGATTTGCAATGGTCTTTAGTTTCTGCAGGAACCTCAGTATATGGCTGAGAGGTCCTTTGGGCCAAGTGTGCAGCTCTCTCAGGTAGTGGAGTCTAGAAAGCCTGTACTGGAGGAGCTCAAGGATTTGGCAGCTCTTGCTTAGAAGAAGTTGGATAATTCTAGATATTCTTTTAGCAGGCAGGTTTAGATACATACCTTGTTATTAGTAATAGAGATGTAGCCATGTTAGTCTGGTCTTGCTGAAACAAAAGACAGGACTATGCAGCACTTTAAAAACTAATTGTTATTGTAACATACATATACAGGTTGAACCTCTAAAATCTGGAACTCTCTGGTCTGGCAACATCCATGGTCTGGCAGGACCAGGAATATTGCTGAACCAGAGAGCCCCAGCTGGCCAGGTTCAGAAGTGCAGCCCAGGCTGGGCTGGCAGTGGGGAGAGCAGCCCCAGCGCAGTGGGGAGCACAGCGTTGGCCAGGGCCGATGGCAAGGAGCTTAGCCCCAGCCAGGGCTGGAGGTTGCAGCCAGGAGCACAGCCCCACCCAAGGCTGGCACAGTGGGAAACACAACCTCGGTTGGGTCTGGTGCAGTGAGGGGGTTGCAGCCCTGATCAGGGCTGGCAGCTGGGAGCGCAGCCCCATCTGGGACTAGAGGCAGCAGGGCTGGTAGCCAGGAGAGCAGCTGGCTGATGGCAGGGAGCTTAGCCCCTGCCAGGGCTGGAGTCAGCGGGGCCAGCAGCTGGGCATGTAGCCCAGGACGATGCCATGGAGGATGCAGCCTCAGTTGGGGCTGGAGACAACGGCGCCGGCTCCTGTTCGGTACTGGTACAGTAGGGGAATGCAGCTCTGGCTGGGGCTGGAAGCAGTGGGGCAGGCATCATGGAGTGCAGTCCCAGCCGGGAGCAAAACCTGACCTCCCCTTGTCCAGCAAACTCCGTGGTTCTGGACCACTCAGGTCCCAATAGTGCCGGACAAGGGAGGTTTGACCTGTATTATTATAGGAAACATAATGGCTATTAGGGTGCATAAGTAATAGGTACAGGTTATTTAATAGTTATATAAGCTGAAAAGCAAAAAGAATTGTGTATAGGACCTAGGGGGTATAAACCGATAATAAGTAAACAAGAAAAGGGAGCCAATTAAGTCTGGATACCAAGATATATTTCTTACAATGAGGTATCTATCAGGCTTTAGAGGAATCTCTCCAATGGAAGCTCCATCATTTGGAACGTACACCTGAATTGGTGTTAGGTTCGGCAATAGACATGACCGTAGACAAGTCTAGCGTGGTCTGGACAGATATTCCAAGGCCCTCCTGGAATATCCCGAGGAAAGAAAAATAATCTTTTGAACAGGCTGCAAGTTTAATCTAGACAAATTTGGCAATAAGGTATACATTTTACCAGTGAGAGCAATTAATCACTGGAACATTTCACCAAAGTTTGTGGTGGATTCTCCATCACTGGCAATTTTTAAGATGATTGGATTTTTTTAAAGCTATGGTTTAGTTGAAAAGGAATTAGAACATAAAAACAGACATACTGGGTCAGACCAAAGGTCCATCTAGCCCAGTATCCTGTCGGCCAACAGTGGCCAGTACTAGGTGTCCCCAGAGGGAATGAACAGACTAGAGAGTCGTCATGTGATCCCACCCTCTGTTACCCATTCCCAGCTTCTGACAAACAGAGGTTAGGGACATGATCCCTGCCCATTTTGGCTAATAGCCATTCATGAATGTATCTAGGTTTTTTTAACCCTGTTAAAGTCTTCTGGCTGACAGTTCCACAGGTTGACTGTGTGTTGTGTACAGTAATACTTCCTTTTCTTTGTTTTAAAGCTGTTACGTATTAATTTCATTTGGTGACCCCCAAGTTCTTGTATTATTGGGGCAAGCAAATAACTTTTCCTTATTTACTTTCTCCACACCAGTCATGATTTTGCAGACCTCTACCATATCCCCCTTTAGTCTCCTCTTTTTTCTAAGATGAAAAGTCCCAGTCTTATTAATCTCTCATCATATGGCACCTATTCCATGCCCCTACATGATCACAGTGGTCCAGTCTGGCTTTAGAATCTGTAACTTAACAACCATTATTTTTGCAACATGAAACACAGTTATTTGTTTTTCTTCTGTGACACTGTTCCCCACTACTGTTTGCTCCTACCCACACACACATTCCAGAATTCATCTCTTCAAAGAAGGAGTCAGTTCCCTATGAACTTCACAGCCCTTACCAGGCTGCTTTGGAGATGTCTGTCTTCTATTGTGTTCCCATTTAATGCCTTCCTGCCTACTTGGTGGGGAAAAATCTCTCTTCTTCCCAAACTGCTGAGATAATGGGGTGGCTGTAGATCAGGAGTAAGGGGCACTGACAAAGCATTGGGGCAGACAGAAGCATGTGCACTCTATTTCACAAGTGCACACTATGACTCCTCAGACAGCTGCAGAAAATGATGTAGCTTGCAGGCTGGGGACTCTCAAGCTATATTTCTATGAGGCTGTATTTTGGGTTTTGCAGAGATTTTACTATCTGCTTAGAAATGTTTGGGTGGTATCTCTAAGGCCTGGTCTATACTAGACCAAGCAGATCGGCTTAAGGTATGCAACTCCAGCTGAGCTGTGGTGACCTCCACACAGTGGGAGGCTTCCCTTGCTCCTCGTAGAAGGAGGAGTACCAGATGCCGGAAGGGGTCCCCTTCGATTTAGGGCATCGACCTTCTCGTAAGTGTAGACATGCCTAAGTGATAAGTGATTAATGATTATTTAAGATATAACTAGGACTAATGGGGTGGCATTGAGCAAAGGAGAAATTATTAGGTTGAATACGGGCAGGCATGCGTGGGTAGAGTTTTTGACACCATTCCCTGGAGCACTAATTTGAGCTTGTCTGTTAGGATCAGCTAGATGTAACCCACAGGATCTATTTCCCATAGTTAAGGGAGGAAATATGATGGACATTGCCCCTTCTAAGTCACAGGTCCACTAAACCCATAGGGCAGAAGGGACAGGGTCCACCTGGACACATGCAAAAACTTCATTTCCACCTATCCTGAGCAGCAGGGTGGGGGTTTGGGCATGGGGCAGGAATGCAGACTTGGCTCTGAGTGTGTAAGGCATCTGCAGAGTATCTTGATGGGTTACAGCCTCACTGCTATCTGTCTTTTATTACTATGGCCGGAGTTCACGTTACTCACAAAATAGACTGGCTGATGGTATCAGCCATTCCCACAGTACAGCTGCTCCAGAATGCACCCTGGCAGACAGGAACATAGCCTGCACCTTTCCCCAGAAGTCTGCATCAACAACAAGAGTTGGCACCCACAAGAAGCCTCTGAGGGGACCTGAGATCTGTACCCCCTTTGGGAAGGAGAAATTTCTAACTAATGTGGTACATAGTTCAGGCACTTGCAGAGCAAACTTCCCCTTTTCTCCAGTGCATCTCATTCTGACCTGCATTCCTTTTCTGCCCCAGCCTCAGCCACACAGCCCTACTGAGGCAGGTGCAAAGCAAGATGCATGTTCCTTTCCTCCTCTCTGCCCCACACCATGACTAATGTTCCCTCTAATCTTTTCCATCCATGTGTGGATTTTTTTCCATTCGTGTGCAGAATAAATTTTTATGTGCCCTGAAGTGTGTGCAAATGTGCAGCAGCAGTAGAAACAAAACCTAGTTGTGGGCTCTCTGCTAATCAGTAGGGATATGAGAGTGCTACTATTTAAATTGGAAAACGGTTACACACTGGCTTCCTGTCTGTCTCCTGGAATAGAGGGCAGCAGCATGGGACAGCAGCTGGCTCCCTGGGAGTGGGGTGACAGGCGGGAGCTGGTATGCACTGTGAGACAACTTAAAAGCCAGCTCCCCCAACACCATGACCAGAGATTAGGCACTTGAGTGTAATGAAGTGGGGTACTGCAGAAATTTAACAGGTTCTCTTTGCTCTGCCTCAAGGGCTCAGTCAGGAAGCCCAAGGGCTGGGGTATGCAAATTGCTAGCCTGCAGGGGCATACAGAGCCAGAGCAGGGCCCTTGTGTTGCCAGCAGCTAGTAGTTTTGGATGAGGTTTTCTTGGTAGGCACAAACAAGGCTCTCTTAGCCCATAAGCAGGCAGTAGCAATTCATCCTGTTTCCATGAGTAACCTAAAAAGTGTCACAATGTGCTGCCTGACCTTTTAGCTTATGTCAATGGACACATCCATTTCTCTTTGAAAATTATTGAATTGTATCAACAATAAAGTGTTTAATAATTTGTACTGTGATCACCACATGTTACTTTCATGTGAAGCTCTCCTAGTTGTTTATAAGAGTTTGAGGAAAATGCAGTGTCATACTGTCTGACTCACAACTGGGAGTGCTGATCTTGGGGCAGACTGTCAGAAAACAGGGCAGACACCCCAAGCTGGTGGTATGGCTATAGTTAGATTTCATCAAGCCAGTAACAAACATGAAGTCCTGGATAACAGTAACAGTCTTGCCATGGAGCCAGAGACAGTCCCCATGGGCACTCCAGTCTTTCTGGCCACCCAGACAAACTGGACCATGTGAAAAATTACCCCCAAATCACTCCCTATCAGGTTGCTCCCAGTCCCAAGAGACCGAACACTTACTCCAGATCTCACACCTAAGAGAACTCTGGCAGCCAATTCATTAGTCAAGTAATTAGAAATTTATTAGCTAAGAAAAGAAAACAAGAGTTATTGAGAGGTTAGATCAGGTAAAATATATATGTACAGATAAAACATGAGTCACAGTTTGTAATTCCAAATGGTACCAGAGATGTCATAATCTGCCAGTTTTCCAAAATTCTCAAGGGGCTGCCCAGAATAACTCCGATGAATCTCCATCTTCTCGTTCAGTTATTCTGCAGGATTTTGACTCCAGATATATAGCTTCTTCTCACTGAAAAGAAGCTGATAGGGTCACTACCCACACGGTCTCTTCCTTCGATGGTGAGAGTGAAGAATGCATTTAAGTCTGTGACCTCTGATCATCACACACAATGACTACATGCTTTGAAATGAGCACTTTTCTGTTAGAGTTCATCATTAGGCTGCTTTCTTGTTTGATGGGTTATTGAGTTACCGGGGTATACACAATGTAAATCTTTGCTACTACATCGTAACAGGATACAAGTAAGTGAAAACAATGCGTGTACCGTCTCATCAGTTTTCACGACATTTGAACACTCATACATTTAACAATCACTTTGATCTATACAATGCATAAGTGAATTGGCCTGGGACTTTGGTATGAGCTGGCACTTAGTCTGCCAGCACCGCATATGAGATTTGGCTACTTTGCTTAGGGTGAGTAGTCTAATGGTTAGAGTAGCCTTTGGCATTCAAGACTTCCCGGGATTTATTCCTGGTTCTTTCATTGACTTTCTCTGTGACCTTGTGTTACTTACTTACTATATGAAATGGGGAAAATGATATTTCTCTCTTTCCCGCAGATGTGGTAGTCTTGATTCATTAATTTTTGTAAAGTTCTTTGCACCTATTCTGCCAACCTGAGCCTATTCTTTCTCCACTGAGGGCTGCCCACCTCCTTCCCGTACTGTGTTGCCTAGTGCAGCAGTCTGGGAGCTGACCTTGTCTGTGAAGACAGAGCAAAAAAAGCATCGGGTACTTCAGCTTTTCCTACATCATCTGTCACTAGGTCACCTTCTTCATCTAGTAAAGGTGCCACACCTTCCCTGACCACCCTCTTATTGCTAACATGCCTGTAGAAACCTTTCTTGTTGCACCTTGGCAAGATGGTTTGTTCCTGTGCCTTCAATAAGGCTTCTTTAAAATACTGCCAGCTCTCCTGGACTCCTTTCCCCTTCATGTTAGTATCCCAGGGGATCCTGCCCATCAGTTCTCTGAGGGAGTCAGTCTGCTTTTTCTGAAGTCCAGGGTGTGTGTATTACCGCTCTCCTTTCTTCCTTTGGTCAGGATCCTGAAATGGACCATTTCATGATATATGAAGTTTGCCTCCTTCCTTATTGTGAAGGAAAGTATGCAGAGCCGCCTCCCACCCTTTCCCCTGTTAGAAATAATATAAACAGGGTGTATTATCAACCAGAAATATGTTTAACATCTATGAAAAGGTATATTTTAAGTAGGCAAGTGGTAGCAAACAGAAGAAAGCAGGTTGCTAAGAAAATAATACAAAGCACACAATCTAAGCTAGGTTCACTAAAAACTGGTTACAAATAATGATTTCTCAACCCGGTAAATAGTAAATCAGTTAATTCTTTACTCTGGGTCCAAAAGTTCTTCTCTCCTTGTTCCCTGCTACAATTCTTTTGTTTCCAGGTGTTTACAAGTATTGCTTTGGGGTGGGGAGGCAAAGGAAAGGCAAGCTGAAGACAACCATTGTTTTCTTTCCCCGGCTTATATGGAATTTCCACAAGACAAGAATCCTTCATTTGACTCCCCTCAGATCCCTGTGAAACTGTTCAGAAGGCCAAGATACAGGTTAGTATTAGGTGATCAGGGCCTCAGTGAGTCAATAGCATTATAGAACATTCACAGGAAGGGCAAGCCTTTTCACAGTCCATTGTGCTAGCTGATGGGCCATCAAGCTTTGTCTGGCTTTTCCATTGTAGTCCCTGAAATGTCAGTGATGGGAGTGACCCAAAGCAGCAAATATGAAATACAGATACATCTGGCACCTTTCCAATGATACATTACATGTATTTTCGTGCATAAAGCATCTCTCAGTTATGTCATGTTTATATCACATGCATATTTTCATAAAGCACCTTGAATGCCGTGTCAGAGTAAGGCACTCTATAAACACAAAATATTAGTATTCTGTCATTGTTTTGCTAGCATGAGTTACTTGTATCCTGCAAAACAAAAAAAAGCGGTTATGTAGCACTTTAAAGACTAACAAGATGGTGTGGCATAGTGGGGGTGTTGTCTGCTCTGTAACCTGGGGTCCCCCTGCGCTGTGATGTGAGATTCTCACTGACTCTCCCGAATGTGTATTAACCCAGACGCTAGGCTTAGCTTCCCAGGGAGAGAGACAAAGGGAGGAAGGCGGAGACCAGCACCTGGCTGGGGGGCAGGGCCTGGGAAGAGAGGCAGTTGCTGTCGGGGAAGCATGGGGAGCACAGTCTAAGGAGGGGGCTGGGATTGTAGGGGCCCAGTCACCCCCCCATCTCAAGGGGGGCCTGGGGCTGCCTAGCCCTGGCTCCTGTAACCAGATTACATCTATGCTGTGCTGTAACTTGGAGAAGCAATAAACTCCCGCAATTCCACTGGCTGGCGGAGTCTGTTTGTGCCACTACAGGGGTGCAGGAGCAAGGGGAACCCCAACTCGCCATCACAGATGGTTTATTAGGTGATGAGCTTTCATGGGGCAGACCCACTTCTTCAGATCAGAACAAGCCTCCAAGGAGCAGATATGTGGAGTTGGAAAGTGCAGTCTCACACAGTAATAGAAATTCAATATGGAAAAAATCTATGGGGCTAGGCCACTCCACTCTGCCCAGTGTAGGTTTGTTTAACATAATCTATTTTCTAGGGGCTTCTCTGTTTTGTTTTATGTTATGAATAATTTTTTTTCACCATAACACTAAGGGTACATCTACACTAGCCCCCTAGATCGATCTAGGGAGGCTAATGAGGGCGACCGGAATTGTAAATCAAGCCCGGGATTTAAATATCCCGCGCTTGATTTGCATGTTCCCGGCCAGTCACCATTTTAGAAATTGACTAGCCTGAAGTAACTGCCCGCGTCTACATGCGGCAGTGAAACAGGCTTCCGATTTAAAGCCCTAAATCGAAGCCTGTTTCACTGCCGCATGTAGACGCGGGCAGTTACTTCGGGCTAGTCAATTTCTAAAATGGTGACTGGCCGGGAACATGCAAATCAAGCGCGGGATATTTAAATCCCGGGCTTGATTTGCAATTCTGGTCACCCTCATTAGCCTCCCTAGATCGATCTAGGGGGCTAGCGTAGACGTACCCTAACATGATACAGATCATGCGCACAGTACCCTCCTATGAAGTGTTCCATCCTCTGCTGTTGAACCTCTCTCCTGTTAGTTGGAGCTCTTTTTCATCAAAATGCTGAAAGATTCTTGAGGGGGGGAAGCCTATAAGCTTTATCAGTCATGCCTGCACTGTATGAGCATGCACAGAGCACTGAGGAAACTCCCAAAGACTTGTTCTGGCATGCAGTGACCTCAGTGTGATAATTGGGTAGATTTCTAGTGTATTTCCTCTTTGATTGTCCCAAAGTGCTTGTCAGTGATGTTGAGGGGATATCTGCTCAGTTTTATAGCACTGTTTTAGCATTCCTACTTAAAACAGATTCCACTTGGTTTTCTGCTTGCCTAGAGCACCTGAACTCTGTGCTATATTTCTCTCACTAGTCCACTTTGTATTCTACTCTCACCCACATTCAAAGGTCCTGCTTCTCCTCTCATTTATAAGGCCTCCTATCCACTACTATGGGCAATCAATATCAGTTACGCAACTTTGGCTGCATGAATAAAGTAGCTGAAGTCAATGTACTTGCCACTGTATTTTTACTGGGAGGTAAGTTAAAAGCTAATGTTTTCCAGTTGATTCCACCTACACATCTCGTTCTGGTGGAGTACCAGAGTCAAAGGCAGTGTGTTCCCCACTGGCTCAGTCACTGTCCGTTGATCCGGCAGATAGTGAAGACATGCTGTAAGTGTGTGAATGACTGCAGTGAAATCAGTGGAATTACACCTGTTTAAAACCAATGTGAAATTACAATTATGCCCAAAGCATTACACAGGATTGTGTACCTATGTGTCAGAACAATGAGAGTGTTAACTTTCTGCTTTCACAAGAATCACTGATCCAGTGTACACTGGTCTATAATCACTAGTGGCTATAGAAATCTGCTAGTGAATCTGAAATGGAAATATAGCATTTTACAATTGCAAGGAAGATATTGAAATGCTGCATGCATGTTCAGATATGACAATGCTGTAGGCTGGGTGTGGGATATTAGTGGGAATTAACTTCTTATTTTACAATTTCCTAATATTAACAATTTCTATTTAAGAGTTATAAATATTATAGACATCACTGGTAATTTATTATTACAGATTGAGTCAGAATTCTGTTTCCTATATGACATTTATTAGGTTTACAAACATTTTTTTAAAAATTGGACTACAATTCCCTTGGCTATGCAGAGATTGACCTTATAGAAAATGAATTACTCATGCATGTGCCTGTCTAGCGTTCTTAGGCATTTTTAAGATGTAATAAAATTCTGCATCCCTGTTTTTGACTGATATGCTGACGTGTAAGAAAATGTTTCGTCTGAACCTTTTATTTGTGATAAGCCTTTAATCTGGTGATTTTTCTTGTAGGATCTGGGAGTCTCCTCTGCTTCAGGCCGCCAAGGAAAATGATATCCAAACCATCCAGAAACTGCTTACATGCCGTGCTTGTGACCTGCATCAAAGAGGTAGGGTGTGCTGTGTGCTGCCCAGCACTGGGATAGCTGCAAGGAGAGGGCACCTTAGGACTGAGAATCTGGAGAATGGAAATGCTGCTTAACCAGAAGCAAAAGATGATCCTGCCTGGTTGGAGTGAAAAGATTCTTGCATGAGAATAGGAAATCCTCAGGATTGAGTGTGTTACTCTTAGTGAGATTCATCTCATCAGGCAGACTAAGGAACATATGGCCCATATGTGTGACTCTCTCTCCAGGTGCGCTGGGGGAGACAGCCCTTCACGTGGCTGCCTTGTACGACAGTGTGGAGGCTGCACAGATTCTGATAGATGCAGCTCCAGAGCTTGTTAATGAAGCAATGACATCAGAATTCTATGCAGGTAAGAATGGCAAGATGAATAGACATAGGCTGAGGCTGCCAGAATGGCTGGGAGATATGGCACAGTATCTGAGGTTCTGTTAGATTTGTGTCCAGATTCCAAGGTGCCCTTTATAAAATGGTCTGCTCAAAGGAGTCATATTTTACTGTCCCTTAACTGCATTTTCAGCAACCCAGGCGTGCTGGGTGTTCCCAACAGACCTCCAATTGTGCCACTTACCTTTAAAAGAAGGTGCATTTGGAGGATCATTTTATCGTTGGAAGATATCCTATTCCCAACCACCACCCCAAAAGCTGAGATCCAGTAATTATATCTGGACTCCTAGCCAGTCTTCGCTCTAAGATTTTTCCACCTGTGGGTGTGTTGAATTTTATTTTGGGTGGGTTCAAATTTCTTATGTGCACCACCAATATTGAGGTAGTGTGTGGATGTGCACCCATCAGTACAAACAAAAACCTTAGATATAAATATATATTTTAAATAGTATGGAAGAAAATATATTAAAACAAAGGATAATTAACAAGGAACAATGCTTATGATTATTTCATATGTAATCAAATAAAAAGAAAATTAATACTACCCTTGACTGAAGAAGTGGGTTGTGCCAACAAAAGCTCATGATACTATAGATATGTTTGTTAGTCTAAGGGTGTGTCTAGACTACAGGGTTTTGTCGACAAAAGTGGACTTTTGTCAACAAAACTATACCTGCGTCTACGCTGCTGCTGAGTTCTGTCGACATAATAATGTCGACAGAACTCAGCAGTTTTGTCGATGGCTGTAAACATTCTACGAGGAATAATGCCTTTTGTTGACAGAGTTCTGCATCTACACTGTCCTTTTTGTCTACACTGTCATGTCGACAAAGCGGCTTGCTTTGTCTACAGAACTGGATGTAGTCTAGACGCTCTTTGTTGACAGAAGCTTTGTCGACAGTATCTGTCGACAAAGTCTCTGTCAACAAAAGCCTGTAGTCTAGACGTACCCTAAGGTGCTACAGGACCACTGTTCTTTTTATACTTTTTTTAAGTTACAGACTAACACGGCTACCCCTTTGAGACCTTGGAGCACATGTATCATCATCCTTTTTAACAGACAGATGTAGGTTTCAAAGATCTTGAAAATAAGGTTTTGTACTATGAAACTGCTAGCATCACACCTGGTACTTGGTGCTTCTGACTCATAAGAGCCAGAACTGTACCAGATAGCAAAGATTTGGCCTTAATGCAACACAGTTTACAATGTATTAATTAGCAACACGGGATTTTAAAAAATCATTAAGATCAGACTTCTAGATATTTGCAACACTCAAAACAATGATTATTCTGTTAAAATCTTTCTTTCTTACCTTAAGCCATTAGCACAGGGGTGGGCAATAATTTTTGATGGGGTACCACTCCAGGAATTTGGTAAGTGGTCGAGAGCCACACTCTTCCATGATATTAATGGAGGAGGTGTGGGGGTTTGGGATGGAGGTTGGGTGCAGAAGGGAGCTTGGGGGAAGGGATTAGGGTGGGATGTGGGACGGAGTTTGGGTGAAGTAGGGGATTGTGACCTGTGGCAATGGACTGGGGTGAGGAGGGGGTGCAGGGCCTGGGAAGGAGTTGTGACCTGGGGCAGAGGTGCAGGAGAAGGTGCAGAGGAATTTGGGTTGTGGCCAGGGATAGCGGATTGGGGTGCAAGGTCTGGGAGGGTGTTGTGATCTGAGGAGGGGTGTAGGTGGGGATGCAGTGTCTGGGAGGGTGTATGGGGGCTGGAGCAGGGGTATCGAAGGTTTGGGTTACATGGGGTAGGAGGGCAGAAGGGGGGCAGAGGATTGGGGTAAGGAGGGAGGGCTGAGGTGCCAGAGAGAGGCTCTGGCTGGGAGACCTTATCTGGCTCTAAGCCAGCAGCCCAGCAGGTTCCTTAGCCAGGGTCCCTGCCTTCCAGCTCTTGTACATACTCAGGGGAGCTGCAGGGGCTACGTTTATTGCTCTAATCTAAACTGAATGCTGTGAGCCCAGGGGATGAGGGAGGAGGGGCACTTCGCATTCTGCTTGTCCTGTAAACAGGCAGCTACTATTGGCTGAAACCGGCCAGTAGAAGCTATTGGGGGCAGGAGCAGCGTGAGAAGCCTGTCTCCCCTCCCTCCAGGCTCTCAGCATTCGCAAGCACACACAGGGCCCTGCACCTGGCTTTCCTGAGTGCTGAGCAGGTGCAGGGCAGGCAGGGAGCCGGCTGAGGCTCTCGTGGCCAGATCTGGTGCACAGATCATCTTTTGCCCAGCCCTGGAGTAGAGGCTGGTGCCAGCTTCTCCATTTATAGCAGGCAGCAGCAGCTACTGCTTCTGCTCCTCCGAGGGAGCGAGTGCCCCACCCCAACTCCCCTGCTGATCAGATGAACTCCCTGCGTGCACTGGAGCTCTGAACCTCTGCATGGAGCTCAGAAAAGGGCTGCACACTCATGCGGGCATGCAGCTTACAGGGAACCTTGCTCCTAACAGCATGAAGTTTTGAGTGGAAAACCTCCAAGGAAAGAAGTGCCAGAGGAAGTGGTATTGGCTCATAGGTAATGCTTTTCCGTCTAGTTACTCTAGTTACTACGTAACCTAGTGGCCTGGTGTGGTGCTAGACAGAGATATGCTCCAGGGGATGGTGAGATTGATTCACTAGGGCTTGTTCTTTTCTATGAGTCAGTATTGACCCCCACTACCTCACATGGTGTTAGGAGGATGCGCTGCTGCTGGAGTGGCCATCTACCAGTAGAGAGAGAATGCCTAGGCGCTCAAAGTGGGTTTATTAATACCAGTGTTAGAAAACTACATTCTATCTTCATCAATTCCCTCTGCATTTTCACTTTGCTATGCACTTTTTCTGCAGGCTCTAATGCAGGGGTGGGCAAAAGGCTGCCAGTGGGCTGGATCTGACCCACCGAGCCACCAGATCTGTCCCACGGTCGCCTTGCCAGAACCCTTAGGCAGAGAACAGCTCACACTTTAACAAGTCAGCTGTTCTTCCTTCCAGATGGCTGGGGAGGGAGGAGGGAGACTTCTCATGCTGTTCCCACCTCCCAGCAAAATCTCTTAGCTCTCATTGGCCAGAAACTGAGAGATTGGCCAATAGGAGCTGAGAATTTTTGCTAGGCTCTGGGGCAGTGTAGGAAGCCATCTCCCTTCCCCCTCGACCCCCTTCCCCTCCGTCTCATGCCCGGAGCAGAGCCATGTGGAGCAGCGAGCAGCCTGCAGCAAACAGTCTGCTTCAGGTTTCTGCTGGTAAGCGCCTCCCAGCTAGAGCCTGCCTCTGGCACCCTAGTCCCTCCCTTCCCCAACCCTCTGACCCGCTCCACAGATCCAAACTCTCTGTCCCCTCATGCACCCATATTCCCTCCCAGATCTGGCACCCCAGTCTCCTGCCCCAATCACAATCCCCTCCTACCCTAGGTCACATCCCAGAATCTTGCATCCCAGTCGCCTGCCCTAGGTCACAACTGCTTCCTTCACCCAAACTCCCTCCCAGACTCCATTCTCCCTCCTGCATCCCAGTCCCTTACCTCAAGCTCCCTTATGCACCCAACCTCCATCCCAGACCTCAGAATTCCTCCATTAATATCCTGGAAGAGTGCAGCCCTCAACCACTTTCCAAAATCTTGGAGTGTCTCCCCCCCCTCAAAAATTATTGCCCACCCTTGCTCTAATGAGAACTAATTGTTACCATGAATCTACGACCCCTCTAAGTTGCTGTCTGCAGCAGCTGGAACAGAAGCACCTCTTCAGCCCTCCCCTCAAGCTCCAGCAGCTCTGTGTTGGGACCGGGGGAATGGTTGGCTCTCCCTCATCCGTGGCACCTCCATGCTGGCGCTAGGGGACAGGACCGTTCCTGCATCAGTGGTAGTTCAGTGCTGGGGCCAGGAATGCATCTTTCCCCTGGCCATGATGCCCAACCCAGAGCTGCCACTGCCAAGAGACAGGTGCTCCTTCCCGGGCCCACTCCCAGCCTAACCCAGAGCTGCCATGCAGGAGGAAGAGGTGCCTCCCCCAGCTGTGCCTGTTGGAGCTGTGGCAGTTGTGCCGCTCGCCTGGCCCCAAGCTACTGTTATATGAGAGGGCTGGGGGTAGTCCTCCTTTCCCTGGGCAGCCTGCAACTCCCCACCCCAGCCACACCACAAAGCCCATACCCCTAGCCAGAGCCCTCACTCCACTCGCCAACCCTCTGCCCCAGCCCTGAGCCCCTCCAGCCCTGCACCCCCAGCCCTGAGCCCCTCCAGCCCTGTCACATACTGTCCCTAGGCAGAATCACCTCCATACTGAGGCACATAACGAACCTCGTTCTGCACATGGACATAAGAGGTCAGAGAGAATACTGCCATGCATTGTTAAATACTTTCCTCCTCCTACCGCAGAACCAGGTGCGAGAGAGGAAGGAATATGACCTTGTGGTTTGAGTAGGGGGTGAGGAGTCAGGAGACCTGGTTTCTAGCCACCATCCTATTATTTAGCAAGTTACTTTGTTTTGCTGCACTTCAGCTTCATGCTAGTAATGCCAGGTTATTGTGAGGTGTAATTGATAAACATTTGTGAAATGCTCTGCAATCCTCAGCTGGAAACTGTTATACAAGTGTAAAATACGATCAGGAGCATACAAGGAATTAATGAGGCATTAATGCATTTCACTGAAAAATGGTGAGAAAAGTCACAAGTGTCATTCATTTAATGGCAGTTAACTTCATGGTTGCAACTCCTACCGTCAGGCTAGGAACAATAAAGGCTGTATTGGTGAAAAATCTGGGCAAAATTCTGTTCCTCTTTATGCTGGGGTGAATCCATTGAAGTCACTACGACAGTCAGTGCTGTCATTTTCCAGAGAAATTAGCCACTCACATGCAATGGGAATTCTATGGGAGCCAGGAATGTGACTTCCTTAGGGCCCTTTGAACACTCATTTTTCCTGTTAAATTTTTCAGTTATTCACTAATAAAGTGGCCTTGGCTGCACAGTGCCTTTGATCCCTTTGGTGAAATGTTGGCATTGTAAAAGGAGTGTGTTGTTTGTTGCAGGGGAGACTGCTCTCCACATTGCTGTGGTGAATAAGAATTTCAGACTTGTGAAAGTGATGCTTGAGAAGTGTGCAGATGTCAACAAGCCCCGGGCCACAGGATACGTCTTCAGACCCAACAGCCACAACCTCGTGTACTTTGGTAGGGTTCCATCTGCAGGTGTAGACTGACATGAGACTCTTCTTCTCTGGCACACTCTAAGTTCTGTGACCTCTCTGGATCTGCTCCCTTTTTGTTCCTCTCTCTCTCTCTCTCTCTCTCTCTCTCTCTGTCAACAGGGGCCTATGTACTTTGGGAATTCCTTGCTGCAGAACTGTGCTCCAGAAATTCAGCTTTCATTTTCTAAAAATTATTAGCCCTCTAGCCCTTGTGAAGAACACTTGCTCTAACATTACTGTAGGCCAAAGAGTGATGTCTACCTGAGTCTGCAGCCAGCCTCCACTAATAGCTCTGTGAGGAGTCTACTTTGATTTGGATGATAACTCTGGGGGCCTAATGATGACAATGATTATGCCATTGTTTCACTCCCAGACCAGAAACAACTTAAACTGAAGTTTTATTAACTTTAGTATAAAAATAAACACATAAACCTTACACAATCCTCATTACTGCTCAGTCATTTTAGAGGACACCTGTTTCTGAGTCTGCAACCAGAGCATACCTTTTGACCCCTGCAGCAGCCTTTCAGTCTTTAAAGAGAAAGGTGAATCTAACTCTGACATTCCCTTCTGAGTGCTACACTGCCCCCATAAATGTAACTTCTGTTAATAAAATATATAGTCTGTCCATGTGACTCATTAGCTGTAATCCATGTTCAACAAGCTTGTAATAGTCATTATCATGTGTATCTTTGCATGTCTTCCTCTGTAACAAGCTCTGGTAGTGACAGTGAAACCTTTTGCAGGTTTCTGTGGCAATTTTAGTTCCACACTATCTAACGTGACTAGTTCTGAACCCCTGAAATCCCCAGATATTAGCGTCTTACAGAATTCCAGTTTCTGTACAATCAGTGGTATAACCATGTCCTGCTGAGTTCCTGAGTATACTGCAAGCTAGTTAGAAAATATATTTCTCATCATGTCTCAATGGGTCAGAGCTGAGGATGCTAGGTCCAGGACAAACTGCTGAGAAATACGGAAGATTCACCCCAGAGTGGTGGTTATTCTACCATTAGATTTACTGAGCCAGTGCCAAAAATAAACTTTTGTCTCACCACACTGGTTAACAAGAGGTCAAAGATGCAATCTCCTTAGGTGTTCTAGTCTTTATTTCAACACCCAAACATTAGATTAGATGTTATGGTGCATGGCTATTGAAAACCAATTTCATCAAAGGGTTCTTCTTATTTCAAGAGACCAGCCACTTAGACAGGTCAGTATATAACTCAGCTCTTACCCCATAATCACATTGTTGACAGTCCTTTAGGAACTGAAATGTAAAGATTTATTTATAAGATAAAAGAAATAGAAGAGAATTAAAATGGTTAAAGAAATCACATACATATAAGTTCTCATATCAGGTTTGAAGCAGTAATGAAATAAAATGCTAGTTTGTAAATGCCTCTCTGGAACTTACCCAAACAGCTTGTGGGTCATCAGTCTTTTGTTTAGAGCTTCCTTGTCAGAAATCCAGTCCAGAGAAATGAAGCAGGAGAAATTGGCAAATGTCATTGCAGAGCCTTTGGCTATTATCTTTGAAAACTCGTGGGCTGCGTCTAGACTGGCATGATTTTGCGTAAATACTTTTAACAGAAGAGTTTTTCCGTTAAAAGTATTTCCGCAAAAGAGCGTCTAGATTGGCACAGATGCTTTTGCGCAAAAAGTGCTTTTGCGCAAAAGCATCTGTGCCCAGTATAGACGCGCTTTTGCGCAAGAAAGCTCCGATGGCCATATTAGCCAGCGGGCTTTCTTGCGCAAAAAATTAAGGTGCCTGTTGTCGCGAGAATCGCAGGTCCGATGATGAATACCCAAGGGGGGAAGGACAGAACCAGGTGGACAGTTTTATCAAATAAAAATTATTTATTTATGACAGTGGTGAATTTATAGTAATTTATTCTAAGATTTTTAATAGACCGTGTTAATAATGAACTTACAGTATTTATTCTATGGTTTCTAGTAAAATGTGTCAGATATAAGGATAGGAACGGCAAGGGGAATAGTCTCTAATCTTAAAATATCCAGCTACAGTAATAAAATAACAGTGATAACTACAAACTCTTATATACTACCCAAAAACAACTACACCACTAAGCTTATACAACAGGAAAAAATCAAATCATACATATCAACTTACATAGCACACAGAACATTACAAAGATATCGGTTCGGTTGCGAAGGCCTTGGTTATGCCCGAGAGTCGGGGGAGGGGGCTGGTCGGTTGATCAGGCCGGCAGCGCTTTAAGTATACGAGAAGGCACACGCACGGTGGTACGTGTGTTGCGAAGACCTCCTAGAGCAAACTGTGCCATGGGTATTTATCCCCAAATCTGCACATCGCTTTCCTGCGCTTGCATATTACCATATATGGCCCAATGATCACCAAGTGGGGGGGGTCTGTGTCCCAGGGGTCGGGCCGAAACTGCAGGTTTCATGCGACCAGGTAAGCCCCGCAGTTCTCACGCCAAGGTGACGGGTGGGAGAGTCTGAGGCTATTTTCCCCTTTTCACACCTTCCCTTTTTCTAAAGGCTATGGTAGGCAGGAAGGGTGCGGCCGGTTTCTCTCAAGGAGTACTGCAGCCCACTATAGCAAGAGCGGCCTGACCAAACTTTTTTACTGGGAGAGCAGTTTCTTTTCTCTACACCTGTCTACACTGGCCCTCTTGCGCAAGTATTCTTGCCCAAGAGGGATTATCCCTGAGCAGGAGCGTCAAAGTATTTGCGCAAGAAGCACTGATTTTGTACATTACAAAGTCAGTGCTCTTGCGCAAATTCAAGTGGCCAGTGTAGACAGCTGGCAAGTTTTTGCGCAAAAGCGACCCGTGGTGATTGGGAGAGATCCCAGATGATTGGAAAAGTGCCCATCTTTTAAAAAAAGGGAAGAAGGACAATCCAGGGGCTAGTCAGCCTTACCTCAGTCCCTGGAAAAATCACAGAGGGGATTGTGGCGGTGTGTCGGGGTTCCCCTGCCTCTTGCACCACCGTAGTGGCACGAACAGACTCTATCAGCCAGTAGAATAGAGGGAGTTTATTGCTTCTCCAGGATAGAGCACACCATAGATGTAATCTGGTTACAGGGCAGGCCTAGGATGCCTCAGCCCCCCTTGAGATGGGGGAGACTGGGCCCCTAAATCCCAGCCCCTTCCTTAGGCTGCTTCCTCCATGATACCAGACAGAAACTCCACTCTCCTCCAGCTCTGCCCCCCCCAGCCAGCAGCTGGTCTCCGCCCTCCTTCCTTTGTCTCTCCCTGGGAGGCTGAGCCTGGGGGTCTGGGTTAATACACATTTGGGAGAGTCAGTGAGAATCTCCCATCACAGCGCAGGGGGACCCTGGGTCACAAAGCAGACAGCCTCCCACTACGCCACAGGGATCCTCAAGGAATCCATTTTGTAGCACTTGGAAGAGGGGAAAGTGATCAGGAATAGTCAACATGGATTTACCAAGGGCAAGTCATGCCCGACCAATCTGATTAGCTTCCACGATGAGGTAACTGGCTCTGTAGATATGGGAAAGTCAGTGGATGTGATATACCTTGACGTTAGCAAAGCTTTTGATACGGTCTCCCACAATATTCTTGCCAGCAAGTTAAGGAAGTATGGATTGGATAAATGGACTGTAACGTGGATAGAAAGCTGGCTAGACTATCGGACCCACGGATAGTGATCAACATCTTAATGTCAGGTGGGCGGTCAGTTTCTAGCAGAGTGCCCCAAGGATTGGTTCTAGGGCTGGTTTTGTTCAACATCTTTATTAATGACCTGGATGAGGGGATGGATTGCACCCTCAGCAAGTTTTCAGATGACACTAAGCTAGGGGGAGAGGTAGATATGCTGGAGGGCAGGGATAGGGTCCAGAGTGACCGAGACAGATTTGAGGATTGGGCCAAAAGAAATCTGATGAGGTTCAACAAGGACAAGTGTATAGTCCTGCACTGGGGATGGAAGAATGCCAAGCATTGTTACAGGCTGGGGGCCAACTGGCTAAGCAGCAGTTCAGCAGAAAAGGACATAAGGATTACAATGAACAAGAAGCTGGATATGAGTCAACAGTGTGCCCTTGTAGCCAAGAAGGCTAATGACATATTAGGGTGCATTAGGAGGAGCATTGCCAGCAGATCTAGAGAAGTGACTGTTCCCCTTTATTCAGCACCGGTGAGACCACATCTGGAGTTCTGCCCCCCCCCCCACCTCAGAAAGGATGTGGATGCATTGGAAAGGGTCCAGTGGAGGGTAACCAAAATGATTAGGGGGCTGGAGCATATCACCTATGAGGAAGGGCTGAGGGATTTGGGCTTATTTAGTCTGCAGAAGAGAAGAGTGAGGGGGGATTTGATAGCAGCCTTCAACTTCCTGAAGGGAGGTTCCAAAGAGGCTGGAGAAAGGCTGTTCACAGTAGTGATAGATGGAAGAACAAGGAGCAATGGTCTCAAGTTACAGTGGGGAAGATCTAGGTTGGATATTAGGAAAATCTATTTCCCTAGGAAGGTGGTGAAGCATTGGAATGGGTTACCTACGGAGATGGTGGAATCTCCATCCCTAGAGGTTTTTAAGTCTCAGCTTGACAAAGCCCTGGCTGGGTTGATTTATTTGGGATTGGTCCTGCCTTGGGCAGGGGGCTGGACTTGATGACCTCCTGAGGTCTCTTCCAGCCCTATGATTTTATGATTCTATGAATTCAAATGGGGCTGTAAACAGTGCCAGCAGGATTTTAATCTGCCACATACATGTTCAACCACTTTTCTGTGCTCTGAGAGTGGAATTAAATAATCTTTTGTCAGGCCTTCTGCAATCTAGGTATGATTTCATCAGCCAAGGAAAAAGGGGGTATGCAGGGTCTCCAAGAATAACAGTAGGGATTTCATGTATGACAATGCCATTTGCTGGACATAGTGTCTCAGCCTCTCTATAAATGTAGACTCCTGATCATCGGAAAACCATGGCATCATGAACTTTCCCAGTGCAACCCAGGCTGACATTCATAAATTGACGTCTGTGAGGTCCTTCTTAGCAATGGAGTGGTACCCTTTGCAATGTTTGTACTCATGTGCTCCTGGAGGAGGGCACAGGAATACCATCAGTGGCAACCACTTTTTCTCAAAACTAGCAGATACTTTTGAAATGTCTTTTATGCCTGGTACCTAGGAGTAAACCACAACTCAGATTGCTTCAGATACTTCTGCCACCAATTTACACTTAATTGACTTTCCGATGCTGAACCAGTTAGCAATGGACCTATGGCAACGGGATAGCCAGGTTCCAACCCACTTCTGGACTGGTATTGGCCATCCTCACATGTGTGTCCTGATGCTGGAGGGTTGGGGTAAACTGCTCACAAAGCTCCAGAAACAGAGCTTTCTTCATGTGAACGTTCGGGACTCACTGCTGGTCATCCTAGGTCTATATGATGATGTGGACCTCCTGGGCTGTGCTTGTGGTCCAGTATGTGCTTTCAGATCCAGAAGTGCCAGGATCCAGGCTACACAGATGGCATCAGTGGCTATCCTGGTAGCATCAGCCAGTTCAAGTGCTCAGCATGGGCAGTAGGTGAAGGTAGGGCTGAGGGAGGCAACCCCCATAGCCCCACTCCTTTTGCCAGGAGCGGCCTCCATGGGAGCCCAGTTCCTCCCGGCCCCAGCACCATGGGGAGGTGGGACAGCGTGCAGCCCCAGCCTCCCCGGTCCCAGAGCACAGGGAGGGCAGGCGGTGCATGGCCCCAGCCTCCCCAGCCCCGGAGCAAGGGGAGAGCAGGTGTTTGGGGGCAGCGACACTCCACCACCAGCATGACACTGTAGGTGTACTGGGGGCAGAGTATGGGTGGGGCCAGTCTGGCAGTTTGGGAAGGTAATGCCTTCCCTCGCCTATGATACCTGCCGCCCCTAGTGCTCAGTGTCTGAGTCCTCTTCCTCCTCCAACTCCTCCTCCAGGTGCCTTTGGTGGATGAAAAAATGCTGCCAGAATGTCTACCAGCATCTCATGGAAGCTGTGCCTGTTTGGTGAAACACAAGCAAGAGAAGCTCTCCGAGGGTACGTCTAAACTACATGGCTCCGTCGACGGAGCCATGTAGATTAGTGTACTCGAAAAAGGGAAATGAAGTGGCAATTTAAATAATCGCCGCTTCATTTACATCAAAATGGCTGCCATTCCACGAGGCATAACGGGGCAGTCGACAAGGGCTTCCCTTAGCTGATCGGCACAGCATGGCAGCCATTTTGATGTAAATGAAGTGGCGATTATTTAAATCGCCACTTCTTTTCCCTATGTCTAGAAACCTTATCTACATGGCTCCGTCAACAGAGCCATGTAGTCTAGACATACCCCAAATGGTGACTCTGCCATGATGGTGGCTCTGGGTGACTGGAGCATCCAGCCTCAAAATATGGCTTGCCAGGATGTGTTGGGAACTAGGCGGGCTGTGACAACTTCCTGTAACATGCAGGATGGACATTCACGTTTTCCCACGCTGCACTATGAACTGGGGACTAGAATGGTTACAGCAGGGAGGGTTCAGGACAGCACCAGGTAGCCTGGGATAGATGGTTTAAATCGGGTCTGTGTGCTTCAGTGTGAATACTGGAACCCTAGATTTGGAGCCCAGAAAAATCTAAATATGTTGCCATCAATGTGTATGGATGCTTGAATCCGGGGCTTGCAAAACCAGGGTCTGTGGATTTGAGTCCCATCAACCTTGGACTTACATGACAGAGTAGAAATACCCTGAAAGCACTACCAGCTCTGGTGATGCCATGCACCCAAAGCTATTTCCTTTAACCACTTTTGCAGAAACATCCAACTAATGTGATAATCTTCAAACTGCCTCATACTCAAGCCCAGCCAAAGAGTGAGTGAGTGGGTGGGTGGGGCTGGGAGCTGGGCAGCGTGGCCCTGAATGCGTGGAGCTGCAGGGCTCTGAATATGTGGGGCCCAAGGCGGCCACCTCAGTCGCCTTGCCCAAAGGCCGGGCCTGCTCATACCTCTTCCCAGGGGCTCAGAATCCTAGCTGTTTCTTACTGAGCAGTTAAACCTCCAGCTTCCCCCAACCATCTCTCCTATACAATTACACAATATAACATTCTGCAGTACCCTGAAAGTATAAAAAATTAAGGGCAACCATAATGTGAATGAAGATTCATATGAAAGAGGAAGATTATGAGCACATTCCTCTTACTGAGTAGTGTTTTACTTCACAGATGGCCCTATTGATTTCAGTGGGGCTACATGTAGAGCAAGATACTATTCAGTGTGTGTAAGGAATTCACAATCTGGGTCCCAAATATAATGCAGAAGGCTCAGTGCTGATGGCATTATTTGTTCAATGAACATGTCCATGTAAAAAGAATATGATTTGATGCTGCTACAGACTTTCCCTTTCACTGAACAATAGCCCTGCAGAAAACAGAGGATCTTACTACAGAATATTTTGGCTTGTCTGTCATCCATTTTTCTGTTTCTTTTATTTGTCTCTCTTTCTTTCTTCCATCCATTCATCTCATTCTCTCTCTGGCTAGTATTTATACCATCTCATCTCATCCCATCCTCCTTGAAACATGTACCTAGTAGAGAGAGGAAATGTTAAAGAGAATCCATAGGATCTAACTAAGAGCAAAGGGGTGAAATTTAGCAATGAGAAAATGTAGGCTGAATACCAGGAAACATATCTGAACACCAAGAATCTCTGAGACTGTTAAATATTTCCCCTGAGAGATAAGCAGATGCCTCAAAGCAGGAGTCCCTTAAAACTAAAAGGGTAATGTCTCTAAGAATAAGAAAAAAGCTGAAGCAGAATAGGATGCTATATATTTGATGCTAAGTGAGGTTGTCTCATGATAGGAGACTGGTCTGCCTCGAGCAAAATTCACTGTATTCTGCTGCAAATATTTTTGCTTTTGGCTGAGCATGGGGGCAGGGAATATAGCTAAGATGTGACCTAATAGGTCTGGGACTTTGCAATTCTGACTAAGGTGCAGAAAAGGAGTGTCCTCTTTATTTCAAGAACTTTATGCTGTTCAGTGGACCTTCCTCCAGGCAGGAAATTCCCTGCAGCCTAGATAGAATGTTACCAATACAAAAGGCTACAGCAGGCCTTTTCCATTTCCAAAAACTATGATCCAATTCTGGGACATTCTGGGGCATCTTAAAGACTGAGGGTATGTCTACACTTGCCCCCTAGTTCAGACTAGGGAGGCAAATGAAGCAATGAGGAGTAACAGTTAATTCGAGGTAAGGGTTTTGGATCGGACTACCGCGTCTACTTGCGGCGAGTTAAATCGGGCGACCGGTATTTTAAAATGGCGACCGTCCGCGAATATGCTAATCAAGCGCGGGATATTTAAATCCCGCGCTTCATTAGCAACTTTGGTATGCTTCATTTGCCTCCCTAGTCCGAACTAGGGGGCAAGTGTAGACATGCCCTAACAGATTTATTTGTACATAAGCTTTGTGGGCAAAGACCCACTTCATCATATTCATTGGAGTGGAAATTACAGAGGCAGGCATAAATATGCTAGCACATGCCTGCCTCTGTAATTTCCACTCCAGTGCATCTGATGAAGTGGGTCTTTGCCCAGGCAAGTTTCTGCCCAAATAAATCTGTTAGTTTTTAAGGTGCCATAGGACTCCTCATTTGTGCAGCTAAATACTAACATGGCTACCCCTCTGAGATTTCTGGGGTATTGTTGTTTTTAAAGATTGTTTTTTCCTTTGAGATGTTGCTGGACCAAAGTCTCAGGTGACATACATTGGAATAGAACAACTTTTTGCTGATTTATATCAGCAGATAATCTGGCCTACTGTGTTTAGGGAGAGTCTATGCTACCCATTTCTGACAAGGGCGCCGGCACTCGGGCACGTGGGGGGGTGGGCAGCAGCCGTGTGGTCTAGGATGTGGCTAGCTTTTCATCCCATTCCCTGGATGCTAAGCGAGTGAGGGGAAAGTGCTTGCATACTGTGCATTCCTCTCACACCTGGCTGGTGAGCTCCCTTCTAGGGAACATGGATGTTACTACGCATCTCGCATCCCCAAGGGCAGAGGTGGGGACAGCATGGAGCCCTGGCCAGGCTGCCATCTTACCTGGGTGGAAGCGGGAAGGAGAGAGGGAGGGGCCTCCTGCTCCACCTCATCCTGCCACCGCCTCAGCCCGATTGCTGCCACCGGGCAAAATCAGCAGCCATAGCTGCTGGAGTTGAAGCCAGCTGCTGTGTGATGGTTCAGGGGTGCAGCACTCACCCCAGCTCCCAGAGCTGCCATGAACAGCCGGCTTCACCTCTGGCAGCCGCCATGGCCCAGCAGCCAGTGGTTGTCTGGCAGCAATCCATGGACCGGCAGTTGGGAACTGCTGCTGTAACCCCATCTTGTATCCTATCAGGCTGACAGTCACCGTGCTTTTAATTTATAATTTCTAAGCCAACAGGAAACAAAAAGACACCCCTGTGTTCTATCCTACCCCCATTCTGTCCCTTCCCTAAGGTTCCCGGTCCTTCCTCTTCTGAGCCACGCTGGGAGCCATGAGGCAGAGCAGAATGGGGCCAATAGTGCTCCTGCCAACCCCTGCACTGTGGAGGCCCTGCATTCTCTGAAGCGAGGGGCAGGGTGGTGTGGAGCAGAGCTGGTTGTGCTGCCACCGGCCCCCACGCTGCCCAGGCACCGTGTCATCTCAGAGGCTCAGGGACCCCCAAAGCATGGGGTCTGGGGCAACCTCTCTGAATCATCCAATGGACTTTGTTGAAAGGCACATATTGTAAAGGGGCATGCCAGGTGAAAGTGCAACTCTGAGCTATAAGATAATGAATATAACCATGTCGTCTTCAGTAAAAGGAAAAGGGGTTAGCTTCGCATAGTAACTCCTGAGTGGCTAAATCTATACCAGGTATAGCAGTGAGTATAGTATAACATGAATCAGTTCTGCATACTGTATACACATATACCACCAGCCTATAATTATGGAATATAAAAAAAGGCGCACATTTAACCAGGGAATAGCAATTGCTACATTGTATTGTAAATTCCTGTTTTAAACATGAAATAGGAAACACCACTGTTTAATTCTTGTCAAAAGTGCCACTGAAAGCAATTCAGGGATGGGGTCTTAACATTGCACCCTGATTAAGACTTCTATTTAACTAGGATTATCATGGCAAAACCTTGTGTGCTCCATTTACAGCCTCTTTGCCTGTGTTTATAATCCAGGAGAGAATGTGGTTGGTCACCTTGAAGGGGGGACATGATAGCAGTTTTCAGGTATCTAAAAGGGTGTCATAAGGAGGAGGGAGAAAACTTGTTCATCTTGGCCTCTGAGGATAGAACAAGAAACAATGGGCTTAAACTGCAGCAAGGGAGGTTTAGGTTGGACATTAGGAAAAAGTTCCTAACTGTCAGGGTAGTCAAACACTGGAATAAATTGCCCAGGGAGGTTGTGGAATCTCCATCTCTGGAGATATTTAAGAGTAGGTTAGATAAATGTCTATCAGGGATGGTCTAGACAGTATTTGGTCCTGCCATGAAGGCAGGGGACTGAACTCGATGACCTCTCGAGGTCCCTTCCAGTCCTAGGATTCTATGATTCTATAATGTCTACAATAAACACAAGAGTTTTATCACCCAAACAGGAAACTTCCACTGAAGGCCTGTTATTCTGAAGAGGGGTATCAGTACATTGGCAAATGCAATATTGTTTGAGGTACACACACCGTGGTGTGACAGGAAGGGAATTGAAGGAATCTGGGTATGTCTACACTACAGCATTATTTTGAAATAAGCTATTTCGAAATAGTTAATTCAAAATAGCTTATTTCGAAATAATGCATCTACATACAAAATGCATTTCGAAATAGCGTTTGGCTATTTCGAAATAGCGTGTCCACACTGAGTGGACGCTGAATCGCATTTAAGGCCGGCCGGAACCAGGTCCAGCAGGGCATCAGGTCAGGATTTACTTTGTGTGGCTGCTGCCTGAGGCTATCTGAGGCCTGTGCTTAAAGGGACCCGCCCCCCCCCACCCCCGGACAGCCGGTTCTCAGGTTTCCCTGCTTGCTTGCCTACCTCGATGAGGGACAGCAAAGCATTTTGTCTCTGCGTGCTCTGGTTGCCCTCACTCGGGACACCACAGCACTCTGCAACATGGAGCCGTAGCTGCCCCTGGGCACTCTGGTGCTTCTCTTGGACGCGTTGCTGTGAGCCTGGCTGCACTTTCTGCAGGCTGTCATCCGGGAGGTCCATCGGGGGGCTGTCAGTATCCAGGAGGCCCTGCGGGAGAGCGTCCACCCTGAGGAGCACTAACAGTCTCCCTGGTCTGCACCACTGGGGGCTTGTGCCTCATTCCTCCCTCACGTCCTTCCACTTACCCCCGCCAGTCCCCCTTCCTGATGTAAAATAAAATACATGTTTTTTCATAAACACAAACTCTCTTTATTTAACAAAACTGGGGCGGGGGGAATGAAACTCTGGTAAGACTGGGGAAAGGAGGCGGGAGAGGGGAGGAGAGACGGTGGGAGAGGGGAGAGGGAAACCTGGGAGGAGGGAGCTGGAAGGGGGAAGCAAGGGAAAGAAGGGGGAGGGGAAGCTCAGGGCTCAGGGGTGGGTGTCTCGCCGGACCAACTTGATTTTCATGTGAACCTGCTCCTGGGTTCACATGTGGCCTTTGGTGGCCAGTCTGGCAACTATCCTGCCATAGACAGCCACGTTCCTCCATCTAGTGTGGAGATCATGGACATTGGGGGCATCCCCCCAAACCTGAATAAGGTCCATGATCTCCGCCCTGGACCAGGAAGGCACCCTGTCAGGCTCCTGTGAGCTGGCACACTGCTCCTGGGGAGCGGTGGAGGGCTGGCTGGCACTGGCTTTCTGGCTCATGTTTTGGGGCCACTGGGTCAGGGGAAGTGACTGCTGGCTCTGGGCTGGCAGGCTTGGAGCTGGCACAGGCACTGTGGCCAGAGTCTACCCCTTTAAGGGCTCCGGGGAGGAGAGGAGGGAGAGGAGTGTTCTTGGTTGAGGCTGGAGTGGCCACCAGGGCACCCTGGGAAGGCTGGAGGCCCCCTATTTTGAAATAAGTGTCTACACAGCACTTATTTCGAAATAGCTATTTCGAATTTGGCATTATTCCTCATAGAATGAGGTTTACCAAATTTGAAATAAGTGCTCCTCTATTTCAAATTTATTTCGAAATAGCAGTTTGGCTGTGTAGATGCTAGGAAAGTTATTTCGAAATAAGGGCTGTTATTTTGAAATAACTTTGCTGTGTAGACATACCCTCTGTCATCATTGGTAGCCCTACAAGATTAACTAAGCAAGAGGCTTGTGTGCAGAGGGTAACATACAGGGTGTGTCTAGACAACATGGCTCTGTCGACGGAGCCATGTAAAGTAGTTTACTCAATATAGTCAATGAAGTGGGGATTTCAATAATCCCTGTTTCATTAAAATAAAAATGGCCACCGCGCTGTGCCGACAATCAGCTGATCCGGCACAGCACGGCAGTCTAGATGCGGCGCGGTCGACAAGGGAAGCCTTTGTTGACCGCTCCTGTAAGCCTCCTGTAAACGAGGTTTACAGGAGCGGTCGACAAAGGTGCCACGTTTAGACTGCCGTGCTGTGCCAGACCAGCTGATTGTCGCCACAGCGCGGTGGCCATTTTTATTTTGACTATGGCCATTAACTATGTCGAGTAAACTACTTTACATGGCTCCGTCGACAGAACCATGTAGTCTAGACACACCCATAGTGAAGATGGCAAGTACTCTAGTATTGTAACATAAATACATATCTTAAAATTATTTTAATTGTTATTTGGAGTGCAGGGTCACAGGGTGAAATTTTTGCCAACCCCCTAAGGCACATATACCCACATATGAATTAAGCGGGTAGCAATTCCCATTTTCCTGTTATCTATTGTGTTAAGAGTAAATTCATCTGAAGAAGTGGGTAGTGCCCATGAAAGCTCATGATATCATCTTCATTGTTTGTTAGTCTCTAAGGCACTGCAAGACTATTTGTTGTTTTTTTAGGTGTGTTTTTTTTCCAGTTACAGACTAACACAGCTACCCCTCTGAAACTCATCTTATGTTTTGGGTTCTTTAACAATTACCCTATCAAAGAGGGGGCGGGGTTCCATAGCCCAGTGGGCTAGTTTGCCTTTGATATATTCACTGTTACAGTAGTCCAGCTCTATTATATACACTGCTTTGCATTATATTCTGCTTTGCATTATATTCAGCAGTAATGCAAGAAACCTACAAGGTCAGTGTCCTGTAAGACATTAGCTTCAGCAAGCTAGCATAAGGCTTAAAGCATATAAACTTTAAAAAGATAAACTTTGTACAGATTAACAGAAAACCCTGAATATTTGGGGAGCTGAAAATTTAGGTTAAGGGCCTCAGTACATCTGCAGGTGTTACATGTTTGAGACAGACACTGCTTTGTGTGGTGCAGGGAAAGGAGTTAGATAATAAATCATCATAGGCATGCCTGGTGATGTAAAACAAGTGGAAGACTCTGATGGAGAGGTTGACCTATTCTGGAAATACCCAATTTTGCATGATAACCAATCAAAAAGATACCAGTATGGTCCTTTGGAGTGTCCTGTCAGACTCAAGTTTGTTTTACTCCAAGGCAGCCTACTTGGTTAGGAAAACAAGGAATTTTCCCAGTTCTCACTATTGAAAACATCACCATCATGCAGTCTGATTTAACAATCCAAAGTACCCACACTTCTTGTTTATACTCTCCTGCTAGGGTCACAATCAAAATTATTGTTGGCTTGTAAAGTGATCCACCACATAGAAATTACTAGCGATATGAATAAAACCAAACAAGCTATTACCCTTGTGTCTTCAACAATTTTCTGACATGACTGTTTAAGTAAAAGGATGTGTTATGGCCCAAGGAATTACAATAGGAATTGTTTTCATTATTTTAGTGTGAAAGCAGTGTAAACTGAATGGATAGAAGCAAAGAACTCAAAGAACATGACAGGTACCAAACACCAATGATAGTGAATATTATATATATAATATTCACTATCATTGGTGTTTGGTATACATATATATATAAATATATAGATAGTGCCCATTCCAGAAACACATCCCAGGGTGCAGGGAATCATCTTTTTGATACACTCCCTGCACCCCAACCATTGAAAAATGGCATTGAAACTGGCCCCACATATGCCTGACCATCTAAATCTGTACCCATGTAATGTGGTTCGTTTTACAAATCATGCAGTTTACTCCTATTTAAATCAAAATCCACACTCACTGAAGCAAAGCATATCTGAGCTTTCAGTCCCAAAGTGTTTTTAAATATTTGCTTGTAAATCTGCCTGGCTAGTATTTAATTCCAGAGTGGGAAAAGCAAGAGCACTTCAGAAATAAAGGTACTAATGTCCCTGTGGGATTGCTTTAAACAAAACAGAGAGAGATTGAGATAGAAACATTCTAAACAACATATATCAGGCATGATTCTGTTCTCGTCCACATGTGTATAAGTCAGGAGATGCTTCACTAAGGTCAGAGAATTTTAGTTCTTGCTTTAGATAGGGAAACTTTTGTTCTTTCTGTGCCAAATTCACCCTTGTGACGATAGCCAGTAAGACTGATGCACTCCTTCTGTCTCACTCAAGCCATGGCTGCACTAGCACTTACATCAGCAAAATTTTTTCACTTAAGGGTGTGAAAAATACTCCTCTGAGGCTATGTCTACATGACACGGTTTTTGCGCAAAAATGGCCGTTTTTGCACAAAAACCCGCGGAGCATCCACACCTCAAGCTCATTTTTGTGCAAGTAAATTTACAGTAAATCAGAAGAACAGAGGGGTTTTTGCAGTGTAGGTATTCCTTTTTCTATGAAAAATAACTCCTTTTTGCACAAGAGTTCTTGAGCAAAAAGGTGTGTGTGGATGGGCAACGGGGGTTTTGCGCAAAAAGAGACAATTGAAAAAAGCACAGGTGCTTTCTTTTGAGAGAATGTCCATGCAGTCAGGGGCGGCCTGTGCATATAGGCAGACTTGGCAGTCGCCTAGGGCGCCGCGTTAAACGGGGCGCCCAATGATGACGCACCGCCGTTGAGGGCTTTGGATGCGCGGGCTCCAATTGCACATTCCGCCTAGGGCTCCAGTTGCCGGCAGCTCGTCTCGGAGGCGGGGGCGCTGATCGTGCATTCCGCCTGGGGCGCCAGTTGCCGGCAGCTCATCTCGGGCCGCCCCTGCATGCAGTCTTTGCTCTTTGTTGCCTGTCTGCTGTACAGTACAGCTAATATTTAACTATTCTAATCCTTCTTCCTAAGTAATCCTTCAACATCTCCTTTAAAGATGATCTGAAAATATTGTCTGTGATCATTTTGTTTCATAGTTTTCCTGAAGCAGGAGAGTTGAGAGAGTTTGTTTTAAATCAGGGTTAGATATGGCTTGCATTGAGTCACTGCTATATGGCCCCCTTTCAATCCTATCTCTTCAACCACCAACTCATGCAAAATGCCCCTACTTGTCTTGTCATATGTGAGCAAACCAGTGCTCCTCATCCTACTCTACTGCTTTCCCATTCATTGTGGGATCTAGCTCTAAACAGGATCCCATTCCAAATTCTCCTTAGTTTTAATTTTTTTGTGGATTTGCCCCTTGCAGAGCTAGTTTCTTTGTCCACGCCTAGAGCCTCCCTGTTCTCTCTATTTGTGTGAGATAGGCCTTCTCTCTCCCTAGTCCTATTTTTTTCACACTGTTAGCACAGGATCCTTCTCCTTTTGTGGCTTCTTCTGTATGGAACAGCTTCCCTTCAAGTCTTTGCCTCATTCACTGTCCCACTTGTCAGCAAATACATCTCCTTTGCTTTGCCTAATCAGTGCTTCCTGGTTTCTCTGCTTCACTTCCTGTTGGATAGCCCTGGGAATTTTACATGAAGGTGTGAAGGGGAAGACGTGGTTAGTTCTGTGGTTTGTCTCTCTTTCTGTTTTCTGTCTCTAACTCTATGGGTATGTCCAGACTACATGCCTCTGTTACCAGAGGCATGTAAATTAGACTACCTGACATAGTCAATGAAGCCAGGATTTAAATATCCCCGGCTTCATTAAAATAAAAATGGCCACCGCGCTGTGCCGGCTCAGCTGATCGTCGGCACAGCGTGGCAGTCAAGGCGCGGATCGGTTGACAGGGGAAGCCTTTGTCGACCGCTCCTGTAAACCTCGTTTCATGAGGCCTAAGGGAGCAGTCGACAAAGGCGTTCCCTGTCGACCGATCCGTGTCTAGACTGCCGTGCTGTGCCAACGATCAGCTGAGCCGGCACGGTGCGGCGGCATTTTTCTTTTAATGAAACGGGGGATATTTAAATCCCCACTTAATTGACTATGTCGGGTAGCCTATTTTACATGCCTCTGTTGGCAGAGGCATGTAATCTAGACATACCCTATATGACATATATTTTCTTCCTTCCTTTCCTCTTCTGTGTCTCCTCTCTCTAACTCTATATGATGTATTCCATTCTTTTCTCTCCAGGGGAGCATATCTTATCCTTCGCAGCCTGTGCAGGAAGTGAGGCAATCGTCCGGTTGCTCATCAAACATGGAGCCAACATCAGAGCACAAGACACTTTGGGTAAGAGCTATTCAATGCCCTCTTTCGGAATGGGTACTGTGGGAATGGTGTGCAGAGCCATCCATTGGATAGTTTGGGGCAACTGTCCAAGGCCCTACACTTTGAGGGGACCTGCAGGGCCAAGGCAGCCTGGGGGATTAATGGGGGGACCTGGTGCCAGCAGCAGGGTGACCTGGCCTTAGCCTGCTCTGCTCCCCTGGCTCCACACCACATCTCTTGGGGAGGAAGGGGTGTGGAGGAAGGGGTGGAACTGGCCCCAGAACTCACAGGAGGTGGGAAGTGGAGCAGACTGGAGCTGGGTCACTCTCCTTCCCATCACTGCTGGTGAGTGTGGGAGCAGATGCCAGCGCCAGGCTCCCTGCCGATCCCCAACACTCAAAGCTCTGGGAAGGGAGATTGGGAGAAGGGGCTGAGCAGGGATGGGGTGGAAGTAGAGCAGGCAGGGCCTGGGGTGGATGGGTGTGGTGTTCCAAGTCCTGCACCCCCTAGGGATGGCCCTGGTGTCGTGGTATCCAATGAAGTGGCCTTCTTTGTGGGACTGAGTCTGAAATTTGTCTCCTTTAAGAAAGATGCTGATGTGACTGAAATAGTCCAGTGAAAGGCAACAAAGGGACATAGCAATAAGGTGGTGTAATGGACTCAGCAGTAGTCCCCCCACCCCCATAACAGCACAGTCCTAACTAGGCCTACAGAGAATCCCTGGTGCAGAGCCACACAGAATACTACAGTTAAACCACTCTAGTTAGCTGGATGTCTACTTATCATGGATCTGGCCAAGTTCCCCACAGTCTCATAAAGTTTGTTTACAGGCACCAGTCCTGGCTCTAAGTGTTATATGCTGTTATTTAGCTCTAATTTATCCCTACATGTCTTCTAAGAGCCCAGTAAGCAGTGGAAGTGTTGGTAAGGCTGCTAAACAATATTGACCTCCTGTGGTCCAGCAAATTCTCTGGTTCGGAACCAGTCAGATCCCAAGGGTGCCAGACTAGAGAGGTTCAACCTACAGGAGAACTCTCTCATATAGAGGCTGAGCAGGGTCTATATAGTAACTCTGGTTATGTCTACACTAGCTCGTTAGTTCGAGCTAGCTAGGGTAATGAGGGCAAGCGGAGTTGCAAATGAAGCCCGGGATTTAAATATCCCGGGCTTCATTTGCATGTTCCCGGGCGCCGCCATTTTTAAATCCCCCTTAGTCCGAACTCCGTGCCCGCGGCTACACGCGGCACGGACTAGGTAGTTCGAATTAAAGATCCTAATTCGAACTACCGTTACTCCTCGTGGGAGTAATGGTAGTTCGAATTAGGATCTTTAATTCGAACTACCTAGTCCGTGCCGCGTGTAGCCGCGGGCACGGAGTTCGGACTAAGGGGGATTTAAAAATGGCGGCGCCCGGGAACATGCAAATGAAGCCCGGGATATTTAAATCCCGGGCTTCATTTGCAACTCCGCTTGCCCTCATTACCCTAGCTAGCTCGAATTAACGAGCTAGTGTAGACGTACCCTCTCTGGGAGTCTATCAGGATTGGGAGGTGATTTGTGTTTCCCATTGTACCAGTTATTTCATCCCACTGTCTCCACTACAGGGAACACGGTTCTGCACATCCTGGTTCTCCAGCCCAACAAGACCATTGCCTGCCAGATGTACAACTTCCTTCTCTCCCATGACAAGAGCGAAAGTGAGCTGGGAGCCCTGGACTTAATCCCTAACAATGAGGGGCTCACTGCATTCAAGCTAGCTGGGGTTGAGGGCAACACTGTGGTGAGTTTGTGCGCAGTACTTGGCTGTCATGAGTTTTGATGTCACTGAGGCACATCACCATCTGAAGGTCCCAAAGCACTTTCCAGATATCACTTTTAGGGATCACTCACCCACCAGAGTGCAGCTGCCTTTGGGGAGGCATATAGCAACTGTTCTGTTTCAGTAACACTACAGGAGAGTGACCGGAGGGGAGGTGTAATGTTTTGCTACTGTGAGTCCAGGGGAAAATGCTGGAGGACTGGTTCAGTGCTGATTCAGAGAGAAGAGCACTACTTCCTGTCTCACCAGCACTACATAGCACCAGGCTGAGGCAGTGACATAGAAAAGCATCCCCTATTGAGTCACCGGCAGAAAGGCATTTAACGCTGTGGTGGGGAAAGGAGAGCACCCCCTACTGAACCAGTAACACCTGTTGCACATATATGTTCCATCTGAGTTCTGACCCAATCCAAATTTGCTTGGCTTCAGAACTAATAAAATCACAGTCCACCTCCCTGTCTGCAAGGCTTCTGTAGACAAATGTTTTCAGAGCTGAGTTTGAAGCAGGGGTGCAGGTGCGATATTGGTGTAGATTTGGGCAAATATATACAGACTCTCATGAGTGCAGCACTGACCTTCTTGCCAATTAGATGTTCCAGCACCTTATGCAGAAGAGAAAGCACATCCAGTGGACCTTCGGCCCCCTGGTCTCCACCTTGTATGATCTCACAGAGATTGACTCATGGGGAGATGACCAGTCTCTCTTGGAACTCATTGTCACCACCAAGAAAAGAGAGGTATGTTGGTGTGATAAATGGGGGGAGGGTCTGTTTGTACCACTTCTGAGTTGTGGATGACTTTATGGAATTGTATTTTGAAATTGCTGCGTCATGGAAAGCCTGTATGGATGTGGATCCCCCAAGAGCTAGCAGGGCTCTGGCATGTGTCTCTGCTAGGCCAGACACAATGGTGAATGATCAGCACTCAAAATAAAGCACCTTGGCAATAGGTTTGCACTCCATGGGAGAGGAGGCTTTCTGCTCATGTCTGAAGGGAGGGGGTTTGGGAGTAATGGAAGATTACCAGAAATCAGAACAAAAGACGCAGCTGACCCTGCAGGAATCCAAAGGAACACCACAGGGAGGAAGAGGAGAAGACAGTCTTTTTGCAGCAAAGTAGGATGAGAGAGGCTGCAACAAGGGTCTGGATGACCGACCTGCCTGACTGACAGAACACAATAGATCTCTCAAGGACTCCCAAAGGAAGGGTGAGGTTTGTGGGAGGGGCATTGTGTTTAAGATGTTTTATTGCGTGGTACAATCTGTACCCTCCTGTGCTTCATCTATTAAGCAAAGAGCATCAATTTGGTAGATTGAACAAAGTATGCATGTGTGTACCTGGTGACTGTTTCACAATTACTGCATGTCCCTGAGGGAGTTAAACTGTAAACCAGATGTTTCAGAGGAGTAGCTGCTTTAGTCTGTAACTGGAAAAGAACTTAAAAAACAGCGAGTAGTCTTGCAGCACCTTAGGGTATGTCTAGACTACATGACTACGGAGTCATGTAAACTAGTTTACCCGACATAGTCAATGAAGTGGGGATTTAAATAATCCCCACTTCATTAAAATAAAAATAGCCACCGTGCTGTGCCGACAATCAGCTGATCCCGCATAGCGCTGCGGTCTAGATGCGGATCGGTCGACAAGGGAAGCCTTTGTCAACCGCTCCCTTATGCCTCGTGAAACGCTGATTGTCGGCACAGCGTGGTGGCCATTTTTATTTTAATGAAGTGGGGATTATTTAAATCCCTGCTTCGTTGACTATGTCGGGTAAACTAGTTTACATGGCACAGTCGACGGAGCCATGTAATCTAGACATACCCTTTTAGACTAACAAAACACATAGATGGGATCATGAGCTTTCTGGGCACACCCAGATGTTCACACCTGGTGTGTGGAGTGCAGGGAGAGGTGTGTGTTAGAATACTGCAGAGTCAGAAGGACCCCACTCTGGATACAGTGCTGCTAGGAGGAGGTTGCCAGGTAGAAGGTCTGTGCCCTGCAAGTGTGCCTAGAGATCCAGAGGCTGGAAATCATTGCGGTTCCATGAGACCAAGAGTGCAGATACCAGGAAGGGGAGCTCACTGGGCTCTGCAACAGTTGGCAAGTCAAATTCTTGATCTGTAACCACCCTCATAAGAAGAAATTATGCCAATATTCTAGAGTTAATAGTCTGAAGCATTACAGCTTTCTGTAGGGACACTACAGGGCGTGGGATTATGAGTGTAAGATATGATGATATTTGCATGTGGGCATCAAACTATCCTAAGAAGAGGCTGTTATTTCTAGCAGGCCTGTGATCTTTGTCTCCTTGCTTCTCTTCTGATCTTGCTCTTATTTTCTCTTGGCTATTGGCATGGCAAGGTATCCAGGTGTTTTCACAGTGAATGTTCCAGGTTGTTGGATGGGTTAGTGGCATTAATGAACTTGGTGGGATAGTGGGACAAATTCTGACCTGTTCCTGCAGCCTTTCTCTTCCCATGTCATTTGAATCATCACTCCGTGTTTGGCAGAGAGAAAGGGACAGACATGGGTCCCATTCACATTTTCTTTAACATACTGTAATTGTTTTTATGAGCTGTGGTGATTTGCCAGTTTGCTCCTGGAGGTCGGGCTATGTCTACACTACAGAGTTTTTTCAGAAAAAAAGCCATTTTTCCAAAAAAAACTTCAATTACGTCCACACTGCAATCACGTTCTTTTGAAAGAAAATCGAAAGAACAGAGGGGGGTTTCCAAGAGCGGTAATCCTCTTTCTACGAGGAAGAAGCCTTTTTCTTTTGTGGACAGGGAAGAGGGTTTTCTTTTGAAAGAAGAGGCCTCCAGGAAATAACACAGGTGCCCTGATGGCCACTCCGTCCAAAGAAATCACAACTCTATAGTTCCTGTCTCCAGGCACCTCTTAAAGCTGCAGGCAAGCCTTGTGGCAGGAAGCTGGCCTTGGAGAAGCACCCTGACCGCGTAGCTTTCCCTGCCACAGGCCTGCTCACCCATGGCGGAGTCACAAGCCCCCCAATACCTCCCTGGCCCTCGCAGGGAGCACGATCAGGGCTCCCAGGACCCACCCAGGAGGACCAAGAGGGGGGCACCCTCCTGGTCTGGAGCAGAGATCCTGTCCCTCCTCGAGCTGTGGGGCAAGGAGGAGATACTCCAGGATCTCCGCTCCAAGCACTGCAATGCAGAAATTTATGGCCAGATCGCTGAGTCCCTGGCAGAGTGCAGACACCCACCCCAGATCTTAGAACAGGTCCAGAGTAAAGTGAAAGAGCTCCGCCAGGGATACGTGAGTGCCAGAGAGTGCAGCTCATGCTCTGGGGCAGGACCCCACACCTGCCCCTACTATCAGGAGCTGCACCAGATCCTGGGGGGTGGGGAAGCCATTTCCCCACCCATCATGGTGGACTCTGGCCTCGACATACCCGTTATCGTCTGGCCAGAGGTCACAGCGGAGGAGGAGGAGGACCAGGAACAGCAGCAGGAGGAGGAGGAGGCAGGCGACACGGCCACTGTCACGCTCTCCTTGGAACCAGTTCTCATGAGCCTGGATGTTTCAAAGGCATCGTCTGATGCCTGGGAGGGCTCTTTGGGTGAGTGCTCTCAGTTTGTCACACACAGGGCAGGGGAGGCAGATGCCGAGAGCGAGGGGTGTGAGCGTCACTTGGCCTGCTCAGCCTGCACATTGTGCTGCAGTTTGTGCACATGGAACCCCATGCAGCGTTAGTGTGCACCATGCAGACTCAACAGGCAGCCCCTGAGCACGCCCAGGATCCTGCTCCCAGGCTCAGGGGAGGCCGCACACACATCTGGCCCTGGGGATGGGGAATGCCCTCCTACCACTTGCCACAGCTGGAAGCAGGCTAGCCACAAGGGTGCAGGCATGACCCCAGACACATCGAGGAGTGCCACACACAGCACATGGGCATGCCTGCACATGCAAGGCAGCACCTGCTCCCATGGGCAGTGCTGCTAGCCGGAGGTGTATGTGTGGGCCCCAGAGAGGGCCAGGCTGCTCCCAGCTCCTCTGCCACCCATGGGGGGGGGGGGATCCCACTGTGGCCAAACACTTCCCTTGCCTATTTATCCATGGGCTGGGGTGGGGGGAAGGAGGCAGACAGCATGGTCCCATGGGCACCTCGGGGCCTCTGTGAGGCAGGGCCCACTGTGCAGGCCACATATGGCCTTGCTCCCAGGACATTCCCCTCCTCTGCCCTGAGGACTGTTGGTCACTGCTCACAAAGGAGGGCACGGCCTCAGGGACAGTGTCTGCAGAGATGACTGACCGCCTCTCCCTCTTTGTTCTCCACAGCCAGACCAACCAGGACTGAGGGGCAAGCCACGCCAACCAAGCCAGCCACCAGACCCTGGGGTACCTGAAAGCGCGCCAGGATCCATGAAGACCTCATGCGGCAGCATGTCAGGGTCCTGCGCGACATGCAGCAGACCCTGGCGCAGAAGATCTGGGAGGATGCTGAGTGGCAGAACTGTGTGTGGGACCAGCTCATGCAGCAGTGCAATAGCATGTGTGACATCATGGGTGACATGATGGCACATCTGGCTGCTGTCGCTGCTCCTGCCTACCACCCTCCTGCCTGCCCCCCGCCACTATGCCCATTCCCCTGCCCCCCAAGCGATGACTCTGCTCCCTCCTCAAGCAATGCCCTTGCTCCCTCCCCAAGTGATGACCATGCCCCCTCCCCAAGTGATGCCTGTGCCTCCCCTCCCTTCCCCCCGCCATCCCTAACACCGCTCCAGACCCCCCTTCTACCTACCCCCTGTAGTTCCAGGACCCACCCAACCCCAAGTCCGATGAGGTCCCTGCACCCGAGGTGGCACATCCAGCCACCCCCATGCCACTCTAAGCTCCCCTCCCCCTCCAGATTATGAGGCCCTCCTCCCCCTCCCCAGCTTTTTAAAATGAAAGATCAATACAGAGTTTGTTTTGTTCAAAACCATACAGGTGTCTTATTGAGAAGTCAGGGAAGGGGCAAAGGGAGGGGTTGTGGTGTGAAAGAGTGCAGCAAGCTAGAGGCCCATAGGGGGGAGGCCCTGGGGAGAGTTACTAGGGTCCTTAAGAGAAACTCTCCCTCGGGGCCTCCCGGATGCGCTCCCCAGCCTGGTGGGTCTGCTGGGTGGCAGCTGTCCGTGGCTGCTCAAAGGGTCTCCCTTCGCGGTCGGCCTCTGCACCCCACCCCGGGAGGAAGGCCTCCTCTTCCTCTCCACAATATTGTGAAGGACACAACATGCCGACACCACCTCAGGGATGTTGTGCTCCCCCACGTCCAGGTGAGTCAGGAGGCACCTGAAACATGCCTTGAGGTGACTGAAGGCGCACTCAACCTGGATCCGGGCCCGGTTCAGGTGGGCATTAAATTGGTCCCTGCTGGGGTCCAGGTGGCCGGTATAAGGCTTCATAAGCCATGGCATGAGGGAGTAGGCTGCATCCTCCATGATGCAGAGTGGCATCTGCACGTCCCCAACCGCAAAGTCACAGTGGGGGAAGAATGTGCCTACCTCCAGCTTCCCATAGAAGCTGAAGTTCCAAAAAATGCAGGCGTCATATGCCCTGCCCAGCCACCCGACCAAAAATGTCTGTGAACTGTCCACGATGTCGACCAGGGCCTGCAGCACCATTGAGAAGTAGCCCTTGCAGTTGATGTACTGGGTTGCTAGATGTTCAGGCGGATCAGGATGTGGGTCCTATCAATCATTCTTCCGCACTTTGGGAACCCCAGGGCAGCAAATCCGGCCACAATAGGGTCCAGGTCTCTTAGGGGGATGATCCTCCGCAGCAGGATGGAGTTGATGGCCCTCATAACCTGCAGAAGGAGACAGACACACAAAACAGAGAATGAGAGAGGGGGTGCCTGAGCATTGGAAGGTGCCCGACTCCCTTCCACTCCCTCCCCACCAAACACCCCAAGAGCCACCCCCTATGAGGCCACCCCCCCCCAACAGCAGGGCTGTGTGAGGGTGGGATGGCACAACCCCCCAGAAATGGGGCTTCTCCCCATGCCCCCCAACCCCCCCTTTCCTGAGACTTTTCCAGGACCACACACACGTGCAGGGATTGTAGCCCGAGAGTGCCTTACCTCCATGAGGAGGGCCCCGACAGTGGACTTCTCCACGCCAAACTGGTTGCCCACCGACGGGTAACTGTCTGGGGTGGTGAACTTTCAGAGGGTGATTGTGACTCGCTTCTCCAGGGGGATGGTGGGCCGCAGGTGGGTGTCACATCATCGGAGGGCAGGGGCAAGCCAGGCACATAGCTCCAAAAAGCATGCGGAAATTTTGGAGCCACTGCTGGTCGTTACACCACACCATAACCAGCCAGTCCCACCAGGTGTAACTGGCGTCCAGCCTCCAGAAATGCCTCTTCACTGTGGGTTGCGGTTGCAAGGGTGTTGCTCCCACATCCAGGGAGCAGGTCCCCAGAATGAGCTTGGGGTCCAGCTCGTGCAAGACTAGCAAGGCAGCCAGCACAAAGTGCTGCAGAAACTGCAGCATGGCCATGTGGAGCCATCGCATGCCCAGGGGCAGCTCCAGCTCCATGGCACAAAGACAAAAGCTGTGGCGTCCACAAAAGCTGAGCAGCCAAAGCAGGCACTGTGAGAGCTTTGCTGTCCCTTGGAGCGGTAGGCAAGCATGCAGCAGAACCAGAGAAATGGCTGCCTTCCGGGGGGGGGGAGCTGTCCCTTTAAGTGTGTGTCTCTGCAAGGCTCTGGCACCAGCACTCGGAAGCAACTGGTGACCTAAAGCCCTGCCTGAAGTGGTTCCAGGTGGCCTTATATGCGAGATAGTGTCCAATCAATCTGGATGCTCTCTTTCGAAAAAGGAGATCACTTTTTTTATGTGCTTGGCCACTGTGGATGCTCTCTTGAAGAAGAAGTTTTTTCAGAAGATCTCTTCCGGAAAAGCTTTCTTCCAAACGATGCCTGCACTTCAGACGTACCTTCAGAGAGGTGCCCTTGAATGAATGAAGTCTGTTGTCTGTCTCACAGGCCCGTCGGATTCTGGATCTGACCCCTGTGAATGAGCTGGTGAGCCTGAAGTGGAATAAATATGGGCGTCCCTATTTCTGTATCCTGGCCTTATTCTATGTGCTCTACATGATTTGCTTCACCATGTGCTGTGTCTACCGACCTTTGAAACATCGACAGAGCAACAAAACACATGAAAGGGACAACACTATCTACATCCAGAAACAGCTGCAGGTACATTGTGTACACCATTAATGTCCCACAGCTCCTCCCACCTTTTAAGCCCAAATTTCCCAAAGCACTTCTTTATAGGCTATGAATGCAAAGGAAGACCTGCAGCCATTTACTGACATCTCCCTGCAGCACAGTGCCCCTGAGCATGCTGGGAGGTTGGGCTCAGAACTGACTCAGGGAGGAGAGCACCTCCTACTCATAATAATGCATCCTGTTTGTGGTGGGAGTGCCTTAGGGCCGGTCAAGAGCAGTACCCCCATTTAGCTGGGCAATGAGCCCAAAGAGCTTGCAGTCTGAAGAGACCAGACTGATGCAGTGTAGGGAAAGGGGTAGAACCCACAAGCAGAGTGAACTATGTGATGACGTGTGTTAGTCCACTCTTTGGGGAAGGATGGGTTTACTTAGAAGGGGGTTAGCTACATGGAAAAAAAGGAAGGGGATAAATGGAACAGAGTGGGGGAGGAGAGGATAGGTGGAGAGGTGTGGGCTGGAGCTGAGGTAAAGAGACTCTCTTATTTCCTAGGACTGATTCTTCAGGAGCATGGGGCAAGCCCGACTCCAGTAGCATTCAGTGGGTGCTGCAAGTGCTCAGAACCTGTCAGCATCTTTCCTGATGTGTCCTCAATTAGGCACCCAAAAATTAAGTCACCCAAAGGACGGGGCCTTGTTGGCCCTGGTGTGTGCACTCATCCAGTGTCAGAGTTGGGGATATAAACCAAGTTTCCTGGCTCCTGCTGTCATGCTTGGTCTTGTAGACTAACTGCCTGTTCTGGAGACTATGGCATGAGCAATCCTACAGGAAGAATCCCTTTTTGCTCTGGCTTGGATGGGGCTTAAGAGTCCCCTCCTGGCCATTCACAGTGTGACAGTGGCTTTGGGGACTTCTCTACTTTTAGGAATCTTATGTTACTCCTGAGGACAGTCTGAGGCTGGTAGGGGAGCTGATCACGGTGATAGGAGCTATGGTAATATTGATCCTTGAGGTAAGTGGACTCAGTATCACTCCATAATGTTTGGTGCATGTGTGAACTGACTGAGCCCTAATTTGAACAGTGTATTCTTCTTAGATTCCAGATATCTTCAGAGTTGGAGTCACCAAGTACTTTGGACAAACCATCCTAGGAGGGCCATTCCACGTCATCATGTGAGGTTCCACCTCCCCTTATTTCACACAGAGTCCTTTCTGGTCAGGGTGGGGATAATTATAGAGACTTGCAGAGCCTTGGAAGAGACTTGAGGGTTTAGAGATGGGAGTGGGAAGCTGAAATATAATTCTGATCCTCTTGATTCTGCTTCATCCTCTACAGCATCACCTATGCCTGTATGATCCTGGTGACCATGGTGATGCGTCTCACCAGCGCCACTGGAGAGGTGGTCCCCATGTCCTTCGCCCTGGTGCTGGGCTGGTGCAACGTCATGTACTTCGCACGAGGCTTTCAGATGCTGGGACCCTTCACCATCATGATACAGAAGGTAAGGACAACCCCACCCACTGCATAACTGAGAGAGGGAGAGAGACTGTAATAAAAATATCAGAAAAGATGGATCCTGAGTGGCAATTATCCAACCATAGGCATCAGCTTGTGCCCAGGGTCATCTCTTGGGCCTCCCAAGAGTTTCTGGCATGGGACAGGAATTACTGGAGCTGGACAAGAACCTCTTTGGCTTTTATCTAGCAGGTTGTTTTAAAGGAAAGAGCATGGTACAGCAGATAGCATATTTTTTATGCAGCAGGGTGTTGGGATGGAAGCGGTGGAGTGATGATCTGAACTGACACTAGGGGGAATTTATGAAGGAAATCTCACTCCCAGTCTGAGGGGTCATGTCTACACTACACCCCTCTGTCGGCAGAAGGATGTAAATGAAGCACAAGTGCAAATGAAAGTGCAAATGAAGTGGGGATTTAAATATCCCACGCTTCATTTGCATAATCGTGTTCTGGCGCTGTTTTAAACAAGTGCCATTTTGAAACTGAAACCGCAATTTAGACGTGGTTTTTCCAACAATGGGGCAATCTTTTGAAAAATAGCCCCATTGTCAAAAAAACCGTGTCTAAACTGTGGTTTCAATTTTGAAATGGCGCTTGTTCGAAACAGCGCCATGACGTGATTATGCAAATGAAGCACGGGATATGTAAATCCCCACTTCATTTGCACTTGTGAAGTGCTTCATTTACATCCCTCTGCCAACAGAGGGGTGTAGTGTAGACGTAGCCAGGGTGTGCGCAGGACATCAGACGCTAGTCAAACAAGAGAGAGGGAGAATGAGGAGAAGCTTTAGGTGAATGGGTGCTTGAGGCTAGGAAATGAGAACAGAAATTGGAATGAGGTGGAGAGAGAAGGATGTTTTTAGTGAGTGAAAAGTGAAGTTCTTTTTCATGGACTGAGGGAGGCCACAGGCAGGGCAGGGAAGGGTACAATGGACAGTAGTGTCACAGAAGTCACTAACATGACTCAGAACAAGATTGGTCTTTCATCTCTTATCATATTGGTGGAGCAGGCTGTAGGGTTCTCTAGTTCAATGGATGACACTGCTGGAAAAAATACCGAGACAAGCAATTTAGTACTATTAAAAATTGCATGTGTCTGGCCAAGGGGACCGATGGTGCCTTTGACAAACAGGTGGGGCGGGGGAGGAGGCTGCTCAAGGCCCCCAGAAGGGTCAGGGCCTCAGGTAGAAGGGGCGGGGCTGAGGGCTAGCCTCCCCCTCACCAGCCCTTCAGGACCACCCAGAGCACACCGTCTGGGCCCAGGGCTCTAGGTGCCACCACCGCCACAGTAGCAGTGGCCAGCAGCCACAGGCCATTTGAATTGCTGGGCCTTGGGGCAGTTGTCCCCTTTGCCCACCTCCCCGTTGGTGAGCCTGTATCTAGCTAAGATTACCCAGCCGCAGCAATACTACTGTAAGCACAGCAATCAGTCCTTGTACTTCAGCTGAATGGCAGCTGGGCGACCAAGAGGAAATCCCCAATTTCAGTGTCTGATGGTTGATCAAGTGTACGATGGAGGTGTCCTGACTTTTCTTTGAAATACCAAATACCAGCCATTCTGCAGCCCGTTTACTAAAGTAGTAGGTGAACTAAAACATTTAGCTCAAATTCCCATCCATAGAAGCTCAGCATATTTTCACAACGTATTTTCTGAGGCAAGATCGATTAAGTACATTTTCCAAGCTCACACAGCAACTCTATTGGGATTAGAAATCAGGTCTGTTGACTTCCAATGCCCTGCTATGGCTGCTGGAGCAGATTGGCTGGAACAGTTATCTGAGCCAATATGACATGAGATACAAGACTGGATGGACCATAGCTCTGATTTGCTATGGTGGGTGGTGAGACAAGTATACGTGGACCCAGAAGTGAAAGTAAGCCCTGAGACGCAGCTCCGGCAAGAGCTAGCTGAGCTGTGGCAAAAGCCAGCAGGAAGCTACTGAAAGAGCTCTCAGAGACCTGGGTTGCAATAGGACAGTACCTCTAAGAAACTGTAAGTTACTTTCACTGCTGCATGGACCAGCTAGACAACAAAGCCTCAGGCTACATCTAGACTGCAGGCTTCTTTCAGAAGAAGCTTTTTCTGAAGAGATCTTCCGGAAAAACTTCTTCCAAAAGAGAGCATCTACACAGCAAAAGCACAATGAAAAAGCGATCTGCTTTTTTGAAAGATAGCAGATAGCATCCACACTGAATGGATGCTATCTCGCATTTCAGGTGTGATTACTGTGGACGGAGTGGCCACCAGGGCACCTGTGCTTTTTCCTGGAGGACTCTTCTTTCAAAAAAATACTCTCTTTCGCATCTACACACGCCTTCTTCCGAAAACACTTTTTTGGAAAAAGGCTTCTTCCTCGTAGAATGAGGTTTACTGCTGCTGGAAAAACCCCTATGTTCTTTTGACTTTCTGTCAAAAGAACGCAATAGGGCTGCGTCTACACTGGCATGATTTTGCGCAAATACTTTTAACAGAAAAGTTTTTTCGTTAAAAGTATTTGTGCAAGAGAGCGTCTACACTGGCATGTGCTTTTGCGCAAAAGCATCCGTGCCAGTGTAGATGCTCTCTTGCGCAAGAAATTAACGTTGCTGTCTACACTGGCCTCTTGCACAAGAATACTTGTGCAAGAGGGCTTATCCCTGAGCGGGGGCGTCAGAGTATTTGCGCAAGAAGCACTGATTTTGTACATTACAACGTCAGTGTTCTTGCGCAAATACTCGTGGCCAGTGTAGACAGGCGGCAAGATTTTGCACAAAAGCAGCCGCTTTTGTGCAAAATCTTGCCAATGTAGACACAGCCTAGCAGTGTGGACGTAAATATTGTTTTTCTGGAAAAACTCTGCAATGTAGACACACCATCAGTTACAGGGCTGTCTTTGTGAGAGCAGGGTCTCATGGCAGCTGCTTTTGTTTTGTCTGCAGATGATATTTGGAGATCTCATGCGCTTTTGCTGGCTCATGGCAGTGGTGATACTTGGCTTTGCATCAGGTGGGTATGATGCTGTACACAGTGTCTATTGGTGCCATAAGACCAGTTACAAGGCAGCAGGGGCTCAATAGATACCTGCCCAGGCACCATGTCTTGCACATCCATTCCCAAAATATTAGGGTTTTATGGAACAGCTCTTTGGAAAGGAGGCATTCAGCTCTCTAGCTCCTTCATAACTTATTTTTGAACACATCACACTCCCAGCCTTCCCTGTGCCATGTTTCCTCCATGCTGCTGGACTTTAATTGCCTGTTTCATTTCCCCCCTTTTCCCTTCCCTTTCCTCTTGCCCCTTGATATTCACGATTCAAGTCTCCTCCTCCTCCTGCCTTTTTCTCCCCATTTCTGACGCCCCCTTCCTAACAAATTGTCCCAATTGACCTTTCTCCCAGTATCACCTCTCATTCGCAGATTGACACATCTGCCTGTGAAGTTGTTTAGGGACCTCAGCAGCCTGGACCTGGGGGATAGGTGGGAGGAAATACTGGGGACTGCTGGGCAGTTCTGAAGAAATACCAATACCCCATGGAGAGGAGGGAGCCCACCTTTCTACTGTAAATCGGTTAGAGTACAACTTCGTTAGTCACTCTTCCTCCAGAATTTCCAGTGTTGTGTGAGCAATGCAGTGCACTCTTGCTCCAGCTAGCATATGGTTGGGGGTGGGGGGAAGGGGCAAGACCTCTAGCTGCCCCCTCTGCAGTTTGGCAAGGGGGACACGGCTCCATCAGCCAAACTTTGCCTATAGAGGCCCCTCCATCCTGCAGTTGGTCCAGGAAGGCAGACTCTGGCAGCTGTCTGCAGCCTAAGCTGCCCTCTTTGGCCTGCAGCCTGTTCACAGGGGACCGGGGGAGGCTTTGGAGGATGGCCCTGGACTCCAACAGCCATCTCTGGCCTGCTGCTGGTCTGGGGAAGAGTGAAGCCTTCTGCTGCCCCCCTCCAGCCTGCAGCTGGACGGGGTTGGGGGTCCAGGCCTCCAGTGGCCTGCCCTGGCATGCAGCTGTCCCTCTCTCCAATTTGCAGCTTGTCCCAGGGCAGGGACAATCTCTGGTGCCCTTCCCCATCCTGCACCTGGTCCCTGGGTGGGAACAAGGCTTCAGAGTCCTGGCCTAGCCTCCAATTACCTCTCCTCCAGCTTACAGCTGGTCCAGGGATGGCAAAGCCTTAAGCTGCTCCCTCCTGGCCCTGCAGCTGGTATTGGGGGGCTGAGAGCTGGGGGGCTGAGGGCTCCAGAACCCCCTTCCTGGTCTGCAGCTGGTCTGGATGGGGGGAAAGGCCTCCAGTGCCCCCCCCCCATCCTGCAGCTGGTCTGGGGCATGCTTTCTGGCCCCTGGGGTGGTCCTGGGGGATCCAAGGCAGAGAGGCTGGTGGGCAACATGGTTGGGGGGCCAGGGATGGACTCCCCGCAATCTGACACTCTTTGGGGAAGGGGAGCCACTTGTTCTGGTGGCTGGTCATGTTGAGTCCTGTCCTCAGCTGGCCAGTCTCCTGCTGGTTCAGCTGCTCCCTGTGGGCTCTCTTCAATATAGTATCCCCCGTGCTCACTGCCCGCAGTGGTCATTCTGCAGTACCACGTCCCTCCTCTGCCCCATCCCTTTCCATGTTCTAGAAAACATTCTCATTCGGGGCACTTCTCATTTCCTGGCACAACCAAACCCTGCCCTTGCTTTAAGTTACAATAAGAAGAAGCTGCCTACCACATTTGGTGGCCTTAGCTCTTACAGTTTAGAAAGAGTTCTTGAATAAATGGATTCTCAGACAGACTCACATAGGGTATGTCTACACTATAGCACTAATTCGAACTAAGCTAATTCGAATTAGTGCATCTAGACCTAAAAACTAATTCGAATTAGCATTTTGCTAATTCGAACTAGCATGTCCACATTGAGTGGACCCTGAACCGAAGTTAAGGCTGGCCGGAACCAGTGCCGTCAGGGCATCAGGTTAGGACTTAGAGTGTGGAGCTGCTGCCTCAGGCTAGCAAAAGGGCTGTGCTTAAAGGGACCCGACCCCCACCCCGGACAGACAGTTCTCAGGGTTCCCCGCTTGCTTGTCTACCTCGATGAGGGACAGCAAAGCAGTCCTGTCTTGGAGTGCCCTGAGTGCCCACACTCAGCACATCACAGCACTTGGCCATCAGCCCAGCTGCACTTGCCGCAGGCTGCCATCCGGGGGTGTCAATCGGGGGGCTGTCAGGATCCAGGAGGCCCTGCAGGAGAGCTTCCACCCCGAGGAGCCCACAGAACCACCCCAATCCTCCCCATCGGGGGCTCATGCCCCATTCCTCCCTCACCTCCTTCCACTTACCCCTCCCCAGCCCCCCTTCCTGATGTAAAAAATAAAGGACACATGTTAAAAAATAGAAACTCTCTTTATTTAACAAAACTGGGGGGGGGGCGATTAACCTCTGGGGAGACTGGGAAAAGGAGGTGGGAGAGGGGAAGAGAGAGGGTTGGAGAGGGGAGGTGGAAACCTGGGAGGAAGGAGCTGGAATGGGGAAGCCAGGGAAAGAAGGAGGAGGGGAAGTCTAAAACTATGGTAGGCCATATGTTCAGTACTGTGTACAGATGTGGTCTCCTCACCTCAAAAAAGATATTTTGGCCTTGGAAAGGGTTCAGAAAAGGGCAACTAAAATGATTATGGGTTTGGAACAGGTCCCATATGAAGAGAGGCTAAAGAGACTGGGACTTTTCAGCTTAGAAAAGAGGAGACTGAGGGGGGATATGATAGAGGTCTATAAAATCATGAGTGGTGTGGAGAGGGTGAATAAAGAAAAGTTCTTCATTAGTTCCCATAATAGAAGGACTAGAGGACACCAAATGAAATTAATGGGCAGCAGGTTTTAAACTAATATGCGAAAGTTCTTCTTCACACAGCGTGTAGTCAACCTGTGGAACTCCTTGCCACAGGAGGCTGTGAAGGCTAGAACTATAACAGAGTTTAAAGAGAAGTTAGATAAAGTCATGGAGGTTGGGTCCATGGAGTGCTATTACCCAGGGGGTAGGAACGGTGTCCCTGGCCTCTGTTTGTGGAAGGCTGGAGATGGATGGCATGAGACAAATCGCTTGGTCATTGTCTTCGGTCCATCCCCTCCGGGGTACTGGGTGTTGACCGCTGTTGGCAGACAGGCTACTGGGCTAGATGGACCTTTGATCTGACCCAGTACGGCTGTTCTTATGTTCTAAGCTCAGAGTCGGGGGTCTCACTGGACCAACTTGATTTTCATGCAAACCTGCTCCTGGATTCGCATGTGGCCTTTGGTGGCCAGGCTGGCAGCTATCCTGCCCTAGATGGCCGCATTCCTGTGCCTAGTGCGGAGGTCATGGACTTTGGAGGCCTCCCCCCAAACCTCAATGAGGTCCACGATCTCCGCACTAGACCAGGCGGGCGCCCGCCTCTTGTGGCCCCGGGCAGGCTCCTGGGAGCCGCCAGCCTGGTCCTGGGAAGAGGCAGAGGGCTGGGTGGCAGCGGGTGGCTAGCTCATTCCATGCCAGGTGCAGGGTCTTCTGGCTGGGTGCTGACAGGCTTGCAACTGGCACGAGCACTGTAGCCAGACCGTGCCCCTTTAAGGGCTCCGGGGCTGGGAGGGGGGCAGAAAAGTTTCCCTGGTTTGGCCCAGAGTGGCCACCAGGGCAAGCTGGGAAGGGCTAGCCTCCAACTAGTTCGAATTAAGTGGCTACACAGCCCTTAATTCCAACTACTTAATTCGAACTAGGCGTTAGTCCTTGTAGAATGAGGTTTACCTAGTTCGAATTAAGCGCTCTGCTAGTTCGAATTAAGTTCGAACTAGCAGTTTGTATGTATAGACGCTATGAAAGTTAATTCGAACTAATAGCTGTTAGTTTGAATTAACTTTGTAGTGTAGACATACCCATACAGAGGAACTCACAATCTGATATATGTATAGAGAGAAGTATTGTTGTTTCAGGCAATGGCAGAATGGTGAAGGGCAGAGCAGTGAAAGCACAGAGGCTTCTTCTCTTATTTTCCCTCTTTTCCTCTCTACGCTAGCATTTTACGTCATCTTCCAGACTGAAAACCCTGATGAACTGGGTCACTTCTATAACTACCCCATGGCTCTCTTCAGCACTTTCGAACTCTTCCTCACAATCATTGATGGGCCTGCCAATTACGAAGTGGACCTGCCCTTCATGTACGGCATCACCTACTCAGCCTTTGCCATCATTGCCACCCTGCTCATGCTCAACCTGCTCATTGCCATGATGGGCGACACCCACTGGCGCGTGGCCCATGAGCGGGACGAGCTTTGGAGAGCGCAGGTGAGGGAGCTGCACAGCCACATGCGAAGGGGCCTTACTGGATGGACTCACTCTGAAATTAGGAGAGGGCTTGGTCAGGGGCTCCCAGTGTAGCATGTGTGTAGTCCCTGAGTGATGGCCACAGAGCCTGAATTTCTTCTCACCTTGAGGAGACTTGAGGGTTCGTTTAGTGCAGGGAGGGTTGAGCTCTTGGCAGTGGAAGGCATGTATGTCTTTGGAGGAGAGCCAAGAATGAAAAAACATGGAAAAGGAGTTTATTTCAGCCCAGGAAGTCCAGACGAAGGAGGGCTGCTGGACCCATTGCATAGGAGTGAGGTATTTCATTCCTGTCTGTGAGAAGTATAGATTCCATTTATGCTCCCCTTGATTTTCTACTGCTGGTTCTACCCACTTCTCTGTACCCAGGTCTCTGTACCTCTTGTTGTCTTGCCAACACCTTTTCTGTGTTTTGAAGATTGTTGCCACTACTGTCATGCTGGAACGGAAACTCCCACAATGCCTCTGGCCTCGCTCTGGGATCTGTGGGAAGGAGTATGGCTTGGGGGACAGCTGGTACCTCAGGTGAGTTCTAATGGGCTTGCCCACATGTTGACTAAATCTGGTAGATTTTATTGTGTTAAACCTGTCAGAGAAGAAGATGAGGTTGCTCCACAGAGCAGTCCCCTACGAAAGGGAGCCATTTCATGTGGAAATGGGCAGGGCTCGGCAACCTGAGAATGAGCAAGACTCATGGAACAATTATAGGAATTGGAGATGGAAAAGGTCTTTAGGCTCACACCTAGTCTAGCTTCCATCCACCCAGTGCAGTCTATCTTCTATTGATGAGAAGTCCAGCTTATAAATGACTCAAGTAATAAAAGTTTAGAGGTGGAAGCAACAGGGGTGATGTTGTGGTTGGTGTCTGCTGTAGACCAACAGATCGGGTGGATGAGTTAGATGAGGCTTTCTTCAGACAACTGAGAAAAGCTTCCAGATCACAGGCCCTGGTTCTCATGAGGGACTTTAATCACCCTGACATCTGTTGGGAGACCAATACAGCAGTACACAGACAATCCAGGAAGTTTTTGGAGAATGTTGGGAATAACTTCTTGGTACTAGTGCTGAAGGAACCGACCAGGGGCCATTAGCACCTTGACCTGCTGCTCACAAACAGGGAGGAACTAGTAGGGGAAGTAGAGGTGGATGGCAACCTGGAAAGCAGTGAACATGAGATTTAGATTTCAGGATCCTGACAAAAGGAAGAAAGGAGAGTAGCAAAATACACACCCTGGAGTTCAGAAAAGCAGCCTTTGACTCCCTCAGAGAACTGACGGGGCAGGATTCCCTGGGATGCTAACATGAAGGAGAAAGGAGTTCAGGAGTTCCTTTTAAGGATGCCTTACTAAAGGCACGGGAAGAAACCATTCCGAAGCGCAGTAAGAAAAGCAAATATGGTAGGAGACTAGATTAGCTTACTGGGGAAATCCATGGCGAGCTTAAACACAAAAAGGAAGCATACAAGAAGTGGAAACTTGGACAGGTGACTAGGGAGGCGCATAAATATATTGCTCGAGAATACAGGGGAGCTATCAGGAGGGTGAAAGCGCAATTGGAATTGCAGCTAGCAAGGAATGTGAAGGGTTACAAAAAAGGTTTCCACAGGCATGTTAGCAATGGGTATGTCTAGACTGCATCCTTCTGTCGGCAGAGGGATGCAGATTAGGCAGGTCGACATTGCAAATGAGGCAGGGATTTAAATATCCCGCGCCTGATTTGCATAAAAATGGCCACCACGTTTTGCCGACTCAGCACTTTGTCGGCAAAAAGCAGCAGTCTAGAGGGGGATCTGTCGAGAAAGAAAGCCTTTTTCGACAGATCCTGTAAACCTCCTTGCAGGAGGCATAAGGGATCTGTCAAAAAAGGCTTTCTTTCTCAACAGATCCCCCTCTAGACTGCCATGTTTTGCCGACAAAGTGCTGAGTCGGCAAGATGTGGCAGCCATTTTATGCAAATTAGGTGCAGGATATTTAAATCCCTGCCTTATTTGCAATGTCGACCTGCCTAATCTGCATCCCTCTGCCGACAGGGGGATGCAGTCTAGACATATCCAATGAGACAGTGATCAGAGAGGGTGTGGGGCCCTTACTGGATGAGGGGGGTAACCTAGTGACAGATAAGCTGAAGTATGCAATGCTTTCTTTGCCTGTGTCTTCACAGACAAGGTCAGCTCCCAGACTACTGCATTAGGCAACCCGGGATGGGAAGGAGGTGGGCAGCCCTCGATGGAGAAAGAACAGGTTAAGAACTATTTAGAAAAGCTAGACATACACAAATCCATGGGTCTGGATTTAATGCATCCGAGGGTACTGAGGGAATTGGTAAATGTCAATGTAGAGCCTTTGGACCATTATCTTTGAAAACATGTGGAAATCGGGAGAGATCCCGGAAGATTGGAAAAAGGCAAATGTAGTGCCCATCTTTAAAAAAGGGAAGAAGGATGATCCAGGGAACTACAGACCAGTCAGCCTTACCTTAGTCCCCAGAAAAATCATGAAGGGGATCCTCAAGGAATCCATTTTGAAGCACTTGGGAGTGGGGAAAGTGATCAGGAATAGTCAACATGGATTCACCAAAGGCAAGTCGTGCCTGACCAGTCTGATTAGCTTCTATGATGAGGTAACTGACTCTGTGCATATGGGAAAGTTGGTTGATGTGATATACCTTGACTTTAGCGAAGCTTTTGATACGGTCTCCCATGATATTCTTGCCAGCAAGTTAAGGGAGTATGGATTAGATAAATGGATTGTAAGATGGATAGAAAGCTGGTTTGACTGTTGGGCCCAAAGGGGAGTGATCAACGGCTCAGTGTCAGGTTGGCAGTTGGTTTCTAGCAGAGTGCCCCAAGGATTGGTTCTATGTTCGGTTTGGTTTAACATCTTTATTAATGACCTAGATGAGGGAATGGATTGCATCCTCAGCAAGTTTGTCGATGACACTAAGCTAGGGGGAGAGGTAGATACATTGGAGGGCAGGGATAGGCTCCAGAGTGACCTAGACAAATTAGAGGATTGAGCCAAAAGAAATCTGATGAGGTTCAACAAGGACAAGTGTATAGTCCTGCACTTGGGACGGAAGAATCCCAAGCATTGTTACAGGCTGGGGACTGACTGCCTAAGCAGTAGTTCTACAGAAAAGGACCTGGGGATTACAGTGGATGAGAAGCTGGATATGAGTCAGCAGTGTGCCCTTGTAGCCAGGAAGGCTAATGGTATGTTAGGAGAGCATTGCCAGCAGATCTAGAGAAGTGATTAGTCCCCTTTATTCGGCTCTGGTGAGTCCACATCTGGAGTATTGCATCCAGTTCTGGGCCCTGCACTATAGAAAGGATGTGGACGCATTGGAGAGGGTGCAGCGGAGGGCAACCAAAATGATTAGGGGGCTGGAGCACATGACCTACGAGGAGAGGCTGAGGGATTTGGGCTTATTTAGTCTGCAGAAGAGAAGAGTGAGGGGGGATTTGATACCAACCTTTAACTTCCTGAAGGGAGGTTCCAAAGAGGATGGAGAGAGGCTGTTCTTAGTAGTGACAGATGGCAGAACAAGGAGCAATGGTCTCAAGTTACAGTGGGGAAGGTCTAGGTTGGATATTAGGTAAAACTATTTCACTAGGAGGGTGGTGAAGTATGCGGATGGGTTACCTAGGGAGGTGGTGGAATCTCCATCTCTAGAGGTTTTTAAGTCTCGGCTTGACAAAGCCCTGGCTGGGTTGATTTAGTTGGGATTGGTCCTGCTTTGGGCAGAGGGCTGGACTCGATGACTTCCTGAGGGCTCTTCCAGCCCAAGGAATGTCCACACTGCAATTGCAATCTTCCACAAGAAAATTGAAAGAACAAAGGGGTTTTTCCAGCATTGGTAATCCTCATTCTACGAGAAAGAAGCCTTTTTGCGAAAGAGCTCTTTCAGAAAAAGGCATGTAGGGATTGGGAAGAGGGATTTCTTTCAGAAGAATGGGAAAGAGGAAAAAGCACAGGGTTCTGGCGTGGCCTAGGAGATAGGGTGCTTGCTTGGGGAGGGCATAGCAATCACAGCTTACGTTCGAGAGTGCGTTCATTCCGTTTGGACGCTCTCTTTTGAAAAAGCAGATCACTTTTTCGATGTACTTTTGCAGTGTGGACGCTATCTTTCGGAAGAAATTTTTTCGGAAGGTCTCTTCCAAAAAAAGCTTCTTCTGAAAGAAGCCTGTAGTCTAGACGTAGCCCTAATATCCAACCTAGACTTCCCCCCACTGTAACTTAAGACCATTGCTCCTTGTTCTGCCATCCATCACCACTGACAACAGCCTCTCTCCATCCTTTTTGCAACCCCCCTTCAGGGAGTTGAAGGTTGCTATCAAATCCTTCCTCACTCTTCTCTTCTGCAGACTAAATAAGCCCAAATCCCTCAGCCTCTTCTCGTAGGTCATGTGCTCCAGCCCCCTAATCATTTTGGTTGCCTTCTGCTGGACCCTCTCCAATGCGATCTCATCCTTTCTATAGTGGAGCGCCCAGAATTGGACCCAATCCGATTTCTTTTGGCCCAGTCCTCCAATTTGTCTAGGTCACTCTGGATCCTATCCCTGCCATTCAACGTATCTACCTCTCCCCCTGCTTAGTGTCATCCGGAAACTTGCTGAGGGTTCAACCCATCCCCCCATCCAGGTCATTAATAAAGATGTTGAACAAAATCATCCCTAGAACCCATCCTTGGGGCACTCCGCTTGAAACCAACTGCCAACCAGACATCAAGCTGTTGATCACTACCCTTTGAGCCTGACAATCTAGTAGCTTTCTATCCACCTTACAGTCCATTTATCCAATCCAAACCTCTTTACCTTTCTAGCAAGAATACTGTGGGACATTGTATCAAAAGCTTTGCTAAAGTCAAGGTGTATCACATCCACTGACTTCCCCATGTCCACAAAGCCAGACACCTTGGCATAAATGGCAATCAGGTTGGTCAGGCATGACTTGCCCTTGGTGAATGCATGTTGACTATGCCTGATCACTTTGCTCTCTTCCAAGTACTTTAAAATGAATTCCTTTCAGTTCAGAGAGCGGGAATGGGAATCTATTCCTTCTTGTGCAGCATCAACATAATAGTTAATTCCTTGTCAATTTGTTGCCCCTATGCAAGCGTAGTGAGAACAATAGGGTTGCAGTAGGGTTGCAAAAATGACTCCAGAGATGTAGCATGAAGGCAAATGGGTTGCCCAGGTAGAACTAAGAATTTAATTTGACCTTGAGAGCCTTTGTTCCTGGTGGGATAGAAAAGCTGAGGTTGACTCTCAGGGCCAGATTTTTCAATATATTTAGGGGCCTTAAGATGCAGGTACGGTATTCAAAAAAGCTTAGGTGCCCAGTACTGAAAATTATGCATTTGAAAATCCTATTAAGTTGTTGCTTGCATCTTTAGGCCCCCAGAGACCTTGACAAAGCTGGCCATTAGATTCAGAGGGGTAGCCAAGTTAGTCTGTAACTGGAAAAACTTAAAAAACAATGAGTAGTTGTGCAGCACCTTAAAGACTAACAAAACATGTAGATGATGTCATGAGCTTTTGTGGGTACAACCCACCTCTTCAGATGTTGTTGTACCCATGAAACCTTATGACACCATCCACATGTTTTAGTCTTTAAGGTGCTTCTAGACTATTCGTTGTTTTTTAAGTTTATCCTTTTATTTGTAAACTTGAGTGCATTTGATCAGGAGTCATAGCAGCCCATGTTGCAAGAGAGTCACTTTCAGAACAGAACTGCTCTTAGGAGGAATAGCCATTTGTCATTCTAGTTGCTGACATTAGGCTCACTCCAAACTGTGCTGCACAAGTTCCAACCAAACTATAGGGTCTGCCAGGTTAGGAGCAGTATCTGCAGTTAGGTTGGTTAAAGAAAAGCTCACCCATCTTCATTTTTTTCAGAGTCAGGAAGAATTTCCCCTCCTAGTATTGTACAGCTCAGTCAGGAGCTCCTTGGGATGTGATCCAGCATTACCACACAGAGAAGTGAGCCACTGGGCTTTTCCAGCACACTTAAGTCTAGTAGCTTTCTTTTTGCACTGCATACACCAGAGCACAAGGGGGAGTCATTTCTCCCTGCTGTCCAAGAGCAGCAGGGGCATGACCCAAATAAATGAGCACAGAGATTTCACATCAGCTTCATGCAGCAGTTAAAACAACACTAAAGCAGAACAGCTTCATGTTCAGAGCACAGTGACCCCCTGAGCGCTGGAGCATAGTGTGAAACTGGGGGGGGGAGGTGCTGGGCTGGAAGATGACTGCATCACTATAGGTGTTGCTCTACTGGGATGTCCAAGTTCCACCAGTTCCTAGAGTGCTCTGTGATTAAGGGAAATTGGTCATGCTGGATAGCTACTGCACACAACTGTGCACAGCTCAGTGCTTCCCTCTCTCAGGGTCCCCGCTGGTACTCCTCTACCAGGGAAGGGCCAGTTCCTTCCAGACCCAAAACCCTACCATAAGTTTAGCTCCAATTGTGTTCACAAGGGGGACTTTGCACAACATTTAATTCCGTTAGATCCCGTAATTGTCTATACTGGAGATAATGACAGTACCTTCAGAGACTAAAGGTGTGGCTTCACCTCACAGCTAGCTTCACATCACAGTTAGCTTGAGCTGTAACTCTTGTTATCCTGAACCTCACTCTAGCTGAAGTTAAGTGCTGCTTTAAGCTGGAGCTAGCTGGTTCGTCAGATGGGAGTGGGGGACTGGGTTGAAGCTGGAATGATGCTCAAACTACTGATGCAGTGAGGATGCAACAGCTTGAGTTATAGCAGCAACTAGTGCAATCACAATGCTAATCTAGTTGCTCCAGGCTGCTAGTCAAATCAGTAACCGCAGCGTCAGAAGTCGAAACAGCCAGGGTGATTCCAGATCTATGCCTCAGTTATTTCACAGTGCTTCTCCTCATTTCCCCCCATGCCCTGGAGTCTTTTGTGCAGGGCATACGGTGTGGATTCAAGGAGCTATTGTGGCTCCTTTCTTCCCTGAGATGTCTGAGCGATGTCTCTGTGAAGGAACAGCCAGGATCTGTGACCTGCATCAGGCAGAGAGCTCATGGGCTAGGAAGAAGGGGTGCTCCTAGCAAAATCTAGTCCAGTGGTCACCAACCAGTAGATCAGGATCTACCAGTAGATCTTGGAGCCTCTGATAGATGATCCTGACTGGTTTGGCTGGGAGGCTGTCAAGTTCTGGCACTTAGTTGCCCCTCCCGACACTGCCCCTACTGCTCCTGCCCAGAGCCTCAGCGCTGGCCCCTGGGAGCCTCCTGCTTGTTGTTCAGGGTGGGGGAAGACAGAGGCAGGGGGTGCTGATTTCACTCTGTCTCCCTCTCCTGTATCCCATCACCACAGAGTGAGGAGGGTGGGGCCTCAGCAAAGGGGTGGGGCAGGGGCAGGGCCTTGGGGAAGGGTCAGGGTAGGAGGGAATGTATGAGCAGGGGTGGACTGGCCCGGCGGGACACCAGGAATTCCCAGTGGACCGTCCTCCAAAGGGCTGGCTGGAGGCTGCTGGAGGAGGAGGGGAATTGTGACGGGGCGCTGCAGCCCCGCACTTTAAATTCCCCGGTGCCGTGCACCGGCCATGTACAGAGTATGGTGGGGCCGAGGGAGCGCATGCGCAGCGTGCTCAAACGCTGCGCAACAGGTGAGAGAGGAGACACCCGGGCATGATGTGACATCATGGCCTGGGACTTTAAAAGCGCTCGGCCCAGAGTTGCACCCAGTTCGAGGCCCGGCACGTGGTCTGGAGCCCTGGAAGCAGCTGGGGCCCGATCACAGACTCCAGCCCCACAAACTGGAAGGCAGAAGGTAGGTGGGGAGGGGGGTGGGAAATAGGAGGAAGGAGTGGGAAAGGAAGGGGCTTGTGCTGAGGGGAAGGGGGCAGGTCAGGAGAAGAAAGGGGAAGGCACCAAGGGACAGGGTGGAGGAGAGACAAATGGCAGGGGACCAAGTGGAGACAATGAGGAAAAGGGCAGGAGGGGAGGTGTCAGTGGGAGGGGGACAGGGTAAGGGCATTGGGGGCTGGAAGGGGAGGTGCTGGGATAAGGCTTGAAGAAGGGGTGGGCATGATAAGATATTTATTAATAACTTGGGTGCCACAGTGGCACATCCAAACAAGCCACATGAACTCAGTACTGGTGCACAACACAAAATTCATTCTGCTCATGGGAGGAAACGCTTAGAGAGAACACTTCCCCCAGCCTCTCCGCCCCCGAGTTAATGTCACACACATTGGATTAATGCAATTGCAGGATAGTTGCATGAGGAGGGTTTGGTGGGGGCCAAACTAATCCCTATTGGTAGGAGGATGGTGGGAAAAGTCCTTAGAGGGGGTCACATGACACCTTTTACTTCTGGTCGTGTCCATCTTGCCCCGAGAGTGTTACCTCCAGAGGCGAGGCTAATAGGAGTCAGGGGGTGTGGTTAACAGGGGTCAGGAGTGTGGCTAATGGGGGTCAAAGAGTAAATTAAAAAAAAATTCTTTGATGTGAAAAAGTGGGCCGTTCTCAACCCATTTCCCGGGCCTGTTTTGATTGCCAGTCTGCCCCTGGGCATGAGGGTTTGAGGTAGATCCTGGACTGACTTAAATTCAAAAAGTGATCTTGTTTTAAAAGGTTGGAGACCATTGCTCTAGGCCGGGGGGTTCCCAAACTTTTTGACACGGGGACCAGTAAATCCATTCACGAACTTTTGGAGGACCGGTAATGTTCATTTGCATATTTGCATATTCATTAATCAAATGATGAATATTCAAATAAGTTGTTTCTGGTCCTCCCAAAATCCCCAGTGCCAGCTTTAGCAAAGCTTTTGATATGGTCACCCACAATATTCTTGCCAGCAAGTTAAGGAATATGGATTGGATAAATGGACTGTAAGACAGACAGAAAGCTGGTTAGACCAGGGTTTCCCAAACTTTTTACTTTAGTTGGAACCCTTTTTTTTCAGTACTGCTTTTTGCAGCCCAAAAATATAAACACATAAAAAACAAACTGAGAAAATACCAGACATATAACATGTCTGGTATTTTCTCATTAGGTAAGGTGTATTATTACTAGATGTATTAGTTTGTAGTTTCAAACTGCCTGGCTGGTAAATGTGCTCAGGCTGCTTCAGTGTGTCTACCAGCCAGACAGTTCGCAACTACTCGAGGGATGTGTGTGTGTGAGGGGGACACAATAGAATCCCTGGGCTGGACTAACTCATGCTTTGCGGGAGGAGGGGGGAATGGGGGCAGCGCCCCAAGATCTACATATGGCCGGGTCAGTCTCACTCCCCGCAGGCTGATTCATTCCTCCCCCCTGCTCCCCCCGCTGCGCCTCTGGCCAGCCCCACTTCCCCCAACCCCCTCCCGGGCAGCCAGTTCTCCCCCACTTCTCCTCCCAATCTCCCTTGGCCAGCCCCGCTGCCCGCCTCCAGCCCTCTTTCCGGCAGCCACTTCTCCTCCCCCCCCCATCTTCCCCGGCCAGCTCCCTGCCCCCAACCTCGCACCCCCCGGCAGCCCTGCTTCCACCAATCTCCCCAGCCTGCTCCGATTCCCCCATCCAGTGCTGCTTCCGGTGGCCAGCTCTCCCCTCCTTCTCACCCAGAATCCCCTGGCACCTGCACCTTCCCTTAGCCCTGCACCCTCCTGGTGCCTCCCCCTTCCCTTACTGCCCCTGCCCCCTTTTTCCCTAATGCCCACCCCCTCACCACTCTCTGCCCCATTCCCCTCCTGCCCCTCTGTGCCCTCACACATGACTTACTCCATCCTGGCCCTCTTCATGCCCACCCCTTCTTTCAAGCCTTCTCCCAGCACCTCCTCCTTCAGCCCCCAATGCCCTTCCCCTCTCCTCTCCTCTCCCAGCATCACCCTGTCCCACCTCCTACTGACACCTCCCCTCCTGCCCTTTCCCTCATTGTCTGCTCTTGGCCCCCTGGCATTTGTCTCTCTCCTGCACCCTGTCCCTTGGTGCCTTTCCCTCCCCCCGCCCAAGCCCCTTCTCCTTCCACCCCCCCCCCCCGCTGCCGCTGCCGCATCCTCGCCTCCGCCCAAGCCCGCCACCGCCTCTCCTCTCTGCCCCGCCACCGCCCAAGCCCGTTCCCTACCTTCTGCCTTCCACATTGTGGGGCCGGAGGCCGCGCTCAGGCCCTGGAGGCTGAACCCGGAGCCAGCATAGCCCTGCCACGTGCCTCCGAAGAGTTTTAAAATCCCAGGCCATGACATCACATCACGCTTGGGTGTCCTCCCCGCCCACGTGCAACGCCGCACATGGGCAGCAGCAGGCGGTGAGGAGGAGCCGCGCATGGCGGGGACTCTTGGGGGGGCGGGGTGGGAGGATGCGCGGGGGGGGGCCGGCGCGGGAGGGGGGCCGCTCCAGGCAGAGCCAGGGAGAGACCCAGCTCCACATATTGGTGGAGCAGGGCCCCTGGCTTTGTAACTCGCCGGCACTTCCGGGTTCAGGAGCACGGGGCCTGAATCGGCCTAAGGCCGGCCCTGCCGGCAGCCACCAGGCATGCTGAGGCCTGGTATTTTTTTGTACCGGGCCGCGGCCCATAGTTTGGGAAACGTTACTCTAGGCAGACACTAACTAGATTGGCCTCCAGCCCTAATGCAGTGCTCCCACCATACATTGGCACTGCATTATCAAATAAAAAATCAAGGCTGCCCCGAGGCTGCAGGCCAGGCCCTGTGCCACCTGGGGTTGTAGGAGACAGACCAATGTCTGCCACTGCTCAGATTGTCACTGCCTTCTTTCCCCTTTAGGCGTAGATACAAAAGCCTAGTGTCCATGGCTCTTTGCTTTGGAACGCTTGTGGGCATGGCCTTGCCCTCGAGGTAAACAAACCTTTGCTTGGGTGAGGCAGTGAGTGGTTACTGACTCAATATCTGCATTGGGGCGGTCGGGGGGGGGCGGGGGGGGGGGAGAGGCGGGGGAGGCACTTGCTGCCTACCCTACTTTTTGGCAGCAGGATCCAGGAATTGCTAAACAGGCACCGTACCCTCACACCTCGGCTGCAGGTGTAAGGAACCCTAGCATGGATAATTATGCAATAGCCCTTAGGGGAATTTCCTTCCTTGGGCCAGCCTGCTGGAATTTGACTTGGACTGCAAAGCAGCAGGGTTTTATACCCTTGTGGTATTTTATCCTTGCTAATGGAACAGTGGCTGTTTTCATTACTCACAGAAATGCCAAATGCTTCCTCAGTCTTTCTAAAGTCTTTTGTCAATGAAACTTTGTGCAAATGAGTTCCACAGGTGTGAGATGCGTTGGGTTCGAAAAGCCCCAGAGAGAGGGAAGTCAGGCAATAATTTGCTTTCCAGACCACTCTTGCAGTTGCTGCTACTGCAGGGGAGGCAGAGCATGGCCAGTGCCCACTGCTGGGTGAGCGGTCATCATGGAACATGAGTGGCAGAGCAGCTCTCCACTTGACTGTTCCCAGTGGCTCTAGTTTCTGACATGCTGTAGAGTAGCTCTTCTGGAGAAAGGAGGCAATTGCATTGGAAGGAGAGGGCTAGCTGCTGCAGCTTTGTCTGGAAGTGGGTGACAGGGGAGGGATCACGTGAGGATTACCTGTTGTGATCCCTCCCTTTGGGGCATCTGGCATTGGCCACTGTCAGCAGACAGGATACTGGGTTAGATGGACCTTTGGTCTGACCCAGTGTGGCCATTCTTATGTTATTAGCTGCTGCTTTGGCTTGGGGGCTGAAAAATGTCAGAGGTAGGTATTCTAGCACTAGTCTGATTGCCTTTTTTCTCATCTTGCCCACAGGGTGGAAAGCCGATGCGAAGGCAGGCAGCATAAGATGCACCGCCACATGGAAGCACTTAAGTCCCAGAATATAGAAGACTTTGACAAGTACTCACAGAACAAACAGGAGCTGGAAGGCAAGGACATGGTGGCTCCATACAGGAAGAAGACCCCTTGCAGCACTCCAGCTGTGTCGCCAAGTTTGTCCCGGAGGAGTTCCAACCGAGGCTGGGAGATTCTGAGGCACAGCACCATAGGCCAGCTGCGGCACCCTGCCAATCTTGCCATGGAGGAGGAGGAGGAGGAGGAGGAGGAGGAGGAGGAAGAGATCTACCATGTCTGAGTGTCTGCTCTTTACAGTGAGCGATCCCTCTCTCTTGTTGTGGTAAAGGCCACATTCTGGCATGGACATCTTGCAATAGTAAATGTCCTATTGCCTGCAATTCCCTGTGGCTCACTCCACAGCAGCTCTTTGTTGGGCTAAATGGAGTGCCCAGTGTGTGAGAGGAGGTGGGAGTGGTCCCCTATCACATGAATGTAAACACACATAAGGAAAAACAATTCCTCTTGCATGACAGTGCATGTTCCCACCAGCCTGGCAGAGGCCGTTGGGATTTGAACTGGATCACTAACTTCTTCCCCGTCAACCCAGAGCACTCAAGAGGGAAAATGTCTGATGCGCTGCACAAATGGTAGCACTGCTAAAATATATTTTCTAGTGCAAATGTGTACCCGTGTCCTGTAGAGGCGGCATGTGTCAGGCGAGTCTACTGCCATGGCAGCAGTAGAAACTGAAGAACATCTCCTTATGGTGATGCTTGTGTTTTTGGCACTGAAGGTTCATTCTCAGCGGGTGGAGACTTGACTGGCAAGCATAGTGTGTGTAAACCTGGATTGTGTTGTAGTTTGGATTCTCAGCAACCCTTTGAGAGCAACACAGGGATTTTCTAGGCATGGACTTGCCAACTGGTTACAATGCTGATGCTTTTTTATCCTCACTGTCTTTGTGCTCCTGTGAATTTCTTGCCTCCACCCTTCTTCCCCAGCTCAAAGAGCCCCTGGATTATTTTTTATTTAGTTCTATTTACATTTGAATCAGGGCTTTTCTCTCCCACCCTCTCGAAGATACATTAATATTTTACTACTTCTGTGCATGGAAGGGTCTGAACTGTGAATTTTACTTGAAGTAATGTAGCCCTCTCCCTTTAAAAGAATTCTCCCACAGCTCATTTCTGAGTCCAGCTCTGAGTCTGTTGCTTACCTTTAAAGAAATGACTCCTGTCCCACTCGCAGCTGCCAGGGGACTTCAGTCCATAATATCTGCAACAGCACTGCCTTTCACACCCCGCCCCCCAAGCCTGAGAGTTGGGGAGTGGTTTGCTATGGACTGGTAGGCTGTGCTGCAGAGGGGTATGGGTGAGTCAGGACATCTCATCCTGCAGAAGCACCAGAGAAAACTTGTTCGTGCAAGGCCCTTGGGGCGTTCTGCCCACTTGTGCCCCTGGGCTTTTCTAAAGCCCAGAAATCTGAGCTGAGCTTCACCCTAACATAGATCTACACAGGGGCATCCACCTACCTTCTCTTTGCTCTCCTTATCCAGGATGAAGATGTGCTAGTGGGCAGGTATTTAGCTATCAGCGGGGGACACAAACCTGTCTCCTCTAGACTTCATCATGCTGAAGTGATTGTTTTCCTTTCAGATAAAGCACTTTATGGTGAGTCCCAAAGTATGTGTTCCCTGGGAGCTCTCCATCCTGTCTAAAGATTAGAGATGTGATTGGTCAGGACTGTTTACTCCTCTGGTTGTGGGCCATGACTGATTGAGCTCAGTTGGTCCCTTCTTGATGGTGGTTTATGAATGGTGCTATATATGTATGTAGATCCATGGTGATCAAATGACCTGCTTGGAGTTCCATTTCCGCCCAATAAAATCCTCTGCACAAGCCACTTCTCTGGTCAGTATTTATTTCATTTGCTCCTTTGCTTCTGGGGGCCAGATGGAATCAGCAAAGGAGGAACCTTTGCTCAAGAGCTAAGAGCACAAAGTCACTCTGTCACCTTCCCCGATGCCCGCAATGGGGTGGGAAGGAAATCAGAAGTCCCTGCTCCTCTGGGCTGTTAACTGGTGTGTAGCCAGAACCCAGGTCTCTCCTTCCCAACAGGGTCTGGGATGGAACCAGAACCACCTGTCAGCAGCAACCAGAAAGCTCTGCTCCCCTCCCTTCCTCTCTGATCCCTAGGACCAGAATTCTCTGCTCCCCTCGAGAATGGCAAGAGCACAAGAGGGTGGATTCAGGAATCTCTGCTCAGCCACCCACTTCCAACTCAGGAAACGGAGCAGTGGGGATCCAAAAATTGACTGTGTCCCTTCCCAGCACCAAGCAGAAGGGGATCTGTTCCCCTCCTGTCCCTGTGACCCTGGTGCAGACTCAAGGACCCACCGTTTCTGCCTGCCACCAAGTGGTGTGCAGCTCTGAGCTCAGTTACCCTCCCTCGCAGCCCGGCCTTGGAACAGGACAGCACAGCAGTAACCGGGTCATGCACCCCATCTCCTGTCACACATGTGTCCCCCACCAAGCTCTGGCTCCCTCCAAGCTGGGAATGGCATGTGACAGGCCTGCCCTCGCCCCATAGTACTGAGAAAGAACCTCACACACCTTAGCTCTTTTTTTTTTTTTTTAAGAAAAAAAGGAACATTTCCACTGCCTTTATTTTGCCTGGTTCAGGGTGAAAAATGTCTGTGTGGCTTTGATGGACTCCCAGTGACAGCTCTGTAATGTTTTTGATCCCATTTGCAGGCAGAGAAGAGGCAGCAGGCGTGTTTGATCTGTCCAAACTATCTTCCAGCTCCTCCCCACATTACAGCAGGTCCCCCTCCCCCCAATCTTTCCCCAATGTACAAGATCACCCAGATCTGAATGCCACAAGTGTTGCAGTCAAGTTACTGCAAGGGTTTGGTTTGGTGCCATAGGGCATTTAATGCCCTCCCTCTTGCTGCATAAAGTCTCCAGGGATTGCCTCGCCTGCTCCCATTGAGTGTGAAAATCCCTCTGAACTTCCTTCCTGAAGTTTAGAAGTGGAGGAATGGTCTGCACCTCAGACTTCTACTGGCTCAAGCTGGTTCAGGTGAACTCGCATGAGCTGGATGCTGTTGAGAATCTTCTTCTGGTGACCAACTAGGGTGATCCCAATGCGCTGGATGTCTCTGTGAGTGAAAGGGGGCACAGTAAACATGGGGCTTCTGCTCTCAACTGGCCCAACCCACCTCCTCTGTGTTACTTCCCTTTCTCAGGCCCTGTCTTCACTGTCACGCAGTTTCAACCCACCTTGTGGCATGGTTGGCTGTAAACATGGTTTATACCACAGCTAACATAATTAGTACCAATGGTGCTGTCACAGGCCTAGCCTGGCAGGTAGCTGTCTCTCCATATCCCAAGCAGCAGTGTTTCCCTTTGAAGACAGACCCTCCCTGCTCCCAACTATGCCTGTGTGACTGGTCTGGCTAATCCTCTTCCTCCCCCGCCCTCAGTGTGGAAGAACACCACAGAGCGTGCCTCCCCATGTGCTGCTGCTGTTTCTCTGTGTGCATGCCCTCCTGAGGCCTTCTCTCCTTCTGGAGGACCAGGGGAGAGCAGCCCATGCTTTCCCACAATGCACTAATGCAGGGGTGTAGCTGCAAATGCACGCTCCACACACACTAATGGCATGTGGACAAAACTCCCTTGTGTGCATTTTGTGTGTGTGTGTGGAGGGGGTGTGGGATCAGAGCTGGTTACAAACACCAGTTGTATGTCAAGTGTAGAAAGGGCATAACAGGGAAACACCCTGTTGACAATTGTCCTGCTCTGAACTGCCCTTCCATTACACCTGTGTGTATCCTCTATATATTCCCTATTCCTTATCTCCTGGCTCCTCTTCCACTCTGGAAGTCTTTCCTTTGGTGGAAGCCCTCAGCTCCCAGCATCCTCTGCTCCATCCCCATGTTACTTACTCCAGAGTCATACGGGAGATGACATCGAAGGTGGTCAGTCCAGACTGGTCAAAGTTCTCCTTGTAGCGGCCCATCTTGATGGCATCCAGCCATTCGTGGGCATTGGTGAGTGAGGGGAAGTCCGGGGGTGAGTTGCTCAGCAGGGGCTGGGATGGTCTGCAAAGGCAGAAAGAAGGTAAGTGCTGTTAGTTCATACTGTGATGCACTAGACTGGGGGAAAACAAGGAATCCTGTGGCACCTTAAAGATTTATTTGGTCATAAGCTTTTGTGGGCTGAGAGCCCCCTATTACCCCTATATCTACGCTGACCATATGGCTCGGATTTTCTGGGACAGTTTTGATTTTAAATATTCTGTCCCACTGTCCCCATAAACCATCAAAATGTCCCATAAATTCCAATATTTTGGCAAATATTTTGGTGCAGTGTAGGGGCAAGAAAGCCCCCAGGCTCCCCGCCAAATCTGGCTTGCGGGGAAGAAGTGACTGGGCACACTGGCTCACCCCCTCCCCCGGATGGGGAAACAGCAGCAAAGGGATGTGCTTCCTGGAGGCTTTTCCTACTGGTCTGGAATTTGTCCAATAGGAGTAGCAAGGGTGGTGCTTAAGACACAGTGTTGGGAGCCACACAAAAGCAAGTAAGTGGCCCCCTTCCTCTCAGGCCCAGCCCCCACAGCTCCAGCCCACTCCTTCACCACCCTGCTGACACCCTGCACTCCCAGCTCACTCACTCACCGCCCTGCCGAGACCCCGCACCCATCCAGTGGGGCAATTAAAATCCATTTCTTAGCAGTAGGGGGCACTGTTAAGGGGGGACCAATGACTCTCTACGTGACTCCTCCTCGCCCCCCAGCCCTGTCCTGCTGTACAGAGACGCAGCTCCAGTGACGGGCAGGGCTGGGGGTTCCGCTCCTCTTCTCACTGCAGTTCTCAGGAGAGCCCTGACCCGCAGACTCTCCTGGGATCTGCAGCAGGGAAAGGAGCAGAATGCTGACAGCTCCTCTCTGGTGCAACTGTATTGCCCCAGTCCCCCTGCAGTAGACAGAGATGCAGTTCCAGGGAAGGGCAGGGGGCAGGGGTGTGAGCTGTACAGCTGCACCAGAGAGGAGGTGCAGGGCAGCTGACTCCTCGTGTGTTTTGCCAGTACACTGTACTGGTTATAAATATCTTGCTGGGACAGCACACTGGCTTACTTGCTCTGATGCCCTCATATATATACCAACCACAAGGACACTCAGGAGAAAACTGAAGACTCCACCAGTGGAGACTGGCTTAGGTTCAAGGGTAAAAGCTGATAGCACCATAACTAGGTATTTTTGCACCTGGGGCAAAATATTAATTATGCTCCCCTCTCCTTAGGTTAGCACGTGTCATGCTCTCTACTTTTGCAGCTTATTATTTTTACTTACTGCATCTTTGCACCCCTGTCATAACCATGAGGGCTGACCAGCAACCTGGTGACTAAAGGCTTAACTATGTCTCCTGTCACTAGCCAGGTATCTGGTCAGCCACTAATCCAATAAATAATCCAGCCAATATCTGGATTTCAAACTGGGGACAGAGGCAGAGCAGTTTCTTCCAAGCAACAGGGAGATGGGAAGGCCTGTCTCTCTCCAAAAAAAGTCTCCTCACAATGTGTAAGTAGGGCAAAGTTTAGCTAGTCTGTCAGCTTTTATTTGGTTTCTGGTTTGGGAATGTGTAAATGATGTCTGTGCTATTAAAAGTGGTTTTTCTCTCTTTTGTAACTAAGTTTTGAGCCCATGGCGGGGGGGGGGGGTGTCCCCCATGAGTACAATAATTGGTGGCTCTTTTTCATCTAGTCACTATGCTTGCAACTATGGTTTTGTTTTGATAATAAAAGTTTGTTTTCTTTTTCTAATTAACCTGGTATTGGGTCATTTTGGTGTCTGGCCGTCTGGCTGGCTAAAGAGTCAGCTACCACAGACTACAGCTTGTTTTTCCCTTTTCTTTTTCAAGCTCTTTGGGGAAAAGAGCTTGAGGTACCCCTGAGGTTTTAGGGAGGAGGTTACCCAAGTGATCTCTTCCCTGGTTTTCTTGGAATATTTGGGTGGTGGCAGCGGATATTCCCCAAAATCTGGGTATTAGGCTTTTGGGGGGAAGTTTTTGTACCAAAGCCTTTAGAGACCAGGTTTTGTGGTGTTTTTGCAGGCCCCTACTTCCGCATTTGTTGTGCCAGAGTGGGGAACAGCCTTGACAACCCCTGAGCAAATTACGATGCACCCAGGGTGAGCACCCTGTTTGCCCAGCCCTTGTTACAGCCCTGAAAGCTATAAACTTCAAACTGCACTACATAATGGAGTGAGAAAATTTGCTTAATCTAGTTGTTGCCCAGTCTAATAGGGTTGAGAGTTTAGACTGAGTGCTTATGTTTTCTTTTGGTAACTACTCTGACTTTCTGCCCATCACTACAGTCACTTAAAATCTATCTTTTTTCGTCAATGAATTTGTTTTACTATTTATCTTTCCCATTCAGTTTACCTGAAACGTCTGGTAAATTTGCTCAGAGGTTTTACAAAGTCTGACTGACTTTGATGAAATAGAGAACCAATTAATAAATCTGCACAGCTCATACTGAGCAGTGCAAGACGGTATATTCCTGAGGTACAAGGCTGGGAGCTGTGGGGGATGTGGATGGTGCCTTTTCTTGTGTGATTCATGACTGGCTCTGGCAGCATTCATGCAATCTGGCTGGGTGCGGGGCTCCACATGTGACTGTGCTGAGTGGTGAGAGCACCTGGCAGGGTTTTCTGCTTTTCACTAGAGAATCAGCCCAGCCAGAATGGAGCGATAAAGGAGCATAGTGGTGTCACAGTCCCAGGCCACAGCCCGGGACTTCAACTCACCTATGACCAACACCAACTAGCCAATTACAATAGTCAGTGCAGAGCAGAGAGGAAGGAGGACAACAGCAGGACAGCACTGAATAAGGATGGGCACTAATATTCCCCCACCACACTCCAGCACCCCCACAAGCTCCTGCCTGGTATCCAAGCTCTCTCCTGCCAGCATCCCCCATTTCCCTTAAAAGCACCCAATCCAACTCACCCCGCAAAACAGATGACAGTTCTCTCCCCTCTGCATTCCACCCTGGAGCACTCTGGATAAGCATCCCCAGTTGCCCCAGGCCCTCTGGATCCTGCCTCACTGGTTGGGTGAGGATCCCTTGGAGCTGGGGGTTCTTTCCAAGAGCAAGGAAAAGGGACTGATAAAGTTACTCCCTGGGTCTCCCCAGTTGTGGGCTAGCTCTCCCTAGCTGAGCTGCTTCCCTTAGAACAGACAGCACTGACTGTGTGCGTGCAGTATGGCCTTTAAGGCTCCAACACTTTCCTTCATCAAAAGGAACAAGACTAAGCAGCAGCCAAAGGCCAAAGAAACCACCATTTATAAATGGGATTTGCTGCTTCTCCTGCCTTTTGAATGTATACCAAGGCTAAAAGTCTCTTTCTATATTGGTGTTGACTGAGAGCAGGACACACTTCTCCCCTCCTCCAGCCTTGCACTGTGTTGTGCTGAGGTTCTATACCCACGGGAAAATCCCTCCTGGCCAGCAGGACGTGTTTCCGTCATCCACTCTGGAGCCATCTAATCCTGACTGCATCTACCCCCAGAGACATCCCCTCTGCTGACCTCCTGCATCTGGCTCCAACTGCCTGGGAAATGCAGATGGGAAAATATCAAATGCAAGACAAATTTCTAATTCCAGATTTAAGTAAGGATTTCCTTTTCTCCACAGTTTAGGTCCTCCTTCCTCTGCTCACCCTAATCCCAGCTGTACCTACCCCAGGCATTCCCCTCCCTTCCCCTGACAGCCCCCCCCCCCACTTCCTACTCACTCCTAACCCCAAATGTACGCACCCCAGGCATTCCCTTCCCTTGCCCTGCTCCCACTTCCTGCTTAGCCCTAACACTAGCTGCCTCACTCCACAGTCTCCTCACCGAGATCACCCCTCATCCCAGTTGTAAAATGCAATAAGCTCTGGTTTCATCTTCACACACAAGCCCTTTTTCATTCATAATTGATGCCAGTCCCTCTCCTTCGGCTCATGATCCTGGCCTAGAACCCCCACCTTTTGCCCATGCCCCATCTCACCTGCTGCTCCCTGTGCCAGTGGCTTTGAGTGCGGCTGGCTTACGGATCATCTTGTCCAGAGCACTGACTATCTGCTCAAATTTGGGCCTCTGGACTCGCTCCTTCTGCCAGCAATCAAGCATGAGTAGGTGCAAGACAGTGGGGCAGTCTGGTGGTGGTGGCAGGCGATAGTCCTGGTCAATAGCATTAATTACCTACAGCAAAGAAAGGAACATGAAACACTGTCTACTGAGATATATCTGGGCCTTTTACGCCTTCAGGAGGAACCTTAGTGAGAGCAGAGAGACCTGACCAACCAGAACTTACATCCTGATTAGACATGTCCCAGTAAGGCCTCTCGCCGTATGACATCACCTCCCACATGACGATGCCGTAGCTCCAGACATCGCTGGAAGATGTGAACTTGCGGTACTGGATGGCTTCAGGAGCAGTCCAGCGGATGGGGATCTTGCCACCCTGAAGAGCAGAGTGAGAGATGCACCAAGCAGAGTGCTTGTGAGACATGGAGAATCCAAGGAACAGACTTCAGTGAATGGCTGAGCCCAGATCCCAGCACCCAGTCCAGCCCGGAGCATGTGGTGCCAGGGCAGAACAACAATATTTGGTCGGTTGTTTATAGGGTAAATTAAAGTTGTGCTCACAACGCCACTTTGTCCCATGGGCATGGATGGGAGGGAGCGGAACCCAACTTTTGATAGCTGCAATTCCAATTGTCCAATGGACTTTATTACATAAGGCTGGCTTTTTCACTGCAGTCTAAGGTGCCCAAAGCCTACTGAATATCAATAGGAGCTGGGCACAAAGGCCTCAGACTCCTTTGAAAAGCCCAGCATCCAACACTAAGGACAAATGTGCTTGATCTGCAGCTTTTCATCATTTCCTTTTTCAGCCTGTCCTCTCCAACTGCAGATCCCTCCCTCCTGACAAAACAGTCAAAGCCACTCAGGAGCTGGCTCTTGTGCAAAGCACACCCACCTTCTCCCCATCTCATCAGCCACCTCCTCTGAACCGTGCACACAGGACGATAACTGCAGCCCCTGCCCCAGTCCCACTCTCTTGCAGGGGACTCAGGGGGTGTCTGAGCTCTACATATGCAATGCTTGCTTTGGGTGTTGCTCGTAGGTGTTGAACAAGGATTTTGGCAGGCATTTTAGCTGTGGTACGTACACCCTGCTGCCCAAAGAGAGTCAGGAGGGGAATTCAGTCCTTGGCTCCTCAGTTCTCTGTCTCTCCGCTGAGCTGGCCAGCATAGGAGAAAACTGTTGCCTCCTGCAGTTGATGGGGTTTGGAGAGTGGCAGAGCACTGAGCTCACCAGAGCCTTCAGGACTGCCGATTACAGTGCAGTGGTCAGTCACTATCAGTCTGGGACTACACTGTAACTCATGACCTCATGGTGAAAGGTTCTGTAGCCCATTCCCAATGCCTCCTGTCCTCCCAATCAAAGGCTGAGCTGGAAGTGGTACACTAGAGGTGCAAGGTATTTTACCCCATTCCTGGTATCTCATCCCCGAGCTATTGACCATTCTATGGGTAAGAGGAGAACACACAAGACTGAACAGTGTGTATAAGACAGGCTTGTGCAGGGCAGTCCTAACAGAAGCCCCCTTCACCACCAGTAACTCACCAGGGCTCCAGTGTAGGTGGGGTTTGAGGCATCATCTTCCAGAAAACGGGACAAACCAAAGTCAGACACCTTGCACACCAGATTGCTGTTGACCAGGATGTTACGGGCAGCTAGGTCACGGTGAACATAGTTCATGTCTGAGAGATAACGCATGCCAGCTGCGATACCCCGCTGCATCCCCACCAACTGCAGCACGCTGAACTGTCCTTCCCGCTGCTGCAGACAGGAGAGACACACACCCAAAGGAGTCAGGACTCAGTGGACACAGGAATTGCAACCAGCAGAGAAGAGCAACAACAAGAGAGGGATTGGAGCAGGAAGGGTTAGGTAGTTAAAAGAACAAAATACGTCCATGTTCAGGCAAATTTGGGAGAGACAGAACCACCTGTAGGTGCCATACAAGTGTAAACACCCAGGAAGGAGAGGGGATGTCTCGGGCTGTGGATCCCAGTTTCATATTGGAGACCCATGTCTGAGGATATATCCAATCTTGCAGACACTGCCTCTCCTAGGCTCTGACTCCTGAACCTAAATCGCCCCTGTAGCAACTAGATGACTTGGCTACAAGAAAAAAGAGCAACCTGCAGTCTTTTCTGCTCTGATCTTTCAGAGCTCTAGTATGGGTCTATGTGCTGTATAATCTTCCAATGGCAGAGTCACCTGCAAATCTGCCTGTGATTGAATTAACATTAAAAAAAACCCTGGGTAAAGAATGAGCTAAAGCAGCTACACGAAGAGCAAAGAAATCCATGTGCAATTCTGCTGTAGTTTAGCCGGTCAGAAAAACCCCTGAGAATTCTGAGTCCTGAAACAGGCTGTAATTAGCAGGAGGTTTTACTGCTTGAAGGCAGAAGAGCTCCATGACAACATGGGGCTCCACATTCCAACTATAAGTGTCCTATGAGGCATAGCTTGAAAACCAGGGGATCTAGGGAACAGGACTAGGAGCAACTGCAGGACAGTAAGGAGGGTGGGGCATTTTAGCTTGGATATCAGGAAATATTTCTGATCAGCGAGGTTGTATTGGACTCTGAAATGGTCTGCCCATCACCAGCTGAGTGACCTAGCCAGTAATGCAAAATTCTCAACACATTAACCCTGGAGATATCCATTCAGTGTCTCACTAATATCTCTGTCACATCTCTAAGGAACTGGCCTTTAGATTGCACAAACCCAGAGAGGCAGAGGATGGAGAGATTAAATGACAGAACTGACTGACACACAGAGAGGTTGGAGGATGGGTTGAGGGGGGTCCAGGTTGGGATACCCTGAGGAAGGAATCCAGTGAACCGTTCTCCATGAACTCTGTGACGATCATAACGGGGCGGCTCTTGGTGACCACACCTTCCAGGCGGATGACATTGGGATGTTCAAACTGTCCCATGATGCTGGCTTCACTCAGGAATTCCCGCCGCTGTTCATCTGTGTAACCTGACTTCAGAGTCTTGATAGCCACTGTGTACTCACGCTTCCCTGGGGGTTTCAGGCGCCCAAAGCACACCTCTCCAAACTCTCCTGCCGGGGGGGAAACACAACTAGCATGAGGTGGGGAAACATGATACCCTAGTGAGGAGCCTGGGACAGGGTGGATAAACACCCCAGGAACCAAAAAGGACTACCTACTATCAGGGTAGTGATCAGGGTTAGGGTTATGACAAAATTCATGGTGAAAGCTCCAATGTGAATGAGGATAAGTATTAAGGTTTGAAACAGATTGGGGGGCAAACAAGGATTTGGGGGTGGCCTTTCCAATGCTACTTTAGACACTGCTTTGGGCCAAGGTAGAGGTTACAGTTAAGGTGGATTCTGGTGAGGATGCAGGCTTGCTGCACTGAGATTGTTCCAGGAAGCAGGGAAGGGGCTGGTTGTCAGTGGGGCTAGCTGTTCTGTGGGTCAGGACTTAGTCATAGTGGGAGTTGAAGAGCTAGAGGCCACAGGGCAGGGTTTGCCATTCTCTCATTACCTGATCCAATGACCTCCTCAATCTTGACAAATGATACATCAATCTCCTTGGCAAATTCCCTAATAGCCTCATTGGGATCCTCATAAGTTGAAGGGTCAATGTAATACTTCACCCCAAGCCCTGCGAGGAAGAAGAGATGTCCCAGCCATGATCATAACCGAGCTCCAGGGAGGAAAAGATGTGTGTGAGCCCTGAAAAGACTCCCCCTGCTACCTGTCCCTGGTGAACACTTACCCCGTGTACTGATGTACTGCTGTAGGCGGTCTGTATATGGGGTCTCTCGCCTCTTACTGTGGGACACAAAGAAAAGGGGAAATCAAAGCAGGCAGGAGAGGCTGTCCCACTGTGAGGTTAGACTCAGAAGCAGCACAGAAGCCAGTGATGGAAAAAGGTCCCGACCATCTGCTGGTGGCTAATGCAGGGCTGTTTATCTGGGCTAGTTTAAAACAAGCTAGAGGTTCAGACTCCCCTGGGAAACTATTCCATTCCTGAATATAATTATCTGGGAAGGTTTCCCCAATATGCTGGCTAAATTTTCCCTTTTTAATTTCATCCCATCACTACAGGTTATTCCTCTGACTACCATTCTATCTAATTCCTTTCCTTCAATGTCTTTCTATTTGTGAGCTATGTTATTCTCCTCTTAAATTTCATTTACCCCAGCTACACAGATTTAGTTGTTTTCAACTCTCCCTTATAATTCTTATAATTTCTGTCACTCTAGTCTAAACTGCATCCACCTTGACATATATAGTGTGATACCTCAAACTGAACACTGAGATCAGATAGACAGGGCCTCTCTTCTACGATGTGATGTCGTTGTGCATACAGCTCTCAAAATTGCAACAGTCTGTATTGCTGACATATCATGTTACAAAGGCACATCTATTCCCAGCCTCCACTGTCTCTTCCTACAGCCCGGCTTCACAAGCTTCTGCCTCTTATTCAGTATGTATGTCTCAGGTTATTTTTCTCCAGCCATTCTAGATACATTTTCCAAATTCAATCTTGTTTTTCTAATCTCTCTTTATATTGCTATAGATTACTTCTCTGTCCTCACTGGCATTCACAGTTACTTCCACTTTAGTATCATCTGTGTATTTCATTTATATGACAACTTCCTTTAGATCAGAGAAATAAGACCAGGATCCAAACCAAGCCCTGTGGCATCTCAACACTCAGATTCCCAACAACTCAATGCTTTTCTGCTTATCATCACCTTCTGGTTACAGTTTTTCAGCCAGTTTTCAATCCACATGCCTGTTTCTATCCATTCCAACTAGAATTTGAGATACGATTTCATGAAAGAGAGGGTCTAATTGCTTTACTAGTGTCCAGAGTACAGCATATCTACAACTACCATCCACTAATTCTATCAACAAACAATAAACAACAACCATCAGGCTTGTGTGACATTCCACATTACTCATAACAATGCTTTTTTCTCAGGACTCAGTTAAAAATTCACAACTTTCGTGAGTAGTTTTTCTCAAGACCTACTCAGTTATTTTACCATAGATATAAAATGGCATTACAGTGTGATAACTGCCAGCATCATTCCCCAATCTTTACTTTCTTCCCAAGTCCTCTGATACCTTTCCTGTTTCCAAAATAAGTTTATCTGTGTAAGCGACGAGGAGTCCTGTGGCACCTTATAGACTAACAGATTTATCGGAGCATAAGCTTTCATGGGCAAAGACCCACTTCGTCAGATGCATGCCATGTCATGCCATGCATCTGACGAAGTGGGTCTTTGCCCACGAAAGCTTATGCTCCGATAAATCTGTTAGTCTATAAGGTGCCACAGGACTCCTCGTCGCTTTTGCAGATTCAGATTAACACGGCTACCCCTCTGATACTTTATCTGTGTAATTTCCGTTAAAACCCTACATTGCATGTTGACAAGACAATATGTGCTAATGTTTCCTAATGTAATACACATTTATAATGTATTTAAATGTTTTAAATATTAATCTAATCTTTTTAATAGCTATTTTGTAAGGTCTTCCTTATTTGCTAAGAGTCCAAACTTAGTTTTCTAACTGAAAGCAGATTTTAAATAATAAGTGCAGGATATCTCAGACATTTCAGTGTCATTAATTTCATCCATTCTCTCATTTAAAGGTGGGTCTTCTTTGCTTATGATATTTCTGTTCCTGCAGATGTATTTACAGAGTCATTTTAGCCCACTCCTCAACTCCAGCTTTGGCTAGTTTTAATTCATTCTGCTTTTTGTAAAAAAAAAAAAAAAAAAAAAAAAAATTAAAAAATGCTTTATTGAGTTTGTGCACATAATATCACATATTTCCAACCATAACATAAAATTATAGTTTTAACAGTCTAAAGTTACATCAGAAGACTACAACAGAAACATAACATTTGTCTTTTTTCATCCTTTCCTCCCCAGAAAAAAAAATAACAGAAGAAAAAATATACATGAAAAAGAAAAACAAATATTAAAAAGGGAAAGAGGAAAACAAAAAACAAACCCCAGATTTTGCCTTCTATTTCTTCGATTTCTTCATTCTGTCAAATTTGCTGGCTTGAAATTTTAATTTACAAGTCCATTCTTTACCTATGCTGCCTTCAAACAGTTTGTGGTCACTACTTTTAAGCTTCTCTGTTGTTTTCGCTTGAGGCCCATCCAATTCCCAGTGACATCAATGGGAGTTTTTCCAGTGGACTGGACTTTAAATGGGAGTGATGGCATAGGATCCCCCTGAGGGAGATGCAGAGCAAGATAGGAGCTCAAGAAGGTGTGGATCAATGTTCAGTGGAACTGGCTTTCCCTAGGCGTGGTTGGGAGGAGGGGGCAAGCAAGATTCTGGGCATGAGGAGGGCAGGGAATTCACCTCTTGAAGATGATGGCAAGGATGGCAATGGCAGCAATTACCAAGAAGGCCAGACCACCGAGTGCTGAGCCCACGATAAGTGGCAGCCGGTCCTGAACTATTTCTGAGCGCTCACCTGGCAAGGGAAACAAACAGACACACACAGAGGACAAAGGCTGTCAGAGTCTCCTACCATTTCAACCAGGCTCCACCCAGAGAACTATTCCAGCCTCCCTTAGATCTCAAATGAAACTCTTATACCAATTATCTCTTCTACTAATCTCTTCAATCTCTCTGCCTCCAGTGCCTCTCCCTGCACATCCCACAGCCCCTCCAATCCCCTTCTCTCTCCCCTGTGCTATGCTCACCTGGATCCACTGACTCCTGAGCAGTTACCTGAGTGTAATCCATCTGGCTCCCTGGGCTTGGTTCCCTGGGTCAGCCTCTATCCTTCCTCCAGCTCATAGGAGTGATGTATGAATGGGACACCCTGACCCAATCCCTTTGATCTCGGCCAGAGCTATCACAGGTGATATATTTCTCCCTCTGAGAATGGACAGTGAACCTGCCAAAAAGCAGGTTTTGTCTATATACCCTGGGGCCTGATTTTCACCACACCATTGCAGAGCTTTGTTTGCACACCTCTGTGGTGTGGTACTGGGTTCTGCTACAGTTAGCTCTGTTAACACACTCCAGTCCTGATAGGCAGGTGCACAAGAGTGCAAGGGACTGAGATTGTAGATGTACCAGAAATCTGAGTAAAAGGTATGTGCAAGATTGCATACAGGTGCATGAAGTTTGTGTGAGTGCTCATATGGGTGTGTGATCATATACCAATATGTATCTGTGAAGGCCTGGGTCAGCTTGTGCAGGTATCTAAGCATGAAGAAAAGCAGGATACAAATGTATTATGTGAATAGGAATGCAAGGGTGTGAAGATCTGGGAGCATGAGGTAGTGGAAGTGTATATGGATATGTGTGACAGTGGGAGGTGTGTGTGTGCAGGTATCAGTTAGAGAGTGTATGCAAGTGCATCACTTACCTCCCACCAGCGTCTGGAAATACATCTTGCCACTATATGGCCCATAACCCACAGCTGTCCTGGCTCGCACCTGGAAGGCATAGATCTTGCCTGGACTCAGGTTTGAGATGGTGGCCATGTTGGTCTCACTGGTCACGGTGAATGAGTTATCTTCATCTTCCGCCTACAACCCAATGGCCAATCAGAGGAGATGTCAAATGTGAAACCCCACCTACAGATGACATTCTTCAGCAACTAATCCTGTGTTCCCTGTTCAATGCCCCTCAATTCCGTCCTGCAGCTGCCTCTCCACCAGTGCCCCTTCAGTCCTGATTTGAAAGGAAGTGAGTAGTAAGGGAAAAGGAAAAGTGTAATTTGGGTAAGAGTAGGGAAGATGAGTGTAAAGGACTGGGACAAGGGCAGATTTTATAACTTCCTGTGGGGCCCTGGTGAGATGCTATTCATCTCAAGAACCTCACAACTTGTCATGGGACATTATTTCATCTGCCCATCAAACTCAGCCACTCCATTCCTAGAATCCATTGCAACAGCATGGCTGCGTCTAGACTGGCCACTTGAATTTGCGCAAGAACACTGACGATCTAATGTATGATCGTCAGTGTTCTTGCACAAATACAATGACTCTCCCGTTCGGGAAAAAGCCCTCTTGCGCAAATGCTTTTGTGCAAGAGGGCCAGTGTAGACAACTGAGAACCGTTTTGCACAAAAAAGCTCCGATGGCGAAAATGGCGATCGGGGCTTTCTTGCGCAAAACCGCGTCTAGATTGGCACGGACGCTTTTCCGCAAAAAGTGCTTTTGCGCAAAAGCGTCCGTGCCAATCTAGATGCTCTTTTCCTCAAATGCTTTTAACGGAAAAACTTTTCCATTAAAAGCATTTCCGGAAAATCATTCCAGTCTAGACGTAGCCCATATGTAGGCTGGAATTGGCAATACCATTTACAAGACTCCCCTACAGCTGGAGGAAGGACAGACTGAATGGGAATGGAGAAGGCTATGATTTAGTCACAGGTATTTTTAATTAAAAGCCACGGACAGGTCACGGGCAATAAACAAAGATTCACAGCCTGTGACCAGTCCATGACTTGTACTAATAATACCCTGGACTAAATGCTGCTATAGCAGGAGGGCTGGGGGAGCTGCAGCTCAGGGGTGCCCTGGGAATCTCTGGGGCCAGCAACATCAGCCACCAGAGGTCACTGAGTAGCGGCTGGTACAGCCGGCCCTAGGGCAGCTCCAACAATGGTCAAATATGGCTGGCTTTGAGGTAGTCCAACTGGTTGGCTGGGGAGCTGCTCTAGCAGTGGCTAGAAAGACTGTCCCCAGGCCTAGCTGCTTGGGCAGTCCTGGGCTCAGCCTCACTGGCTGCTGCAGAAGTCAGGGAGGTCACAGAAAGTCATGAAATCCATGACTTCTGTGATCTCTGTGACATACATGGAGCCCTAGGAATTGAGTTCCTGGCATTCATCTGCAGGTTTTTTTATAGGTAGAGATTTCTCTCCAGGCTTGGATGGAGATGCCAGTATGTCCCATAGGATTTCCTCTGCAAGGGCACAATGGGATTGTTCCTGGAAGAGATGTGTCACATCTGGAACTCAGGTTCCTTCTGTCACCTTTTAATGTGGCATTCCCAAACTCTTCTGAAAGATCTAATCTCATCCCAGGGATGAACTCCACTGGAGTTCTGCCCTTTGCTGGTCCACACTATCTGGTTCTGTCAGGCTGTGATTCATAACAGGAAGTGTCCTCCTTCACCTTGCTCACTTCAGTTCTCAGCTGTGTCCCCAGTCTAGAGAGATTTCCCTTTCCCTACACAGTTCTCCCTTCTCTCTGTTCCCCCACTGACACTCACAGTGGGGCAGTCTCGTTTCCATTTCCCTCCACTCACCTTGTCGAAATAGCGTAGCAGGTAGTCCAGGATGACTCCGTTAGGCTGGTCTGGCTGTGGCCAGGACAGTGTAATGCTGTTGGCAGTGCGACTCACCTGGTGCATCATCGGAACCGCAGAGGGGACTAGAATGAGAGGGAGAGATGAAAGGAAAGATTTTAAGGGGGAAAGCTTGTTCAGATGACATACTTTAATTTGAGGTGACGTAATGGGCTTCAGCCCCTCCTTACTTGTCTATGGAGTCTCATCAAGGAGGATCCCAAACTGCTTTACAAATATACTGAAAGACATCCAGGGGCAATCTCATTTTACTACTCACTGAAATAGTTACCTCTGTGTTGAAATATAGCAGCTTGTTAACAGTGCACAGCGACCATGTGCAACAAGAAATGAAGAAGAATCCCGTAACCCAGTGAACTGGGGTCAGCAGAATGAAATATCCCAAAATGGAATTTGGCTAGGACACTCGTGTTAAGACCCCAACTTTTATGTGCTACCATCTCCACAGCTCTGAACTTCATCACAATGCCAGAATAATAACTTACACTCCTAAAATACCTTTCCTCTGAAGATTTCAAAGGGGGTTTCAAACAGTGTAATTAAGCCTCCTACCACTCCATGTTTATTATTTTAATAAATCTCAAGATTTATTATGTCACTCTCATTGGGGTGTTTGTGCCTGGCTATGATTTTGAAACAAATGGGGATGGCAATACTGCTTACTACACTGAAACTCATTTAAGCAGGGAGAAGGAAAGAAGAAGCTGTCTGGGACAGAATATGATTAATAAATTAGACTGATTTGTCTGACCATCATACTCCCTTACTTTTAACTTCATCACCCAGATATAGGTCCTGTTCAAATACAACAAGTATGATGACATACCAAACACTGGGTGCATACTTAAGTGTGATGCTAAACTGAGGCTGTGGCTGTATTAAACAGCTCCTCTAGAAATTACCTCTCCCAGCAAAGAAGTAGGAGCATGGAGGTGAGCAGGGGCCAAAGGTACCCATCTGCAGAAGGGGCTAGAAATGGAAATTTATTCCCAATCAAAAATATGCATTTTGAAACTTTTTTATCCTGAATTAGTTGAAAACAAACAAACAAACAAACAAACAAAAACAACAATAAAAGAGCTATGTTTTATGATAATGGGTTTCTAGGAAACATCCATTTCTGGAGAATCAAAATGGAAAGAGTTGAGTTGCCTATTTGCTTTTCTCCCTGTGGTGGAAAGTGCAATTTCAAGAGTTCCCCTGGCAGGCAAGACAGCGTTATTTTGAATTTATTATCAGAAAATTCACATTTTTCTGGCAAAACTGAAATTTCTTCATAGAAAAATTTGGTTTTGCAAAAATGGCATTTTCTGTTAGAAAATGATTCTGACATTTTTCTGACAGAATTCTCAATAAATACTCTTGATCTGCCTTCAAATGTGTGAACACCAAGATGGATGGAAAGAAAACCAGGGACATCTGGCAAAATAGTAAAACTACAGACTCGCTCCTCTCCCTGCCCACCCATGAGAGAAATACAATTTATGTTGTTTATACATATGCAGTGCAATAAAATTATTCAGGAAGGAACAAATCAAAAAAGCTTAACCAGCTCAGGCAAGTAGGAACCAGTTAAAATAATGTAAGTGAAAGCAGATCATGAGCCAAGAGTGAAAACAGTTTACATTTCCTCTGTTCCTTTTATTCTCAAAATGTTATTTCTTTCCTTTTAAATAGTTTTGCACAGAAAGAAATTGCTCCATCTGCAGTGAAATGCTGGTAATTGGGAAAGAACTTCTCAACTGTTTTAACTACATACTACCATCATGCAAGACTTTAGAACACAACTGAAGAACACTGTATCCAGACATGGCTGCAAAGAGAATTTTAGAGAAGTAGATGTGGTGGCGCGTCGGGGTCCCCCGACTCCTGCACCCCCGTAATGGCACGGACAGACTCCACCAGACAGTAGAATAGAGGGAGTTTATTGCTTCTCCAGGATACAGCACAGCACAGATGTCATCTGGTTACAGGAACTGGGCCTAGGATGCCTCAGCCCCCCTTGAGATGGGGGATGCTGGGCCCCTAAATTCCAGCCCCTTTCCCTAGGCTGTCTCCTCCATGATCCCAGACAGAAACTAACTCACTCACTTCCAGCCCTGCCCTCAGCCAGCACTCCACCCCCCTCCTTCCCATTGTTCCGCTCCATGGGAGATACCTGTCTGACGAGTTTCGAAGCCCCCTTGCATAATGACTCATCCCCTGCCCTGCTGGGCCGTGCTGCAGCCAGCAGCCAGTGGAGGTCACTGACAACCCACTGCCCAGCATAGCAACCAGCAAGGTACCCCCACTACGTCACAGTAGAATGTAATTATTTTGGTTGGAATTTGACAAAGAACACCCCCACTTCCTGTGCAAAAGACTTTTTCAACTATTTGTAATTGGGCATTTTGATATTTACATAGCAGTGTATTTTATATCACCATTTCTATTATGTTTTATAATGAAGTTGAACTACTACATTTTAAGGCAAAGAGATATGAAAAAGAGAAATAAAATCATAGAAATATAGGGACCTCAAATAAGGAACCTGAAAAAGGTCCTGGGTGGTGGCAAGCCCTAACAATCCCTAACAGGTGTTTGTTCAATTTGATCATAAAAACATTCAGTGATGGGGATTCCACCACCTCACTTGGAAACTCTTCTAGATCTTAGTTATCCGGATAGTTAGAAAGATTTTTTCCCTAATATTTAATCCCTCTTACTGCAGATTCAGCCCATTTCTTCTTGTCCTACCTTCAGTGAAGATAGAGAATAACTTATCACTGTCCTCTTTATAACAGCCCTTAACATATATGAAGATTGTTATGAAGTCCCACCTCACTCAGTCTTTTCTCAATATGCTGAGGATTTGTTTAATCATTCCCCAAGGGTCATGTTTTCTAAACCAGTTATCATTTTTGTTGCTCTTCTCTGGACTTTTGCCAATTTGTGCACATCTTTCTTAAAATATGGTAAAACTTACAAAAAATGAATGGTCTAGCAGCACCTTAAAAACTAACAAAACATGTAGATCAGGGCTAATCAACACGCAGCCAGCAGGCCACATGCAGCCTACAGCCCGTTTGTTTGCGGCCCCCCGCAGTGGCTTGGGTTTACGCGGGGCTCAACACGTAGCCCATGGGTTGGATCCTTTGAACATTGCCTCCACTGGGAACACGCTCCACAACAGCAATTCAATATAATGGTCTTCTGTTGATATGTGTTTTAGTAGTCAAATTCCTGAACTGTCATTGCTCATTAAAAGTGCTGTCATATGGGTGTAAATTGGGTAAATATTGCATTGTATTAATATCAGCAGAACGGGCTTAAATGGGACCTGTGTGTTGTGTAGTCTTGCCTTAATCTTTGTATTCATGTCCATCAGTGTGAAAGAAGCTATTTGCATATATATTTGCATATATATACAACCACACTTGCAGCCCTCGCCATGTGCTGTGAGTAGGATTGTGGCCTCCAGGGCTTCCAAAGTTGAGTAGCCCTGATGTAGATGGTATCATGCACTTTAGTGGGTACAACCCGTACCCATGATCCCATCTACATGTTTTGTTAGTCTTTAAAGTGCTGCAGGACCATTCGTTGTTTTTTAAGTTTTTCCAGTTACAGACTCTCTCAGCTAACCCCGCTGAAGCTTTTAAAATATGGTGTTCAGAATTGGACACATTACTCCAGCTGAGACCTCACCAGTGCTAAATAGAGAAGGAAAATTACCTTCCATGTCGCACATACTACGCTTCTGTTAATACACTCCAGAATTATATTAACCTTTTTGCATATGCATCACACTGTTGACTCATATTCAATGTGTGATCCACTATAACCTCTAGATACTTTACAACAGTACTATCTGTACCTAGCTAATTATTCCCAATTTTGTAGCTGTGCATTTGATTTTTCCTTGTAAGTGTAGTATTTTCCATGTCCTTACTTGCATTTCATCTTGTTGGCTATAGACTAATACTCTAATTGGTAAAGGTTGTTTTGAATACTAATCCTGCCCTTTAAGATGATAGCAACCCCTCCTAGGTTGATGTCAACCAAATTCTATAAGCATATTCTCCACTATGTTAGCCGAGTCATTAATGAAACATTGAATAGTACCGGAGCTAGTGATGTAAAAGACTAGCCGACACACTAGTCAACTAATCGCTTCTCCCTCCCCTTGCTGCCTCTAGCAGAAAGAGGCAGCAAAGGGGTGGGGGAAGAGGAGGTGGTGCTTCAAAGTGGCAGCTGCCACTTTGAAATGCCACGTGCAGCCCAGGGCTGGTCCAGGCTACACATGGCATTTCAACGTAGCAGTGCTGCGTGGAGCCCAGGGTCAGCTGGGGACTCCCGCGCTGACTCTGGGCTCCATGCAGCACTGCCGCTTTGAAACGCTGTGGGGAGCTGACCCCCCACTGGCCCTGTGCTCCCTGTATCGCTTTTGCCTTTGAAGTGTAGCAACAGCTCTGGGGCTGCTGCTACACTTCAAAGGCGGAGGTGCCCTTATCAAGTAATTGAATAGTTGATGCAATTTGTATCAACCATTCGATTAGCCAATTAATCAACATTTTACATCCCTAACCAGAGCAAGGATGTACTCAGGCTGAACCCTATTAGATATGCCATCCCAGTTTGAGAGCGAACAATTGATAACTCCACTTGGAGTATGGTATTTGAAATAGTTGTTCTATTGTACTATTTTCAGGTAGGCCACATTTCACTACCATGTTGATGACAATGTCATGAGAGACCATGTTAAAAGTCTTAATAAAATCAAGAGATATTACATTTATTGCTTCCCACTATCCACTAGACCAGTAGTGAGCTTTCTGTTCTCTCCACTTCTCAAATGTCTCACACAAACCTCAAGGTGAAGTTAAGGTCATGAGTATGCATCAGTAGTAAAATGAATATAGAGCTTCCATCAAGATTTTTTTAGTTAAATAATGCCTCCAATTTTACAAAAACCAGTAACTGCACTTTTTATATAAGGACTCTACTCCATCTTCACACTATACTAGCTCTGCGCCCACAGGGAAGCCAATCTACCACCTTCCCTTTTTTATATGTAAACTATCAAAAATGAGCACCTTAGAACATTGGTTTCATAATGTATTTCATGCACACAGGTCTCCAAAATTAAGTGTGATGGTATGTCACTGCTCTAAATTTTAGCACTTTTCACATAAGTTTTATCTATGGTGACATGCTATCACTGTGCCTAATGACACTTGCTTAATTGGCTGCCACCTGAAATCATGGTTGCCCTTAATGAAGAGTAAGAAAGGATTGCCTTGCTACTTGTCTAGACAGGTATATAGAAAATTCTCATACATGTACCATATCTGACAAGAAAGGAAGCTGTGAGGCAGCCTAATTGCTACATATGTAAAACAGAGGCATTCTGGTTTCTGTGGGTGTGACAAGGCATGCATACCCTGCACGAAGCATGAAAGGGTTAGTCCCACACTCTGCTTGGAGGAGGAAGTCCTGCCCATTAAACCAGACTGGGCATGCTCCAAATGCTGCACTAGCTCATTTCCCACCTACCACTGGAAAAGAAAGATGCTTGGTGGAGGCTCCAACCTGGGAGCTGCATCAGCTCCTGACTGCAGAGACCAGAGAGCCTGAGGCCCAGACTGGAGACTGGTTGCCCCCAGCCAGTTGGCAGAAGTTGGAATTGCAACAAGCAATCTGTGCCAAGGAGCTCGGAGGCCCCAATGATGCCTTGGCTTCAGGACGCACAGTAGAAAATGGCCCAGAGAAGTAGTGAGTGGTACCTTGCACCCAAATAAGGTCAGTGTGTTGTGGTAGGATCCCCACTCTGACTACTGACAAGGTGCTGGTCTTGGTCCTGGTAGAGAGGGAAGGACTGGGCTCCTCTACCGCTCCTGCCACCACCCCTCTTAGATGGTGGCCCTCTTTGATTCTGGCCACTAGGCTAAATAGCCTTGGCTGTTGTATGGACTCTGGACACTAGGCCACACAGGCCTGACTTTCAGGGCAGCGGTATAGAGGCTGGCCACTAAGCTTGATTGCCCTGAACCCAAAAGCCACATTTTTTAACCTGACCCGTGTGCATTATCTGAATGAGGCCGGAGACAGTCAGCATACCCATCACCTGCCTCAACAGGAAGTGGGGCGTGCATACATCATCACACTGGTCACTGGTAAGTGAAGCTCTTTGTTATGGAAGGAGAAGACAGTACGTTTTCTGATATTTTTATGGCATCACAATGGAGCAGAGTTAAGGTAATGTGGGTGCCCTGTTTGAGAATAGCAACATTCCTTGGCTTTTTAATACCTGACAGATTTTTGTTTTATTTTTAACTGTCCCCTTCCAATAGCTTTGGGGAGAGAACCTTCAAACCTCAGGAGGTGCACTATGATAACTCCCCTGACTCAATACATGACCTTCAGGTGTCACTTATGAGGCAAATCAGGAGTCATGCCCTCACCACAGACTTTAGGAACTGTGTTGGGGTCTCTCAACTTTACCACACCTCACTGCACGCACAGGGCTTATGCTTGTGGGTTTGGAATGGTATGTGAGAAGGCAGGGCTGGGGGAAGGGCATAGAAAGAGGATGGCCTTCTGGTGGGAGATATGCCAGGAATACAAGGGGACTTTCAAGGAATGCATACAAATGTACTGTCATTGATGGGATTTCATGCAGCATTAAATTTTACAAAGTTAAATTGAAGATATACAAAAAATTTTTTAAAAAAAGCTCTGAATTCCCAGTGCTGTTTGTGCTAGGGATGTAATAGTATAGCTGATTAAATGATTAACCTATAAGCAGGTGCTTATTGGTTAACACTATCGGCTACATGCAATTACCCCTCCCCTGTGGTTCTGCAAGTAACTTTTTCAGCTGGATGGCCAACAGGATGGCTTAGTCCTGGCTCATGCTAGGTCCTGGCAGCAATCCCCGTTGCAGCTCTGCACTGCTGTGGGACCGGGGAGATGGCACACAGGCAGGCTGGCTCAGTCCCGGATCTCCCAGCATCAATCCCCGCTGCAGCTCTGCATTCGAAACACTTTAAGAGCCAGCGTACGGGCAGGCTGGCTCAGTCCCAGCTTGTGCTAGGTCCTAGCAAACCACCCCTGCTGCAACTCTGCATTTTTAGGTGAATGAGCCATCCTGCTTGCACACTGGCTCCCCATCCCCTAATAATGCAGAGCCATAATGGGGGTAATTCGTAGGACCCAGCGCAAGCCAAGACTGAGTGCTTGCAAGGCTAGCCCTTATCGATTAATTGTGTAGTCAACAAAATTTTTTGTTGATTACACAATTAACGAATTACATTAACGAATTACATGCTTCTTAACATCCTTAGTTTGTGCACAACAAACAAGCTTGATTAAGGCATCTTTATCTCAATACAAAGGCACTTTAGTCACAGTCAGAGTCTTGTCCACTTTATTTTGCATGAGACACTACAACAAAGTGTGGAACCACTGACTTGCCACATTGCTCAAATAACTCCACGTAAAAGAGACCTGGTTAGAGTTTTCATAGCAGACAGGGACAGAAAGAAGCAACAAGAGGCCCTTGCCTATGCACAATGAACTTCAACTAACATCAACAAAAAAATCTCAAAGGAGACTCTTCAGTTAACAAGCTCTTCCTAATAGGGCATCTGCAAAAGATGAGCAAGAGTGCTTTCCTGACGAAACACCATATAACATCTTTAACAGCCAAGATACTGTGTTTGTGGGGGCCACATCCACATGCAAACAGGATAATTCAGGGGATAGCATGTCTTTATCCTTACATTAGTGTCTGTATTTGGAGTTACTATTATAGTTTTGTAGAGACAATAATATGAGCTATAGTTAATAATTGCTCTTAGACATAAATCAATTCCTCAGGGAAGTTTGTTAGGCCTGAGAAGAGCTGTCATAGGACAATGGCCAAGATTTTCTAGATTTTTTACTGACTGAGTATTTTGGCTTTTAGTGCCCTACTTGAGACACCTTATATGGGATCCTGATTTTCAGGAACCCATTCGCTGGAAGAAAATCAGCTGGGGATTTTTATCTTCTTTGAAAGTGTCTCCAAAACTAAGGCAGATTCAAATTCATTCTCTTCTTCAAACTCCTTTTTTCAGCCCTCTCAAATTCTCTGTGGTTTATCATATCTGATCACTCCCTCCTCTCCCAGATCTATGACTTTCCTGCTCTTGGCAGTTTCTCCTCCTCTGATATAATGTCACTGGAGATTTGACATACATGTTGATGCCTCCTTTGAGCTTCTTTTCTCTGAAGTCTGTGACTGAGAGGCTTACCAAGCTGATCAAACCTTCGGGTCGCTACCCCTTCCTGCTTCTGCACGTGGGAACTAACGATACGGCCAAGAATGACCTTGAGTGGGTTACTGCGGATTATGTAGCGCTGGGAAGAAGGACCCAAGAATTCAGAGCGCAAGTGGTGTTCTCGTCCATCCTCCCTGTTGAAGGGAAAGGACTGGGCAGGGATCGTCGAATTGAGGAAGTAAATGCGTGGTTGCGCAGGTGGTGTCGCAGAGAGGGCTTTGGTTTCTTCGACCATGGGACTCTGTTCCGGGCACAAGGATTGTTAGGAAGAGATGGGATCCACCTAACGAAGAGAGGAAGGAGCATCTTCGCGGGCAGGCTTGCAAACCTAGTGAGGAGGGCTTTAAACTAGGTTCGTTGGGGGACGGTGACCAACACCCTAAGGGGAGTGGGAAAGTCGGATACCGGGAAGGAATGCAAAGAGGAACGAGCAAGAAAGGAGGACCCCTGATTCGAATGGAGAAGATGGGGCGATCAACTGGTTATCTGAGGTGTTTGTACACTAATGCGAGAAGCCTGGGCAACAAACAGGAAGAACTGGAGGCCCTGGCCGAATCCAAGAAATATGATTTAATTGGGATAACAGAGACTTGGTGGGATGACTCGCATGACTGGAGCGCTGTCATGGAAGGGTATAGACTGTTCAGGAAGAACAGGCAGGGGAGAAAAGGAGGAGGAGCTGCACTATACGTAAGAGAGCAGTATGATTGCTCTGAACTCCAGTATATAGAGGGAGAAAAACCTGTTGAGAGTCTATGGGTTAAGTTTAGAGGTGCAAACAAGAGCAGTGATGTTGTGGTTGGTGTCTACAACAGGCCACCAAATCAGGTGGATGAGGTAGATGAGGCTTTCTTCGGACAACTGAGAGAAGCTTCCAGATCGCAGGCCCTGGTTTTCGTAGGGGACTTTAATCACCCTGACATCTGTTGGGAAACCAATACAGCAGTATACAGGCAATCCAGGAAGTTTTTGGAGAATGTTGGGGATAACTTCTTGGTACAAGTGCTGAAGGATCCGACCAGGGGCCATGCGCAGCTTGACCTTCTGCTCACAAACAGGGAGGAACTAATAGGGGAAGTAGAGGTGGGTGACAACCTGGGAAGCAGTGATCATGAGATGGCAGATTCAGGATCCTGACCAAAGGAAGAAAAGAGAGTAGTAAAATACACACCTTGAACTTCAGAAAAGCAGATTTTGACTCCCTCAGAGACCTGATGGGCAGAATCCCCTGGGATGCTAACATGAAGGGGAAAGGAGTCCAGGACAGCTGGCAGTATTTTAAAGAAGCCTTACTGAAGGCACAGAAAGAAACCATCCCGATGCATAGCAAGAGAGGCAAACATGGTCGGAGACCGGATTGGCTTACAGGGGAAATCCTTGGTGAACTTAAGCACAAAAAGGAAGCTTACAAAAAGTGGAAACTTGGACAAATTACCAGGGAGGGGTTTAAATGTATAGCTCGAGAATGCCGGGGGGTTATCAGGAAGGCGAAAGTGCAAATGGAATTGCGACTGGCTAAGGATGTGAAGGATAACAAGAAAGGTTTCTACAGGCATGTTAACAAGAAGAAGGTGATCAGAGAGGGTGTGCGGCCCCTACTGGATGAGGGAGGTAACCTAGTGATGGATGATGTGGGGAAAGCTGAAGTACTCAATGCTTTCTTTGCCTCTGTATTCACGGACAAGGTGGGCTCCTGGACTAATGCGCTAAGTGACGCAAGATGGGATGAAGATCGACAGCCCTTAGTGGGTAAAGAACAGGTTAGGAACTATTTAGAAAAGCTAAACGTACACAAATCCATGGGTCCGGACTTAATGCATCCGAGGGTACTGAGGGAGTTGGCAAATGCCATTGAGGAGCCTTTGGCCATTATCTTTGAAAAGCCGTGGAGATCGGGAGAGATCCCGGATGATTGGAAAAAGCAAATGTAGTGCCCATCTTCAAAAAAGGCAAGAAGGACGATCCAGGGGACTATAGGCCGGTCAGTCTTACCTTGGTTCCTGGAAAAATCATGGAAGGGATCCTTAAGGAATCCATTTTGAGGCACTTGGAGGAGAGGAAAGTGATTAGGAATAGTCAGCATGGATTCACAAAGGGCAAGTCATGCCTGACCAATCTGATTAGCTTCTATGATGAGGTAACTGGCTCTGTGGACATGGGAAAGTCAGTGGATATGATATACCTTGACTTTAGCAAGGCTTTTGATACGGTCTCCCACAATATTCTTGCCAACAAGTTAAGGGAATGTGGATTGGATAAATGGACAGTAAGATGGATAGAAAGCTGGCTAGAAGGCCGGGCCCAGAGGGTAGTGATCAACGGCTCGATATCAGGATGGCGGACAGTTTCTAGCAGAGTGCCCCAAGCTTCGGTTCTAGGACCGGTTTTGTTCAATATCTTTATTAATGACCTGGATGAGGGGATGGATTGCACCCTCAGCAAGTTTGCAGATGACACTAAGCTAGGGGGAGAGGTAGATACGCTGGAGGGCAGGGATAGAGTCCAGAGTGACTTAGACAAATTGGAGGATTGGGCCAAAAGAAATCTCATGAGGTTCAACAAGGACAAGTGCAGAGTCCTGCACTTGGGACGGAAGAATCCCAAGCATTGTTACAGGCTGGGGACTGACTGCCTAAGTAGTAGTTCTGCAGAAAAGGACCTGGGGGTTACAGTGGATGAGAAGCTGGATATGAGTCAACAGTGTGCCCTTGTAGCCAAGAAGGCTAATGGCATATTAGGTTGCATTAAGAGGAGCGTTGCCAGCAGATCCCGAGATGTCATTATTCCCCTTTATTCGGCTCTGGTGAGGCCACATCTGGAGCACTGTGTCCAGTTCTGGGCCCCCTACTACAAAAAGGATGTGGACACATTAGAGAGGGTCCAGCGGAGGGCAACCAAAATGATTAGGGGGCTAGAGCATATGACCTATGAGGAGAGGCTGAGGGAGTTGGGTCTGTTTCGTCTCCAGAAGCGAAGAGTGAGGGGGGATTTGATAGCAGCCTTCAACTTCCTGAAGGGAGGTTCCAAAGAGGATGGAGAAAGGCTGTTCTCAGTAGTTACAGATGGCAGAACAAGGAGCAATGGTCTTAAGTTGTGGTGGGAGAGGTCCAGGTTGGATATTAGGAAAAACTATTTCACTAGGAGAGTGGTGAAGCACTGGAATGGGTTACCTAGGGAAGTAGTGGAGTCTCCATCCCTACAGGTGTTTAAGTCTCGGCTTGACAAAGCCCTGACTGGGTTGATCTAGTTGGGATTGGTCCTGCCTAGAGCAGGGGTCTGGACTTGATGACCTCCTGAGGTCTCTTTCAGCTCTATGGTTCTATGATTCTCCATCTCTGACTCCTTCAGCCATAGAGACTGTTCACCCTGTGCAGGCCTCTACATTCATGCTCTCCTTCTTCTCTCCACAGCTGCTTCTAACAGCATCCAATGCTTTGAGAAAATATTTGACTCTGTTCTCTAGCCTACAATTTTGATTCTCTTTAAACAAATGAATTTCTTATATTACCACTGTCAACAACTCTTTTTTCTCAGATTCTTTCCACAAATCTACCAATATCTAACTCTCTTTTGTTCTTGACTTACACTCCCAGCAAACTCATCACTGCATTTCCTTCTCCCAGAAAAAATCATGAGGAACCTGCTTTTTTTCAAAGTACCTTTCACACATCCTTATCCTGAACAGATTTCAGTCTGGATATGGCATAGGAATGACTTTCCTTTGGGCATTCCTCTGACTGTTGCCTCTAGGCCTTCACTGCAGGGTTCAACATTGTTCTATCCATCTTCTTGAGTCACCTCCCTAGCTATTCAGCTGTCTCAGATTCCCTCCTGTCAGGATGCTGCACATTAAATTCTTCGGATAGACAGTGCTTTAGAAGGACAAAATATTTATTACTGCTTTATGGCCTATTAAGCAGCACCCCTTTTTGGCCCTAGCTATCATTCTATTTGTGTGTGTGTGTGTGTGTGTGTGTGCAGACTTCTCCTTTATGGTGTACCACTAGGTTCCATTCACTACTATTTTCTGTCTACTTCTACCTTTCTGAGCAGTGTATCTTTGCCCTTATCCAAAATGCCAGGCACTCGGACATGTGAAATATGGCACATTCTTTTTCTGTTGAGCCTGCAGAGACAGCACAGCTCAGAGAGGGAACTGGAGCATATTCCACCTTGTGCAGGATCCACAGAATCTTTTCTTAAGTTCCTGTCAGTCACACCTACATATACCTTCTGAAGACAACTGAGGCCTGGTCTGTCTGTCTCTGTCTCTCTCGGAACTGCCTGGCTAGCTCTGCCCAGTGGCCAGTAGAAGATGAAGAGGCAGGAACCCCCCTAATTGTCCATTAGCCCCAATGGACAGTTTTGGAATAACCTGCCCATACAGAATTTTCTTTCTGACCCTTTCAGATGGAGATAGCTGTATGTCCTGAAGCATAAGGACAGATATTCTTTAACTGAAAATGATATTATCTAAATAAATAAATAACTAAATAACCATTTTAAAAATTCTTTCAAGTGATTGGTCTCTATGACATATAGAGGCTCCACAGGTGTTTTTGCTTGCCATGCATCAGCCTCTCATCTTTCCCTCCTCACAACCTCACCACTAGTCACAGAAGAGCCTTCTCTCCCGCTTCTGCTTCCACCTCTTTATAGCCATCTTAACATCTCAAACCTTGACTGAACATGACTTTTCTACCTTGCCTTATCTCTAAATATTTTCCTCCCTCGCCTAGTTATTCCAATAATAAGCATGCCATTTTATTCTCCAAGCTGTTTGGGAATCATCGCTTGATAGAAAAAAATCAAGTCAAATTATACTTCACAGATGTAAGTGTGAAGAGCTTTCCTGTGTCATTCCCTTGTGCCCCTACTTTAAATGAATCCCTATCCAGAGGTGGAACATAATCATTGGTTACCATGGACTAAGGATGTTAAATTTAGATTAATCAACTAATCGAATAGTCAAGGCAATTTTCGTCAACTATTTGATTAGTCGATAGGGGCACCTCCCCCTGCCTGCTCCTGCGACATTTCAAAGGCGGAAGTGCCATGGTGAAGCACAGGGCCAGCAGGGGACTCAAACAGTCCCTCATTGGCCCCGCGCGCCTGGCTTTTGAAATGTATAAGAGGCCCCTCTTGTACATTTCAAAACCAGGGTGCGCGGTGCCAGCAGGTGATTGCTTGAGCCCCGCACTCGCCCCCTGCTCCCGTGGCACTTTGGCTTTTGAAATGTAGCAAGAGCCCAGCTCTTGCTACATTTCAAAGGAGGAAGCGCTGCCAGATCCCTGCTGCGCCCCTGCCCCCCTCCCCACAGAGATGGTGCTGGGGGCAACTGGTTTTTAAGCCGGCTCCCCCCAACACCGGCTCTTCTCCCCCCCCCTTCCGTATCTCTCTGATAGAGGCAGCAAGGGGGGAAGCAACTAGTCGAGTTGACTGTCTGATAAGCATATGCTTATTGGAGAGTCAACTAGTCCCTTCCATCCCTACCATGGACATGACTGATGTAACAATCATGGGATCCCATCTCTAACAGTGGAGCAGAGAATAGTGAGCCACCAGGTGTAGGCAAACTCTGAAAGGGATGGTGTCTTGGAAACAGAGAACAAGGGAAGTATAGCTAAATGGAGCAGAGAGTAGGAGAGAATACTGTCCAGAGTTTTCCTTGGGCAAGTGGAAGAGGGAAGCGTGGATGTGAGGAACACATGCACCAGCCATAAAGGGGAATGAGAGAACCTCTGTTTAGTGCAGGGCCAGAATGGAATTACAAAGGCTGCCAGGGCTGGGGATTTTTGCTGGCCACCCGTAATTCAGCAGAGAGGAGAGGAGTGTTACATCCTTTCATTCAAAAATTCTCTGTCCCCCAACTTCTTTATCCTCCCACTCACTCCACCCAGCCTGCTTCCCCATCTCTCTTGGAATGAAGAGTGGAGAGTCCATCTGCATGTAGAATAATAAAAAAGAAAAGCTAAGCTAAAGTGAAAAGCTGCCAAGGGGGCTGAAGGGAGGGGGCAGGAGTGAGACAGGCCACGTGACAGAGGAACAGAGGCCTCGTTAGCGTGAGCTGTCACTATGAATCAAGAGTGGCTCATTTCAAGCTCGTTGCTAATGATCTTGGGGAAGAGTAAGGGGAAGAAAGGACCCAACCACAGTAACAATCCAGTACATACAGCAGCTCTTGAGAAAAGCCTGTCAGCACAGCTGCTCCCCTGAGACCCTTCTGGAGCCTGAGAGACCAGCCCCATGAAGCTGAGCAGAAAAGGGGGGCTGCAGAACAGAGCAGACAGGTCAGGCGTAAGCAAAGGAAGAGCAGAATCTTGGTGATTCAAAGGCAGAGCCAGAAGGAAGAGTTACACTAAATCCCGCCACCACTGACTCCCACGAAGGAGGGAGGGAGAGAAATGGAGAAACTGTTTGCCCTCCCCCAACTGAACTCAGATATATTACCTGGAACTCTCCTTCCCATGGACCTCGTCTCTCCCTGTGTCTGTGCCTAGGGGCATAAGATACCCATGCAGCCACTGTGGCACCACTCTTTGAGGGCCCAGGTATCCGACATAATCTCTGCTGATAACTGCTTCCCTGGTGATGGGAGTTAAGGGCAGAAAGTCCCCCACTAGATCCCTTAAACCCTCCAGCACCAGAGGGACAAGGAAGCAATTTACACCATAGCTTCCCCTCCCCCTTCCTTTCAAAAACCTGGAAGCCCCCCAAGTCACATGGGTGACCTGTCACATGTTCATGATACAGCCCTGGCTCACCTGCATCCTCCTCCCTGCTTGCGCAGAGCATTGTCTACCTGTCCCTATCCTCACAGCAAGCCACTCCACAGACATTACAGCAGGAATAGACCTATTAGCACAGCTCATGTCTGGTCCCTAGCCAGGGCAGAGTAGTTCCCTATAGTATGTTCTCTTGGGCTTTGTCCAGGCCTAATTTTACATGATTTAGACAATCGAGCTTCCACCACTTCTCTGGGGAGTCTAATTAGAGTCTAATTAGGAGTTTAATAGAGTTCAACGGTAGGGAACAGCTCCTGATATTCAATTTAAATTGTTCCCCCTTTTGCTCCATTTCATCCCATTATTTTTGATTATCCCCACAAACCCCAACCCTGAACAGTTTCTCTCCCTCTAGCTCTCTCCCTTGTAGAATGTTGCCATGTTCCCACCCAATTCTAGCGCTCACTTAGCTGAGCCAGATACATGCATTCAGTTCTCTTAGGCTCCTTTGTAAACAGTCCCTTAACCCTCAACCAGGTACAGTCCGCCTGCAGCAATCCAGCATTCTCCTAATGTTATTGCCATCTTCCCTCAATATACTAGCCTCCTCTCTTCTGCCCATCACACGAAGAGGCTTTGCAAGCCTTCACTCTCCATCTCCAGAGCTTCCCAGACACCCACCTGGTCTCTCAGGGTACTTCTACACTGCATTGTCAGCCTGGGACTGTGGGACCCAGGCTCATGAACTTGGTATTTCCCAAGCCAATGCTTGAGAGTCCACATCTCATCGTGAATCTGGGTTTACAATTGCTGGACCTGTGTCACATAGCCATGCTAATGCATCTATACTGCACTACACAGACCTTCTCACTCCTATCTATGGCTTGACTTCATCCACATTGCAATATGTCATGCTTTGGCTCCAAGTCTCAGTAGGACTTGGGCTCTGCTCCCCCCCGCCAGTCCCACACCAGAAGGGTCCTGGGACCTGGGTCCTGAGTGCTTGCTAACCTAAGTCAGGCTGATCTGTGTGTGGAGGTAAGTGGTGTCTGGGCTTAAATCTGAGTCAGAACAAGCTTACTGTGCAGTGTAGACATATGCTTAGTTTCTAGTCATGATGCTTCCAGGATCGTACCCCTCTCATCATTGTGATAATAGATACTTAGATGGCAGCCATCAGTGTAACATCTGGGCACCCTGTAAAAGGCAAATACCATTTCCCATCCACAGGGAAACAGTAGCCCAGGATCATTCTTTAGCACCATGGCACTGAAAGCTGGAAACAAGGAAACTTTGGCCAATAGAAGAATCCATGACATTTTTTTTAAAAAATAGGGGTATTAACTCCTCTCCCTGAGTCTTGACCAAATTTCAGCTTGCGTCATTGCTTTCTTTCACCCTGGTATTCCCACAGCAGTTGGCCTTGATATGGTTTCCTTTTTTGCTTACTGACCTGAACAGTTTTGCATCCCAGAGGTGGGTGCACTTCCATGCTGGATAAAGCCATTCATATATACTGTCTTATATCGTGCTGTGCCTAACTGTCATTTCTTTCTCTTTTGAGACAGACATTAAGAGTTTGTCTCCACTACGCCAGTGATCAATGCTGCAACCATCGATCCACTGTCAATTTATCATGGCTGCTTAGACAAGATAAATCAATCTCTGAGTGCTCTTCTGTCAATGCTGGTACTCCACCAGGCCAAGAAGAGTAGCCAGCGTCAATAGGATAGCTCCACCGACCTTACTGAACACAAGAAACCTAGGAAAAGATGTTGACTTCGGTTATGCTATTTGCATATCTGAAGTCACATAGATTAGATCAAAGTGGGGGTTAGTAGAGACAAGGCCAAAGACACAGACAGACACAGTTTGTGAATTACTCGATGTTTCTTAGGAGTCACGCAATATGAACTGAAAATGTCGGCCAGAGAGAGGGAAGAGGACACGAGAGCCTTGAAGAGATATAGGAGGAGGAATACAAGAAAAATAGGAGATGTACCCTTTTTTGAAAGAGGCCAAAGGTGGAGGAAGATGCTGAAGAGTGATTTAAGGGAAGAAAAATGAATTAGAGAAAGGAAGGGGGGCAAAGGGAGAACAGAGAAGAGGGAGATAGATGGATGATAAAAAGCCAAGGAAATGTGAAGTGCTTCAGCAGCAGCTTGAAACTTGCAAGGCTCCTGCCAAACAGTGACAGTGGCTCCTGTGTCACACAATGAAGCAGCTGCTTCTCTGACCAGTGGAACTACTTCGCTCACTGCTTCTCCCTCTAGGCTGGCTCCTGCCTCTGACACTTCTTCGCTCCTCCATGCCCATTCACACTGGCAGCTAAACTCAGCTTCTCTGCCAAGAGGGAAAGGGAGAAAAAGGAGCAGCAGAGAGGGGCACATAGAAACCACTCAGACGCGGCAGGCTGAGATGGAGCACAACACATTGCTAAACAAGTCAGACCCATGCCTGCTACAGGGCTCGGAATATGAAGGAAGGCATGAGAGAAAGCAATAGGAGGGATGGAGGTCAGATGAACAGAACTCCTCACCTGACTGGCTTGTGCTGACATTGATGGCTGCGTACTGAGGTGCCTCTGGGCTCAGCTCGGTAACCAGGTTGACAGCCTGGATTTCAAATGTGTACTGCACACGGGCCAGCAAGTTGGAGACCTGCACACGACTCTCTGTTAGCCCCACCTGGCGTGGGTCGAACTGGACGCTGTCCCCACAGCGCACACAGGGCCCTGGAGATCCCGTTGGGCACACCTTACAGATGATATTGAAGAAGACATCCTTGCGACCACCCAGGTCCTTGGGTAAGCGCCAGGTCAAGAGCACATTGGAGCCAATGATCTCATAGCTAACATCACGGGGGGCAGAGGGCGTGCCTACAAGAGAGCAAAACGAGAAATTAAAAACCTACAAAAGACTGACAGAGGGAAAGAAACAAGAGTAAAGAGAGTAAGAGGGCAGGTTCCTTATTTCACGTATGCTCTCATTCCTCCGCAAAAAATGTTTCAGCTGTTTCCTAGAATGAGACTTGGGAAAAATACATTGTTTTGATCCTATTAAAAATGTACTTTCTTTCAAGTTCTCTAGCACTCTTATGCTTTGGAGCAGGGACTTGAAATTTGGCAAGAGGGTGGCTTTTTTGACAGGGATGAGCCTTGTGTTGTTTTCATGAAAAGCCATCCAATTCATGAGCCTTTCAAAAATTTCAGAATGCACATGTTCAGTAAAGATTTGTTATAGTCTGATAGCTAAATTCTCTGAACATTCAGTCTGCATGAAGCATGCTGTAGTGAAGGGCTCAAAGGATCCATGTATCCCCTAGTTTTCCCTTTTTATTTTTCTGTTTTCCCCTAAAATCAATAAGGTGGTCCTGGACTATCAGTAGATCGAGGCCAGCCTCTGCTGTAGGGACTAAGGATGTTAAGGACTAGTCGACTACCCGATAAGCAAATGCTTATCAGCTAGTCAAGTCAACCACTCACTTCCCCCCCTTGCTGCCTCTATCAGATAGAGGTAGCAATGGGGGCGGGAAGAGGGGGTACTTCGAAGCGGCAGCGCTGCATGGAGCTGACCCCAGGCTCTGGGTGGCACTGTCCCTTAGAAATACCGTGGCAGCATTTCAAAGGGGCAGCACCGCATAGCTGATCCTGGGGTCAGTGCAGCACTGCCCCTTTGAAATGCCGTTATGGAATTTCAAAGCAGCAGTGCTCGGGGTCAGCTGGGGACTCCCTTGCTGACCTCAGGCTCTGTGCAGCATTTCCGTAGAACTCAAGAGTCAGCTGGGAAGTCGCCATACGGTGCTGCCCCTTTGAAATGCTGTGCGGAGTCCGGGATCAGCTGGGGAGTCCCCAGCTGACCCCAGGCTCTGCACCACATTTCCATGGAACCTGGGGTCAGCTGGGGACTCTACAGCTGATCCTGGGCTCCGCACAGCATTTCAAAGCATGCAGAGCCCAGGGTCAGCTGGGGAGTTGCTGCGTGGAGCCCAGGATCAGCTGTGGAGTCCCCAGCTGACTCTGGGTTCCGTGGAAATGTGACATAGAGGACATTAAAGAGGGAGTCTGCTAGCTTCTCAAGTTCCTCTGCTTCATGTCCCAGGTTCAATGCTACCCTTTTTAGAAGCTCTTGCTGAACTTTGACATAGTCCTGCAGGACCAGGTGCAAGGGCCAGGGGCCAAAGTTGTCTCATCCGAAGACAAGGACGACATTGGTACTACCAAAGATCCCACAACTCGTGGTGGTCCAGCAGCAGGCTGCTCTCTGCTTTCAGATGCCTGGGGGGTGGTCTGTCCCAGGATTCCTATCTTAGGAGGTGGATTTGAGGCCACCGAATGGGGGGATGGAGTGGCTGAATAAATCCTCATAGGCCATTGACTTGGAGGCCAGAAAGTGGGGAGTGGTGTTGATGACACCAAGGGTACTGACTGGGCCGAGGTTTGACCTGCTGCCAATGACCACTGTTCCAAGGTGGATTCAGATGGTGAGAGGATGAAGGCGAGAGACTATGAACTGGCTGAGCAATAACCCCTCACCACATTATGCTAGTCACTGTGTGTCAACCCAGATTGTTCAGATGGGGATGAGCCCTGGCTATGGGAAGCTGGAGACTGGTGGTACTTGGCGGATCTGAGATGGTAATCTCGCAATCTACACCTTACTGTGCAAATGGTACTAGGACCTGGAGGGGGACCAGGAACTTGTATACCCCCAGCATCCCAAAGACCCTGCCCAGAACAAGTGCTTCGGCAACTGTTATCCACAAGAGCCCAAACAACGACTGCAGTCCACTCTGTGTTGTGATAAGGGCAAGGTAAAGGATCAGTTTTGCTGTTCTTGCTGGTAGGGCAAGTCGGGTCTGCATTGACCATCAGTGTATTGCACTCTGAGTCCCGGTCTCGGTGCCCCAGACCCAGGGACTGGTGCATGCTCCTGTGAGTCTGCCTCCCCATATCTGAAGCATGTTAGCTCTGCATACATCAGCACAGATAGACATTCACCTGGATGGAGAATGATGCCACTGAGACAGAGACCTAGGCATTGGTCCCAGTGCTGGTTTACCCCCAGATCGGGGAAATGTTAAGGCTGGTGTGGACAGCACTGGTAAAACCAGGACATTTTAGGCATTGATAGACCTTGTGAGGTGCTCACTGGTGCCCGGTGCCAAAGGCCTGAAGGCGAAAGGGCTAGAGCACTCAATCTAAGTTGGCACCTGAGACCTTGACGGAGGAATAGAGCTGCCCAGTGTGGGTTGTAGCTTTCCTGCAGCCCTTCCCTTTCCCCTGTGGGAGGCAGGAGATCTGTCCTTCACGGTCTTCCAGGCCTTTTTGGATGGAGCTGAGGAGAGGAACCACTGCCAGTTAGAAGACGGAGTGGGTGGGTTGTTCCACACTGATGTGGTGGTGCTCAGGGCTGAGCCCTACCTCTGCTCCAATGCCGGAGCCAAAGTGGACTCCATGAGAAGTGTCCAGAGGTGAATGTCTCTCTCCCATTTGGTCCAGGGCTGGAAAGATTTACAAATGCAATACTTGTTCCTAATGTGTCCTCCCAGACGCCACATGCACTAATGGGCATGAGACACTTCCAGCGGTCGTGGGTGAAATGTCCCCATCTGGACCAACAATCTTTAAGTCTAGCTACACTAAATAACTTCTAAGGGGTAACAGCAAACTAGAACTTTTCACATGAGAAAAAAAAACCACTAGGCAGAAAATTCCATCACCACCAGAGGTGGCAAGAAGGAACTGAGGGTGAGAGGAGTGCATGGCATCCCTAATACCTCACCATGGAAACGCTACTCCAGTGGTCACCAGAGGCACTCCCCTACGGATACTGCTAGGGGAAAAAATTCTGGCACCGGTGCATGTGGTGAGCACATACACCTAATGAAGCACTCAAAGAAGAATGTGTCATTTCCAAGAGCCTGAGGTTGCAACATGAATGTTCTTTCAACGTAGGGTTTTCTTTGTATTTACCATATTGATAACTGTATATAATCTATGGGATTAATGAAATGTTTTCAAATACATTTGGCGGGCAAACGTATCCTCTAATGGATTAGAAGTGGTGGGCGGGGAGAGGAAGAGTGAAGAGAATTATTTTCTCTTTCTCAGGGTCTGTTAGAGGAAATGACTCAGAGACTCCCCGTAATCATTGGCCATCCCTCTTGCTCCCCACACACACTCTACCCGGACACTTACCAGTGCAGGGGGAGTCAGATGTGTCTGAAGCAGAGCGGTAGTATTGGCTTTGGCAGCCACATTCGCTGGAGCCTGGCACTGAAGCATGGCTGTGGGCAGGGCAGGTCTTGCAGGGGGCATCTCCCGCATATGCTTTAAAAGAACCAATGGGACAGGCTAGGGGGGAAAAAAAAACAGAGACAGATGAGAAAGGAGAACTCATTAATTCAGATCCCACAAGGGACACATTGTCCTTCAGGGTGAGGCCAAACTGCTGCTGGGAAAACCCCAAACTGACTGGCTGTGCAGTGTCAGTCACCTCATGGTAGGATAGGAATTGCATCCTTTGAGCTGACTAGGGCTGGGAAGGAGACAAAGGTGGCAATTGGCCTGGGGCCTGGCAAATTCAAAAGTGTCCAGGGCTCTCAGCCGCTCCCGCTGCTACTGCAGCATTGGCAGCAGTCAGTCTTGGGCCTTTTAAACTGCCACCGCAACCTGGAAAGGTGTGCTCTGGGCACCACTGAAGGGCTAGCGGGGAGGAGGGTGCATCGTACTCCGGGTGGTATGGAGGGCTGGTTACCCCTAACCAGGGGTGGGCAAGATACTGCCCGTGGGTCGGATCCAGCCCACCAAGCCATTTGAACCATCCCACAGCCGCCCTGCCGCCCCCTGGGTCAGTCGAGACCTGGGGGCAGGGAAGTGCGCAAAGTCATTCGCTATTCAAAGTGGCTGGAAGCGCCTTCCCCCTCCCATGGTACCTAGAGGGAGCCATCAGCCATTTTGAACAGTGAATGACTTTGCACACTCCCCTGCCCCTGGGTGTCGATTGTCCTGGGGGCAGAGGGAGCATGTGAAGTCTCCTTCCCCCACCAGGGGCATGTGGTGCTTTGAGGGATCCATCCCTTTTGCCCGAGGCCTCACCCCTTCTGCCTAAGGCCCCACCCTTTCTGGGGTGGAGCCAGCCCGCGACCATTACCCACAATTCGTGAAGTGACCCCCTGCAAAAATTATTGCCCACCCCTGCCGCCTGAGGCACTGCCTCTTCCAGGAGCATGGAGCTGCCTCCCCACCCCCAATCTGGAAAGCACTAGGCACTTCAAGATGGTTTCATCTATGGATGGCAAACAGAATCAGTTCAGACAGAGGATTTTATTATCAGAAATAGATTTGACTTCTATTACTGACCAAGTAGCATTAGCAATGGCAATGGCTAAGAGAATAACAGTGGAACTAGCGAGGAAATCTACCAGATAGGAACACAAGCTAAGTAAAGAGTGAAGTTTAGCAAAACCAGCTCTCTATTTATAATATAACAGCAGGTTCTAGGATGCCACCTGGCAGTGTAGGGCTCATGCACTGAGTCATCCTCATGTTCAGTGCTACTAGAGCCCAGCACGGAGTTATTTCTGATGGCTCCCGCAAGCAGAAAGGTCTTTCTAGGTCCAGTTCAGAATACAAAGTGTTTGAGTTTCCCTCTGAGGCAAAGAAAAATCCAATGAACAGCTCAGCTCAGCAGAAAGCTCTGTTTGGTTGTTTTTATTTCAGTTCACAATCAAGTAAATTCCCAGGAAAGAAGAAAGCTTGGACTGGATATAATGTGTGTGCCTTATGTTAGGAGGTGGGTGAGAATGTTGTCTTATTCCACTCTAATGAAGAATCTCCCTGGTGGGTTCCATGAGCAAAACAACTCAAGGAGGGAAGAAAGTAGGACCAGAAGTAAAATGTGATAGCTGGAGTGGGAGGTATTGGCAGGATGTATGTATCAAAGAGAAAAGTGTAACACATGTACTGGAAGTGGAAATAATTCATGGAGTAGCAATAATAGATAACCTTAGGAATGGTATGGTGTATTGAGGGAACCCCACCTTCCATATCTACTGGAAATTATTGCTTGGAGTTATTTACAACCCATATAGTCACTGAGCTGTGTAAGTAGTGACTACTGAAGCTATTTGCAAAGACATGACACTGTGAAAATGACATTGTGACATGACTGAATGTGCTTTAGTTTACAAGATTTCCCCCCCTAAACTCTGCCTGGTCTTTTAGATTCAGGTGATTCTTTTCTGCCTCGTGTCATTCTCCACTTTGTTTCCCATAGTGGAATGTAATCAGCAGCCTAGTTGATGTTTAAGACAGAAGAGAATGCAGTTCACTTTCATAGATTTTAAGGCCAGAAGGAACCACTGTGATCATCTAGTCTGACCTCCTGTACAACTCAAACAATAGCAGTGATTCCTGCATTGAGGCCATCATTTTTTATTGCACTAGAGTGTATCTTTTACAAAAATACTGAATTTTCACTTAAAGGTTTCAAGTGCTACAGAATCCATCACATCCCATGGTAAACTGTTCCAAAGGTTAATTATGCTCACTTAAATTTTTTTCCTCATTCCCAAGACTGTTTGTCTAGTTTTTGCCTCCAGCCATTACATTTTGTTATGACTTTGAGGGTGCATCTACACTGTACCATAGCTCGAAATAAAGTGCTATTCCGAAACGTTCCTTACTCTTCGTAGAATGAGGTTTACAGGGATGTCAGAATAGCAAGCCTGAAATAACAGGCTTGCTGTGAAGACACAGGATAGCTATTTTGAGATACTCTGGTACCCTAAAATAGTGTTGACGTGTAGACGTACCCTGACTGTAAAAAAGCCCTCTAAATAGCAGAACTCTTCTTCCCACATAGGCTCTTGGGCTACGTCTAAACTATACCCCTCTGTCAGCAGAGGGATGTAAATTATACGTTTTGAAAGTGCAAATGAAGCCAGGATTTAAATACCCCGCACTTCATTTGCATAATGGTGGATGCCGCTTTTTTTCGAAACGGGGCTTTTCGAAAAAAACCTGGCAGTTTAGACGGGGCATTTTCGACAGATCCGAGGAGTACAGGATCTTTCGAAACGGGGCATTTCTGTTGAAAAATGCCCCGTCTAAACTGCCGTTTTTTTTTCGAAAAGCCCCATTTTCAAAAAAAGTGGTAGCCACCATTATGCAAATGACGTGCGGGATATTTAAATCCCGCGCTTCATTTGCATTTTCGATACGTCTAATTTACATCCCTCTGCCGACAGAGGGGGGTAGTTTAGACGTAGCCTTATAGATCACGACCAAGTAACCTCTTAACTTTCTTTGATAAATTAAGCAGCTTTAAGTGTCTCACTGAAAGTTTCCCAAACCCTAAACCATTGTGTTAACTCTTTTCTGAACTCCTTCCTATTGTTCAAATATCTTTTGAATCCTGGACCCCAATGTTGTATACAGAGGTAATACCATCTCCCAGCTCTTACTAAATGTTCCCCTGCTTATAGAGCTCAACATTCTCCTGCAGATACACAGTGTGGGCGCCATGTACACAGAAAAAACAACCACCAGTGCTTCATTCTTATTCAGGAAGAGACAGGTGGTAGGTAGGCAAGGCTGACATGCCACATGTATGCACAAACTAAGAGCTTTCTATGTCATACTTTGCTTGGAAATTCACTTAAATGTTACAGGGTAGCCAAGGCCTCTGTGTAGTTCAGATCAAATATGCACTTTGCAAAGTACATGTGAGTAACTTATTGAACATTTCAGGAGAAAATAAGATTGTCACTGGGCTAGTCCCAGTTGTGGAAAATGATAATGAATTGGTTTCATGCCCTGAAACTAAAGAAATTCCAGAACTAGATGGCACCAACACAAGGGAAATTGCAAGAAAAATCACTAATGACTAATCATTGTCCTATCATACCACCTAGAAAGTATTGCTGGCATCTCTGTATAAACTTGACGTAAAACAAAGCAATTTGCCTATTGCTCAGAATCCACCAAAAACTGAAATAGGTAACACACCTAACATGAACTCATAAATGTCTCCACAGAACAGCCTAGTAAAAATACATTGCCAGCCATTGGGGAAAATAAGCACCTGAATGAGTTTGTAAGTTCAAGATCACAGCATCCAACTGTCTTATGATAATATTAGGTAGGTCTTATATATACGAAGAAAGTAATGAAGGAATACATTTTAGATCAGTTTTAGATGCCTTCTAATTCTAATTTTAGAATTATAGAAAACGTAATTCAGGAAGTGCCATTTGCAACACAACTACCCGGAATTCTGAACAGGAAGTTGGATGTGTGGAATTCAAAGAGTGTAAATAAAGCTTAGTGGATTGCTAGTGGCAAACTTTATGTCTCCATCTTTCCTTACAAATAATGCCTTCATTGTTTCACTTGTTTTAATGAAAGACTAGCCAAGGTTGATGGCAGGTGCATCTATAAAAAGGGAGGAGGAATAAAGTCACATAGAATACAATACAGTAGATGAAATGCTATGTTGACTTCTAGCATCTTATTCAGCCACTAGATGTTTCTATGTGCTACACAAAGTTCGAAATGGAGTGTGGTTCCTGGAAAGTAAGGGAGACAACGCTGGAACTCACGTTTTGTGGAGGGCGACTTTGTTTGTTCTCAAGTTGCAGCCATATTATTTAATATTCACTTTCTGTTTAAGAAGATCTGTTTTTCCACATTTTCTGATACCAGAACTTGCTGACATCTCAGATTTTATCACCTTCTTTGCTCCCTGAATAATCCTTTATACAATCTCAACACTTGGTGGTGTGAAAGCCTTTTTTTCTGCAGTTCTTAAAGTCTGGAACAGCATCCCCATAGTTCTCCACTTAATTAACTCACCATATCATTGCAAATATCATCTGAAAACATCTGACTTTGATCTTAGGACTGAATGCTTTAAATTCATTCCCTAGACAGTATCTTTGCACTGCTGTTTCTTGTTATCTATACAATATACTGTCCACTGTGATATTTAACTCTGTATGGGTATGTCTACACTAGCCCCCTAGTTCGAACTAGGGAGGCTAATGAGGGCGACCGAAATTGCTAATGAAGCGCGGGATTTAAATATCCCACGCTTCATTAGCATATTCCCGGCCGGTCGCCATTTTGGAAACTGACTAGCCCGAAGTAACTGCCCGCGTCTACATGCGGCAGAGAAGTGGGATTCCGAGATAAACCCCTTAGTTTGAATTAACTGTTACTCCTCATGGAATGAGGTTTACCCTCATTAGCCTCCCTAGTTCGAACTGGGGGCTAGTGTAGACGTACCCTATATTATTTGAGAAACTTCCAGGATATACCCAAAATAAAAATACATGTTTGTATAACAAACTTGTCAAGATTAGCTAGGAGCATGAGGACCATGGCTGGATGGAATCAGAACTGTTCAACTGCATGCCATCAACACTTTATGTCAGAGTTAGTTAGTTAGCTAGCTAGTTAGTTAGCTAGTTAATTAGTTAGCTAGTTAGTTCAAGTAATGAAGAATTGGGGCTTTGGAGCAGGAGGATCTGAGTTAAATCTCTGAAAATCTGAGTAGTCCACTGTGTGGAATAATCACAACCTGGGCATCCTAGATGGCCATGGATTTGTTACAGTATTTATGGAAGTGACAAATTTACATTTTAGTACTTGATGTGTTGCCAACAACCATCAGTATTTGTTGAACATTGGTTAAAAAAAACCCTACTATAATGTGTGACACCATGCCCTTGCAAGGCCTCAGTCTAACAGTAATGCATTTCATATGATGCAGAAATTGCCTCCACCTTTAAGCAGACATGGATCAGCAGTGTCAGAATGAGCCACAAAGATCTGAATAGCCATTTCAGCTGCTTAAACTGGAAAAACGGGATTCCACTACAATCCTGTAACCAGCAATGAAGATCATAGATCTTCAGTGTTTCTCTGTGTCTGGTAATTCTTCTCTTTTTTGAGGACTGACTTTTTGCCCTGGTTAGAGTTCCTTGGGGCTGTTCAGCAGCTTGAAGAAACAGAAGACAGAGGGATGTTAACAATGGCCCTTAATCTCCATTTAGTTACACCACTTTTCCACCAGAGTAACTCCACAGACATTAGGGCAGTGATACTGGCATTGCAGGCCTGCTGTCTGGAAGCACTGGATGGCCAATTTGTTTCTTTTCACCGAATTGGTTCAGACTGTTGGTTCAGCAGCTGCATTGGCAGCCACAGTAAGGGTATGTCTACACAGTAGCACATACGTTGAAAAAAGTTACATAGTTTGAGCTAGGCAAATTGTGTAGCTTATTTCGAAATAGCTTATTTGAAATTTGGCACTGTTTACACAGTGCTAATTTCAAAATAAATCGCTATTCCAGCATCTTCCTTAATCATCATGCAATGAGATTTACAGGAAGCCAGAATAACAAGCCCATTATTTCAAGTGTATTTAGAAATAACGGGCGTGCTGTTAAGAAATAGCACCACTGGGTAGACAACGTACCCTTAGAGACAGGGGCAGGGATGAGCACAAGAGATAGGCCAGTGGCAGCTTGGGAGACTAGTACGTTGTGATACTCACAAAGCTCCACTTATTCATCATACAAAATCAGAGGCCACTCAGAGCACATTTTGGAGCTCTTCAGACTATGATTATCACTCTTCTTGGCATGCACTTCGAGCAGCAGCCCACTTGTTTACAAGGCTGTATTTCAATGTGTTTGCAGGCTGCAGAGATTAAAACAAAATGAAAAAGCACAATCCATTGCTCTCAGAACCATTTCTTCACACTGCCAGTAGCCTCTGACATCACTGTGTTGGTTACACGTGTAACAATTGTAACATGGGTACAATTGCAAGGTTATCTTGACAACCATAAAGGCTAACTTTTTTTAAAATGAAAGCTTACAGATTCTGGCACTCAAGGGAAAACCATCCTAATCTGACCTCTGGACTCACTAAACCATCCTAATCTGACCTCTGGACACCAGGCCCCTGATTTGTATGCAATCAGTAACAACTTTTTGTGCTCTCATGTGTGTTTGGAAGGGGCCAGAGAAAATCCAGAATGAACAGCAATTCTTTCTCCAGACATCATGTTTGCACAGCAACAAACAGAGTTTAAAGTGAAGGCTGAGGGGGAATGCAGTGGGAGGAGCAGTAGGTGAAGTGAAATACTAAGAGCCCATAGGTGTGCACAGCACATTTCATTAGGGTGTGTACCCAAAGAATTTTTTTAAAATGTACTTTGACCCCCTTTAGCCACACCCCTGACCCCTGTTAACCACGCCCCTGACCCCATTGGCCACACCCTGACTCCCATTGGCCACACCTCTGGAGGTAACACTCTCGGGACAAGATGGACACATGACCAGAAGTAAAAGGTGTCACATGACCCCCGCGCTAAGGACTTTTCCCACCATCCTCCTACCAGTAGGGATTAGTTTGGCCCCCACCAAACCCCCCTTATGCAACTATCCTGCAATTGCATTAACCCAATGTGTGTGACATTAACTTGGGGGTGGAGAGGCTGGGGGGAAGTGTTCCCTCTAAGAGTTTCCTCCCATGAGCAGAATGAATTTTGTGTTGTGCACCGAGTTCATGTGGCTTGTTTGGATGTGCCACTGTGGCACCCAAGTTATTAATAAATATCTTATAAACCTCTACCTTTTCCCTCTGCTGCCATGTCTCCCCTTGCTTCATCAGCTCCCCTGGTGCCTGCTGCCCCCCAACCCCTCACCCTCCTCTGCTGTCCTGACTCGGACTCCTGCCCTTCTCACTGCCTTCAGCCCTCCTGAGACCTGCCCCTCTCCAACAGCCCTTCTCTTCCCCCCTGTGCCCACTCCTCCAGTAGCCCCACTCTGATCATGTGAGCTACCCCTCCTCATCACCTCTCCTAACACCTTCCTCCACACACCTGCCCTGCCTCTCTCCTCTGGTGCTGATCTCTCCCCTGCAGGTGTCTGCCCTTCTGCTTCACCCCCAGAATCCCCTGGCACCTGCACCTTCCCTTAGCCCTGCACCCCCCCTGGTGCCTCCCCCTTCCCTCACTGCCCCTGCCCCCTTTGCCCTCTTTTTCCCTGATGCCCACCCCCTCACCACCCTCTGCCCCCATTCCCCTCATGCCCCCGTGCCCTCACACGTCTTGCTCCATCCCTGCCTTCCTCATGCCCACCCCTTCTTTCAAGCCTTCTCCAAGCACCTCCCCCTCCCCGCTCTAACCCCCAATGCCCTTACCCTCTCCTCTCCCAGCATCACCCTGTTCCCCCTCCCACTGACACCTCCCCTCCTGCCCTTTTCCTCATTGTCTCCACTTGGCCCCCTGGCATTAGTCTCTCCTCTACCCTGTCCCTTGGTGCCTTCCCCTTTCTTCTCCTGACCTACCCCCCTCCCCTCAGCACAAGCCCCTTCCTCTCCCACTCTTGCCCCCTATTTTTCCCCCTTCCCCTCCCCTCCCTTACCTTACTTTACCTTACCTTCGGCTAAGCCGGCTTCTGCCTTCCAGTTTGTGGGCCTGGAGTCAGAGCCAGCCCAAGCTACAGGCTGGCCGGGCCCTAGCCCAGGCCGCCTCACTTTAAGGGGCACCGTGCAGTGCTGCCGGGCCGGGCAGGTCCGAGGACGAGGCCCCGGGTGCAGAAGGGGTGCCGCGTGGTGCTGCCAGGCTGGGGCCCCGGGCGCAGAAGGGGTGCCGCGCGGTGCTGCCGGGACGGGGCCAAGGACGGGGCTCCAGACACAGAAGGGGCGCTGCGCGGTGCTGCCGGGATGGGAGGGGCCGGGGCCGAGGATGGGGCCGGAGCCCCGGGCTCAGAAGGGGTGCTGCGCGGTGTTGCCGGGCAGGGCGGGGCCCAGGGCGCAAAAATGGCTCGGGCCGGTGTCTGTGGTCGGGCCCCAGCTGCTTCCGTCGCGCACGCTCTCTCTCTGCCCCAAAGTGCCCTGTAGATGGCCGCGGGGAAAGTGAGGGGCTGCGGCTCCCTGTCTCAAATCCCCCTCCTCCTCCAGCAGCCGCTAGCTGGCCCGAGACATTAGGATGTGCCTGGGCACACCTGGCACACCCCATGCGCACGCCTATCTAAGAGCCCCTTTCTTAGCCTAGGTGGAAAGCTTTGTTTGATCTCCTAGAATTCCTTGGGGGAAAATGACTATCCACCCTAGGATTTACTATAGCACCCATGCATCCGTGCTTTCGAGCAACAATTGTACTCAGCACTTGTTTAACCAATGGAGCTCAAAACACTTTAGGAAAGGTGGGCTAAGTAGCATCACTCGGTTTTACAAATGTGGGAAGTGAAATACCAAAAGTAAGTAATTTGATTAATCATAGAGTCACAGAATCCTAGGGCTGGAAGAGACCTCAGGAGTCATCGAGTCCAGGCCCCTGCCCAAAGCACGACCAACCCCGACTAAATCATCCCAGCCAGGGCTGAGGTCTTAAAAACCTCTAGGGATTGAGCTTCCATAGTGTGACCATATTTGAACTTCCAAAAAAAGAGGTCACCTGGTGCCTGCTGGTGTTGCCGCTGTGGCAGCGGCTGCTCAGCTCGCACAGGAGGCTGGGCTCGGAAGCCGACAAACTCATCCCGCGCACACCAAGCTTGGGGCTCTGACCGCTGCCTTGCTGCTGCTAGGGCTGCCGCTGCCCCTGCTGGTGCGAGGGGATGCCGCATGCCAGGCTCCCAATTCCCCACTGCACCACCCTGAGACACACAGCAGCGCAGGCTCCAGCAGCGCTGCCAACCAGCCGGCAGCCCAGGCTGCTGTGGAGCCAGGAGGAGAGTGGGGGGGCCAAGGAGGCTGCTGGCTGGGGCCCATCCTGGGGCATAAAGTTCAAGGCACCGAGGAAAGAAGTGGCTTGGCTAGAAAAGGAATCCAGGAATCCTGCTTCCCAGAATCCCTTCCTTTCCCCTTCCCACCCCACCAAGCATCAGCTCCCACAGTCCTCACAGAGCTGAGACTGGTACCCCCAAATCTAACCCACAGACCCACTGCTCACTTACAGGAAAGGAAAAAAGCCAGAAGTTCTAACACTCAGTTCCCTGCTCTAACCCAGTGCCCCTGTCCTCCCCCAGAACCAGCCACACCCCAGCCCTCCTGCTCTAACCCAATGCCCTTCCCCTTCTGCAGAGCCAGGCACCCCTAGTCCCCCCTGCTCTAATCCACCTTGCCCCCAGAACCAGCCACCCCCCCAGCCCTCCTGGTCTAACCCAATGCCCTTCCCCACCCACAGAGCCGGGGACATAACTTAGCGGGGTGGAGGGTAATGCAGTGACTCCATGGGAGGAGCTACCCCCTCCCCCACACACACACCTGGCCTGGGTCTCACTGGAGCTGCCACCATGTACTTTTCCCTCCAGGAGCTGGGGCGCATTCGCAGAGTGGCTGTTAACATCCGGGCATGCGGCTCTGAATGTTCAATTTGAGTGACAGGCACGTGCCCCGCCCTCTCCCCGATCCACTGTGCAGGGCAAAATGCCAGCTGGATAGAGATTTAATAAGTGAAAAGGCGGACATGTCTGGGAAAAACCAGACATATGGTAACCCTAGCTTCCACCAACTCCTTAGACCAGTGGTTCCCAACCTTTTTTATATCACGGACCAGCAAACCCATTCACAAACTTTTGGCGGACTGGTAACATTTTATTTGCATATTCATTATGGTAATTAATTTTAAGAGGTCAAGTGTGATTTTACATTGCATCTGTACACACACAATACAGGTCCTTGCAACAGATCAGAGTTTGCAGATATCAAGAACTCTAAAAATATTCTGTTCCTTTCTTATCTTAAGCCACTAACACTGATGTAAACTTTGTTTGAAATGTAACCATGCAAAGGTCATGAGCTAGGCCTTTTGTTCCAGTATTCAAAAGTCGCCTAAAAGCTTTTAACCCACCTGAAATTTTGGCACCACCCCCATACAGCTGGCCCCAGCCCAGGAGAGAGACCCTTGTCTGCAGCTCAGCTAGGGCTGCTGTGCTGAGACAGTCTGGTTCTTGCTGCCTGCAGCCCAGATGGGAGCAAGTTCAGACTCCCCAAACAAATGCCCCTCTGTCCCCACCTCACTGCATAGATGTCAGCACCCTCCCACCCCCTCTTTACCCAAATTACCCCCATGCAATCTGCTCCCCCAGCCCAGCCCAGGAGAGAGTCCTATGTCTGCAGCCCAGCTAGGCTGCTGTGCTGAGACAGACAGGGTTTGACTCTTGCTGCCTACAGCCCAGAGGGAAACAAGTTAAGTCACCTCAAAGTCCCCTCTGTCCCCTCCTCACTGCAGAGATGCCAGCACTGATCCCCCCCTCCCAATTTTCCCCACCTATCCCATGCAGTCTGCTGCCTCTCTCCCAGACCAGGAAGCTAGAGGAGCATGCTGGGTTTCCTCAGGAAACCACAGGGAAACCCAGCTGCTGTAATCAGATCACCATAATCAAACTTCTCCTCTCCTGTACTTACTGCATGCTCCAAACTCCCCTCCTCTCTGGCCCCCTCCCATCCGAGCCACCTATGTACTCCCTCCCTCCTTATGTCCCCTTCCCTACCAGCACACTCTTTGTCTGCAGCAGGGAGCTTCAGCTGAGGGAGTGCCCCTCCCCAGCCAGGAAGCTCTCTGCAGGGCAGCCCTAAACCTCCAGGCAGGACTCAATTAGCAGTTGCACAGTCACACTGCCGCGAAGCTTACAGGGAATTTAGATTCCCACTGAACCAATCACCAAGGCATGGGAATGGCCTGGCAGTGTGCCGCAGCCCAGCAGCCAGCAGTTTACGGCCTGGCACTGGTCCGTAGACCGGCGGTTGGGAACCACTGCCCCAGGCAACCCTAGGTAATTAATTAACCCAGCAGATTAATGTCTGAGCCTCCTGATTCCCAAGCTGGTGCTCTATCAGCCGAACTAAGCTGTGTCCCATAAAACAGTGGTTCCCAACCTCAGGGCTGCAGCCGGGCTGTGGCGTCTGTGGTGGCCGGGGCTGGGTACACCACCCTCCCGCCACACCAGGAAGTGCTCTTCCGTGGCTGGGAGGAAACCCCTCCCCTGCCTAGTGCTGGTTAGCTAAGAGGTGGGGCAGGACACGCCTCTCCCAACAGCCCTGGCGGGAGGGGAGGCGCTGGGTGGTGTGTCCCAGCCCCCAGAGCCACTGCCACATGGGCAGCAGCGCAGGGCTAGGTGAGGGGGATGGGGCAGGCACTGGGGGCTCCAGGGCATGGCTAGTGCTGGGGGGGCTCTGGAGGCTGAGCTAGTAGTGGGGGTGGGGGTATGGGGGCAGGCACAGGGGGGCTCTGAGGGTGGGAGGTTGGCACTGGGGAGGTTGGGTGCTGGGAACTCTGGGGTCAGTGGCTGGCTCTGGGGGGTAGTGGTTGGGGATTCTAGGGGTTAGGGCTGGCACTGGGGGCTCTGAGGGCTGAGCTTTTGGTGGACCAGTCATGTTTTATTTGCACATTTGCATATTCATCATTTGCTTTATGAATATGCAAATAAGCAAATAAATGTTACCAGGCCTTCTCAGTAGGAGAAGTTTGTGAATGGGTTTGCCAGTCCCTGGTGTCAAAAAGGTTGGGAATCACTGCCATAAACACCCAATACAGGTTCTTGCCTTGTACACACAGACTCTGGGGAGAGTGCTTGTGTGTAATTTGTTGAAGATGTCGTACCTACTTTGTAGATAATAAAGTCAAGGTTATAGTACTGAGAGATCCTGACAACATTGATTACTTGTGCCCTTCGCCATTAAACCAAATCCTAGAGAAAAGGGAACATTTTCACATGAAAAAGATTTGTTGCATCCTTCTTTTGCATTGCCTTGCTTAACATAAAACACAACAGTGAACAGCGCACTGACACACAGATTCCCTCCCACTAACAGCACAAGAAGAAGAACTCTACATGGACTCCTCCTGAGGGTTGAAATGACAGTCTGCACCTATACATAGAATGCTTTTGCCGACGTGCACAGGCAGAAATTGTGGAAAAACAGCATCGCTTGCCCCATAACCTCAGCTGTGCAGAACGCAATGCCATCCACAGCCTCAGAAACAACTCTGACATTATAATCAAAGAGGCTGATAAAGGAGGTGCTGTTGTCATCATGAACAGGTCTGACTACCAAAAGAAGGCTGTAGGACAACTCTCCGATACCACATTGTACAGGCCACTTTCCTCAGATCCCACTGAGGAATACACTAAGAAACTGCACCATCTGCTCAAGACACTCCCTACACAAGCAAAGGAACAAATCTATACAAATACACCCTTAGAGCCCCGATCGGGGTTATTCTATCTACCACCCAAGATCCACAAACCTGGAAATCCTGGATGCCCCATCATCTCGGGCATTGGCACTCTCACTGCAGGACTGTCTGGATATGTGGACTCTCTACTCAGACCCTACGCCACCAGCACTACCAGTTACTTCCGAGACACCACTGATTTCCTGAGAAAACTACAATGCATTGGTGATCTTCCAGAAAACACCATCCTAGCCACCATGGATGTAGAGGCTCTCTACACCAACATCCCACACATAGATGGAATACAAGCTGTCAGGATCGGTATCCCTGATGATGCCACAGCACAACTGGTGGCTGAGCTCTGTGACTTTATCCTAACACACAACTATTTCAGATTTGCTGACAATATATGGCACCGCTATGGGCACCCGCATGGCCCCACAATATGTCAACATTTTTATGGTTGACCTGGAACAACGCTTCCTCAGCTCTCGCCCACTAGCGCCCCTTCTCTACTTACGCTACATTGATGAGATCTTCATCATCTGGACCCATGGGAAGAAGGCTCTGGAAGAATTCTACCATGATTTCAACCATTTCCACCCCAGCATCAACCTCAGCCTGGACCAGTCTACACAAGAGATCCACTTTCTGGACACTACGGTGCAAATAAGTGATGGTCACATAAACACCATCCTATACCGAAAACCTACTGACCACTATGCCTACCTTCATGCCTCCAGCTTCCATCTCGGACACACCACACAATCCATTGTCTACAGCCAAGCACTAAGGTATAACCGCATTTGCTCCAACCCCTCAGACAGAGACAAACACCTACAAGATCTTCACCAAGCATTCTTGAAACTACGATACCCACCCGAGGAAGTGAGGAAACAGATTAACAGAACCAGACTTGTACCCGGAAGCCTCCTACTACAAGACAAGCCCAACAAAGAAACCAACAGAACACCACTGGCCATCACCTACAGTCCTCAGCTAAAACCTCTCCAGCGCATCATCAGTGATCTACAACCCATCCTGGACAATGATTCCTCACTTTCACAGGCCTTGGGAGGCAGGCCAGTCCTCGCCCACAGACAACCCACCAACCTGAAGCAAATTCTCACCAGCAACTATACACCGCACCACAGTAACTCTAACTCAGGAACCAATCCTTGCAACAAACCTCGGTGCCAACTCTGCCCACATATCTACAGTAGCGACACCATCACAGGACCTAACCAGATCAGCCACACCATCATGGGTTCATTCACCTGCACATCTACCAATGTAAAATATGCCATCATGTGCCAGCAATGCCCCTCTGCTATATACATCAGCCAAACTGGACAGTGCCTACGTAAAAGAATAAACTGACACAAATCAGATATCAGGAATGGTAAGATACAAAAACCTGTAGAAGAACACTTCAAACTCCCTGGACACACAGTAGCAGATTTAAAGGTAGCCATCCTGCAACAAAAAAACTTCAAGAACAGACTTCAAAGAGAAACTGCTGAACTACAGTTCATCTGCAAATTTGATACCAACAGTTTAGGATTAAACAAAGACTGTGACTGGCTAGCCAACTACAAAAGAAGTTTCTCCTCTCTTGGGGTGTGTCTAGACTACATGGCCCTGTCGACGGAGCCATGTAAAGTAGTTTACCCAACATAGTCAATGAAGCGGGGATTTAAATAATCCCCGCTTCATTAAAATAAAAATGGCCGCTGCGCTGTGCCGACAATCAGCTGATCCGGTACAGCGCGGCAGTCTAGACGCGGATTGGTCGACAAGGGAAGCCTTTGTCGACCGCTTCCTTATGCCTCGTGAAACGAGGTTTACAGGAGCGGTCGACAAAGGCTTCCCTTGTCGACCGATCTGCGTCTAGACTGCCACGCTGTGCCGGATCAGCTGATTGTCGGCACAGCGCAGCGGCCATTTTTATTTTAATGAAGCGGGAATTATTTAAATCCCCGCTTCATTGACTGTGTCGGGTAAACTATTTTACATGGCTCCGTCGACAGGGCCATGTAGTCTAGATGCACTCTTGGTGTTCATACCGCCACATCAGCTGCTAGAAGGGGGCCTCATCCTCCCTGACTGAATTGACCTTGTTATCTCTAGCCTTACTCTTGATTGGTACTCCTTTCTTATGCCTGTATATTTATACCTGCCACTGGAATTTCCACTACATGCACCTGAGGAAGTGGGACTTTGCCCACAAAAGCTTACGCTCCAATAAATCTGTTAGTCCATAAGGTGCCACAGGACTCCTCGTCGCTTTTTCATAAAAGCAGGGTCATGACTGATATATCCCACCGTGCTCTGGGTCACTGAATACATTACAAACCCAACCTGCACTCGTTTCTCAAACCAGACGCAAACTAAAATGTCATGTCATTTGGCAAACTGCCTTTGTCGGTGGCAGCCACTCTACCAGGTGCAGGAAGAGAGGTTAGAAGGGAGGGTCTTTGCTTCCAGGCAGCATCTGATTTCAGAACTGATCAGTGAAGCAGAGGTGAAATGAGGAGGGACACTGTCCCCTCTGGGCAAGGCACCTAGGAAACAGGTTTGAAGCAGAAATAGTGAAGGACAAAAAAATCTGTGTGGAGAGAGATACAACCATTCATCTCAGCCCCAATAACAGAGCAAGAAGCAATTGAAGAGCTAGAGAGTTCACAGAGGAAGGAATCCTGAGCAACACTGGAAGGGGGCTCTAGTCTATTTTTTAATTGTTCGGTAGGAGAAAATAATCATTATATTATCCTGCATGAAACTAGGGGCTCATGCTAAGATTTCCAGGAATGATGGCAGAGCCAGCAGGGAGAGGATCACACTGGCTGGATACCCCCATTTCTATACCCCTGGGATTCCTGTTCTCCAGTTGCCAGTCAAGAGGAAAAATAGCAACATGAAATCATACTGCAGGCAAAGCCGATTTGTGGAGATTAAATGTGATTCACAGATGGTCAAACCCCCCCACCTTCCTAATGAAAAGATAATTGGAGAAAAATCACCATGACCTAAAATTTCTAGCTATTTACCTTTTGCATTTTTAACCTTAGTTAAAGGAGCTGGATTGACAGTACTAGAGACAAATAGCCTCTTCACACCCACAGAGCAGGTTCACTCTAGGCAGGGGCAGAAGCAATACCTCCAATCCCTGCTCATAATGCCTCCAATCCCAGCCCACCAGCTCCTGGAGAAACTCCCTTCAGGGAAGAAGGGAGGAATCTAGTCTCCACTGACGCGGGTCATGAGAGCTGGTCATTTGTTATATGGACATTTATGACATTGACTGAGAATCACCAACTCATTTCACACAGGAACTCGCACATGGGAACAGTATTTGGTCACTGCCAATCTAAACAGGATTTTCACAAACCTTTCCCTTCCCCTGTCATCCAATGAACAGGATGGCAAGGGTAAGTCTGAGAAAACAAATTCAACTGACAAGCGGAATATTTAAAAAGCCCCATCTCCTCCTGCTCCTGCAATCACATAAAACCCAGGGGCTGCCATTCCACACACACACAGCCCAGCCCTGCCTGTTTCAATGGCCTGATGCAGTATCCTACTCCTCCCTTCCCCTCACACCCGGATCAGATCTTCCACCTCTTATGCTTACTCTAAGAATAAGCTTAATTCTTCTCTCCCAGTGCAGGGGAAACAAGGGTCCATATTTCTTTTCCCCTGTGTTGTGACCCTGAGCTGTCTCTAATAGCGAACACTGCTCATCTGGGACAGCCATGGAGGAAATCCCATCCTGATCTTGCCCTGCTCTCACTTCTCCAATCTGATGTGTGCACAGGTGCCTTTAGTTTGAAGGAGCTTACAGTAGAGTCAACCAGTCCCAAAAAAATACTTACCCATACCAGTCAGCTCCTAGCACCCTGACCAGCAGGGACAGCATAGCCTGCATGGTCCCAACATCCTTCCAGAAAACATGAATGGCACCAGGAATTGATGAGGGCTCCCAGTGCCAGCATCAAGGGCTGGAGCCGCAGTGCCTTGGGGGCACAGAGTGCTGTCTCTTCCCATTAAGTCCAGGAAAGCACTGGAGAAGAAGGCAGTCAGGAAATGTGCAAGTGCCTCCCTTTCAGTCTACCTTGTTCTGCTCATGTCTCCTGGCATGGTGTCAGAATGCCACTACAGCTCAGCCGGGCACTGCTCAGGCTCGGAGACACTGACCCATTTTCCCCGCTCTCCTGCCCTTCTCCGTTGCACCTGCTTGTCTGTCGGAATGAGTTCCAATGAGGAGGCCAGAGCACCCCGCCACTGACTCGTAGCAGCGACAGGTTTGGAGAATGGCAAGTCCGGCGGGAAGGGGGAAGCGGGAAAGGCACAGAACCAGAACAAAAGGAGACAGATTTGGGGGAGGGAATGAGAGAGAAAACTCTGAAACACGGGAAGACAGGAACAGAGAGAAAGGCAACAATACATAGCTAGACACACAGAGCAAAGGGGAGAGGTGCAGGGAAAGACAGACCAACAAAGGCAGAGACAGTCAGACAAATAGGGTTCGGGCACCAGCACTGGAGGATTCTGAGACAAGGATATATGTACAGCCTCTGTGCTCACATGAGGTTTGGATGTTGGGTGCCCTGGAAGTTGGGGTGATGTGTGTATTGAAAAAACAGGGAATGTTCCCCAGGCTGATCAGATGCACTTTCTCAGAGAAGGGAAACTGCATCTACTTAGGGAAAATCCACATGCTTCCCCTTTGAAAGCTGAAAGCTGGTTCCCAGGTCCAATGCACCATAGAGGCTTTGGGGAGACCAGGGTCATCCAATTCAGGCTAGGATGGGGAGTGGTCCAGGTGCCAAAGTCTCCAGTGCTGCTTGGGATGTGGATTAGATGGGACGCCAGTGGGGAAAACAGGGCTGCTGCTCCAGGGCACCAGATGGATGGGGAGGGTGGCTCAAGTCTCTCACATGCATACAGTTCCCCCTGCCATCCGCTCAAGATCACAATCAGCACAGGAGGTTTGGACCAAAGAGCAGAGAAGGGGGGAGGAAGGGGAGATTATTGGATGGGATTTAATGGTTTAATCAGAACTTTCTCTCCATTCTCCAAGCTGCTTCCTGCCCACTATGATATTATAGAGGAGGAACATGACAAAATTAGAGAGACCCCTCAAGATTGCATGTAGGTAGGGAGAGCCCAAAAAGCTTGGAAGGGGGAAACAGTTTGTACAATAAAATCCTTGAGTCAAAAAGAACAAACACAAGCTACTCTGGGAGTGAGAATATAATGAAGGGAAGCAAATATATAAACCAGCCCCAACCCTCTCTCATTCCCCCTAATCTCTCATGTGCACAAAAGCCACCCACCCCCATGATGGGGACAGAGAGTACTAAAAGAGGGATCTCAGTCTATGAAGGCCACAAAATATCCCCCTATCCCATGAACACAAGGCCTCTCAGCAAAAGCCCAAGTCTTTTACTTCAGGAAACTGTTCCTTCTAATCACACTGGAAACTGGCTGCAAGTTACAACAAAGAAACCAAGCGCTATCACTAATTATTAAACCCGATTTATCTTAACTGCACCTCTAGCATACTGTGAAGGTAAAAATCTTCCCAGATCTCTGCTGATTTGGCCATTATGGTAGAAAATAGTAGGTTCAGCAGCTATTTAGTGACAAAATCTGAGTTATCAAGCCCAGGAAAATCTATTAGCAGCATTTGTCCTCCAATCTATATCTGGGAAGTTAAAAACTCCCATAATCACACAATTCTCAGTAATATTTATTTAATTAACGACATTAAAGATGAGAAGCCCTTCCAGTGTCTTGGTCATAGTATTGAGTCTTCAAAAATCAACTAGAAAGCCACAGACTCAGTAGCAAAGGTATATCCACTGCTCTGGATTCCTTGTTGCCTGGCTGACAACACAGGCAAAGAACAATTTGAATAGCGCTGAAGCAAGTACATGGCCTTGCTTCACTCCATTCGAGATTTTATATGTATCAGAAAGGTTACCACTGTCAAGGCAGATTATTTATTTTATATGAACCTTCTTGAACAGCCCAGTTTATGTAGAATAACCCATAGACCGTTAGATTCTCTGCAAACATATTAAAAAGCTTTGGTTAAATCAATGACAACTGCATACCGGTCCCTGTTCTGTTCTCAACATTTTCCCTGGGCCTGCTTTACAACAAAAATCATGCCCATTGTGCTATGACCTGGTCTAAAACCAGGTAGACTGCAGACTGGTTTAAGAAAGTCAAAGAACATCTTTGCATTACTTGTAATGCTGGACGTCTGCAGCTTTCCTTGCCCACCACTTATCCTGCATTCTTGGTAGTTCAGACTGGGCCTTGCTCTGTAGGCAGTAAATCTCATCTTTCTTTGAGATGGGGGTGAGTTCATTTTGCAATTCAACAAATGCTTTATGCTTGTCACTTAGGAGTTTGGAGGTATCCTCATTGTTCTCTTCAAATCATTAAAGATTTCAAATGCATCAGAAAGATCACCACTGGTGAGTACTTGTACTGTCACGTGGTCTTCTAACAGATGGGTGATTTGTATGAACCTTCTTGAGCAGTCCAGTTTATGCAGAATGTCCCATAAATCCTTCGGCTGCGTCTAGACTGGCATGATTTTCCGCAAATGCTTTTAACGGAAAAGTTTTCCGTTAAAAGTATTTGCGCAAGAGAGCGTCTAGATTGGCACGGACGCTTTTGCACAAAAGCACTTTTTGCGCAAAAGCGTCCGTGGCCAATCTAGACGCGCTTTTGCGCAAGAAAGCCCCAATCGCCATTTTAGCCATCGGGGCTTTTTTGCGCAAAACAAAACTGAGCTGTCTACACTGGCCCTTTTGCGCAAAAGGTTTTGCGCAAAAGGACTTTTGCCCGAACAGGAGCGTCAAAGTATTTGTGCAAGAAGCACTGATTTCTTACATTAGAACGTCAGTGCTCTTGCGCAAATTCAAGTGGCCAGTGTAGACAGCTGGCAAGTTTTTGCGCAAAAGCGGTTGCTTTTGCGGAAAAACTGGCCAGTCTAGACACAGCCTTCCTGTTTACCATATCCTTTAGCCCCATCACTGATTTAGCTCTGGCAGTAATCACATGTTTAAACTGGTTCCATTTTTCTGTTGGGTTGCTAGCAAGTGGCGGGCATGAAAAAAGCTTATCATCAAGTGACTGCTGAAACTGCACCTGATAGTTGGCGTGCTTGAGTTTCATTATGCTTAAGGCTGTTCTATTAAGTTTGGGATGCTTGTGCGGTGAAGGGATTATATCTTCATATAGTTCAGCATTGCTCTTACCAATCTGTGGTCTGTCCGCATTCTGCACCATGCATGCTTTGGTAATTTTGACATCGTGGATGGTTGGTGGGCGATAACATAATTATTCAGGTGCCATTATTTGGATCATGGATGCATCCAGGTCATTTTGTATTCATCATGTTGCCTAAAGATGGTGTTCATGACAAGCAGCTATGCTCTGCATGTTCATTCAAAAGGAGGAGTCCATTGCTATTCATCTTTCCCACTCCATGTCATCCTATCACATCTGTGATGGACCGGGCTGGGTCTGGGCACAGCTGAGGACGTCCGCTCAGGGCGAATTGCTCAAACTCAGGGCTCCTTACAGCCCCTGACTGGAAACCTTCCCAAACAGGTCACAAACCAGTCACACCGAGCAAAACCCCTCTGACATCCCAGCTCTCCCTATGCCACAATCAGCTCCGGGCCTGCACACAAGTGAGGGGTTTTAGAATCCAATCTCACCTACTCCAAACGGGTTCTTCCGGTCCCAAAGAACCAGTCACAGTTCCCAATCAATTTACACTCTGGATCTTACCCACAAGATCACGCTGGGCCAATCCTTTAGAATCTAAAATCTAAAGGTTTATTAATAAAAGAAAGAAAAGGTAGAGAGTAAGGTTGTTAAGGAGAATACATTACATGCATCGAATCACCAAGTTCCTGATGCAGGCTCTTAGAAGAGATGTTACAAACTGCTAATCTTAAAAGTCTCTGGTATACATCCTATGTCAGGATGGGCCAATGATTCTTCCCGGCTCACTGTTCCTCGCAAGGCTGCATCTGGGATCAGTAGCAGAACTGAAGGCAAGATGGAGTCCACCTCATGGCATTTTATATCCATCTCTGGTATCTTCCAAGCTGGAGCAGGTCACATGGCCCAGTGACCTATCCCTGTGTCCCAAGTCAGCAGTCAGCAGATACTAACTGGTTTGCAGGTCCCAGACCCATTCCTCAGGTGTGTACTGGCCTCTCTGAGAGCCTTGTCCCTGGAGCCTTGCTAATTAGCATAGTCACTGACTGAACATTCCTTGCCCATTGCTCTGTCTCAGACAGAGAATCTTCCAGCATAAGCACAGAGTACATATTTATAACTCCACATACAGATGTCATACAAGTACATTAATAGCATATACAGAATCAGTAGAACATAAGCTTTCATTTGACACCTCACATGGCCCCCTTTGTACAGACTTTGGGGCAAACACCGCCCCCCCCCCATGAGTATAGCAGTGACCTGTCTGATACTCTTAAAATCCAGTAACGTGACAACATCTCTCCAGCCACTGCTTTTTCTGCCAGCTCTAATACTGAAGTCTCCCCGCAGGATGAGTTTGTCATATGTGGGGGTTGAGCTGATGATGAAGTCAAGCGCAGAGCAGAATTGCTCTTTGTTTTCCGCTGTGTTGCTCAGTGTAGGTGCATAGGCTCTGACAACAATGACAGTACATAGAGGATTCAGAGGAAATTGAAGTTTCATGAGCCATTCATTCAGGCTAACAGGGAAGTCAGGACATTGTTTCAGGAGTGACTTTCTTACAGCAAATCCAACTCCATGGAGTCACTCTCCAATTTTCCTTTCCAAAAGGAAGTGTAGTTGCCTCCTAGCTCATTGATGGAAACTTCTCCAGCCAATAGTGCTGCAATATCAATATTATAGCAGGCAAGTTCTCTAGAGATTAGAGCTGTTCTTCACTCAGGCCTTTGTGCATCATCTCCATCCATAAATGTGCAGCCAGTCAATGCTCTTGAGTCTTTTCTTTATTGTTTTTTCACCACTGTAGGATGATCTACCTGCTGTAGCACTTTGGCCAGACATTATGGGGCAGGCAATGAGCAGGGCACCTTTAGGTGAGCAGTGCTATCTTAAAAAGAGCTGTTCAGTTGCCTAGGATGTTGCTGAACTTCTCTGCCTCCCTGGGGACAGAGCAAAACTGCCACTAGTCCCAAGGCCACCTACATGCACGATGTGGCTATGACTGCCTGTGGTCATCTCCACCTGTGGCTTCACCACGCCCCCATTGATGCAGGACCTGAATTAATGATATGATTATAAGATTTGGTAAGATGTTAATATGACTAGAGTTGCGAGAAAAACCTATGCAGCTGGGGAGGTATCAACTGGAAGTACCAGAGGAGGAGAAAGATATGGGTGTACTGGTTGATCACAGGATAACTATGAGCCGCCAACATAACAGGGACATGAAAAAGGCTAATACAATCATAGGATGCTTCAGGCAAGGTATTTCCAGCAAAGACAGACAGGTGTCAGTATCATTATACAAGACACTGGGGAAACCTCATCTAGAATACTATGTGCAATTCTGGTCTCCATGGTTTAAAATGGAACAGGTGCAGAGAAGGGCTACTGGGATGATCCCAGGAATGAAAAACCTTATTTGTGAGAGGAGACTTAAAGGAGCTTAACATGTTTAGCCTAACAAAATGAAGGCTGAGGGGACATATGATTGCTCTCTATAAATACACCAAACAGATAAATACCAGGGAGGAGAAGAGTTTTTTAAGTTAAGCACAAATTTTGACACAAGTGCAAAAAGATATAAACTGCCATTAACAAGTTTAGGATTGATATTAGATGAAGGTTTCCAGCCATCAGAGGAGTGAAGTTCTGAAACAGCTTTCCCAGGGGAGCAGTGAGAGCAGAAAAACTAACTGGCTTCAAGAATGCGCTTGATAAGTTTATGAAAATATGCTTATGATATGAATATGGTGTAACTAAGATATGCTTTATGCAAGATAAGGTGTCATTCATTGACTATGCTTATCCTATTTGTATGCCTGTATCATTTTTGTATCTGAAGTTAGGAATATTGATTATGCACTTGTATTTTAACTGTGCTACTTTGGGTGACACCCACTGCTAACACTTCGCTATCACAAAGGAAAAGCCAGGCAGGGTTGATGGCCTGTCAGCTAGGACAATGGACTGTGAAAAGGCTTGTCCTTCCTGCAGTTACTCCATACTGTCACTGACTCATGGATGTTCATGCAGCTGTGATGCTACAGAGGCAGGTGACTTGATCATCTGATACTAACCTCCATTTTGGACTGCTAAACTGTTCCACTGGGATGTGGGAGAATCAGATAAAGGATTCCTGCCTTATGGAAATCCTATGCTTATGGACAGCCTTATGCTATGTTGAAGGCTGTTCTATTAAGAGGCGGGGGGAGGAAAACAATCAAGATCTTCAGCTTTCTTCACTTCCTCCCTGGGAGGGAGGGGGTTGACAATTGCTGAGCTCCTGGGCAAGGTGAGGGGAGGGGTAGCTCATTGCTCCCAGAAGGGGCACAGCCTCAGGCAGAAAGGGCAGCCAGCCCTCAGCACCGCCTGGACCACACCACAACCACTCCCAGCCAGCCCTTAGTGCCACCTGGGGCTTCGGCGCCACCACTGCTTCAGTGGCAGTGGGCAGGAGCCCTGGGCCCTTTGCAATCTCTGGGTCCAGGGCAGTTGCCCCTTTTGCCTCCTATTGGCGGGCCTGCCTTCACCTTCCAAACCACAGGGATACTTGAAGGAACCTGGAAACAAAAGGAACTGGGGGGGGAGGACGAGGAGAACTGCTAGACCTGGACTACAAAGATGCCTCTGTGCTGTGAAGGAATCTACCAAAAATAGTATCTAGTGGGAGGAACTATTACTTGTAACCAATTTCTTTAGTGTATCAAGTTTTCTTAATAATCGGCTTTGTTCTGTTTGCTACCTCTTTAACCACTTAAAATACACCTTTTGTAGTTAATAAACTTATTTCTTGTGTATAATATAACCCAATTTATGTAATCTCGGGGAGAGGGGGGAAGGAAGTTGCACAAACCTTCCTCCACATTGAGGGAGGAGACAAATTTCAAATAAATTGGGTTTGCACTCTAAGGAGCATGGGTACCTGGGAGCTGTGGCAACTCCTTTACACTGAGCCTTCCCAGCACAGTGACTATATTGTTCTGCAGTTGGGTGCACCCCTCTCTGTGTGCGACTTAAAAGCCTGATTCAGCAAGACAGGGTTAAAGGGTGCTCAGGTTGGCAGAAAAGGTGGGTTAAGTGGTATCTCAGCTCATCAGGTAACATCCCAAAGGGTCCAACCCATCAAAATGGTATGAAGAAATTGTCTACAATGGCAAGTAGCAGATCTGTGACTGCTAGAAGCAAATACTCCAATGGCAGGTAATGGGACACTAGATGGGGAGGGTGCTGAGTTACTACAGAGAATTCTTTCCCAGGTGTCTTGCCAAAATGCTCATAGTCCAATGTGGATCACCACATTTGGGGTCAGGAAGGAATTTTCCCCTGGGACCAACTGGGAGAATCCCTGCGGCTTTTCACCTACTTCTGCAGCAGGGGCACAGGCAACTTGCAGCTTTAAACTAGGGTCAATGGTGGATTCACTGTAACTTTAAGTCTTTAAGCCACAATTTGAAGACTTCAGTAACTCAGCCAGAGCTTATGGGTCTAGGCTTGCCAGATGCTTTCACCAAAAATCCCGAACATGACAGGAAAAAACATGGTTGAGCAAAAAACAAAAAAACAACCCCCCCCAAAACCCGGAGACCAAACTTGTTGAGCAAAAAACAAACAAACAAAAAAGTCTGCACCTTTAATAATCCCCGCGCTCCTCACTTCCCCCTGCCTACACCAGAAGCGACAGGGGCACAATGTCCCCGCCGGCCTTCGGTCCAAGAAAAACAGAAAATACCAGACATTTTACATGTCCGGTATTTTCTGGTTTTTTTTACCGGACATGGGCCAGAAATAATGGACTGTCCGGGCGAAAACCGGACACCTGGCAACCCTATATGGGTCTATTACAGGAGTGGGTGGGTGAGGTTCTGTGGTCTGTGATGTGCAGGACTCAGACTAGATGTTTGTAATGGCCCTATGGCTACGTCTACACTGCAGGCTTCTTGTGGAAGAACTGTTTTATGCAAGAGTTCTTGCACAAGAGTGCATCCACACTGCCATGTGCTTTTGCGCAAGAGTGTCCATGGCAGTGTGGATGTTCTCTTGCGCAAGAAAGCTCTGAAGGCCATTTTAGCCATAGGGGTTTCTTGCGCAAGAAACCCCTGTTGCCCGTCCACACTGCCTTCTTGTGCAAGAGGGCTTATTCCTCATGGGGAGAGGAATAACTCTTGTGCAAGAAGCCCTCTGCTCCAACACTTTACTGTAAATTTACTTGCGCAAGAATGCGTGTGCAGTTTGGATGCTCCGCAAGTTTTTGCGCAAGAACAACTGTTCTTGCACAAGAAGCCTGCAGTGTAGACGTAGCCTATGAGTCTGATAATATATGCTAATGTAGTTGTGTTGATTTTACATGCACCCTTCTTGGATAGTGTGTGTGTTTTTTGGGGGGGATTCCTTGCAGTGTCTCTCAAAGTAAGAGCACCACTCACTGAATACTCCACACTGTTTCCTGTATGTTGCTCAGTGGCATCCCATTCAAGTACTGACTCAAGCTAACCCAGGGTTGTGTGAGCTGATGAGACCACAGCTCAGTGAAGAAAGAAAGAGGAAAATAAAGGAAAGACAGCATTGGCAAGAAACAGTGGAGCTGCACTGAATGTTTTACACATTCTTCAAAAATGTTCTGGACACACACAGATTCTCTGTCTTTACTCCATATTAATATCTGTTTCTTCTGCCATGGTATTGGCCATTGATAAATGGATTGAAAGGTTATCCAGTGAAACTGCAGCTTCCATTAGACCCTCTGCAAATATTTGTATAACTTTGTAATTGTGATACTCCCCCTACCTCCCAGAATAATGGCCCTGAGAATCATTACAGATCTCACTCTGCCTTCATGAAAGAAAGAAAAAAATGTTTTAAATGCTATCAGATTTCTAAACAAATCCCTTCACTCGTATCAAAAAGCCCCCCAAAATGCATTTTAAAAGTTTGTCAAGGCATGGAATTTATTGTTTCCTTCCAAGTTGGCATTTCCCCACAATGGGCAGATTTCTATGTACATCCCCCAAAAGTAATTCACTTTTGGGAAGAGAGAAAGCAGGAATCGTTTTAGCCTCTCAAGTAATTATTAAGGAGGGGAAGATAAAAGAGCCACAGAACTAGAACAAAAGGCTTTTTCAACCAGTGCTATATCTTTACTAGATTCCATGTAGTTCCAGTTATATCTTGGTCCAGACTTCTCTAAACAATCACTCTCCCTCCTTTTGTATTTACCCAATTCACGACTTTGCATATAGTTACCAGATTCCCCCTTAATCATTCTTTTGCTCAAGTGACTCATTTAAATTTTTGTGTTTCCCTGCGCTACTATTCTGCACAGCCGTTGGGAAAATGCCAATGGTTCATAAGCAGATTTCATGAGCTTATAGAAATTGTTATACTTTGGATGGCTCCTCCTTTCTGATAAATAACATGTTCAGACAAACTGCTGGAGCTATATTCCAGAGGTGTGGAAAATGGAGTCTTTTTAGTATCACTTCAAGTCAAAGGCCAAAACTGGGGAAAGTGCAGCATTTGCACTTATTTATTTGTAGCAAATGAGACCACACAGATGGATGAATGTGCTAGATCCCCAACACTGGAAAATGTGGCCTATTTAGAACAGTCACCATGGGCACCAGAATAGTAGTGCACTTTTCCTCCTCTTATGTTTAGACCACAACATGCCTCATACCAATGCTAGAGGAGATGCCTTTAGAGCAGCAATGGGCAAACTAGTCTAGCAAGTGGGGCTTATGAGTGGCCGCCCTCCATCTCAGTGGGCCCAACATTGTCTTAACTAAGGGTGTATCTAGACTACAGGGTTTTTTCGAAAAAAGTAGCCTTTTTTTTTCAAAAAAACTTCCCCTGCAGCTACACTGCTGCTGTGTTCTTTCGAAAGTAAATCGAAAGAACACAGAAATTTTTTCGTGGAAAACCTCATTTTACGAGGAAGAACGCCTTTTTTCAAAAGTGCTCTTTCGAAAAAAGGCGCTATGTAATGCAAACTGTACTTTTTTGAAAGAGAGCATCCAGACTGCCTGGGTGCTCTCTTTCAAAAAAGTGGCTTGCTTTTTCGAAAGTACTAGTTGCAGTCTAGATGCTCTTTTTCGAAAGAGGCTTGCAGTCTAGACGTAGCCCAAGATAGCCTCCTAAGACAGGATTGTTTTACCTAGAATTTGCAGGGTGTGCTGACTGAATCATGCCACTCTGGGTACACTTCTATTTTTAGGGCACCAACTCAATCAGATCTAGCAGAGGTATGTCTAGCAAACTAGAAATTACATCCCCAGCTCCAGTATAGACAGGCTCATGGATTCCTAATTCTCCCTGCCTGCCTGTACTCATCTGTTATTTCTAGCACTGTACTCTGTAAGATCTTTGGGGCAGAAAAAGTATTTTTGGTTCCGTGTTTGTACACTGCCTAACACGATGGGGTCCTGGTACATGACTGAGGCTTCTAGGGGCTACTACTACTAATAGTAGCAGTAATCAGCCTGTGACGGGGTGCGGTCACAGATGAGGTGCCTCCCGGGGTGCTGACGCAGCCATTGCCACTCACCTTCCTGCTCTCTGGGGCTCCTCACTGCCCAGTCCTGCTGGGCCAACTCCGCTGGTCTCCCCCAGCCAAGGCCCCGAGTTGAGGTCCCTGCCCCCACCGAGAAGCAGTACAGACACTGAACCACTTCAGGTCCAAGGAGAATGCAGGTTAGGGCCCAGCCTCCTGAGAGAGCACTCTTCAGATGGGATCAAACCCCAAAGAATTAGGTAAGCCCCCTTTAGCAACGAAAGGGGGAATGTGCACACTGGTTGCCCCCCCCCCCCAGGTAACAATCACTTACACTGGGTTTGATAGAAAATAAAAATGGTTTTATTAAGTTGAAGCAGTAGAATTTAAGTAGTAATAAGTGAAAGTAGGCAGAGCAAAATTACAAATCAAAAGAAACAAAACCGCTTGACTAATTCTACATTGAAACCTCAGTACAAACTTAAACTCCCCTTAAAACCTCTTTTCCAGCTGCCCCCCCCCGCAAACCAGGGCTGTCTTCCCCACCCTGGGGTCTCAGACTTCTTCCTTCAGGTGCAGCCCAGCCAAAAGACCTAGACCTCTCCTCTCCTATTCTTTTTGTTAAAGGATTGAGGCCACTCCCTACTAACCACTGCTCAGGCTGAAGGACAAAAGAGATAATTTAATAGTTGAGGGTAATACCCTCCATGTCTCACATTCATACATTTGAAACTCACAAATTATTCCCCACTCCCTGTGTCTAATTTTACACACACAAATGATACATACAACAGAATAAGATAAAGAGAACCAGTGGATCATGACATGAAGATCGATGGGTTACATGAAATAATTCACTCAAACCACCTTTGAGTTATGTATATTCATTTCCATGAGACCATTTCATAAACCATGGGGGGGGGGCGTCACACAGCCCCACCCAGTCAAAGGCTCAAGGCTCCATGCAGGGACCCCTGAGCCTCTGACTGGGTGGAGCTGATTAATCACCTAGAAGCTGTGCTGCCCCCCAGCTTAGAGGGAACACTGGTGGGGGTACAGGGTCTCAGCATGGGGGTGGAGAGGATGGAGGGTGCAGGACCTGGGCAGCACTTACTTTTTTCCCCCAGTGTCTGTAACAGGGTTTAGTCATTGTAACAGATGCAAGTCACTCCCACATGGCAGCTAGCCACTGCTCCACACAGGTCACAAAACAAGTTAGCAGCCCAAGGGCCGAGTGTGGAATGAAGGCCGAGCCTTACCAGGAGCGCAAGGAATCCAGCTGGCTTGTCTGGGAACGGATGGAAACTGGCCCACTCAGTCGTGCTTCTTGTACCTCTCCAGGCTGACCAGGAGCCAGCCCGTTGGCACCTGAAAGAAGGTGCTTAGGCCAATGATGAACTCCAGTGGCCTCAAGCCCCTCATGCACCCCAGCCCAGACTACTGCACCCCCACACCCCAAACCCCTGCTGTAACACTCCTGCACCCCACATACCTCAACTCTGTGCCCTGATTCCATCATATACCCAAACCCCCTGCCCTAAGCCTCCCATACACCCCAACCCAGACTCTTGCACCTCCACATCCCGAGTCCCCAGCCATAAGACTGACAGAAGACAGCCTGAATGCATGCCTGGATTTGACCAGTTATAATGTAAACTTCAAAGAAATGTGTGAAAAGATGCAGCAGGAGAAGTCCCATTAAATAAAGTGTTTATTATTAATCATTATGTCAATCATCAATAATATTGAGTTGTATATTTTCAGTCATGCAAATGAACATTCTTATATGGCTCTTTGTTGACCACTTGCCCTGAATTGTGATGCAGTTTGGCTCTTTGGTTTGAAAAGGTTGCCGACCCCTGGGTTAAATGCAGTGCCAACACTACATTTAACCGTTTAACTGATTAAAAGGGGTGGGCAGGGCAGCTAGTCCAGAAGGGCGGGAGCAGCTCCCTCCCCGCCTACTGTGGTTGGGACAGAGTGGCCTTCATGGGGGCCGCCAGGGCCACCACAGCTCCTAGTGCCTCCTCCCTCATGGGGCTTCTGCTGCAGCCACAGCTCCTGACCCCCATGCGGGGACTGTTAAGGCTGCCCCTGCTGGCCCCCACATGCAGGCTCCCAGCTCCCAGACTGCATGGGCTTGAAGCCAGCAGTCCCATGCAGGGGGCCCTGTGGGGCTGGAGCAGCCCTCTGCCAGTGGTTGGGCTGTGGGCAGGGAGGGGTCTGTTCCTGGGTAGCGGTTGTTACCCAGTAAGCATTGCTGAATAAGGGTGAAGCTTACCAGGTAACCATTTAACCGGTTACCTGTAAACATCCCTATCAGTACCCAATTATTTATGCAATTATTTAGCTTAACATACATTTATTCAAATGTTTATTTTTTGAATTTTTATATTTTCAGAAGATGGTAAATGATGCATTTCTTATTTACTAAATGATCAATTTTTGTGTTGACTTGTGTCAAGTGGCATTTGCATGAAAATTTGAGTTTTACAAAAAATGCACAAAAACATCATTTTAATTTTTTAAAAATTAATCAGATAAAACTGCATCAAATAAGTTGATACATAGAAGGAAGGAAGTTTATCAACATATGTTTTGCATCTAAAACTGATTTACTTATTAAACAAGGAAAGTATTAATTCTTGGAAGTGAACAATAATTTTCACAGGTATTTAGATGCCTAAATATTCAAACAGAACCTGGTGGGATTTTTTAAAAGATTTTAAAAAAATCAATGGGAGTTCAAAACAATGAAAGTTTGGCGCCAATGTTGCTTAGGTGCATTTGAGAAATCCCATTTGGCACCTATCTGCATCTTTTGGTTCCTAAAAATATATTTGAAAAGTGGCTCCAGGTTCTTCAAGTTTTCATAATAAACAGAGCTTATTCTCTCCTTGCTTTTTATTCATAGACTGGAAGGGGAAAATAAAGTGTCCTGCTTTTATTCAATTCCCAAATGGTTTCTCAGCTATGAATGAACTACTCCAAGTGATGAAAACATTGGTTCTGCACCTGTTAGCTAAACTGAAACCAAAACTAATTAAGGCAAAAGCTTTTCTGCACAACAGAAACTGAAAGAACTTACATTTGGAAAAATGTCAAAACCAGTATTAACTTAATTTTAAATTCTGAAAACAATACAGATGCTTACTGAATGCAGTGCTCTCACTCTGGCTACGCTGCAGCGGCTGCTCGCAACGCAATGTCACCCGGCCCTGCACAGCAGTTTCAACCCGGATCCCTTTGCAGCCCAGCCTCATTAGCCTCCTTCAGAGGCCCTGGGTCCTGAACTTCCCACGAGACACCATCATGCTGCTAGGCTTGGCATGCACACACTGGATGCGTACAGCGCGCTGCCCTGCTCAAGGTATTGTCCAGCCTCAGCCGCCCAGATAAGTGCGATTCATTGTCACCCCAAACCGCCAGGCACTGCTCGCCTTGCGGGCTCCGCGCTCCCGCTTCCCACGCGGCAAATTCTGCACTTTGGCCGGATGGGGGCAGCATGGAGGGTCCAAGCCAAACCTTGTTCGCATGTTCCCCTCCCAATGCAGATTGGAATGTGTAAAGTCCCACAAGTAGTAACATATGATTGGGGGGTGCAAATTTTGCCTTTGCCCCTGGGCGCATAACACCCTCACTGCACCTCTGGATCAACCAAACGTCCATCTTGTCCAGTAGCCTGTCTGCTGACAGTGGCCAATACCAGATGCCCCAGAGGGAGTGAACAGAAACAGGTAATGATCAAGAGATCCCTCTCCTATCATCCATTTCCAGACCCTGATAAACACAGGGTAGGAACACCAATCCTACTCATCCTGGCTACTAAGTATTGGTGGACCTAACCTCCGTGAATCTATCTAGTTCTTTTTTGAACCCTGTTAAAGTCCTGGTCTTCACACCCCCCTCTGGCCAGCAGTTCCATAGGTTGACTCTGTGTTGCATGAAGAAAAACTTTCTTTTGTTTGTTTAAAACCTGCTACCTGTTAACTATATTTGGTGACCTCTAGTTCTTATGTTATGGGAACAAGTAACTTTTCCATATTAACTTTCTCCATGCACGTCATGATTATATACACTTCTATCATATCCCCCCTTAGTGTCCTCTTTTCTAAGATTAAAAGTCCCAGTCTTTTTAATCTCTCTTCATATGGCACCCATCCCAAACCCCTAATAATTTTTGTTGCCCTTTTCTGAACCTTTTCCAATGCCAATTATCCTTTTTGAGATGAGGTGACCACATCTGTATGCAGTATTCAAGATGTGGGCATACCATGGTTTTTAATAGAGGCAATAAGATATTCTCTCTCCCCTTTTAAATGATTCCTAACATTCTATTTGCTTTTTTGACTGCTGCTGCAATTTGAATGGATGTTTTTAGAGAACTATCCACAGTGACTCCAAGATCTCTCCCTTTTGTGGTTATAGCTAAATTGTAGGTATAGTTGGGATTATTTTTTCCAATGTGCATTTACTTTGCATTTATCAACATTAAAATTCATTTGCCACTTTGCTGCCCAATCACCTAGTTTTGTGAGATCCTTTTGAAGTTCTTTGCAGTCTGCTTTATTCTTAACTATCTTGAGCAGTTTAGTATGATCTGCAAATTTTGCCACCTCACTGTCCCTTTCTCCAGATCATTTATAAATAGGTTAAATAGAAATGGTCCCAGTGCAGACCCCTGCAGGACACTACTAGTTACCCCTCTCCATTCTGAAAACTGACCATTTATTCCTACCCTTTGTTTCCTGTCTTTTAACCAGTTATCAGTCCATGAATGGACCTTCCTTATCATCCCATGACAACTTTCCTTAAGAGCCTTTTGTAAGGGGCCTTGTCAAAGGTTTTCTGGAAATCTAACTACACTATATCCAGTGAATCCTCCTTGTCCACATGCTTACTGACCCTTCAAAGAACTCTTGTAGATTAGTAAGGCATGATTTCCCTTTATCCATGTTGACTTTTTGAAACTGGACTGAGATTGTCAACATTCCTGTGGTGGGTAGAACACCTCAGCAGTCCAGCACCCTGGCATTTAATTTCAAAAAGGGGAATTACACAAAAATGAGGAGGCTAGTTAAACAGAAATTAAAAGGCACAGTGACTAGAGCCAAATCCCTGCAAGCTGCATGGAAACTTTTTAAAAACACCATAATAGAGGCCCAACTTAAATGTATACCCCAAATTAAAAAACATAGCAAGAGACCTAAAAAAGTGTCACCGTGGCTTAACCACCATGTAAAAGAAGCAGTGAGGGACAAAAAGGCATCTTTTAAGAAGTGGAAGTCCAATCCTAGTGAGATAAATAGAAAGGAACATAAACACTGTCAAATCAAGTGTAAAAATGTAATAAGAAAAGCAAAAAAAGATTTTGAGGAACAGCTAGCCAAAAACTCAAAAAGAAATAACAAAATGTTTTTAAAGTACATTAGAAGCAGGAAGCCTGCTAAAAAACCTGTGGGTCCCCTAGACGATCGAACTATAAAAGGCGCAATCAAGGATGATAAAGCCATTGCGGAGAAACTAAATGATTTCTTTGCTTCAGTCTTCACGGCTGAGGACGTTGGGGAGATTCCCAAATCTGCACCGTCCTTTGTGGGTGATGAATCTGAGGAACTGTCCCGGATTGAAGTGTCATTAGAGGAGGTTTTGGAACAAATAGAAAAACTTAATGTTAACAAATCTCTGGGACCGGATGGCATTCCTCCAAGGGTTCTAAAAGAACTCAAATTGGAAATTGCTGAACTATTATCTGTGGTTTGTAATCTATCCCTTAAATCGGCTTCGGTACCTAATGACTGGAAGGTAGCCAACGTGACACCAATATTTAAAAAGGGCTCTAGAGGCGATCCGGGCAATTACAGACCGGTAAGTCTAACTTCAGTACCGGGCAAATTAGTCGAAACAATAGTAAAGAATAAAATTGTGAAGCATGTAGAAGAACATAATTTGTTGGACAAAAGTCAACATGGTTTCTGTAAAGGGAAATCCTGTCTTACTAATCTATTAGAGTTCTTTGAAGGGGTTAACAAACATGCGGACAAGGGGGATCCAGTAGATATAGTATACTTAGATTTTCAGAAAGCCTTTGACAAGGTCCCTCACCAAAGGCTCTTGTGTAAATTACATGGCCATGGGATAAGAAGGAAGGTCCTTTCTTGGATTGAGAACTGGTTAAAAGACAGGAAACAAAGGGTAGGAATAAATGGTAAATTTTCAGAATGGAGAGGGGTAACTAGTGGTGTCCCCCAAGGGTCAGTCCTAGGACCAATCCTGTTCAACTTATTCATAAATGATCTGGAGAAAGGGGTAAGCAGTGAGGTGGTAAAGTTTGCAGATGATACCAAACTGTTTAGGATAGTCAAGACAGAAGCAGACTGTGAGGGACTCCAAGAAGATCTCACCAAACTGAGTGATTGGGCAACAAAATGGCAAATGAAATTTAATGTAGATAAGTGTAAAGTAATGCACATCGGGAAAAATAACCCCAACTATACGTACAGTATGATGGGGGCTAATTTGGCTACGACAAATCAGGAAAGAGATCTTGGAGTTATCGTGGACAGTTCTCTGAAAACTTCCACACAGTGTGCAGCAGCAGTCAAAAAGGCAAATAGGATGCTCGGAATTATTAAGAAAGGGATAGAAAATAAGACACAGAATATCTTACTGCCCCTGTATAAAACTATGGTACGCCCACATCTTGAATACTGTGTACAGATGTGGTCTCCTCACCTCAAAAAAGATATTTTGGCCTTGGAAAGGGTTCAGAAAAGGGCAACTAAAATGATTAGGTGTTTGGAACGGGTCCCATATGAGGAGAGGTTAAAGCGACTGGGACTTTTCAGTTTAGAAAAGAGGAGACTGAGGGGGGATATGATAGAGGTATATAAAATCATGAGTGGTGTGGAGAGGGCCGATAAAGAGAAGTTATTTCTTAGTTCCCTAAATAGAAGAACTAGAGGACACCAAATGAAATTAATGGGTAGCAGGTTTAAAACTAATAAAAGAAAGTTCTTCTTCACACAGCATGTAGTCAGCCTGTGGAACTCCTTGCCAGAGGAGGCTGTGAAGGCTAGGACTATAATAGAGTTTAAAGAGAAGCTAGATAATTTCATGGAGGTTAGGTCCATAAAAGGCTATTAGCCAGGGGATAAAATGGTGTCCTTGGCCTCTGTTTGTCAGAGGCTGGAGAGGGATGGCAGGAGACAAATCGCTTGATCATTGTCTTCGGTCCACCCTCTCTGGGGCACCTGGTGCTGGCCACTGTCGGCAGACAGGATACTGGGCTAGATGGACCTTTGGTCTGACCCAGTACAGCCATTCTTATGTTCTTATGTTCTAACTCGTGCACACAGACTAGTGAGCCGTTGCAATATTGTCAGCCTCCAAGACCTTTGCCACAGGCAGCCTTGCAATTAGAGGAATACGGTCAGCCTTCACCTGACTGAGATCTTCCAAGGGCAAATCCTCGCTGACTAACTGCATTCTCCACTCCCAGGTCCAGCCTTAGAGAGAATGTATTTTGGTGCCCCTGTCTGTGTGGGCATATCATTTCCATTGCCCTGGTCCCTCTGGGTGCCCCCCACTGCATCTGGATCCCACAGGCTCCCCACCTTCCCTTCACCCCAGTCACTGCCCTCCCTCCTATACCCCTATCCCCTGTTATACACCTGTCCCCTACCCCTAACATCTGCATCCCATTAGAAGGTTTGTGTATTGTGATTTGTAATACGTTGCACTTAACTTTATTAAAATTTGTTGAGCTCAGACCAACTCTCCAATTTGTCAAGGACATTTTGAATTCTAATCCTATACTCCAAATTGCTTGCAATTTTTGTGTCATACATAAATTTTGTAAGTGTACTCTCTACTCCATCACATCCTTAATCAAAAATTTGAAAAATACTGGGCCCAGGACAGACTCCAGTACAAAACCTTGTACACTTTTTTCCTCCTGGGTTCGTGCTAAAAGGACTCATCTATTCTGCCTGCCAAGGTAAGTCAGCAGAATGTCTCTATATTTGTGTCCCAGAACCTGCAAGCTCACCTCACTCACTCACTCTCTCTCTCTCTCACTCATGGTATGTCTACATTGCATTACTCCTTCAAGAGAGGAATGCAAATGCAGACAAATGAAACCGCAAATGAAGCACAGATTTGAATTTCCCGCGCTTCATTTGCATAATCACATTACGGTGCTCTTTCGAAAAAGCGCTATTTTGAAAGTGAAACCGCGGTCTAGACGTGGTTATTTAGAAAATGACAGGCTTTTTTGAAAGATCCTATACTCTTCAAAAATAGCGTGGCCCTTTTAAGAAATGTTTTGCTTTTGAGGCTTTTTGACGCTAACAGGCTGCCGGCGGCCGCCCGCCATCTTGCCTCCCTGCACCAGGCTGGACAGCTCACCTGCGGAACCCGGTAAGCACCCGGGATTTTCACCTCCTGGCCGGGAAAAAAATCAGAAAGTACTGGACATTTTAGGTGTCCGGTATTTTCTGAATTTTTTGAAATTTTTTACCGGACAGGAGGCAAAAATACTGAACTTCCTGGTTCAATACCGGACACCTGGCAACCCTATCAATGTGACAAATACACAAATGGAGTTTTTAAAAAGGAATGTGAATATTTATGCTTCACTAATTCTTTATAATAATCATTCAGTGAATGACATAATATTTAGGTGCTTCTTGACAGAGGCAATGACATTAATAAAAATGTCTATGACATAATGTTAGTCCTAGGATAGTGTCTGGAGGGTCAACATACAAATAAGACATCCATTCACTATCCCGTGAATTACAAAACTTGGAAACAGAAAGCGCTATTAGATCATCCAATCACACGGGATTTTCCCAATGCAGGATAGTTCCCTACAACTTTTTGTCTAGATTTTGTCCAGTCTAGTTTCAAAAGTCGCTAGAAATGGGCTTTCTGCCCCTGTCTTTGGAGGACAGTTTCACAGCTCTCTTCATCTCACTGCCAGAGATCTTTTCCTGATATTCAAACTGTTTTCCCTTCCTTAAATTTTAACCATTACTCCTATTGACCCCCAATGCACTACATAGTCTTCATGTCTGGGGTTTACACTTTCAGATATTTGCATACTATTTTTGAGGGGTGAGGGCAGCGTGTTTCCCTTCTCCCCCCCAATTAGTTAGCAGGCATTCAGAAATCAAACACAAATGTAGATGCTTCCATTTCTGTTACTTTTCTAAAAACACTCAAGAAATGGCAGTTTGCCAATGATAACTGCCATATTCTTCCCTGTGATATTGCTTCAAACATCAGAAAAGCTTTCAGTGATTGCAGTGTGTATGCCCCCTGAAGCAGTGCATCAATGTGTTGTTAAAGCAACCATCCATAGGCAAAACCGTCCCCAAATGCTGGAGGCTGACTAGCTATTTTAAGCATTATTTTACTACTGCCTCCAAACTTTACATCACCCACAAGAAAATGACCAGTCTATAAGTCAAATAGTTTGAGATACTGCCACAAGATGAACCAAGTTACAATATATTTAAAATGGTAAGGGAGAGATTTTGCTACCTTTTTATAAACCAATCACAATATCTGGAATTGAATGAAACTAGAGATCTCAGTGCATTGACCCACAATATGATTAATCCTGGCTCACCAAGAACACAGCACCTTCAGTCTATAGTAATTACTTTACATAGTCAAAGTAAAAAAAAAGAAGAAAAATTATAGGCAACATCAATAAGGCTATCAAACTGCTCAGAAGGGATACAAAAAAAAGGGAATGGGACAGAAAATGTGAACTGTGCACTTATTTTTTCTGTTTCCTAATACAAGAACAAGGGGAAGTTCAATGAAAATGAAAAGCAAAACATTTAAAACAGCAAAAAGGAAAAAATATTACTTGATGCATAATTAATCTGTGGAACTCCTTGCTATATCACTGAAAGAAAGAACTTAGATTCAGAAAAGGAATAAATACTTCATGGAAGATAAGAACATTCATAATTAAACTGGATAAAATAAAATTATGTAAAATTATGTAATCCTGGTTCCATCAAAGCCAATAAGAATTTTGCAATAGCTTTCATGATTCACAGTATAATCAAGCAAAAACAAATGTGGTCAGAAAGAAATTATGGACCAGGTATTCAGTTGTGATGTATCTTACACAGTCATCTGAAGCATCTAGAGCTGGCCACTGGCTCAACTTATCTTCTACATCTTTTATATTGGCTCCTTTCTGCAACACCCTTCTTCCGGTAAAGGTCATATCCCAAGAACAGCTGCAATACATTCCTTACATTATGTTTCAAAACTGAATTGACAGTAAGGATCTGGAATTCTTCTGCTGTCAACTAGCAGTGAATGAATATATATATATTATATATATATGCACAAGCACTTGACTGACCTATAGGAAAGAGGCAGGAAGGAGAAGGGAAAGAGGGCATTTTTTAAGGAATTTTCCTTTCTGCAGCTTCATAGTCTCATTTTCATTACTTTTTGTGTGGTGGATTTCTTGTACATGTTAGTGTTTAGCTGCTTTTGCTGAAGGGAGCAAGAAGCTAAGATGGCATCATTGTTTCTGTGAAACAGCTTGAGCGAAGGAGACAGTCAGAGCAGATGGATTATAGTAGCTGGTCAGGAGTAGAGGGATTTGCATAAATCACTCGACAGTTATTAAGAACTAGCGGCACAGCTCCCATCATGCAAATCAGACACCCACAATCTGAGTGCAGGGAACTGAATAACTCAGGGAAAGCGTATAGTTCTGCTTCAGTAAGTGCACAGCATCCCTGCACTATGGCTGGAAGAGACAACCCTATTTCCATATGTTAAAATGCTTCACTGTAAATAAGCAGGCTCAGTGCCTGTTTTGCAAAGGAGTTAATTTCAAACTCATTCTCCCTCCCAAATGAATTTAACTGAGACTATAGCAACAAAACTTTTTGTGGCTGGGGATGTCTGACATACCAATATTGATCAAGCCTATATTTCCATTCTTCTGCCAACTGCAAAATGAGACATGTTTAACTCCATTTCTTTAAGATTTAGCCACATAGAATGGGAATATGGCTATAAAGCATATTGTGTCCTGGATGCATGCTTAAAACTGCTCAGTTTAAAGTTTACCCTTTGATGGCAAAGCTTTCATTCCAAAATGAAATCCAGCAGAACAAATCCAGCTAAAGAACATAAGATAAAAACAAAGCAACACTGAAACACAGAATTGAACCAGAGCCTTCCTTTCCTTCCCAAAACCCAATCAAGAACAACCCAATATTATTGTGTTTCTGGAAAAAATGCTGTAATGTAATTTCAGTCCACAATTTCCACAGTGGCTTTGAAAGGCCAGCTCTGCACCATCTGCCAGAGTCACACACTGCTAAATCTGTCAGCTCCATGGAATGGTGGAAGCAGATTATCAGGATGTCAGATATGAACTAAAATCAGTGAGTTTACACATGGAGTCAGGCACTATTCCCTGTAAGTACAGCAGAATTGGATTCTTTATTCCTACTGTTATTATGCAGAGGTGATAGTCTCCTTGTGCTTGAGACTGGAGCCAATTCTCCACTGTTAGCTTAATTTTTTGACCTCCATAAAATCCTCAAAACAGCTCTTTTCCACTGGTGGTATTAGACAGGTGATGTTTGACTAGAGAAAATTTTGGAGACCAAATTTGGGGCAAACTACATATATTCTTTCAGAGATGCTGAACCTTAGGTTAAGTAAATTCTTAGAATGCTTTTTTTTGCCACATCATCTTTCCAAAGCTGGTTTGGCCTAGAAACTTCAAGTATGGTTTATGAAAAAGTTCTTGATTATAACCATCTCTCGTAAGTTTATTTTCTAAGAACTGGGGTATGTATTATTGAAATTAAATAACTTAAATAAAGAGATTTAGGAATGTACGATCCCAAAGAACTCCCTAGTTTTCCTACCACTACTCTTATGAAGCATGCCAAGGGTCTGACAGACTTTATGTGAATGTCAAAGGAAAGCCTGTGGTACCAAGTGTCAGAGCCCAGGACAATTTATTTGGGCTAATGGGGTTCAGGCTGAAGGGCTAAAAATAACAACATAGGTATTCCCACTAGACTTGGGCTCTGCATCTGAAACCTGGAGAGTGGGTGGGTCTCAGAGCTCAGGCTCCAACTTGAGAGAAAATATCTACACTGTTATTTTCAGTCCTAAAAGTCCCAATTGAATAAGAGACCAACATACGGTGCAGCCTAATACAATGAGCACCATGCACACTTGAGTTTTACTCCTGCGGAGTTGAGATAGGCTCAAGCCACAAAATTCAGGTCCTGATTTGGAACATTTCGACATTCAGGTTCTTTAGATATAGGGAATTCATTCAGCCCATTTGAAAGAAGGGGGCCATTTGTGACTTTCAGACATGGGTTCACATTATTAACACCCAGCAAAGTTCAGACCTAGACTTGTTCTTATTCCCAGTTTTTGTCACACCATGTGACCTTAATAATATATTTCCATTATAGCTCCTGCATAACATCCTTTCCTGTGTGATAGCTACCCTCACTTTACAAGTGGGAAACCTTTAAATGAGAGAAAGATAGACCATGAAAAAACAAAATGTCTTCACACCATGCACCTTCACAACTGACAACACTGCCATGTATTTGAAATAATTAGAGTGGCAGGTTCTAGCACAGTGTTTCTCAACCAGTGGTATGAGTACCCTTAGGGGTACTCAAGAGAAGTCTGGGGGGTACGTCAACACAACTGAAATTTGGAGAAAACTGAATTTTTGTTGTAAGCTTTACAGCGTTTTATTATTTTGTACTTTTTACACCCAAAAATGCCATTGCCTGCCCGGCTACAATTAAGTTGTTTAAACAAATGTGTTCCAATGGTAGAAAAAAATGTTGTGTGTCTGAAAACTGTAGGTACTGGGGGTACTTATAATTTTTTTTAAAATGGGTACTTTATAAAAAAAAAAGATTGAGAAACATTGTTCTAGGACACTGCATATTGATGATTAGCTCATCACAGCTAGACCAGAGGGTCTGATTTATCTCAAACCCAGAATGTAAAAGGGATTGATAGTGTTAGTGGGACGGGAACTAAGGGCAGAGATAAAAGACTCCCACAGGGGAAAGCCTTAGGAACATTTAAACTGAGAAGAAAGCTTAGATTGTGGTTTCAAGAACAAGAAAATGATTAAAGGTCTAGAGAACATGACCTATGAGGGAAGAATGAGAGAACTGGGTTTGTTTAGTCTGAGAAGGAGAAGACAGAGGGGATGTCATGATAGCAGCTTTTCAAGTACCTAAGGAGGAGGGAGAAAAATTATTCTTAACTCCTCATGATAGCACAAGAAGCAATGGGCTCAAATTGCAGAAAGAGAGGTTTAGGTTAGATATTAGGAAAAACTTCCTGTCAGGGTGGTCAAGCACTGGAATAAATTGCTTAGGGAGGCTGTGGAATCTCCATCACTGGAGATTTTTAAAAATAGGTTAGACCTGTGAAGGATGTTATAGAGATGGTGCTCGGTCCTGCCAAGAGGGCAGGAGACTGCCATCACGGAGTGTGACACCATACCCTGCACCCCCATCCGCAGCCAGACATGACTCTCTGCCAGCAGGTAGAACAGAAGGTTTATTGGTTCACAGAGATACAGCCTAGAACAGACTTGTCAGCACAGGAACCATAAGCAGCCAGTACTATCCATCTTGGGGAAAGGAGGGCCAAGAGCCAAGGCCCTGGGCCCCCTCCCTGTATCCTAAGCCAGCTAAGACTAACCCACACCCTCAACAATCTGGTCCCATCCCTGCAGGCAGCCCCGCCTCCTCCTTTGGCCAGCTTCCTGGGCAAAATGTGTCACCTGTTTGCACCCCCTACCTAAGCTCAGGTTACAAGAGAGCCTGTGCCATGATGGCCTGGGACAGTCTCCCTCAATGAGTCATACCCAAAATTCCCATCCCCATCTAAATAGTAGTGCTGTGGCCAGGAAAACTGAGGCGCACGCGCGCGCATGCACACACATACACAAAAGTTACTATAGAACAGTATAAGACAGTAGAAATCACATGCAACACAACAAGTAAACAGAGCAAATACATTCCCCACTTCGTCACAATTGGACATGATGACCTCTTGAAGTCCCTTCCCGTTCTACGATTCTATTTTGTATTCTTGTTATTTAAGTGAACAATAAAGTCAAATCACAGAAAGGGGGTAAGTTTGGACCATATCCAAGCTGAATACATCCTGCCTAAAACAGGATGGAGAATCTATTTGAATCTATCAGCTGCCTATCCACAACATATGTGTAACTTATTCAGAGACAATACAGCATCACCAGCACATAGCCCCTTATACTTCATAAAGATAGAAATGCCCACCACCACTTCATATGAAATCTCTATTGCCTCGCATCAGTCAAGCCATGTGGAAATAATAGTTGTTCTTGTTCATTTTTTGTTTTGGGGTGTAGAGGAGACGGTTTAGTGCAATGTCAAATGGAATTTCCTGGCTTTCAGAAATGCTACCTTAACTAAGTTGTTTGTCTGATAATTAAAAAACCCAAATCTGAATATTGATCGCATGCATCATTACATCCCTTGCAGTTATAAATCATTTTAATCAAATAAATGGCATATTGGAAAAAAATCATAAACCTTTTTTAAAAGATAAAAAGTTGGATAAAGAAAAAATGCTAATGCTAGGAGACATTTTATTCATTTTAAAAATCTAGTCCATCCCAATTATTACACCTAATTCAGCAGAATTTAATGTAAATTGCACACATATTTGTAAAAATATTCTTCTAGCTTCTTTTTTTACAATATTGTTACCATGTGCAGTCGTAAACAAGTGACCGGACATTTAAAAAACCCTTTTTCTGACCAGTATAGACACAGATTCAGAGTATAATGATGGACTAAATCCAAGTGTTTGCTCCAATAAGGGCTAACTGGTTAATGTATAATTGCAAAAGTGGATAGGACAAAGTCTGGGAGGAAAACAATGTCTATTTAGGAAGACACAAATGCAGAGAGACACAGAACTATATCAGGCCACACCGATAATAAGAGTAAAAACAGTCTCAGCCTAGAGTTCTCAAATTTCTGTGGTATGAAGTGCTTCCATTATCCTTGATCTTTGACAAATGTAATATTTATAGCATTTACACATTTATTGTAACTGAAGATTTCCCCTCAGGAAACTCATTCTCTCCATCTCTGAAACATTCACTCTGGGATACTCTTTTTTCCTCTATATTTGTCAACCCCTGCATCCACTGAAGTCGATGGCTAAGCTTCTGTTGCCTTGAAGGGGGCAGGTTCAAACTCAGAAGGAATAAAAGGAAGTAAAAGTCAGCTGGTCTTTTCTGAGGCAGCCACCAAATAGACAAGCTTATCTTTTCTATTTAAGAGAGGAAATAGGACTCACTCCATGCCAAAAGAGCAAGAAAATGAAGAAATCAAGACAGCCGTCAACAAAGATATATGAACTTCAAAAATGCAATCAGAAATATGACAGAAACAAAGGCTGGCAGTGATAGAAACCTCCAGCAGTGTAAAAGAGGGTGACCAACATGCAGGCACTATGTCTTAGGCAACTTTGCCAAATGAGATTGTGGACATCATATAGTTATCTTCCAAGGAAAATGAGGGAAGAGAAAATGCATAGCCATAAAATAGGGGAAAGGGCAAAGTGCAGACCCAATAAGCAAGCTCCGGGCTTGCAATATGCTTCGAGAAGAATAAAAACAGCAAATATTTTAATTCTGCCTCATCTTTAAAGAACGCACATACTTGCTTATTAGCAACTCAGTTAATTTAGAAGCAGTTAATTCTGAAATGTTTTCAAAATGTGAAGCTATCATTAATACACAGTTACTGTTACAATATTACAGCCACTGTTAGTCTTCAGAAATGTGTATGAGCATGTTTTAAGAGTATTGCATAAAGCACCTATTTGTCTTGGTGCTATCCCCGAGGGAAATGTTTAACTGAAAGCTAAATGAATGTGTGCGTGTTTTATTTAATGCACTCCTTTAGGGCTGGCTTGGTATACCATTCATGTAAACATTCACACTGCACTGCACTAGACAGGACAGCGGAGCTCTTACAGGACCTGTCACTGCATGAAGTAAAAGCCAGATTTACTTGAATGTAAATGTAATTGCTAACAATGACTTTTGGATGGGAATAATTTGGAGAATCTTAGGAGACTCCATAATTGCTTAAGGTAAAGTATGTAGGAAAGGAGCAGGGAAGCTCTTTTAAAAAAGGAAACTGGAAGTAAAATCTAAAGGATTTTAAGTGCAAGCATTCTGGCTTAAGAAATGCATGTCTCATTTGAACATATGGGTCCAGATATTCAAAAGTGCGTGCCTAAAATTGGACTCCTTACTTCACTGTCCACCTAGATAAGTGGTCGAATGTTCAAAAAGGTGAACATCTAATAGTTTCAATGAGACTGTTGGCTGCTGACTACTTTTGAAAATTAGGATCCTTGTTGCCTAAATATGTTATTAGGAGTCAAACTTTGGACACCCATTTTTGAAAACCATTCTATACAACACATTTATAATTGAAGTAAAATACTTCAAGCAGCAAAAAATATAGCTAAGCAATCTAAAGCAAGTTTTCACATTTTTATAAAAGATCCAAAAAATTCTAGAGCGGATGGTGACCTTTAGTAAGACACTTTTAATGTTATAAATAAATTCTAGTTTAAATAATGAACTTATCAGAGCACAGTAATTCCTTAAGAACCACAAAATATTTGAAAGCCTAGAATTATAAAGTGAGGGTTCCACAAACAATTTTAGCTCTAGCTATGTAGTATGTGTCATCCCAAATGATTGCTTTTCACTTTGCACTTACCAAGCTACTCATACACACTTCCAGTATTGTCCTTTCAGCTATCATGATATAAAAGCAGAAAAGATATTGAAGAAAGAAGATTTAGCGCATACCCTCAATACTTGAGTAACCTGATTTTCATTCTGGTTCATAGTGGAAATATTATATCGACTACACATTTATCAGTCACTATGGTGTACATTCTGTACAGATATAGAAGCCACCATCACATCAATGCTTTGTCTTCACTACAGAATTAATTCTGGCTCTCACATGGATTTTAACCCAATACTCAAAACCATTCACACATAAAAACTCTGAACTGGTTTGGAGTAGGGATGTAACAGTGTAGTCGATTAACCGATAAGCAAACACTTATAGATTAATGCTACAGACTACATGAATTCTTCCCCCCACCGTTGCCAGTAAATTTTTTAGCAGGCTGGCCAGCAGTCCGGCTCAGTTCTGGCTTGCACCGGGTCCAGAACCTACTCCTGCTGCGGCTTTGTATTTAAAGTGTATTAGGAGACAGACCGGCAGGCAGCCCAGCTCAGTTCCGGCTCATGCTGGGTCCGGGAGCTCAGATCCACCTTAGAAAGGGGCTGCTGCCTTTATCAGAGGCAACAGCACTGGGCAACAGGCAGCCAGTCTGCAAAGGGAGCTGGTTTTTAAACTGACTCCCCTCATGGATCAGCTCCTGCCTGACACCCTGCACTGCTGTCTCTGATACAGCGGCTGCCAGCACCCCTCCCTCCCCCTGGAACTATGGGGGGTGGGGAAAGTAACCAATAAGAATTCATGAGGTTACTCAACTATTCAATTAACCGATATTTAACATCTCTAGTTTGGAGATGCTTTAAAAAGCTAGCTGGCCTGGCTCTGGGTCTAGATTAGAGTCCAAGCTCTGGTATCTCATCCACTTTGCAGTGCAGATGCTTCATTCAGGTCCTAACAGTCCTGTAATGCTTTCCACAATTCCCTTAGTACTCTAATCTGAGGTGAATCACTATAGAAACTCAGAACAAAAAGATGGCCTCTGCCTCAAGAAGTTTTCTAAGGACCTACTCCTTCTTCTGCACTAGAAGTCATCTACCAGTATATATACACTGGAAAGATGTTTAAATCCCCTATTCCAGGTAGCCTGCTCCACTTCTACCCAGCATTTGAACAGTAATGCTATTGGGGAGTTACTTCTCCTAGCCTCTTGCCAGCTGACCAGAGGCTGACACCAAGGTTTTGGTGGGCATCTGGTGTGAGATCACTCAGCAACATGATTTGGGAACACGTCAGAAATCAATACATCTACAAGAACCTGACAAAGGAAAAAATTTGCTAGATGAAAATTCAGTGCAGGTGAGGAATCAAAAACCTGAAAGGTGCTTGCCACAAGGCAAAAGGTGCCAATGAGAGCAACTCACTGGAGCCCACTCTAACAGTAGAGAGGCTTTTGAGATTGGACAGTGTAATTCTTACTAATCAAAGGGGCATAGAGGGACTAGAGGAGCCAGGCCAGACTTTCCTGCACATCAGACAAAGATACAGACTTATTAGCAGGTCTAATCAAGTTGAAGATGTTAAACTTTTTCTACATTAGTTGTAAGTGGAGATTTGAATGGCGTTTAGCTAGCTTGACTGAATTAATTTCATTGGGAAAAGCGCCAGTTTTTTCAGTTCTAGACAAGCCCTGAATCAACCAGGAAGCCTTCCAGCAAAAAGCAGAAATATGAGACTTGGCACTCCTGATCCTAAGGTAAACAAGTAGGAGGATCAGGTCTCCACTTTTCAATCCATCTTAAAACAACATAAAACAAATAAACAGCACAGAGCAATTTTTTCCCTTTGCAGGCCACCTGCATTATGATTTACCCAACTGTGAAATTTTGTTTTTAATTTTTCAACTTAGATTCAAACATTATTTTAATAAGGCTGTAAATTAAGCTACATCCATCTTAATTGCATCGTCAATCACTTCATATAATGCATGTACACTGTGATAGTTCTTTAAAGACAGTATGGCATTTTTCATGGGCATTGACCACAGGAGCCTTAATCCTAGTGTCCTGGCCAATTTCTTATTTGGGTAGATTGCATTCTCACTGTGTACAATTGATCCCACATTTGAAACTGAATATTACATTACTCTTATTTCTGGCATTTTTCTAAACTGCTATGTTGTGATGTTATATGCTGGGTGGAGCACAGTAGGAATCTACACTCTATATAAACCACTCTAGAAGCAGTGTAATCTAATGGATTCAGCATAGGGTCAGGAAATCTCAAACTCATTGTGGGATGTGGATGCTCAGGACTTCCCAGACTGAGGCCCAATCTGAGTCTTGTGTGAATTGAGGATGAAGTAGGGGTTGAGTCCAATTCCTAGTGGGCAGCTGACTATTCCTCACCAAACATGATCATCACTGGCACTATATGCTGGCAGCCTCAACAAAAGCCATGAACTATGCTCCCTGTAAACCGTGCACTTGTACGGCCACTCAGGAGAGATTCAGGTGCTGCCAAGCCGATTATCAGAGCACCCACAGCTAGGTTTTTTGTTTTTACTGGTGGTGCACATTCACACATGCCTTGGTGCACATAAATTATTCCACACATGAATGGAAAAGATTAGAGGGAACATTGATCCTGCGTGGACTGAGATACACTGATTGTGAAGAGGACACACTGCTGTTATGACTGCTTGGGCAGTGGGGGGAGGATGTGGTCTCCAGGGTTCTAATTCTGGCATCTTTCAGCAGCTGCTCACTGTGGCTTAGAGACCCAACAGGAAAAGGTATAGGCAGTGTGGGGGAAGAAGAAAGTCTCTCACCTTGGCAGGCTCCTTCATCATTAGTAGGTTGGTAGCCAGGCCTGCAGGTGCATCTCCCAATGGCCACCATCCACTCGCCTTCCCCATTGCAGTGCAGCTTGACACCAGAGGACCCGGCTGTACTTGCCTCCTCTGAATCCGCCACACAGGTCCCCATAGCCTCCACCAGTGAGGTCCTCTCCCCACCAGCAAAGGTCTCAGAGAAGGAGGCAAACCCCCTCACCACAGCTGGGCACTTGTAGAAGAAGACTTGGACAGCCACCAGTGACATACAGGCCCCTGAGTCCTGGAAGGCCAGATAGAAGCCACGCTGGATGAGTGGTCCAAAGCTGCGCACCTTCACATTCATCTTCACCACCTTCCCGGTGCTGTCTACCTGAGAGAAGCTTTCGTCGGCTGCAATGGTGTCCACCTTGGTCCAGGGCCCCTCACGCCACTCAGGCAGGTCCTGCGTAGCCATGTCACTTTCTGCCTGATGGTAATAGAGAGTGAAGGTCTCCTTGCAGGAAGAAGCCACGGTTCGCATGCTGGCGCAGTCTCGCACTGAGAAGCGGAGGCGGACGTGAACTCGGTGAGCACCATGCCGCTCTATGAAGTGAGTGCGCAGCCAATTATTTTGGCCTGGCTCAGCCACATTGCAGACTTCAAAAGTTCGGATCAGATGCTTCTTATCATCCAAGACACTCACCTCATCCCACTGTAGTGAATTGGTAGTGGAGAGAGAGGTGGAGAAGATGTTAGAGGGGTTTCAGATATGCAGCAAAACTGAGATACAATCATCTCTGGGACCAGAATTCACTACCTTTGCAACAGGCTGCTTCTATTTGAGCCTGCTACTTGCCCCTTAGGCAAACAGTGCTGCACCCACATTGGGATGTGGGCTTATGCCGACAGAACTCAGGGCAGAGGGTGCTGCACTGTTAAGAGGGGCTGTCCTGCAGAGGAGATATGAAACACAGCTCAGTTCACTCCTATGTTGAGTAGGGAGTACCTCAGGCTGGCTTTGCTGGAAAGTACTGGGGGGGAAAAGGGGATGCTGCAGTGCAGCAGTTGCTTCAAGACCGAGAGGAGACACACATAACAGACAGAGTCAGCACAAAACAGACAGAACATCCTTTGGAGAACATCCCTCTTGCACCTGGCTTTGACTTAGTTGTGCTGTCCTGAGAAAGCTGAAGATTTCATGAGTACTTCTGAAGGGGGAAAAACACCCAGGGTATGTCTACACTACCACCCTAGTTCGAACTAGGGTGGTTAATGTAGGCATTCGAAGTTGCAAATGAAGCCCGGGATTTAAATATCCCGGGCTTCATTTGCATCTTGCCGGGCGGGCGTCATTTTTAAATCCCCTTAGGTCGAACTCCGTGCCCGCGGCTACACGCGGCACGGAGTAGGTAGTTCGAATTAGGATCTCTAATTCGAACTACCGTTACTCCTTGTGGAACGCGTGTAGCCGCGGCACGGAGTTTGACCTAAGGGGATTTAAAAATGGCGCCTGCCCGGCAAGATGCAAATGAAGCCCGGGATATTTAAATCCCGGGCTTCATTTGCAACTTCGAATGCCTACATTAACTACCCTAGTTCGAACTAGGGTGGTAGTGTAGACATACCAGCAGAGAGTTGAAAATGAATCTAACATTGTACCCCTAGTATTCCCCTCTCTCAGACAGAAGCTTCTAATCTCTTTGCCTATGTGGCCCAGTGTCTGACTCAGCCCAATGTAAACCACTTTGGATACTCCATATTCAAGAAAGCTGGAAAAGAAACTTATTTTGCTCCACCCCCACTTCCCTTGGCTTTGTAAGCCTTCCTACAGGTAGTGGTAAAGAGGGAAAGGGAAAGAGGGAAAGGGAACACTTACCCCATCAGGAGGGTGAGTGGTCCAGCCAATTTCTGAGGTCTCTCCTGTTGTATCCAGAAGTATTTCTGTTAAAAAAAAAATCCTTTGTGCTTTTCCAAACACCAGCTACTCCAGCTCAATATGTTCCCTACAAGACTCCTTCCTGAATCTTAGCCCCATGCACCTCACTTGCAGAGAGATCTGTGTTCTGAGATGACTGGCCTCATCCAGAAGTCAGAATTCTGTTCCTAGCTTTCCCTATGACCTAGGGAAAGGTTTGCAAATCAGTGACTCAGCGGATGAACTAGGGAATTCAGCTTGATCCAGCAGGTAAAGCACCAGATGGAAAGCCTGTGTTTTAGCCCCAGCTCTGCCAGTACTGTTAAATGATTTTGGTCAAGTCTCTAACAACCTACTGACTTCCCTAGGAGTCCAGTATACTCAGAACCTCCAAGGATCAAGCCTTATTCAAGCTAGGGATGTAAAGTCCTGTTTAATTAGTTGACTGCCTAAACTTTATGTTAATCAATTACATTGGGGGGCGGGGGGGAGCTCACTACAGCCAGGCTGGAGAAGCCTCCCCACAGTGAGCAGGGGCAGTTCCAGCCAGGCTGGAGTGTCTCCCCACCACAGTGGGCCCCGCAGGAGACTCCACCAATCCAGCCCTCACCAATCTAACCAGTAAGCCTCCTCCATTGAGGGTAAGGATTACCAATTAACCGTTCACATCCCTAATCCAAACAACCATTTTACATTTTCCTAAATAATTTTAGTACTGGTGGAAGATGCCAGGCTTCATTGCCTTTGGAGATTAATGTCCTCTGTTTAGACCCAAAGCAGTGTAGCAATGACTGCAGCAGCACAAGGTAGGGTACGTCTACACTAGCTCGTTAGTTCGAGCTAGGTAGGGTAATGAGGGCAAGCGGAGTTGCAAATGAAGCCCGGGATACTTAAATATCCTGGGCTTCATTTGCATCTTCCCGGGCGCCGCCATTTTTAAATCCCCCTTAGTCCGAACTCCGTGCCCGCGGCTACACGCGGCATGGACTAGGTAGTTTGAACTAAAGATCCTAATTTGAACTACCGTTACTCCTCATTCCACGAGGAGAAACAGTAGTTCGAATTAGGATCTTTAGTTCGAACTACCTAGTCTGTGCCGCGTGTAGCCGCGGGCACAGAGTTCGGACTAAGGGGGATTTAAAAATGGCGGCGCCTGGGAACATGCAAATGAAGCCTGGGATATTTAAATCCCGGGCTTCATTTGCAACTTCGGTTGCGCTCATTACCCTACCTAGCTCGAACTAACGAGCTAGTGTAGACATACCCGTACACACAAAAACAATGCCCCACCAATGTACCTCATTTCTGAGACCACTACGAAAGGTTGGGGGGGTTGAAGGTCAGTGTATCAAATGTATACATATATTTTTTGCAAGTCAACAGTACTCTGAAGTCCTGGAATTTAAAACTTGATTTGCTTGTTTCTTACTGATTCTTTCATTTTCTTTTCTATAAAAATTAGAAAATACCATTTAAAAAACATAATGAAAACAATGTTAAAGATGAGATCGTTCCAAACCTTTATGGGGGAGGGGGAGCCCAAGGAGGACACAACAGCAGTACCCACGCTCCAGGGAGTACAGGGATTACTCCTTTTGTGTGTTCATAAGGATGCACATCACACCAAAGAAGGTAAGGAGGAAGCAGGACCTCAGCCCTCCTCCAGGAGGCATAATCCTTCCCCAAGCCACCTCTGGGATGCTGTAGCTCTGCACCATGTGATGCCATACTTGTCTGTGCCATTCTGGCACTAGGGTTGCACTTTGATATATCTTTGCTTCATCAGCACATTTCTGGGACATGGCTTCATTCTGATAGCATAACCAATGGGATTATTTTTGTTAAACAAAGAACATTTTCTAAATCAGATTTGAGTCATTCTCTCTACTTAAGTCTACGCAAATGCAGAGCATGAAAATCTGAAAATAGAGGAAGGAAGGAAGGAAAGCTCTTGTTCAGCTGCCTTGGCTCTGGGCTGCTGGCAGGCAGTATATTCCCCAGATGGCATCTCTCCAGCGACCCAGGTAATCTTTATCGAGCACATGAATATTTCATGGACGAACAGATACATGCTGCCTGGAGCTGACATGGCTCTCCCTCCAATGGTGAATATTTTAAAAAGCCAAGATGCATTAGAAACAGACAAGAATGCACATGCACGGCACATGTAGGGAACAAGGCCCTCCAATGCCATAATTGTGATGGATTCAAAAGTATGCAGCAAGAGTGCTGGACATGTACAAACACAGCACTGTTTCTCCTCCTCTTTCTCAATGTCTGGATGTCCAGTGGTCCTGCTACGCCTGTGACCCTGCCACACTTAGACCTGTGACCTACTTCATCCAGAGTCCTGCCTTCCACCAAAACAGATCACACTACTGTTCTGTTTAGTCCAGTATCCTAGCATGGCAAGAAAGTAGATCCTGCTAGGAATCCAGCCTTCTACCGTGTTAAATCAGACTAACAACTGTCTAGTGTAATATCCTAACTAGTGCAGTATCCCTGCCAGATCACATCACTTGATCCTTTTAGGGTGTGTCTACACAGCAGGGCTTAACTTGAAATAAGCTATGCAAGAGCTACATCAATTGTGTAGCTTATTTCAAAATAGCTTATTTTGAAATTGGGAGTGTCTATCTATCTATTAGTCCTTTGGGCTCCTAATGGAGCATAGGGCCTCCACAATCATTCTCCATCTCTTGCGATTCTTAGCAATAGTCTTCATTTGATCTCACGTTAAGCCAGCTGTTTTTACTTCATCCAGGCAGCTTTGTCGCCTTGTTCGTTTGGGACGTCCCTTTTTCCTCTTTCCCTTTGGATTCCATTCTAATGCTTGTCCCATGATACATTCCTCACAGTCCTTACGCAGGATGTGACCTGCCCATCACCATTTTCTCTTCTTAATCTGGACCTCCATTGGTTTCTGATTTGTTTTGGTCCACAAGGTTTCATTTGGCATTCTATTGTACCACTTTAGCTGAAGAATGTGTCTAAGGCATTTATTGACAAATGTCTGAATTTTCTTAGTGTTGCTCTGGACAACACGCTACACCTCCAGTATTTATTTTGAAATAGAGCACTCTTTCTCTGACTTCCCTTACTCCTCATACAATGACAGTTAGAGGAATCAGAGTAAATAGTCCTCCAGCTTGACAGTATTTTGACACTATTTCAAAATAATTGCCTGCTCTGTAGACATGGGCTCAGTTATTTCAAAATAAAGCTAGTTATTTTACAATAATCTTGCCGTGTAGATGTACCTTTAGTCCTGTACCCCCTCTGTGGCAGGGGTCAACACAGAATATTTTAGCAAAAGACAAAAGTTCCTCATACAGCCTCCAGTCAACTAAGCAACATTATACACTGGGTTAAAATCCCTCCTTGATCTGTTAAGCAATCTTAAGTCTTGTAACCTAAGATTTGATCCATGTTGCTCTTCAGTCTGTCTCACCCCCCCACCACGTGGCTTCCTACATCTCCCAGGTGGGAGAGGGGTGGGGATGGAAGTTCCTATTAAGGAACCCGGTTTCCCCCATTGTGTAGGAAGGGCATGTAAAGTGGATTTAGTTGATTTATTTGTGAAACAGTAAAAAAGCTGCTAGATGAACCTTATTTCCTCTCAATACCTCATGTTGCTCATTCCCTCCCATACTTTCCTCTTGTAAGTCTCTTCTCTTTGCATACTCCCTTCTACAGGGTTCACTGCCCTGCCCCCTCAATCTTTCTGTCTATCACTCCCGCAAAAATAACCTCATCCTTCCCCCATTATGGCTTCCTGTAGGCCCCTCCCACAAAACCCCAAATCTACTATATATTTTGAAGAGTTCAGGGATTTTTTGTGTGGGTTTGTTTGTGCAAAATAAAGTCATACTTCACAATTACTTACAGATACCGAATTTGCATAAACAATCCTTCCACTTAAATTAGCTTAATGCATTACTTTTTACATTGGAATATACTGGGTGAAAGGTTTAAATACAGTAGACTTCCGATAATCCGGCATCTTTGGGACCTAGGTGGTGCCGGATTATCAGATATGCCGGAGTATCGGGAGGTACTCCGGCGGGGGGCTGTGACGGGTCTGCCGGGACCCGCACTGCATCCGGGGGGTGGGCAGGGAACAGCGCGGCGAGGGGCGAACCCTCCGCCGTTTTGCAGGAAGGCGGGGGAAGCCCCACGCCGCCACCGAGAGTTTCCGGGAGGGGAGCAGGCTCCCCACCCCCCAGACTGCAGTAGTTATTGCCGAGCAGGGGGGTGAGAGGCGGCGCTGCGGGACCAACCCGGCAGCACCCCAGCTGCTCTGCTCCGCCGCTTGTCCGCCGCTCGTCAGTTTCAGCAGCAGCAGCCGCGGACTTGGGGAAGCGGCAGAGTAGAGCAGCTGGGGTGCTGCCAGGTTGGTCCCGCAGCACCGCCCCTCACCCCCCTGCTCGGCGCCCAGCAGCACCCCAGCTGCTCTGCTCCGCCGCTTCCCCAAGTCTGCCGCTGCCACTGCTGAAACTGACGAGTGGCGGACAAGCAGCAGAGCAGAGCAGGTGGGGTGCTGCCGGGCGCCGAGCAGGGGGGTGAGGGGCGGCGCTGCGGGACCAATCCAGCAGCACCCCAGCTGCTCTGCTCTGCCGCTTGTCTGCTGCTCGTCAGTTTCAGCAGCGGCAGTGGCGGACTTGGGGAAGGGGCTGAAACTGACGAGCGGCGGACAAGCGGCGGAGCAGAGCAGCTGGGGTGTTGCCGGGTTGGTCCCGCAGCGCTGCTCCTCACCCCCCTGCTCGGCGATAACTACCGCAGTCTGGGGGGTGGAGAGCCCGCTACCCTCCCGGAAACTCTCGGCGGCGGCGCGGGGCTTCCTCCGCCTTCCTGCAAAACAATGGAGGGTTCGCCCCTCGCCACGCCGTTCCCCACCAGCAGCTCCAATTGTCCGGCTGGCCGGAGCACTTCCGGGTTCCAGTTGGTGCTGGACTATTGGGAGTGCCGGACCACTAGATGCTGGACAATTGGAGTTTTACTGTAATTACTTTTGTTTTTCATCCAAAAAAAGTCATGACTATTATGATTAGCGTTCAGAACAAATATTTGCTAACAAGAGTCACCTACTCAACTGTTATTTTAGTGCAAACAAAATTTTATCATTACAAATCACAAAATAATTTAAATTAGTTACAGAAAGCGTAATGGAAGCTTTACAAGTTTCTGATTCAAATGTACTATGTATAGTAATTATTCAATAAAATGAATAATGTTTGAAGTTGAAATCCTACAAATTTAAAACTGTTCTTCTACTTCCTTTTTGTAAAAGCACATTAGTAAAAATTCGATTACATATATTTAATTTCTTGAACTTTTCTATAAGTGTAATCTATGCAAAATGACTTTGCCCAGTCAACAACAGGCCTACCCTGCCAGTTAGTAAATAATTCTATCCACACAACCCCAAAAATGTTGGTCAAAGACACCAATCCTTCCCAAACCCAACATATTAAAAACAAATGGGAAGTTTCTAGACCTAGCCACTTTGAAATCATGTCAAGCCAAACAGGGAAACCAAAATGTAAAAAACTACATTCACACCCAGCACAGTGACCAGAATGAAAGACGTGCCATCTTAAAACTGCCTGTTCTATTGTGCATTGCAAAACAATCTCATAATCATATCATAGAGCTGTTTCTACAGCCTTAGATATACCTGTGTTGCATCTTTTAATACTGTTTCTTTATGAAATACTATCTTTAATTTCATTCTCTTCATTATATATCATATCTTTTGAGAGCTGCTAAGTAGCTAAATCTTCCATTGCCTTCTTGAAACCATCAGCCTTTAGGATTGTGCTCTTACACATTTTACATGTTGAACTCTCATCTCTTCAGGATAGGGATTTTAATAATTCTCTCAGCCGGAATACACATTCAACAGGATATTTTAAGTTCCCTTGATATACCTCTGAGCAGTAATTTATTATTGTAAGATCTTGCAGTCTGTTGCCTCGCAGAAATAAGTTTATAGAACAGCATTAACACTGTGCAATTTTATGATTTCTTGTTTACAACGTCTTATATAGCAGGGGAACTAATTTGTATTTTTCAGATGACCTATATTCCAACTGTCATAATAAAGTTAAAATATTTCTTTCTCTTGTACTGGATCTCTCTCTCTCTTTTTTATTTTTTTATTTTTTACAAACTCTGTTTTATGTATTTAAGTTGTAATAAGAAAAATGATGGTTAAAAACATGTAGATACCATAGTTCAGCTTTAAAAAGTTTATAAATACTTCCCGTTCTCAAAAATGGTGTGGCACATTGAAATAAGACAAGAAAAACTTAAAAAACAACAAATAGTCTAGTAGCACCTTAAAGACTAAAAAAACAGGTAGATGGTATCATGAGCTTTCGGGGGCACAACCCACTTCTTCAGATGACAGGAGTGTTGGCTGTCCAGGTAGTAGTGACTGAATCATATATCCTAATAGTAGTGGCTATGAGTAAATAAAACAAGAAACATAAGGAAGAAAAATAAAAAAATGGCTATTAGCCAAGATGGTCAGGATGCAACCCTCTACTCAGGACAATCCTAAAACTCTGAGGGTATGTCTACACTACAAGGTTAATTCGAAATAACAGCAGTTATTTCAATTTAACTTTAATAGCGTCTACACAGGCAAACCGCTATTTTAAAATAAATTCAAAATAGTGGAGCCCTTATTTCGAATTTGGTAAACCGCATTCTACGAAGAATAACACCAAATTCGAAATAGCTAATTCGAAATAAGTGCTGTATAGACACTTATTTCAAATTAGGGAGCCTCCAGCCCTTCCCAGGGAGCCCTGGTGGTCACTCTGGGCACAACCAGGAAAACTTATCTGCTCCCCCGCCCAGCCCCGGAGCCCTTAAAGGGGCAGACTTTGGCCACAGTGCCTGTGCCAGTTGCCAGCCTGCCAGCACACAGCCAAAAGACCGTGCACCTGGCACACGATGAGCCAGCAACCCACTGCCACCCAGCCCTCCACCGCTCCCAGGACCAGGCTGGTGGCTCACAGGAGCCTGCCAGGGGCTGCAAAAGGCGGGCGCCTTCCTGGTCTAATGCGGAGAACGTGGACCTCATTGAGGTTTGGGGGGCGGCCTCCAATGCCCACGATCTCTGCACTAGGCACAGGAATACGGCCGTCTACAGCTGCATGGCTGCCAGCCTGGCCACCAAAGGCCACATACACAGCCAGGAGCAGGTGCAGAGCAAAATAAAAGAATTGCGGCAGGCCTATGCCAGGGCCTCCCAACCAGGGGCTGACCAAGAGGCCTGCCCACAGTTTGAGGCCCTGGACTGCATCCTGGGGGGTCAGACGGTCCATGCCCCCCTGGTCATCATCAACCCTGGGGCAGAGGGCTCTGCCCCTGACACAGGGGAAGAGGAGGAAGACGAGGAGGATGGAGGAGGACCCACTGTGTCCCCAGGGAGAACTGACCACTTCTCGTTTCACCGCAGCCGCAGCACCTGTGAGTGCAGGACACACCACCCCACCTGGACCATCCACCCGTACCCGGGCCAGCAGGCGTACCTGCAACCAGGAGGAGTTCCAGAGGCAGCAGCTGCGGTTGCAGGGACCGCAGGTCCACAGCCAGGAGCAGTGGGTGCAAGAGGACCTGCAGCTGCGGCGGGAGAGCTTGCGGGAGGTGTGGGAGCAGGGCCGTGCCCTCCGCGAGCACCTGCAGGCCCTGGAGGACCAATTGCTGCCTCCTGCTGCTCCAGCCCCTGCGGCCGCCCCAGCTATCGGCTCCTCCTCCCACCCCTGCTCCCCTTCCCGTTTCTTCCGCCCCCCCCTTCTCGCCCCCCCCTCCATACCCACTCCCCCCTGGGAACGCTGAGGCCCCCGCACCCGCAGTGCTGCGAGACGGGAGGGCCGGCAAGACCCCCAACCCTGAGCTTCCCCTCCCCCTTCCTCCCCTCGCCTCCCCCTTCCAGCTCCCTCCTCCCAGGTTTCCCCCCTCCCATCTCCTGCCCTCATTCCCTCCCCACCCCCCACCCCAGTTGTGTTAAATAAAGAGATTTTTTTGTGGCAACACAGGTGTTTTTATTGTATATCAGGAAGGGGGGTTAGGGAGGGGAAAGGGGAAGGAGGTGGCGGTGGAATGTAAGGCACAAGGCCCCAGTGGGGCACGCCAGGGGGACTTCAGTCCTCGTCTGCCTGGAAGCTCTCCCGCAGGGCTTCCCCTCGAAGGGCCGCCCGGCTGGCAGCCACGCGGGGCTGTGCGTACTGGCCAGCCAGGCAGTCAGCCTCTGCCATCCAGGGTGGCAGGAAAGCCTCCCCCTTCCTCTCACATAAATTGTGCAGCACACAGCACGCTGCCACCACGTACGGAATATTGCGCTGGGAGAGGTCGAGGCGGGTGAGGAGGCATCTAAATCGGGCTTTCAGTCGGCTGAAGGCCCCCTCAACCACAGTGTGGGCCCTGCTGAGCCTGGCATTGAAGGCCTGCCGGAAGGGGTTGAGGTGTCCCGTGTAGGGCTTCATCAGCCAGGGCTGTAGGGGGTAGGCCGCATCCCCCAGCAGGCACACTGGCATGTCCATGTCCCCGACCCTGATGTGGCGGTCAGGGAAGAAAGTCCCGGCGTGCAGCCTCTGGCACACGGAGGAGTTGCGGTACACCCGCACGTCGTGTGCCTTGCCGGACCAGCCCACACTGATGTCCGTGAACTGGCCCCGGTGGTCAGACACGGCCTGCAGGAGCACGGAGAAGTACCCCTTCCTGTTGATGTAGAGGGAGGCCTGGTGGTCGGGGGGACGGATGGGGATGTGCGTCCCATTGATTGACCCCCCGCAGCTCGGGAAGCCCAGGGCACCGAACCCCTGAATGGCATCCAGGTCGGTGAGGCGGACGACTCTGCGAAGCAGCACCTTGTTCATGGCCTTTACCGCTTGCAGAGAGACACAGAAAACCGAGGGTCACTGGGGTGCCCGGGTGGCTGGGAGTGCTTGTTCCCCGCCAGTGCCCCGCGCCCCACTCCCAGGAGCAACCCCCACTGCAATCCTGGCCACTGCAGGCGGTCTGTAGCGTGGCTGGGACAGACCGAACCCTCCCGGGGAGGGCACTTACACCACCTCCCCCCGTTTTCCCTGGGGCAGCCCATGTCCTTGCAGCCCCCCTCCTGGCCTAGTGGCCGGTGAGTGCCGTACCTGCATGAGAACTGCTCCGACGGTGGATCTCCCCACGCTGAACTGGTTCCCCACGGATCGCTAGCTATCCAGCGTGGAGAGCTTCCAGAGGGCGATGGCCACCCGCTGGTGGAGGGGAATGGCAGGCCTCATGTGTGTGTCCCATCGCCGCAGAGCAGGGGCGAGCCACTCGCAGAGCTCCAGGAAGGTGTCCTTCTTCATCCTGAAGTTCTGGGTCCACTATTGGTCTCCCCAGCGCTCCAGGACGATGTGGTCCCACCAGCTGCTGCTGGTGTCCAGACGCCAGATGCGACGGGGCATGCTGGCGTCCGGGTGCCGCTCCTCCAGGGCCCCCGGGGGGGCAGGGGGAGGGCCAGGGGGCTGGCCTGTAGCAGAAGGTGCCAGGCAGCCTCCAGCAATTGCTGCCAGGCTTGCAGCAAGACGTGCCCAGGGGCGGCTCTGGCTCCATGGTGCCGAGTGCTGCGGTGTCCCAAATGAGAGCAACCAAAGCAAGCGGAGAGGAAAACGCTTTGCTGTCCCTCAGCGAGGTAGGCAAGCAAGCGGGAAAGCTGAGAACCGGCTGTCCAGGGGGGTCCCTTTAGCACGAGCCTCAGATAGCCTCAGACAGCAGCCACACAAAGCAACTACTGACCTGATGCCCTGCTGGAACCGGTTTCAGCTGCCCTTAAATGCGACCCAGCGTCCAATCAGTGTGGACGCACTATTTCGAAATAGCAAAACACTATTTCGAATTAGTTTTTGTGTCTTGATGCGTTATTTCGAATTAGCTTATTTCGAATTAACTAATTCGAAATAAGTTAATTCGAAATAGCGCTGTAGTGTAGACATATCCTGAGTGCCATGCTAGGCATGGAAGATGGGATGAATCACTCCATAATTGCTATACAATCTCTGAAGCTCTGATGCAGACTATCGTCAAGACAGAATTATGGGCAAGATGGACCATGGTCTGATCCAGTGTGGCAACTACTATGTTCTTATGAACACAGTCAAAAAATGTACCCATCAATAATAATTTACTTTTAAATTCACTATTAAATATAGCAGCAATCTTTATTCTTATTAAAAATGTATTATTTACAGTCTACAGTCCCAAAATAAGGCAAAGTATAGGGCAATAAATATGCCTATTACAGGAGAGAATATAAGATGATGTAAGGGGGGAGATCAAAGAAGATCAACTGAAACTAGTGAGTTTCAATTTTTTGTTGGAGATGCCTTCCTTAAAATGCTTCTATTTTCCTCTAATGAATGAGAATCTCTGTACCCATATTCTACTTATGTTGCGGATGTGAAAGTTACTAGGACAGATTTAAATCTATATTTAGCTAATTCCTAGCAGTAAAGGTAATTAAGCAAATATTTTATAGGTTTGAAATTCTAAATGCTGATCTATTAATAAGTGGTAGTTGCTGGCTAAGCACCAGTAACCAAAGTTTTTTGAAGTGATAAACTGCCTTTTGACAGTAGTAGCCTCTTTTGCAGATGCATAGAGAATATTTTCCTCATTTCAATTCCAACTAGTTCAGTTCAAATGACTGTTTAATTTAAAGTTGAGAAACCAAACAGGAGTTGAAAAATCAGGACAGCTTATTTTTGTCTTCAGGACATCTATAAATTGAAGCAAGATATGAAAGGATGTCATTTTCTAATATAATATGAAAATGTAAATATTACTGAATGTGTAAAGCTATATAACTGTTAAATAAAGATGTACTAAATAGTGAACCCACTGGTATAGTGAATACCAAATTTCGTGAGTGTAAAGGGTTAAGTTGCAAATAAACATATTTTAATAGTTGACGAATGAGAATCACTTTTGGGGGGGGGGGAGGAGGAGGAAATAGCTAAAAAGTACAAATCCAAAGCAAGATAAAAATAGATTTTGTAAATCAAAATTTCCTGCTTGCTGATTTAAATCATACACCTTCTCATACAAGACTGTGAGTTCCTATTCTCGCAGGTAAGTTTTACTTTTATATAAAACATCAGTAATGCACCTCAAGTGAAAATGAATGTCTATACAATTGCAATAGGTAATCTATGTTTTAAACCTGGGTTACTGAAAACAAAAAAATGTAAAAAATGTAAAAATAAACAAAAAACTGTATTATGTTAACTAACTTAAGCTGTTTAAGATTGCATGCTACAAACCAGAGACCCCAAAAGATATCACAGCCCAAAAACACCAGGAAAATCTTGGTATACAGTGAAGGAACCTTCCAAGTATCAAAAAAAGAAAAATGAAGTGCTTTATAAATAAGAGACTGGTCAAATACACCTGAGTCTACCATGTCTGTATAATTAAGTTGTCAATTAACTAGAAATCATTGTCAATTAATTTAAACTTGGCTACTGTGTAAAACCAACTGTATTATTACTGTATCACTGTATACTGTATTGTATTATTGTGGTGCACCATTTACTATGTGCATAATATTGCTAAACTGGTTAACCAACACACAGATAAACATTTATAAATGAATGGCAGCAAGCAACATGAAGGCAAGAAAAAAAACTGGTAAAGAAATTAAGTTACACAGTAACTACAAATAGGGTAAACAAATCCCCTGTTAGTACCAGTCATAATTTCGGTCAGCGATACTGCATCCTAATGGAGGCACATGTTATTCCAAATAATCTTGTTCAATATCTGGGTACAATAAAAAATACCAACACAGCAATACTTGATAAATTGGTTACTGTCCATTTAGTAGGTTATCGGGAAGACAGCAACTGGATCTAAGCCAACTACTAGTGTATTACAAAGCACTGCAATCTATGAAACAGAAGCTAGCCATTACTGTTTCCTGCCCAGCAAAGCTTATCCTGCAGGGTGACAACCAGCAGTCAGGGTAACCTACTACATAAACGGACAGCACTGGGTAGTAAACAATTACACGCATTTACAGGCCCGTGCAGAGGGGGGTGTGAAGGGTGCGAACACCCCCCTACACACATGATCCCTGATGGTCCCGATTCTGGCTGAGCAAGGATGGGGCACAACTGCCCCAGCCTCCCTCCCCCATGCTCCAGCTGCTTGGGGGCGGGGAAGGCAGGAGGAGCCCAATGACCCAGCCTCCCTCCCCTGTGCTCTGGCCACCAGGGGAACTCTGGGGCTGAAGTCTCCCCCTCCAGGAGCAAGGCCAGAGGTGGGACTTCACTTCTGGGAGTTCTGGGCATCAGCCCCAACCTTCCCCTGCTGGCCGGAGTATGGGGGAGGGCCACCTAGCTGGGGTAATGCCACCTCCACAGCCAGCAGTGGCTGCAGCAGCACTGGGTCAGCATATTGGGATGCATTAGCAGGAGCACTGGCTGCAGATCTAGGGAAGTGATTATTCCCCTTTATTCAACACTGGTGAGGCCACATCTGGAGTATTGCATCCAGTTCTGAGCCCCCCATTACAGAAAGGATGTGGATGCACTGGAGAAAGTCCAGCGGAAGGCAACGAAAATGATTAGGAGATTGGAGCACATGGCTTACGAGGATAGGATGAGGGATTTGAGTTTATTTAATCTATTGAATAGAAGAGTGAGGGGGGATTTCAACGAACTGAAGGTGGATTCCAAAGTAGGGATGTGAATAATTAGTCAACTAGTTGACTATCCGATAACCAAATGTTTATTGGCTAGTCAACACACTAGAATCACAGAACACTAGAACTGGAAGGGACCTCAAGATGTCATCAAGTCCAGTCCCCTACCCTCATGGTAGGACCCAGTACCATCTATACCCTTCCCCTCCCACCCCAGGCCATGGCAGCCCCGGCTCTCTCCCCCGCCACCCAGCCACCAGTGGGTTGGGCTTGGCAGAGCACGGGGGAGGGGCAAAGCAGAAGGCTTAATGACTCACAGCTCCCCGGAGCACTGGGGAGGGGGGAGACCCCCGCGGCTAAGGGTGGAGGCATGACATCACTCTGTCATCCCACAGGAAATTTTTTTTATAGAGAGAGAGATTTGGAAGTGCTACCAAGGTTCAATCATAAAACTACATTCCTCAATCGCGGTCCTGACCCTAACATTCCCAACTGTCCATCGGTCAAACGAGGAAATGTGCAGACCAAGAGACAGATGGGGCATGAATGTGTGGATGGTAAAGTAAGGTGGCCACATAAAAATGTTTAACCCACTGAGCCATCTTCAGTTCATGCATTATGTATTTTTGGGATGATAGGTAAGCATCCTCCCCATAAAAAGAAAAAAGTGGGGGAATGTAGTTGGAAGAAAGCCTGAAACATATGGCTGTATTTCAGAGGCCTGGCGTGAGACCTAAGGCCTGGTCTAAAGTAATGGTCAAAACTTGTTAATATAAAGCAAAGTCAGATTGTGAGCAAGAGGCAGGCCCTGCTCACAGAAACTGGCAGTAACGGCTGATATTACAGGAACACAACTAAGAGGTTGTGATGGATAGGAGGAGTGCTGGCCCTTAGGTGACCAAAGGGTTAAACTCAGGTAGCTAGGGGATATTGGCAGGGATCCAGGATAGCCAATGGGAAAAGGTGTTGACATTTGAATTAGGGATGTTAAATTTAGATTAATGTGCTAATCGAACAGTCAATGCAATTTGCATCAACAAGTCGATAAGGGTGCCTCTGTGTGACAGGGTGAGTCAACCCCGTCACTGCGACCAATGGGGGGGAGTCCAGACGCCAGGGAAATGCATGCCCGCGCCACTGCAGAAGCGGCAGTGCGAGCGCCAGCAAAGACACATGGGGAGGGGGCCGGTACACCGGGGATGCGTACCTGGCAGGCGGGGATGGGTCAGACATCTGCGCAGCGTGCCCCGCCGGAGCCGGCAGGTGACGTAATCTGCACGACAGGGGGTGGGACCGGAAGTGCCGGCGGAAGGGAGTGATGTCACCCGCCGAGTCAAGGGGGGGGGGGAGATAAAAGCTTGGGGAATAGGGGAGGGGGAGCGCAGACTGAGGTGGCAGGTAATGAGGAAGGAACAGGCGGGAGTGCAAGGCAGCCCGCTTGAAGGTTGCCAAGCGGACCCCGGCGGCGGGGTTGAAAGTTGACCCAGGGCGGGGCTGCGAAGCCCGCGAGTGGGCATGTTTAGGGGTAACCCCCCCGCCTGCTACCTCAGGGAACAACACTCCCTGTGTTAGGGCCCTGGGTCGGGGTCCGGGAGAGTGGATGGGCCCGGACCCCCCTCTCCACCGCCGACAGGCGATTGAGAGATTGTGTTTGGACGGAATTTCCCGCTTCCTTTTGACCTCTGCGTTGTATGTACAGCGGGCGGGACGGGGTGGCACGAGTGTCATGTATTAATAAACACCGGGTAATCCTGACTTAAGTATGCAGACTCATAACACTGCCTCTGAAGTGTAGCAACAGCCCTTGGTTGCTACGTTTCAATGGTGAAAGCACTGTGGGGAGCACAGGGCCAGCAGGGCAGCCGCCTGCTGGCCCAGTGCTCCACACAGCATTTCAAAGCGGTAGCGCTGCTTGGAGCCCGGGCTGCACGTGGCGTTTCAAAGCGGCAGACCCCGGGCTCCATGTGGCGTTTCAAAGCAGCAGCACTGCGTGGAGCCCAGGGTCTGGGCCCAGGCTCCACATGGTGCTGCCGCTTTGAAGCACACACTCCTCTTCCTGCCCTTCCTTGCTGCCTCTTTCTTATAAGAGGCAGAAGGAGGGGGGGAGGCAACTAGTCAACTAGTGTGTCGACTATCCAATAAGCATTTGCTTATTGGATAGTGAACTAGTCATTCACATCACTAATTTGAATTGGAAGATGTATCTGCCTGCTGTTTTTCTTTGTGGAGTTTTAAGCCAGGAGTTAGGGGAATGAGATGAATTAAACCAGGCAGAACTACCATGCCTACAAAGAATACTGGGCATGGAAATGGACTGGACTTTGAAGCATGGATCGTAAGTAGATAGGGAAATGTCTATTCAATCATGATCATGTAATTTTCTTTGTTTTGTTGTTTGTTTAAACTTCTTTGTACTAAGTTGATGTGCCCCCCCATACACTGTATTTTAAGCTAGATCACAGAGATACAATTTCTCTGTGTTTTAATCTGTTCTTTCTTAGTTTCTCTTTAACATTTAGCTGGGTCCAAGAAGAAGGGGGTTTTCACTTGATGGTGGCAGCCTATCTCCCAACGCCACAGAATCTGTGACATTTGGGAAGTTTTTTAAGCAGAAGCCTATAGAGGCAAGGTAGTTTTAAGGTCTTTTGTGGGCCCTCGCCTTCTGCACAGGGAGGGAACAGCTTTGACAGAGGTACTAGCTACAAGTCATGTATACACATTTCTGAATAATACCAGAACACCCTGACACCATCACACTTCCCATAGATAACAAGAACATTCTGAGCCATCCAAAGGATAAGATCAGGGTGAGAGCATGATGGATAGGGATGTTTTGATCAAACTAACATATAGAAGGCAATGGATGGCACACAGATACATCAGAAAGTGGCAACCTGATATGTCAGGAGTGATGTATAACTTGTAGCTAGCTATCTGTGCATAAAGAAGTATCTCAAAGGGGCTGTCATTGTCTGGCTTAGGGAGCAGTGGAAAGTCCCACCAGACTGAGCTTGTCCATTGTGAGGGGGCACACATTCTTAGTGAAGCTATAATCATTGAGCCAGGATGCAATTACTGTGCTTCGTTTGGCAAAAAAACTGGCAAGGCACCTTCACCCCTTATCTGATATTATGGTCACGTAGGGGGATTCCCCAGGGTCTGCTGTGCCAGCTATCTCTACCAAGTAAGAGCAGCACACAGAAGGATCACACAAACACACAGCTAAACAGTTATCAACATTCAACAGATCGGAACACCACACTGGTGACATCCAGTGACATCAGGGCCCCCCATGGGTAGAGGCACCGGACAACCACATAAAGAACTCAGAAGCAATACCCATGAGGGTGAAAGGGAGAAAAGGGTGGGTCTTAAGCAATGTTCCCTCTAACATTTTCTATCCTTGGGCGGGTTGAAATTTCTTATGTGCAACATCAACACTGAGGTAGTGTGCGGCTGTGTACTACCAGTACAAACAAAACACACACACACACACACACACATTTTATACACACACACATATATACATATATTTTAAGCAGTCCATATGTGTGGAAGAAAATATATTAAAACAAGACACCTGTGTCTAGTTGCTGTGAGGTACTCTTAGGCTACGTCTAGACTGCAAGCCTCTTTGGAAAAAAGATACTTTTGAAAAAGCCTCTTTCAAAAAAGAGCATCTAGACTACAACCAGTACTTTCGAAAAAGCAAGCCGCTTTTTCGAAAGAGCACCCAGGCAGTCTGGATGCTCTCTTTCGAAAAAGCATAGTTTGCATTACATAGCACCTTTTTTCAAAAGAGCACTTTCGAAAAAAGGCAATTATTCCTCATAAAACGAGGTTTTCTGCGATCAAAAAAACTGCTGCATTTTTTTTATTTACTTTCGAAAGAACGCGGCGGCAGTCTAGATGCAGGGAAAGTTTTTTTTTTTTTTTAAAGGCCACTTTTTTCAAAAAAACTCTGTAGTCTAGACACACCCTTAGTGACTACAAAGGTGATGTACAAAGGTAGAGAATTAGCATTCTTCCACTCGAGGAAGAGTAGAAGCCCCAGAACAAATTAACACCTGGCTTCAAGGTTTGGAGAGAGATGCATGTTTCAAAGAGCTTGCAAATAAGGTTTCATCCTACAAGCAGCTAGCATCACACCTAGTACTTGCTACTTCTGACTCATAAAAGCCAGAACTCTACCACATAGCCAAGATCTGGCCTTAATGCAATACAATATACCATGTATTAATTAGGAACACAGGATTTTTTAAAAAAATCATTAAGATCAGAGTTTTAGATATCTGCAACACTCCAAAAAATTATGTTAAAAGAATCTTTTTCTTTCTTACCTTAAGTCATTAACACCTATGTAAACTTTGTTTGAAATGCAATCATGCAAATATCCTCCTAGCACACACCCACTCACCCTATGCAGCCAACTTCCCGTCCCCTCTCTCCAACCCAGCCTAACAGAGAGGGCTGCAGCTAGTCAGGACACCCCAAAGAAACTGTCTCCTGCCTCCACCTCACTGTACAGATGCCAGCACCCACCCACCTCCTCTTTCCCACACCTACCCCATGCAGCCAACCCCTTATCTCCCCCTTCCTAGCCCAGTTGAAGAACCTGCTGGGTTTCTGCCTGCCTGCCTGCCTGCCTGCCTCTCTCTCTCTCTCCTCCAGCAGATGGGACTCTCCAAACTCCCCTCCCCTATGACTTTCCCCTAAGCCAATTAATTAATGACTCACTCTCTCCCTCCCCCAACCACTTATTGCCTCCTTATCTCAGCTGCTTATCTAGTCTGCTTTTCTGCCCTATGAGTTCTTCAGTTCAGCACATGGCAATGTTTAGCTGCTGTTTACAGATCCCCACACCCCACCAGTCAGCTGGGCTCCCTGTCTCTGTGGGGAACTTTGAACCTCTGAGTAGGGCTCAGAGAATAGAGGCATGGCCACACAGCTGCGCAGCTTAGAGGGAACTTTGGTCTTGAGTCACACCTTATAGGAAGGACTGCAAATAGAGAAATTATTTCCCTCTCATTTCCCTTTAACTGAAAAAAAAGTTTTTCTTGAGACTTTTCAGTTAAACAAAATTTTCACCTTGAAACAGAAACCAAATCAGGAAATCTTAATGACCTCCAACCCTATGATTCTATGACTCTAAATCTAAGCCCACAAATGTAATAAAGCTTTGAATGTCTGGAAACAGAATAATAATGAAAACTGTTATGCAACCTTAATTTTAGCGGGTTGCCTCCAATGCCCTGTTGTTATGTTCAAGCAGTGAAGAATCTAAGGCTCTGTCTAGACTACATCCCTCTTTCGACAGAGGGATGTAAATTAGACACTTCGAAATTGCAAATGAAGCAGAGATTTAAATATCCATTTATTTGATGGATATTTTCATTTGCATAATCGCATCATGGCGCTCTTTTGAAAAAGCGCCATTTCAAAAGTAAAACCGCAGTCTAGACGCAGTTCTTTTGAAAACGGCAGGCTTTTTTGAAAGATCCTGTACTCCTCAAAAAATCAGGTTTACAGGATCTTTCAAAAAAGCCTGCCATTTTTGAAAGAACCGCGTCTAGACCATAGTTTTAGTTTCGAAATGGTGCTTTTTCGAAAGAGCGCCATGACGCGATTATACAAATGAAGCGCGGGATATTTAAATCCCTGCTTCATTTGCAAATTTGAAGTGTCTAATTTATATCCCTCTGTAGAAAGAGGGATGTAGTCTAGACACAGCCTATGAGGCTACAAAAAATGTTCATTTCCAAAACACCTTGCCCAAATTGCCTCAAATTTTCTACAGATGCTCTACCTTAGTCTAAGACAGGGGTTCCCAACCTGGGGTACATGTACCCCCAGGGGATACAAGAAGCTTGTCAAGGGGGTACGGGGGATATTTGGTAAATAACTGGATTATCCTAATTGAAATATTCCAAAAGTAGTAGTGTTAGTGAAAATAGTTGTGGATTCTAGAGTCCAGAATTTATTTCCTTTCATATTGAATAGGGGGTACGGGAAGGTTTACTAAAAGCTAAGGGGATAGGGGGACCGAAAAAGGTTGGGAACCCCTGGTCTAAGACTACCCCTGTACAATTTCAGGTGGACTGGGTTGTGTTTCAGTGAGGCTGGCATGTCAGAGTGTCAAATCTCTGTCAAATGCTTTCAGTCTATCTAGTGTCTCCTTATTATGCACAGGAACCCATGGTTCATTCTGAATTGCCTGGGGTGCTGCTCCCCCAGTTCTTGGCAAGTCCCTGTGCAGTTCCTCCCAAAAGAGTGCTCTCAAAGGTGATCTTACAAAGGAAAATGCATTGGGGGGGGGGTGTCTTCTTTTTTTACATCTCTTTGAACATTTTATTATTTTTTTCCTCCCTCCAAAAGCCATACCACTTATTTTCCTATTTTTTCCCCTTTATTTTTTATTCAGTACACATTAAGATCTTGTCTACCCTGATTTTCCACTGTTGTAGAACTGGTTGGATTATTTAAGAGACCATGCTAGCAAAACCTGATTTAAGAAAGAAAGTGATGTTTAAATCTATCTAACTCAAATGTCTGGAAATACACACAACACACACACACACACACAAAAAAGGATTGATATATATAAACCTATACCGTCAGTTAAGGCAGTGATTCTCAATTTTTCCGGACTGCTGTACCCCCAAGTTTCACCTCACTTAAAAACTACTTGCTTACAAATTCAGACATAAAAATACAAATTATGCTATTCCCGAATAATTGATGACTTTCTCATTTTGTCTGTATGAAATTTTACTTTGTACTGACTTTGCTAGTGCTTTTTATGTAGCCCATTTAAAACTAAGCAACTATCTAGACTAGCTAATGTACCCCCTGTAAGACTTTTGCGTTCCCCTAGCTGAGAATCACTATGGGTATGTCTACACTACAGAGAATGATTGAAGCTGCCACTGGCAATCTTCCAGCGTTTGAATTAGTGGGGTCTAGTGAAGCCAGCTAATTCGAATTGAGAGGAGCACTCCGGTCAATGCCGGTAGTCCCTCTACGAGGAGTAAAGGAAGTCGAAGGAAGACTATTCTCCCTTCAACTTCCTGCCGTGTGCAGATCGCCAAAAGTCAAATTAAGGTACTTTGACTTCAGCTATGCAATTAACATAGCTGAAGTTGTGTATCTTAATTTGACCTTATCCTGTAGTGTAGACACACCCTCTGTGAGTGAAATTAAACAATCACTGTACTCACAATGAACTCATACAGGAAAATGGCAAAAGGAAAGAACATCAAATCCCCTGTAGGGGAACACTGTTTACAAAGCAATCAATATACCTGACCTATCAGTGCTAAGGAACCCTGCACAACACTTTCAAAAGACGAGTAAATTCATAACTGTGCTAGACACTAAAAATCATGGTCTTAATAAAGATGCTGGATTTGTGGCTTATGATAGCACTCTGTACCCCACTAACCCCCTTTTTGTCCTACGACTACAGGGATGTTAACGGTCTCCATTTGTGGCAGGTTTCCAAGTCCTGGTGCACTCTCACGGGTTAGTACTGCATGTAGGAACCCATTTCCACCCCCTTAGTCAGGCTGAGGCGGGTCTGGTGGCTCAGACACACAAATAGCTTGCGAGCTCAGTGCAGAGCCAGACTTTCTTCTCCATGCTCAGAGCTTCTGTTATTATTTCTGAGTAAATCATGTCAGCATACCAAATTGATATATATATGATAAATCTCTGCACATCTCTCTTCTCTCCTCATCCCCCACTCTCCATCTCTTACATACAGAGACATGTCTCCTTCCTGCCCTTGATTTTAGTGGCAATGCTTTAGATATGGGTTTCATTTTCCCTTTCCTTTGCCCCTGCTTCCTGTCTCTATCCTTCCCTATCTTCCCACTCTCCATTTCCTCCTCCTCTTCTCCCTCTACATCTTTCTTTCCCCATCTCCCTCCTGCTTTACAACTCCTTTTTTTTCAAAGGCTTTCACGTGTGAGAGATGTGCATTCATCACAAACCGGTTCGGGTCAGTGAGCATATGTGGCCACAGGGGTTTTCCTTGGCAGAAACACAGGGGTTGTTTACAACATCTCTACCCCTCTCCTCCTCTAATTCTGTCTCTCTCTCCCTTGGTCTCTCTTATTTTTTCCCTTTCACCGATTCCCTTCCCCCCTTTCACCAATTCTCCCTTCTCCCCTTTCCTCTACCAGCATTCTGCCTCTCTTTTCCTCCCTGCTTTTTCCTGTCTCCCTATTCTATTCTCTCCCACCCTCCTTCAGCGGCTCAACATAAACTCTCCCCTGGTACTGGTGTACCACATTCCCCTCATAGCTGCAATTTTGGGAGAGGTAATTAACACCGTTAGGGCAAGAGCTAGAGATTGTAGTGTGATGCACACAGTCTCATAGAAGAGCATCACCTCTTGGGAGACTAAATTCCACAAAACAGTTATGTCATGGGCAATAGCAATACAAGCATCCCCCACACTGTATCCAATTTTCTTCCCCACCAACTGCCTTACCTGGGAATGACAGGAGAGTTTAGTCTCAATGCAGACCTTGGCCTCTCTCTGCCAAGACAGCTAATAGGGATGCTGAATAATGCTACTGGTGCTGTGACTGACCAAGACCAGTTGGCTACAGGAGCTTGACAGAAGGTAAATATACTGGTCACTGGATAAATAGTTTTCTGTTCCCTAAGGGTGCATCTGCACTACAGAGGAAGATTGAAGCTGCCACTGTCGATCTTCCAGGGTTCAAATTAGCGGTCTACTTAAGGCAGCTAATTCAAAGTGAGAGGGGCAGTCCAGTCAATGCTAGTAATCCTGCTTTCACCAGGAGTAAAGGAAGTCGAAGGAAGAGTGCTCTTCCTTTGACTTCCTGCAGTGTAGACAGCACCTAAAGCCGAGTTAAGCTACTTTGAGTTCAGCTACACAATTAGCGTAGCTGAAGATGTGTATCTTAATTCGACTTTGTCCTGTAGTGTAGACGTACCCTAAGTGAACAGGGCAGGGCTGCTGCAGAGCAACCAGGAGGATCCTGGAGTCAATTAAGAAGCAAAAGAGAGCCAGGCCAATCAGAACCCCTGCAGCCTATTAAGGACCTGCTGGGGCTAGTTTGAAAGGCTTCCCTTCAGGAAGGGTGAGGGGCCAAGGACAGGGTGTGAGGAGGTCCACTGTGGAAGAGCAGGAAGGACATGATCAGGCACCTGCTGGGAAAGCTTGTTGGGGAAGTGGCTCAGGGAAAGGCCGCAGCTCTGGTAGTGGAGGAAACGCTACCTGTTACCGCTGCCATTAGGGTCCCTGGACTGGAACCCCAAACGTCCCTGCCCTACTGCAGAGACTAACCCTGAGAGGGGAAACAGGGACTAAGGAGGGGGCTTCACCCCAAATCCATTGACTGGCCTATGATGAAGGCAGCTCAGTAGACTGTGACCCTTTGTCTCTAGTAAAGGGAGAGAGGCTACCTTGAAAATCAGAGTGAGCCTCTGAGGCAAGTCCTAACTGCCAGGAAGCACAGGACTCTCAGGCTATGTCTAGACTACATGGCTCTGTCGACGGAGCCATGTAAAATAGTTTATTCGGCATAGTCAAAGAAAGCGGGGATTTAAATAATCCCCGCTTCATTAAAATAAAAATGGCCACTGCGCTGTGCCAACGATCAGCTGATCCGGCACAGCGCGGTAGTCTAGACGTGGTGCGGTTGACAAAGGCAGCCATTGTTGACCGCTCCGGTATGCCTCATGAAACAAGGTTTACCGGAGTGGTTGACAAAGGCTTCCTTTGTTGACCGTGCCGCGTCTAGACTGCTGCGCTGTGCCGGATCAGCTGACTGTCAGCACAGCGCGGCAGTCATTTTTATTTTAATGAAACAGGGATTATTTAAATACCCACTTCTTTGACTATGCTGAATAAACTATTTTACATGGCTCCGTCGACGGAGCTATGTAGTCTAGACGTACCCCCAAGGTGAAGCTGGGGCTCTGCCACAGTGCTTATTGGGAAGTGGGTGCCTGGCCTGCTAAGAATGGATTATAGCCATGTCTACACTGGCAGATGGAAAGTACCGGCAGCTCCAGCGTGGCTCACAGAGTGCAGCAGTGAAAATGCCGTTGGGTGTCTGCACTGTCAGCCACCAGTGCAGTAGCACGATCACACTTGCGGCACTTACAGCAACTTTCAGAGCAGTGTATTCTGGGCAGTTCACCCACACAGCACCTCTTCCTCTTCTGCTGCTGAGGTTTGTGGGGAGGTGGAGAGGAGGTGCGGGACATCCTGGGGCCTGTCCCATGCCCCGCGGTGCATCGCTTTGTATCCCAGTAACCCCTGTGTGCCTAGCCGCATTTGGCACCATCTTTCAATGGTTTCCATGCTGCGCGCTCTGTTGGCCTCCTTGGCCTGTGGGAATGGATCCACAGCTGTTGATGAAAATGCTGACAGGTCTCACTGACATGTCATGAATGGCGATCGAATTATTCCTGAAGTTGCAAAATGATGAGGAGGAGTCCCATGCATCATATATATGACAAAAGATTTCTTGTGGCATTCATGGAGGTGCTGACCACAATGAGACGCTGCTTTTGGGCTTGGGAATCAACCACTGAATAAAGGGATCTTATTGACCTGCAAGTATGGGATGACAAGCAGTGGCTGCAGAGCTTTTAGATGAGGAAAGCCACTTTCAGAGGACTATGTAGTGGGTTTGCCCTCCACCTTGCAGCACAAGAACACATGAGTGAAAGCTACCCTGCCGGTGAAAAGGGATATGGCAACTGAACTGTGGATAGCTTCCGCTCAGTCACCAGTCTGTCTGGAATGGGAAAGTCGACCATTGGACTCATATTGATGGAAGTGGGCAGGGCCATCATTCGCATTCTATAGGAAAGGCTGTGACTCGGGGCAACGTGAGTGAAACTGCAGATGGCTTTGCTCATGTAGGCTTCCGAAACTGCAGTGGGGTGACTGATGGCACACACATTCCAGTTCTGGCACCAGATCACCGACCCTCTGAGCACATTAACTACAAAGGATATTTCTCCATGGCTCTCCAGGTGCTTGTGGATCACTGTGGGTGTTTCACAGACATTAACTCTGGCTGGTTGGGAAAGGTGCATGACACTCACATCTTTCAGAACATGGGCCTGTTCAGGAAGCTGCAAGTGGGAACCAGAAGATCACTGCAGGGGAAGTGGAAATGCCCATTGTGATCCTTGGGGCCCTGCCTACCCCTTAATGATGTGGCTCATGAAGTCATTCTGCACCTGAGCAGGTGCAGAATGACTGCAGAGTGTGCTTTTGGTTGTTTGAAGGCCTGCTAGCGATGTCTACACAGGAAACTGGACCTGGCTGATAACATCCCTATGGGTATCGCCATGTGCTGTACTCCATAATATTTGCAAAGGGAGGGGTGAAAGCTTCACTCAGGGCTGGGCCATGGAGGCACAGCGCCTGGAGGCAGAATTTGAACAGACTGAGGTGAGGGCTATTAGAGCAGCACAACCTGGGATCGTAAGGATCAGGGATGCCTTGAGGCATCAATTTGATGCTAAAAGTCAGTAATATTTATTGCCATGCATGTGAGTGCAAAGGCTGTATTGCTAGGGGGTTACTCTGATTGGTCTGTGCACTACACTTAGTGACTGTAGCTTTGTTGGAGCCCTGCTGTGTGATGTGCTCTGCAAGGGGGGCTGCAGTTCATCAGAGCTAAACTGCAGGCAGATAGGGGTTGGATACACTGGATACCTGTGGAAGTCTGCATGGATGGAGGTTGAGGGGGGAGGTGTGGAGTGTGGTAGGTGATAGGGTGGAGACAGGGTGGTGGCCAAATTGTGGTGGCAGTGATGGGGGAGAGAATGGAAAACAGTTTTGGGACATTGGCTGCAAGGGATGGGGCTGGGGCTGGCCACATGGCTGCTCTGTCTGAAGTGCTAGCAGTGCCTGGAACACGTCCATTTGGCACACCATAATGTTTAGGAGCCACTCTGTGTTCTCCTTCCGCTCCTTTCTCTCACTGTCCCTCCAGTGTGTGTGTTCAGCAGCAGCCACACAAAAACTCCTCTCGACTTCTTTGCAGCTGTTTTCTGGCCCTGCAAAGTCTCTTAGCAGGCGGTGTCAATACAGGCTGCCATACCAAGGTTAACTCTGTCACGGCAAACTGCAACATGTTACAGCGGGTCCATTGTCAACATTAGACACAGCACTGCCCCAACCCATTTTAAACACAATCTCTGGTCTCATATCTAGCACTGACTGGCTTCCCCAGAGCGAGCACACATAAGATACAAGACTTCCACACTGGTGAGTTCACAACTGTGGCAGGGTAATTCCTTGGTGTGTGTGCTGGGGAGGGGAGTGGCAGGGGAATTCATTGGTGTGTGTACTGGGGAGAGGGGTGGCAGGGGAATTCATTGGTGTGTGTTGGAGAGGGGGGTGGCAGGGGAATTGCTTGGTGTGTATGTTGGGGAGGGGGGTGGCAGGGGAATTCATTGGTGTGTGTGTTGGAGAGGGGGGTGGAAGGGGAATTGCTTGGTGTGTGTGCTGGGGAGGGGGGTGGCAGGGGAATTGCTTGGTGTGTGTGTTGGGGAGAGGGATGGCAGGGGAATTCATTGGTGCAGGGCCATACAGTACTCTGTGCAGTTGTGTCTTCAGAAGAACACTGAAGGAAGCGTCCTATTTTTAGTCAAGGCCACTCACTTTCCAAGCCTGTGTTCATTCTGGAAGACATTTCACTGCTTACAGTGAGCAGGAAAGCAAAAGAGGGTCTTTTAATCAACTGCAGGCTCTGTCCGGAGCCATACACAGCCTATCTTTGTGCAGCCGTGGTCCCTCTTCCCTACTGATGTCACAGTAGTGAGGGAATGTTATCCTTAAGGGTACAGGGAACACAGTGGCAGCCTTGACAGAAAATTTACACAGACATGTGGCCCAGCAGCTGCATGACATGTCCGATGAGACCCTGTGAGGCAGATTACTGTGAAGTGAGAGATTGCATCAGCAACCTGTTCAGTATCTGGGTAGCCCTATGTTGGTAGCAGCAAATCAGGACAAGCCTCCTTTCTGCATCCCTCCTGCTCCCAGCAACACCCTTGAATGCTTCCAGAAATCAAACCCGCTTACTAGGCGCATTCTCCACAGTCTCTGACTACTGCGACTGGCTCGCCTCATTGGGGGTAGAAAAGAGCTCCCAACTTCAAGCATCTGTAGATGCTGAATCACCCTCTGGAGCTGGGTCCTCCTTCCTCTCAGCACATTCCTCTACAATTTCCTCCCCCTGGCTTGGTCCACTCAAGGATGGCTACTGAGCCCCCCAGGTATCCACAGGGGTCTTCAGAGCAGAGCTGGGGGTCACCCCATGTATATCATCCAGCTCTTTGTAGACCCAGCAGGTTGCGGGCACAGCACGGGAGTGGAGGTTTGCTTCCCATGCCTTGTGTTAGCTGTTTCACTGTTTCACTTTGTCCCTGCACTGCAGTGTGTCCTGGTCCTGGTCCTGGCCCCATTAGGCCATGCATCTTGATGTGCATCCGTAGGTATCATAATTCCTACTACAGCTGGAGAGAAGCTGGGGCTGGCAGCCTCTTCTCCCAAAACACCAATGAGGTCCAGTACCTTGGCATGGCTCCCAGCAGGGGATCTCCTGGTGCGTGGAGCAGGCATGGCCAGCTGGAAAGAGGTGCTGAGAACACACCACGTGTCGCTGAGCAAACAGGGAGGGGTCTTTCACATTTCCAAAGTAAAACAAAGGGCAGGTCTGAGGGCTGGTCACCCGAGAGTGGGGCAGTAGAGTTCAAACAGATGACCAGAGAGGCAGCACCAGGCATTGTGGGAAGGGCACGGGAGGCCAGTCAAGATGCAGTGCTACACCACAGTGTCCACACTGGCACCTCAGCGCTGTATCCAGAGCATAGCAAGCTCCACACATCTCATACAGGTGGTTTACCTACAGCGCAGCTACTGCAGAGCTAGTGCGCAGCAAGTGCTTTGCCAGTGTGGGCACCATGGAAGTTACATCGCTGGGGGCTGATTTACTGCTCAGTAACTGGCCAGTGTAGTCTTGGCCTATTATCCTCCTCAACTCATAAAAACACCGAACAGCCATCAGAGAGATGCTTTTTGGTCACTTCTGATTTGGAGCAGAAGCAGAAGAGGGGGGGCATGCTGGAAACTCCACAGTCTGGCCTCAGCACTCCTGAGCCATTTGGTCTCAGGCTTTAGAAAAAAGTTACCTTAATTAAAACCTGTGCTTACCTTCCAGTGAGGCAGCTAGGTGAAATAGGAAGATCAGCCACAGCCAACCCATTCCCACTGCTCTTCTCCTCGCCCTTAAGGCAGCATTAAGATCCATGTGGCTTCTCCAGAGACTCCACCATCTCCAAATAGCACTCCCCACTCCCTTCAAGAGTTCCAAGGAGGTGTCAGGGATTCTGCAAGCCAAAGCACAAGTGTTTCCACACAACAGGTGTGACTGGGGAGAGACAGAAGAAAGGAAATCAGGTAGCCACAATTTCAAGCTCAGACATGGCAGCTTCATAAATACCAAATGCAGCCCTATCCCAGCACATGCTGTGTCTGATCATTAGTTGCAGAGTTTATATCACAGACTGAATACAAGCAGTCCCAGCACTGCATTCTCTCCACCGTATCCCCCAGATTTAGGAGGCTTCCAGACTCCTGAAAATGCTGCTGTGTCGGCAGTGGGTGCTTCATTAAGTCACTATTGACTCAGAATGGTGCTAGGACAGTGTTTCTCAAATGTGGCCACATGGAGTCACCATGGGCTTTTATTGTGGCCACAGTTTCCTGGACAATAATGGCAGAAGGGAGGGAGCACCCAGTGGTTGGGCCCCTGCCCTGCCCCACTTCCCTCTGGAGACACAAAAGATGGAGGAGCAGGCAACAGGTGTGAGTTCCCCACCTTCCCAGAGGCTGTGGGGTCAGATTTCAGCCTGGCATGGCAGGCTCCAGCCACAAACTTCAGAATCCATTCCTTGATTGTGCAGTGGTGGGCTCTGGCCCACAATTCACCCTTCCCATTATCCCTGCCCCCCGCTCCCATCCATACTCAGCTTCCCACCCAGGACTTGCAGGGCTTGCCAGAGCTGAGTACATCTGCTGTGAAAAGTGGTATTTGCGTGTTTGTTAATATCACTTTTCACAACAGACTTAGGAGCTAGAATTGACCAAATTCTAGTGACCAAAAAAGAAAAAATAAACAAGAAAAAAAGACATGAGTGTGCAAAGCACTTTGTGTTTCTGTGCTGTTTATGTCTCGTAAAGAACTGAAAATTATTTTTATTACTGAGTCTGAAAAAAAACCTACATAAAGGAATTACAATGATTAGGACATACATACATGCATAGTCACTTGTTTTTCCTAAAGTTAATTATGTATTTTAGGGAAAATGTCAGAGCAGCCACCAAAAAGTTTGTCATGAGAATCCCTATGCTAGGCCAGACTCCATACACACCTGAAGCACTCTGACTGGAAAAGTGGCATCGCAAAGGGGATTCTTGCAGCTAGGGTTGCCAGGTGTCCGGTATTCAACCGGACAGTCCGGTTTTTGTTCCCTCTGTCCAGTAAAAAAATTCAGAAAATACCGGACATGTGCAATGTTCGGTATTTTCTGGCTTTCCGGCTGGGCACCCGACTGAAGCCTGGTTGGGGTGGGGGGAGTGGCTGCGAGGTGGGACGCGATCGGCACTGGGAGCCTCTGGTTGCGTCTGACGTAGGAGTGACGCCTTGGGGAGGAGGAGGAGCCCTGTCTGTGCTCCTGAGTGCAGTTCAAGGGCTTTGTGGAGTTGTAGCCGGACTCACTTTTGCTTCGCTGGGACCACGAGCAGGACAGGCAGTGCCTTGGGATCTGCATGTGCCTGGGTCAGTCCCATTCCCCGCCGGCCGATTTTCTCCCCCCCACTCCCTACCCACCGGCCAGCCCCGCTTCCCCCGACCAGCCCTGCTTCCCGCCAGCCGCCTCCCACCCCCGATCTCCCCCGGCCAGCCCCGCTGCCCCCGCTGCCCCCGATCCCCCCCCCCCCCCCGCCAACCCTGCTTCCCGGCCCCCCCATCCTCCCGGCTGATCCCTTCCCCCTCCGCCCCGCCTGATCAAGTGTGTCTGGTATTTTTTCTGAAGCTACCTGCTAACCCTACTTGCAGCCTACTGCAGTGCAATAGCTTTGTAATACCAGGCCTTTGTGGGCCCAGCCATTAGCAAATATGGCTTAATCCCCATCCCTCTGCACAAATGTCATGGATGCATACAGGTTACTCTCAGGAAACAATAAGTTTTGTTTCTTTAGGGCACCCTTCATACAGCATTCCAAAAGACATTTCAGGGAAACAGTCAAGCATAAGCTAAATAGAAAGTCAAGGTTCTCAGGCAACACAGAAAGAGGGCAAATGGCTCAGCTGGAGGGGGGAGGGTAGAGTTGCAATTAGAAGAGGCAGCCAGGCAAGGACCATCTCCAGATCCAACCAGGAGGAAAGAAAAGCAGGAGCAAATTTGAGGGAGCAAAGGGCGGACAGTTTGGGGTCAGGTAGCGGAGTGGAATTTGATTTGCTTTCTTTGTGAAAGCGAAAGAGGCATCACCAGACAAAGAGGAGAGTGTCCCTTCCTATAGCACAAGAGAGACTGCACTAGAATGTTGCATACAGAGGAATTAGAGTCACTCACACTTCAGGAAGATGTAGAAAAACTGAAGGGAGCTCTGAAGAAAAACAAGAAACATGATTCAGGGGCACTGATTCGTGAGGAGAGATACAAAGAACTAATTAAATATAACTGGGACTAAAATGTATGTGTTTGGGGGACGGGGATATAGTAATTTCTTCCAAGTCTTATAAAAGGTGTAAACACTGATAAAGGAGAGAAGCTGATGACAGGGGTCCCAGAAGAGTAAAGGGATGAAACAGAGAAAAGAGGAACATTTCAGGCAGGGTAAACAGGAAATGTTTCCTAACAGTGAGAACTATTAGACTGTGATGAAATAGTCTCCCTTAGGGAAGTGGTAGAAGATCCATTGCTGGAGCCATTTAAAACTAGACTTGGAGAATACTCTGTAGAGAGCTATAAATAATAAACATCAGCCCTCCTATGCAGCCTTTAATACCGAAATAGAAAAGCACTTTAGTACATTAGCAGACCCCTGAGAGGGAGATATTGTAAGTATTGAGACCACTGTTCTACAAGGAGGTAAACAGAGGAACAAAGACAAATTAAGTCCAGGCGTTAAGTGCAGAAAACATCCGTTGAAGCAAAAGGAATTACGACCCTTTCTGTTAGGCCTGAATTTGGCCCAAAGTGACATGACTTGCCCAGTGTCAGGCAGTAAGTCAGAGGCAGATCTGGGGACAGAACCCAAGAATACTGAACTCATTCAAACAACCAGATCTCAGTCTAGGGCATGTCTAGACTACATTCCTCTGTCGAAAGAGGAATGTAAATGAAGCAAATTGAAAGTGCAAATGAAGCATGGATTTAAATATCCCGCGCTTCATTTGCATATTCGCGTTCGAGCGCTTTATCGAAAAAGGGTATTTTCAAAAGTGAAAGAGCATGCTAGACGGGGTTCTTTCAAAAGAAGGCCCTTTCTCGAAAGAACCCATACTCCTGAAAAATGAGTGATCAGAGAGGGTGTGGGGGCCTTACTGGATGAGGGAGGTAACCTGGGGTATGTCTATATTACAGCGTTATTTCAAAATATCTTATTTCGAAATAGTTAATTTGAAATAAGTTATTTCGAAATAACACATCTACACACAAAATGCATTTCGAAATAGCGTTTCACTATTTCAAAATAGCGCGTCCACACTGCGTGGACGCTGAATCTCATTTAAGGCCAGCCGGAACCAGGTCCAGCAGGGCATCAGATGAGGAGTTACTTTGTGTGGCTGCTTCCTGAGGCTATCTGAGGCCTGTGCTTAAAGGGACCCCCCCTGGAAGCCGGTTCTCAGGTTTCCCTGCTTGCTTGCCTACCTCCATGAGGCACAGCAAAGCATTTTGTCTCTGCGTGCTCTGGTTGCCCTCACTCGGGACACCACAGCACTCTGCAACATGGAGCCAGAGCTGCCCCTGGGCACTCTGGTGCTTCTCATGGACGCATTGCTGCAAGCCTGGCTGCACTTTCTGCAGGCTGCCATCCGGGAGGTCTATCGGGGGGCTGTCAGTATCCAGGAGGCCCTGCGGGAGAGCTTCCACCCTAAGGAGCACTGAGAGCCTCCCAGGTCTGCCCCACTGGGGACTTGTGCCTCATTCCTCCCTCATGTCCTTCCACTTACCCCTCCCTAACCCCCCCCTTCCTGATGTCAAATAAAATACATGTAATTTCAAACTCTCTTTATTTAACAAAACTCGGGGGGGGGGGAGAATGAAACTCTGTTGAGACTGGGGAAAGGAGGCGGGAGAGGGGAGAAAAGAGGGTGGGAGAGGGGAGGGGGAAACCTGGGAGGAGGGAGCTGGAAGGGGGAAGCAAGGGGAAGAAGGGGGAAGGGGAAGCTCAGGGCTCAGGGTTCGGGGTCTCGCCGGACCAACTTGATTTTCATGCGAACCTGCTCCTGGGTTCGCATGTGGCCTTATCCTGCCATAGACAGTCACGTTCCTCTGTCTAGTGCGGAGATCATGGACGTTGGGGGCATTCCTCCCAAACCTGAATAAGGTCCATGATCTCCACCCTGGACCAGGAAGGCGCCCGCCTTCTCCGGGCCCTGGCAGGCTCCTGGGAGCTGGCAGACTGCTCCTGGGGAGTGGTGGAGGGCTGGCTGCCAGTGGCTTGCTGGCTCATGTTTTGGGGCCACTGGGTCAGGGGCAGTGACTGCTGGCTCTGGGCTGGCAGACTTGGAGCTGGCGCAGGCACTGTGGCCAGAGTCAACCCCTTTAAGGGCTCTGGGGAGAGCCGAGGGAGAGGAGTGTTCTTGCTTGAGGCTGGAGTGGCCACCATGGCACCCTGGGAAGGCTGGAGGCCCCCTATTTCGATATAAGTGTCTACACAACACTTATTTCGAAATAGCTATTTTGAATTTGGCGTTATTCCTCATGGAACGAGGTTTACCAAATTTGAAATAAGCGCTCTGCTATTTCGAATTAATTTCGAAATAGCGGTTTGGCTGTGTAGATGCTAGTGAAGTTATTTCGAAGTAATGGCAGTTATCCTAGTAACAGATGATGTGGGAAAAGCTGAAGTACTCAATGCTTTCTTTGCCTCTGTCTTCACGGACAAGGTCAGCTCCCAGACAAATGCACTAGGCAACGCAGTATGGGAAAGAGGTGGATAGCCCTTGGTGGGGAAAGAACAAGTTAGGAACTATTTAGAAAACCTAAACATACACAAATCCATGGGCCTAGATTTAATGCATCCGAGGGTACTGAGGGAGTTGGCAAGTGTCATTGCGGAGCCTTTGGCCATTATCTTTGAAAAGTCGTGGAGATCGCGAGAGATCCAGGAAGAGTGGAAAAAGGCAAATGTAGTGCCCATCTTTAAAAAAGGGAAGAAGGACAATCCAGGGAACTACAGACCTGTCAGCCTTACCTCAGTCCCTGTAAAAATCACAGAGGGGATCCATTTTGGGGAATCCATTTTGAAGCACTTGGAAGAGGGGAAAGTGATCAAGAATAGTCAACATGGATTCATGAAGAGCAAGTCGTGCCTGACCAATCTAATTAGCTTCTATGATGCGGTAACTGGCTCTGTAGATATGGGAAAGTCAGTGGATGTGATATGCCTTGACTTTAGCAAAGCTTTTGATAGTCTCCCACAATATTCTTGCCAGCAAGTTAAGGGAATATGGATTGGATAAATGGACTGTACAATGGATAGAAAGCTGGCTAGACTGTCGGGCCCAATGGGTAGTGATCAACGGCTCGATGTCAGGTTGGCTGTCGGTTTCTAGCGGAGTGTCCCAAGGATCTGTTCTTGGACCGGTTTTGTCAACATCTTTATTAATGACCTGGATGAGGGGATGGATTGCACCCTCAGCAAGTTTGCAGATGACACTAAGCTAGGAGGAGAGGTAGATATGCTGGAGGGCAGGGATACAGTCCCGAGTGACCTAGACATATTAAGGGACTGGGCCAAAAGAAATCTGAGGTTCAACAAGGACAAGTGTAGAGTCCTGCACTTGGGACGGAAGAATCCCAAGCATTGTTACAGGCTGGGGAACGAATGGCTAAGTAGCAGTTCGGCAGAAAAGGACCTGGGATTACAGTGGACGAGAAGCTGGATATGAGTCAACAGTGTGCCCTTGTAGCCAAGAAGGCTAATGGCATATTAGGCTGCATTAAGAGGAGCACTGCCAGCAGATCCAGAGAAGCGATTATTCCTCTTTATTCGGCTCTGGTGAGGCCACATCTGGAGTATTGTGTCCAGTTCTGGGCCCCCGACTATAGAAAGGATGTGGACGCATTGGAGAGGGTCCAGCAGAGGGTGACCAAAATAATTAGGAGGCTGGAACGTATGACCTATGAGGAGAGACTGAACGATTTGGGTTTGTTTAATTTGCAGAAGAGAAGAGTGAGGGGGGATTTGATAGCAGCCTTCAACTTCCTGAAGGGAGGTTCCAAAGAGGATAGAGAAAAGCTGGTCACAGTAGTGACAGATGGCAGAACAAGGAGCAATGGTCTCAAGTTACAGTGGGAGAAGTCTAGGTTGGATATTAGGAAAAACTATTTCACTAGGTGGGTTGTGAAGCACTGGAATGGGTTACCTAGGGAAGTGGTGGAATCTCCTTCCCTAGAGGTTTTTAAGTCTTGGATTGACAAAGCCCTGGCTGGGTTGATTTAGTTGGGATTGGTCCTGCCTTGGGCAGGGGGCTGAACTTGATGACCTCCTGAGGTCTCTTCCAGCTTTATGATTCTATGATTTTGTCAGTTGGGATTAGACTGGAAATTTTTCCCCTTAAATAAATTGTGGCTAATCCCAAAAGCTGATTTTAATTTATTGAGCAAGAAAAGTATAAAAATCTGCAGACTTCAGGTGCTGTCTCTTCCCGCAACAACATGCTGGCCTGAAAATAAGGTCAATGGAAGGCACGAGATGTCAGGAGGAAAATATGGTCTATGGGGGCATAAGACGGCAGGAGGAAGCATTTACCTTTTAATTGGGATTGGTCCTGCCTTGGGCAGGGGGCTGGACTTGATGGCCTTCTAAGGTCTCTTCCAGCTCTATGGTTCTATGATTCTATGATAATCTTTCAGAAACTGAGGAGCTCTGAGGCCCTAATCCCAAATTTATTCTGCTCTTTCCTTCCCCTCCTGCAAGGCACCCAGACTTGACTATCTCCATCCTAAGGGTACGTCTACACAGCAACATTATTTCAAAATAACTTAGTCCATGTCTACACAGCAGGCAGTTATTTTGAAATAATGTCAAAATACTGTCAAGCTGCACGACTTCTGACTCTGACTCCTGTAACCCTCATTGTATGAGGAGTAAAGGAAGTCAGAGAAAGAGTGCTGTATTTCGAAATAAGTGCTGTGAACACTCTCCCAATTTCAGAATAAGCTAGTTCGACTTAAACTACACAATTAGCATAGCTCAATTTGCATAGCTTATTTCTAATTACGCCCTGCTGTGTAGATGCACCCTAAGGGTGCACCCTAAGCAAATTCGAATTAACGCATCCATACACAAAAGCTAAATCGAATTAGCCTTTTGCTAATTCAAAATAGCATGTCCACACTGAGTGGACCCTGAACTGAAGTTAAGGCTGGCCGGAACCAGTGCCGGCAGGGCATCAGGTTAGGACTTAGAGTGTGGGGCTGCTGCCTCAGGCTAACTGAGCTCCATGCTTAAAGGGACCCTGCCCCCACCCCGGACAGACAGTTCTCAGGGTTCCCCGCTTGCTTGTCTACCTCGATGAGGGACAGCAAAGCAGTCCTGTCTTGGAGTGCCCTGAGTGCCCACACTCAGAACATCACAGCACTCGGCCATCAGCCTGGCTGGACTTGCCGCAGGCTGCCATCCAGGGGGCCAATCGGGGGGCTGTCAGGATCCAGGAGGCCCTGCAGGAGAGCTTCCACCACGAGGAGCCTGCAGAACTACCCCAGTCCTCCCCACTGGGGGCTCGTGCCCCATTCCTCCCTCACCTCCTTCCACTTACTCCTCCCTAGCCCCCCTTCCTGATGTAAAAAATAAAGGGCACGTGTGTTCAAAAATAGAAACTCTCTTTATTTAACAAAACTGGGGGGGGATTAAACTCTGGGGAGACTGGGAAAAAGAGGTGGGAGAGGGGAAGAGAGAGGGTGGGAGAGGGGAGGGGGAAACCTGGGAGGAGGGAGCTGGAAGGGGGAAGCCAGGGGAAGAAGGAGCAGGGGAAATATAAAACTATGGTACACCCACATCTTGAGTACTTTGTACAGATGTGGTCTCCTCACCTCAAAAAAGATATTTTGGCCTTGGAAAGGGTTCAGAAAAGGGCAACTAAAATGATTAGGGGTTTGGAACAGGTCCCATATGAAGAGAGGCTAGAGCAACTGGGACTTTTCAGTTTGGAAAAGAGGAGACTGAGGGGGGATATGATAGAGGTATATAAAATCATGCATGGTGTGGAGAGGGTGAATAAAGAAAAGTTCTTCATTAGTTCCCATATTATAAGGACTAGAGGACACCAAATGAAATGAATGGACAGCAGGTTTAAAACTAATATGCGAAAGTTCTGCTTCACACAGCACATTGTCAACCTGTGGAACTCCTTGCCACAGGAGGCTGTGAAGGCTAGAACTATAACAGAGTTTAAAGAGAAGTTAGATAAATTCATGGAGGTTGGGTCCATGGAGTGCTATTACCCAGGGGGTAGGAATGGTGTCCCTGGCCTCTGTTTGTGGAAGGCTGGGAATGGATGGCATGAGACAAATCGCTTGGTCATTGTCTTCGGTCCACCCCCTCTGGGGTATCTGGTGCTGGCCGCTGTGGCAGACAGGCTACTGGGCTAGATGGACCTTTGGTCTGACCCAGTACAGCCGTTCTTATGTTCTAAGCTCAGGGTTCAGGGTCGGGGGTCTCACTGGACCAACTTGATTTTCATGCAAACCTGCTCCTGGGTCCTCCTGTGGCCTCTGTTGGCCAGGCTGGCAGCCATGTGGCTGTAGACGGCCACGTTCCTGTGCCTAGTGCGGAGATCGTGGACGTTGGAGGCCTCCCCCCAAACCTCAATGAGGTCCATGATCTCCGCACTAGACCAGGCGGGCGCCCGCCTTTTGCGGCCCCGGGCAGGCTCCTGGGAGCTGCCAGCCTGGTCCTGGGAAGAGGTGGAGGGCTGGGTGGCAGCGGGTGGCTGGCTCATGGCGTGCCAGGTGCAGGGTCTGCTGGCTGGGTGCTGGCAGGCTTGCAACTGGCATGGGCACCGTAGCCAGACCGTGGCCCTTTAAGGGCTCCGGGGCCGGGAGGGGGGCAGAAGAGTTTCCCTGGTTTGGCCCAGAGTGGCCACCAGGGCAACCTGGGAAGGGCTAGCCTCCAGCTAGTTCCAATTAAGTGGCTACACAGCCCTTAATTCGAACTACTTAATTCAAACTAGGTGTTACTCCTCGTAGAATGAGGTTTATCTAGTTTGAATTAAGCGCTCCACTATTTTGAATTAAATTCGAAATAGCGGTTTGCATGTGTAGCCCCTATTAAAGTTAATTTGAACTAACGGCTGTTAGTTCAAATTAACTTTGTAGTGTAGACATACCCTAAGTGTCCTTTACACATTCCTTCCAGTGATGAACTGCTATTACCTCTCAGCAAATGCAATTTAGCCCCGTTTCTCAGCCACCCCTTCACTACTCCAGACAGGCACCATGTTCCGGTCACCCTCCCAGCTTCTTCTTGCTACTCTACAAGGACATTCAGGCCAGATCTAATTCTCTCTCTGATGTGGAATCCCTCTATCCTCCCCAATCTACGAGACCAAATGAGAACCATCTCTGTGTGGAATCCCTCAGTATCATGCCGCACCTCTTCCCTCTCACAACCACTCATAATGGGCTGCTCCCACTGTCAACTTTGCTTGCATTAACTCCTCCGTAACAAGCCTTCTGGATTCCCTTCATGCTCGTGGCTCCCTAGCTCCTGAATGAGCTCTACTTTCAGGTAGTGCTGGGAATTAGATAGTGTCCAAAAAGAGAAAAGGCTCCACAGTCTCCATAAATTTCTGGAGGGAAGAGTTGCATTAAATATTCTGCAACTTTTCTGCAGCCAGAAAAGAGTCCAGTGCAAATCCCTAAGCAAGACTCAAACCCCTCAGACATCGCCTATGCTAAGCAATGAAGCACTGAAAGAAACTATTGCTGAGATCACCCAGAGCCTGCAACAGCTCTGTTATTTATTAGTAGTATTATTATTGCAAGCATTTATTTTGGCATCATTACTGTGACATGTGAGTGCCTGACCAAGCTTACACAGATATTCAAGATCTCAGGCTTGGTTTGTTAGCTGCATTAGGTCAATTTTCTAAATAATGAGTCCATACCACCAAGCCTGTTCTGCCAACTTTACAGACTGTTAAACTCGATTTCAGTACTCCTCCTTGACGAGATGAGTAACGGTAAATTTGACCTTGAGTGGTCAACTTCGGGGTAGTGCAGATGCAGTACTATGAAAGTTGATGTTCTTGGACTCTGGAAAGTGTCCCACAGTGCCCCAATGTGCTCTAGCCAGGACTTTCAACTCTGCTGCTCTCCCAGGTGCACAGGAAAAGCCCCAGGAAAAACTCATGTCCTGTTTCACCAGTGTGTTGAGCACAGCAGCACTCCTGACCATGAATGCCCAGGGTCACAAATGAGCTTATATACATTATATACATGGAAGATGCAGGAGAACCCTGAGAAGACCAGCTCTTTCTAAAAAGTGCCTGGGTGATGCTTAGTCATGTTTCTGTAAGCAGATACAGCATGCATTGTACATGGCTGTGCTAAAATAATTCTGTCACCAAAAAAGATGGTTTGTGGACCAGCGTTCCCTCTAAGCTGGGGGGCAGCACAGCTTCATGGGTGATTAATCAGCCCCGCCCAGTCAGTCAGCTCTGTGCATGGAGCTCTGAGCCTCTGACTGGGCAGGGCTGATTAATCACCAGTGAAGCTGCGCTGCCCTGCAGCTTAGACGGAACACTGGTGTGGACAGTCTATATCATTGCAACTGCAACAAGCCACTTCATGCAATCAGTTTCACTGCATCTTCTTCATTCAGTGCTCAGATTCCCCTAAATGCAAGCATCGCTAACAACACATGCAAGTATTGATTCCAACCCCACTCACCCCCCACCCTGTCACGCAAGTTCCCAGCCAGGCTAGATATGTCCTTGACTTTTACTAAAATATCCCTGACAAAATGGGGGAGCTCCGCTGTGGGGTCCCCACACTGCCTGCAGAGGTCAGGCAGCTGCAGAGGGCCACTCCATGCTCTGGAAGTCCCCACCACCATTGTGGGGCTTGGAGCTCTGGTGTCCCCCAGCTCAGAGTTCAGGGGTATCTTGCCACCTGAATTGCTGGGAGCTCCAAGGTACCCCTATCACTCTCAAGAGCTCAGAGCTCCAGGATATACTCCCTGCTCATGTTGGCTGGGAGCTCTGGGGGTCCCCGCTAGCTGCAGTAAGCGATAGAGGGACCCTGCAGCTCCTAGCCAACCGGGCTAAATTTATGGAGGTCACTGGAAGTCACGGATTCCTTGTAAGAAGCAGCAGTGACTACGTTCAGGGACAATTCGTACCTGCAAGATCTGACCTCACATATGAAGAGGCTCTGAAGCAGAGTAGAGTAACAATCCCCACAACTCCAAGAAGGGACTCTCCTGTGCAGACTGGAAGGATCTCTGACACTGATTAAGGTGACTTGGGGAAGATCCTTTAGGAATAACAAGGAGATTGGGGAGAGTCTCAGAAGCTGGGCTAAACTGAGATTGCTAAGAGGTAATAGCGGTTCATCACTGGAAGGAGTATTGCATGAGAGTCTCCCCAGTCTCCTTGTTATCCCCAAGAGATCTTCCCCAAGTGACTTCAGTCCTTCATAGAGCTGCACTAATCTCCCCCAGCCAGCATTACCTGTCCCTATATTCCTGGCCGGCAGTGGAAAGGAACAATGCTGTTCTCAGCTTCTCTCTGAATCACTCAAGCCAACAGTGTAAGGCCCAAATTGTGTTACATTTTCTCCTCCCCTACTACCAACCATTAGAGCCCAGTTAACTTGGCTGCCCTTGTTTCTTCAAACAATCTTCAAAGGAAGATTTTAAAGGAAGGAGCCCTTTAAAAATCTCTGCTGGAATTTCTCTTCCTCCTCTTCCCCATTCTGTCCTGTAAGCATTAACAATCTAATATTATTTATCAGTAAGGCGCATCCAAAAAAATAGGTGGAAGCCTGACTGCAGGAGATTCAACACACTGTTGTATCAGTATCTCTGTTCTGTTCATTGATCCATCAGGTTGAAGGCACACAAGAGTCAGAGAACAGAGGAGTGTGAACATCTCACTGCTTTGATACTAAACTAAGACTCATGCTGAGGTTATTAAGTCAGATGGAACTCAGTGCTTTTCCAACTTTCTGTATTGCAGTAGCTGGCCTTGGGCAAGTCACCACACCACTGTCCCTCCATAAGACAATACTCCTCCCGGAGTTGTTATCAGGGTAGATTGATTTAAATTATTGATTTAAATCACAATTTAAATCACCAAGAAAAAATCACTGACTTCAGTCAAGTTTGCCACTGATACTTCTTTACACATTTATTAAACAATGGTGCAAATCTGATCACTAAAACATGATAATTTACAGCTCAGTACTGCATTTTACAACATCTAAGAGGTTATATTCTGTGTGGGATTTTTTTAGATAAATTAATAAAATCAAGTCAGGAAATAGTACATAATACTCGTTACCTGTGTCAAACTGCAGATGCAGCAGCAGTCCATTAGAAGTGGTAAAAACTAATCACCCACACACAAACACAATAGCATTTTTATTTTATTGAACTAAAACTTTAATAGACTCAGAGCCAGACAAGTATGCAGTAGTCAACTATTTCAAAATAGACCCAACAAGGAAAATAACAGCCCCAGGCTTAAACACCTCCAGCGCATCACTGACAATCTACAACCTATCCTGGAAAAGGATCCCTCACTCTCACAGGCCTTGGGAGACAGGCCAATCCTTGCCTACAAACAATCCCTCCACCTGAAGCAAATTTTTTCCAGCAGCCACACATCACACCTCAGATACACTCACTCAGGAACCTACCCCTGCAACAAACCCCGGTGCCAACTCTGTCCACATATCTATACAAGTGACACCATCACAGGACCTAACCACATAAGCTACAACATCAAGGGCTCATAAAACTGCACATCCTATAATGTGATATATACCATCAAGTGTCAGTAATGCCCCTTTGCCATGTATATTGGCCAAACTGGACAGTCTCCATGATAAAGTATAAATGGACACAAATCAGACATCAGAAATGATAACACACATTAATCTGTAAGGGAACATTTTAACCTGCCCGGTCACTCAACCATGGATTTAAAAGTAGCCATTCTTCTACAAAGGAATTTCACTAGCCAGTTACAGAGAGAGAATGCAGAACTGGAATTCATCTGACATTGTTACCCTGGGCTTGAATAAAGACATTAACAGGTTAACTCAGTACAAAGCCAATTTTCCCTGCCTTTAACATGGTGGTTCCTAAACTTTTTTATGCCACGGGCCGGCAAACCGATTCACAGAGTTTTGGCAGACCAATAACACTTATTTACATATTCATTATGCAAATGAATATGCAAGTATGCAGATAACTGTTACCTGTCTGCCTAGCCCCAGTCTAGCCCCTTGCTCCCCAGTCCCTTTGACTTCTACCCCTGTGCCCCGTCCCCTTTCACCCTTTAACCGCTGACCCCTACAGCCCATGCCAACACCCTCTTGCCTTGTGACTCCACCACACCCTCCCCAACACCCCTTTGACCTCACCCCCGCACTCCCCAGAGTGAGGCTGCCCCCCCAGGGAGCGTGGCTGTTACTGCACACAGGCAGGGGGAGCGGCCACTGGGACATGTGTGCTCCCTCCTCCTGTGCCCCCTCTCTCCCCAAGCATATCTTGAGCCTCCATGGATGGAGGGAGTGCAGAACTCCCGCCGGGCGGCCATCTTACCTGGGTGGGAGGGGGGAAAGAGGCGCCTCCCGCTCTGCATCCTCCTCCGGCCGCCTCCTCCCCAGCACTGCCATGAGTGGCCTTTGGTGGCACGCACAGTCCCTCCTCCTTCGCTAGGGTTGCCAGGTGTCCGGTTTTCTACCGGACAGTCCGGTATTTGCGCCCTCTGTCCAGTAGAAAAATTCAGAAAATACCAGACATGTGCAATGTATTTTCTGAATTTCCGGCTGGGCGCCAGATGGAAGCCCGGCGGGGGAGCAACTGGGAGGCGGGGAGCCCTGTGGTTGCGTGCAAAAGCCGGGCTGGGTGGGGGCAGTGGCTGGGACTCCCAGCCACTCCCCCTGCGCGGCTTCTGCACACAACCAGAGGCTCCCAGCGCCAATCGCGGCCCCGCCTCCCAGCTGGGAGCCTCTGGTTGCGTGCAGAAGCCGGGTGGGGGGAGTGTCTCCCAGCCACTTCCCCTGCCCCCGCCCAGCTTCTACTAGCAACTAGAGGGAGTGCCTGCCGGGGGCAGGGAAAGTGGCCTGCTGGACTCCGGCTGCGGCCACTGGCTGCACCCCCCCCCGCCAGCTCTGCTTCCCGCCCCACTTCCTCCAGCCCCCCTGCCCCTGATCCCCCCCAGCTCTGCTTCCCGCCACCCCTTCCTCCCAGCGTGCCCCTTCCTCCCAGCCAGCCCCGCCCCCTCCCAGACAGTCCCTTCCCCCCGCCCACGATCAAGTGTGTCCGGTATTTTGGGGGGGTCTACCTGGTAACCCTATCCTTCGCACTCCCTCCCTCCCCAAATGCATCCCTCCCAAGTGTGGAGGAGGGTGGGGGGAAGGAGGAAGGAGGGAGGGAAGTGCCTCCTACCTCACCTCCTCCTGCTGCCACTTCAGCCACCACAGCTGCCGGAGCTGAGTCACGCAAATAACCAGTTTGAGCTCCAGCAGCCGCCACAGACCAGGGCTGGCTCCAGCCTCGTGGGTCCCACCGCGAGCAGGGGAACTCCAGCATGGGTGGAGTAGCCCCTGTCCATGGCGGGCCCTGGCATGCTGCAGGCAGAGGCTGCTCCAGAGGGGCTAGAGCAGCCCCTAACTGCAGCTGAGGCACTATGTTTAACCCATCCAATTAAAGAGGATATAACATCCCTAGTCTTGGGTGCAGCACCAGAATGGCGGTTTGCCTCCCTCAACTTACAGCATGACTGCCTCAGCTCCTTTATCTTCATTCTGCATTGCAGTGTACCCTGATATTACCCCGTCTCAGACCAGGAACCAGAAATGAGTCCGTACATGTCCCAGGTCCTATGGGTCACTCGCAGCTGGGACTGCACTGACTCCTCTCTCCCCACACTGATAAGATCCAAAAGCTCTGCAGTTGCCTACACAGGAGAGTGTTTGGAATGACAGTCAGTCCTGATCACCTGAGAAGATCCCATGAGAGCACTCAACACTGAACCAGACAGTAGGAAATGAAATTTTAATTCTCAAGGGCTTGCAAGAGGATTGCAGAATTCAAATAGTTGCCCACAGTGACTAACTAACTGGGCATTGTGGGACACACCCTGGAGTTCAATAAAGGCCAAAAAAGATGCCCGTGGTACACACAGACAGATTGTCGATAGTAAAGGGAGGGGGAGAGGAAAAAGTCCCTCATGGAGGTTGATGTTTTTTGTTGCAGAAACTGGGCATTTTTTGTCACGTTGCAGTGTGAATGCTATCAGTGTTTTGTTGCCAAAAAGCGGGTTTTGATGACAAAACTTGTCAGTGTAGATACGTCCTAGTTAGGTCAATCTAACCGCTGGTGTGGATATGGCTAGGTCAGGGAAAGAATTCTTTCACTATCCTAGCTGACACTTCTTGGACAGATAGATTAACTATAGCAATGGACAAGCCCCTTCCATTTATGTAGAAAGTGTCTACACCAGTGTTTCTTAAAATGTGTTCCGTGGCACACTGGTGTGCTGGGAGGCAGTTGAAGGTGTGCCGTGGAGAACAAGAGAATTCAAAATGGCCGCCCTTAAAGGGGCAGGTGACTTTTTTTTTTCTCAATAACTTTCCCCCAACCATTTTTTTTTTCTTCTCAACAAAAAATCCTTGGTGTTGCTCATAAAAAAATTATTGTTTGGTGTTCCTCAGTCTTAAAAAGTTTAAGAAACACTGGTCTACACGGTGGTGCTACAGAGGCACAGCTGCAGTGTCATAGCTGTGCCTCTGCAGAAGCTATAGTATATACATCCTGAGACTGTAAGTTTTTCAGGGAAGGAACTGTCTCTTTGTACAAGCTCTGACGAAGTGGGTCTTTGCCCACGAAAACTTATGCTCCAATAAATCTGTTAGTCTATAAGGTGCCACAGGACTCCTCGTCGCTTTTGCATACTCAGACTAACACGGCTATCTCTCTTTGTACAGTTCCTCATACAATCAGCCCCTGGCCTCTAAGTGGTAAAATACTATAAATAATAAATACAGAGTATAGTTGCTAATCTTTCAACAAAGAGACACTTTCTTCCAAGAGTTCACTAGGCATTTGAGTTAAATATATATTAAGCGCATGTATACACATGTACACACAGACAATCTTTTAAACAGTCTGGATAACAATCTCTTCCCTTCTCAACTGGGCTTCACTTGCTTGACAGGTTTTGAAGCAATAATCCTGTCAATTCATGAGTACTCTAGTATTCCAAGGAAAACTTGGAAGACGAAACATGAATTTTCAATATTAAAAACAGGCAAAAATAACCATTATTTAAAAATAGACCTTTTTATACATCATAAAAAACCAGAAACTAGAACAAACATATTTTTTCTCATTGCATTTCACCTTTCAGATGTGTTGTAAAATTATACTAAGGTTGGAGAAATTATATCTTTTGAATTCTGACATGAGAAATGAAATGGAGAGTGCCCAAAGGAAAAGGTTTGTGGCTACCCCATTGCATTCATTTTCTTTGCTAGCAAGGGTGGGTAAAAGCTCTAGTTACTGATTCAGTAGACTATCCTGATCAATTCAATCTTTTATGTCCTAGGGAAACTTCCCTTAACACAACTGCATAAAGGCCCTTGAAATGCAATTTTATCCACTTGGAAATGAACTTGATGCTTTCAGCCTTCAAGTGTGTGATTAGGAAAGGATATATTAGCAGAGGAGTGTGTTTAACATTTAGGAGGAAAATATGGTGAATTTACAGTCTCAGGGACAGAGCACTAAAGCTTTCCTAAAGTGGCTCACTGAGTGTGCAAAACAACCTTAAGAGCATTTGTGCATTAAATATTCCTAACAGTCGTAATCCGTAGAACATTATCTCCTTTCAGGTGAAAAAACCAATTCACCTTTGTGGTGTTTATAATCCTTTGTAACTTGATTTCCCTTTCCAGTACCAGGAGCAAGAACAACTTTTAGATTAGCAATGTCATTTTAAGTCACTTCAGTTAGTGCCCCAAAACCATCATGTACACATGTTTGAAAACATCAAGTAGATTTTTTTTTATCGAGGAAAGAAAATATATAACCTTCTTGCATAAAAGATAGACGGATAAATCATTTTCCCACATTATGTTCAAGCAATGAAGGTCAGAAGTAAAAAGTTCATGTCCCAGAAAACAAGAACCAACCTTCAGAGGCTACGTCTACACTACATACCACTGGTAACCAGAAGCATGCAATGTATGTGTAACTCCAGTAGTGAGTAGGGATGTTAAATATCGGTTAATTGAATAGTCGAGTAATCTCATGAATTCGTATTGGTTAGTCGACTATTCTATAGTCCTGGGGGCGGGGCCAGAAGGCAGTACACTCCAGCCTCACTCCTGGAGAACCCCCTGCCACTCCACACTGGGGTGCCAGGTGGGAGCTGGTCTGTGAGGGGAGCCAGTATAAAAACCAGCTCCCATCACAGACCGGCTGCCTGTCACCTTGTGCTACTGCCTCTGATAAAGAGGCAACAGCGTGAGGTGGCAGCAGCCCCTTTCTAGGCAGGACCTGAGCTTCTGGACCCGGCACAATTCAGAACTGAGCCAGGCTGCCTGCCTGACTGGCTCCTAATACACTTTAAATGCAGAGCCGCAGTGGGGATAGGTCCTGGACCCAGCATGAACCAGGACTGAGCCAGGCCGCAGGTCATCCTGCTAAAAAATTTACTGGCAAGGGAGAGTGGAGAGAAATGCATGTAGTCTATAGCATTAACCTATAAGCTTTTGCTTATTGGTTAATTAGGGTTGCCAGGTGTCCGGTTTTGAACTTGACAGTCCACTATCTGAGCTTTCTGTTCGGGAAACAAATTGAGAAAATATAAATAAGAAAATATAAATGTCCGGTATTTTTTGTTGAAACCATCTGGCAACCCTATGGTTAATTGGTTAATCAACTGCACCAGTGTTTCCCAATTTTATTTGGCCACGGAACTATTTTAAACTCAGAAGAATTTCGAGGAACCCCTACAACTGGGGGAGGGGGGGATTTGTCAAGCAAAAAAAAAAAACCACCAGGAAAATTTGTCAAGCTTTGGAAATGCAGAGTGGCAGCGGGGGAGGGGAGGTGTCTGAAAGCCGACGGGAAACCAGAGAAGGAGCCAGAGTCTTTAAAAGGGGGGGGGGGAGTGATCAGGTTCTCACAGAACCCTTACTTTCACCATCTGGGAAACACTGAACTGCACTATTAAATCCCTAGTAGTGGAGAAGTTGGCAGAGTCTTTCCCTGCAGTGAGGAAAAGCTCCAGTTACAGGGAACTGCCAGAATCTTTCCCCACTGCCTCACGCCTCACAGAGCACTTCCTTGCTGTCAATCTTTGCTTGTGGCAGGGGAAGGCTCCAGCAGCAGGGAGGCAGTGGAGCACTACATTGCTAAAAATAGCTATGTAGAGAGGTAGGCAAGGCATAGGTGAACATAAGAACGACCATACTGGGTCAGACCAAAGGTCCATCTAGCCCAGTATCCAGTCTGCTGACAGTGCCAATGCCAGATATAATGCAGAGGGAGTGAACAGAGGGAGTGAACAGAAACAGGGAATCATCAAGTGATCCATTGCCTGTCATTTTTCTAGCCCCCAACAAACAGAGACTAGGGATACCACTCCTACCCATTCTGGCTAATAAGAATTGATAGACCTAACCTCCATGAAGGTGAGTAGAGAGCTGCATAGACTGCATACATGGGTACATACCCACACCCTTCCAGCATGTCTTTATTTGGCTCAGATATGCCTCATGGTCTATACCCATGCTAGGAGCAACAGAAGTGGGCTGTGCCCACGAAAGCTCATGATACCATGTACATGTTTTGTTAGCCTATAAAATCTACCAGATCATTTGTTGTTTTTTATGTGTAACTACGGTATGTGCTGCTACAAGAAAGGTGCAACTGCTAAGTACCAGCACCTGAGAGGGGCAATTGCTAAGTGCCAGCAACTAGCTTCACTGAGAAAAGATCCACAACTGGTTTCTTTTGTGACTGAAGCTACAATTTCTTCCCTGATAAACTTTGATTGCTGATGGAAGGGAAATAATCACAATGCCAAGTTTATTCCTACCAGTTAACCTCAAACAAAGATCTGAATAAGAACAGCTCACATGCCTCAAAGTAGGATGCTGTATACCAATAAAGTCGATTATTCTCCATTTTCTATTAAGAACTAATTCTTGCAGAACTGTCATGAAAATTTACCATCTGAGCTATAAAAATCTACCGACCAGCATTATAACTTGATGAAGAAAATATCTAGAGATATTTTATACCTCTATCCAAACTACATTGCTATTGGTGAGCAAAATTGGCAAATCTGAGTTGCAATGTTTGAGCTTTTTTACTCGAGTTGTATACACGTCCTCTTTGAGATTTTTTTTAAAATCATTTCAATAAGATTGAAGGGCTTTATTTGGACTTTAATGATTTGGCTTTGCAGCTCTGATCCTGGATTTTCAGAAAAGTCGGAAGTGCAATTGTTCAGTAACTTAGGAGTTAAAGGTAGTTAAAATGACTTTTTGCCCTTTAGACTTTTCTTTGCTGCCCTCTGCTAACAAATGTCTCTAGTACTTAAAATTTTCAGCCATGTAAGTGCTCAACACTCTCCTCCCCCATAGGCTACTGTTATTTTAAAATAATATTATTAGCATTAGGCATCATCACTGTTTCTATTTATGCCAAGGAACCCCAAAGTAGAATGCTTCGTTGTAAAACAACCAGTCAATATCACAAGTGCAAACTCACTGAAGGATAGTCTCTGATTGCCTATGCTGCTACCTTAGACTTGCTCCCAGACCCTCACTTTGTAGCCTTCACTCCCAGACAGCTCCTCACCTAAACCCCTCTCTCTTGTACCCACTAACCTACCACTGCAAATACTGAAGTAGGTCTAGACGGTAATGTTGACTTAACTGGTGGCCTTTGAATAAGGAAATGAGAACAAACAATCAACATCAGCTTTGCTGCTTTCCCCTGAATGTTGTTGATCCCATTCTTAGACAATGCATTGAGCAACCTTTAATTGTAAAAGTTAAAGTATTTGATGTGGAAATATGGACACAAACATAAACACATTGCAGGGCGGATGTGCAGCAAGCACTCTGCTATGAACGATGCCTGTCAGTAGGGCTCCATCTTGGGGAGAACTTTGGTCTTGTCTCTTCTCTACAATCAGCAGTAGCTTAGGAACATGAGAAGGGCGATCAGGCCTACCAATGGGGGGAAGAGGGGTGCAAAGTGGGCAAGAGCCCCAAGGCCCAGTGAGTCAAAAGGACCCAGGGCTCCTGGCTGCCACCACTGCTACTGTAGTAGCAATGGTGGCCAGAACCCCAGACCCTTTACATCGTTGCCAGAGCCTCACATAGCGTGCTTCAGACTAGGGATGTGAAATATTAACCAGTTGACCAGTAAGCATCACCCTAAACGGGTAATGCTTACCGGTTCCAGTTACCCAGTAGGCAAGGGGCTGCTCCAGCCCCACAGGGGCTTGCCGTGATCAGGGGCTGATCTGACAGGGACTGGGAGCCGGGAGCCAGCAGCAGCCTAGCCCCCACAGCAGCCAGCCCCAGGTTGGGGGCTGCTCCAGCTGGGCTAGAGCAGTCCCTGCCCAGGCTTCCTGGTCAGTTAGTTAACTGGTTAAATGTTAGGTCAACCTAACGTTTAACCGGTTAACTGACTAACTGGGATTTTACATCCCTACTTAAGACAGTGCTGAGGGCTGCCTGGAGAGGCACAGTGAGCTCCAGGTGAAACTAAGGGCTGCCTGGTGGAGGCTACTTCTAGTCTCACCATTTCTACCTGAGGCCCCATCCTTCTGGGGGTGCAGAGTCACCTCACCAAACCTAGCCAGGGGCCCAGTGAGTCTGTCGGCTCCACTGATGGCCATAGTGAGTCAGATCAATGGTAAACATAGTCCCACATCCTGTCTCCCAATGAGTTTTATACAGAGCAAGCTCTCTGTCTCCCTTAGCTCCTGCAGTTCAGCCATTCTGGTCTCCAGAGACTGTATAGAGCCTTTTTTGAAAAAGGGTTTTTCGAAAAAGAAACCACAGTCTATACAGGGTTCTTTCGAAAATAGAACCCGTACTCCTGAAAAAATGAGGTGTGTGGGTTCTTTCGAAAAAGGGGTTTTTTTTTCAAAAGAACCCTGTCTAGACTGTAGTTTCTTTTTTGAAAAACCCTTTTTCGAAAAAGCGCTCTCACACAATTATGCAAATGAAGCACGAGATTTGTAAATCCACGCATCATTTGCATTTTCGATCGGGCTCATTTACATTCCTCTTTCAGAAGAGGAATGTAGTTTAGACATGCCCAGTGAGCCATGAGTTTGTTGCACCGAATCCACATATATTACCCCTGCACACAGGTCAGATAATCATACATGCTTTATTCAATGCAATAAAACTGAATAGCTCCAGTCTGCTACTGGACTTCGGCCTGCATTCTTTTCACTCCTGAAAGCCTTTGGAGCGGGTAGTTTTCTTTGAGGATGGTTGTTTTGGTATTTTGTGGAACGGGGTGTTTATTAGCCTAAATTTAGAGAAAGGTTGTATTTGGCTTTCATTCCCTCTCTAAATTACATAAGAACATAAGAACGGCCGTATTGGGTCAGACCAAAGGTCCATCTAGCCCAGTAGCCTGTCTGCCGACAGTGGCCAGCACCAGGTACCCCAGAGAGGGTGGACCGAAGACAATGATCAAGCGATTTGTCTCCTGCCATCCCTCTCCAGCCTCTGACAAACAGAGGCCAGGGACACCATTTCTATCCCCTGGCTAATAGCCTTTTATGGACCAAACCTCCATGAAATTATCTAGCTTCTCTTTAAACTCTGTTATAGTCCTAGCCTTCACAGCTTCCTCTGGCAAGGAGTTCCACAGGTTGACTACACGCTGTGTGAAGAAGAACTTTCTTTTATTAGTTTTAAACCTGCTACCCATTAACTTCATTTGGTGTCCTCTAGTTCTTCTATTATGGGAACTAATAAATAACTTTTCTTTATTCGCCCTCTCCACACCACTCACGATTTTATATACCTCTATCATATCCCCCCTCAGTCTCCTCTTTTCTAAACTGAAAAGTCCCAGTCATTTTAACCTGTCTTCATATGGGACCTATTCCAAACCCCTAATCATTTTAGTTGCCCTTTTCTGAACCCTTTCCAAGGCCAAAATATCTTTTTTGAGGTGAGGAGACCACATCTGTACACAATATTCAAGATGTGGGCGTTATATAGTTTTATACAGGGGCAGTAAGATATTCTGTGTCTTATTTTCTATCCCTTTCTTAATAATTCCAAGCATCCTATTTGCCTTTTTGACTGCCGCTGCACATTGTGTGGAAGTTTTCAGGGAACTATCCATGATAACTCCAAGATCTCTGTCCTTATTTGTCATAGCCAAATTAGCCCCCATCATACTGTACGTATAGTTGGGGTTATCTTTCCCAATGTGCATTACTTTACACTTATCCACATTAAATTTCATTTGCCATTTTGTTGCCCAATCACTCAGTTTGGTGAGATCTTTTTGGAGTCCCTCACAGTCTGCTTCTGTCTTGACTATCCGAAACAGTTTGGTATCATCTGCAAACTTTACCACCTCACTGATTACCCCTTTTTCTCCAGATCATTTATGAATAAGTTGAACAAAACTTCCCTCACAAAACTTACCTGTTTGCAGCTCCTGTTCGATAGCTCCTCACACTTCCACTCACTCAGATGCTAGAGCGGGAGCGGGCAAAATATGGCCCACAAGCTGCATCCATCCCGCCAAGCTTCAGATCAGGCCTATCACGGTACTCTGGGCTGCCAATGTCCTGCCACCCAGTGGAACCCTCAGACAGGCTCCCTGCCCACCACACCCTCACACACTGCTAACGCAGCCAGCTGCTGGATCCTGCACGGCATTTCCACTCTGTGCAACCCATGGGGGGGCTCTGTGCATTGTTCCCCCAATCCTGCACAATCCTTGAGGCTCCCCTGGGCTGTGCTTGTGGGTGCAGACAGCTCACAGATTCCCCCTCCTCCCATTTTGCGCATCATGCTGAGACACACACGCTGGTTCCAGCAGGCAGCTGAGCGGTGTGTGGGGTGCAGGGAGTCTGCCCAAAGGCCCCAAGGGCTGCTGGCCAGGAGCTGCCTCCAGTAAGCGTCTCCCAGCCAGAGCCTGCACCTGGCACCCCATCTCCTCCCACACCTCCCCTCTCTGCCTCAGGTCACAACCCAAACTCTCTGCACCCCCCCTGCACCCATGCCCCAAACTCCTGAGATATGAACTCCCCATGCAGCTCTCCCACGGGGCAGAACAGAGGTGAAAGAGGGCTGGTATGATGTACTGGTAAGAAGCGGACACCAGTACCAGCCGATGTTAAAGTGTTGCCACAGCAGCATTTCTTTAACATCACTGCCCCATTTTGCTCCCCCTATCAGCAGGGCCTGGGGTTCCTGGCAGTGGCCAGGCTTCCTCCCAATGCCTCGCCCCTTCCAGTGGCCAAGGGCCAACCCCCCACACCTTGCCACGGATGCTGGTGCACTGGTAAATCCCAGCATTTACTATCACCCCTAGGGCAAAGTACATCTACAAGGCTGAGGACTGTAAGGCCAAGCCATTATTCCAGAAAGCTCCATAAAAGCAACTCCCTGATAGCAAGAGACGGGGGAGCCCTGGGAGAATCAGCTCCCCCACTGGAGGAGCAGGATGTGGCCCAAACAGAGGCTTTTCTTTGCTTCATTTGTTATACTTTCTGCCTGCCTGAAGTGCAAGAAGAAAGCCGGGGAAAACACCACACCCGTGCTTTCTTCTGTTGCAGGAACAGTTGTACCCACGTACCTGGCGCTTTCCTCAGTATTCTTGGCCAAAATCTTCCCATTGTTATGCAGCAAATGAAGGAGTGGCTGCTCACCTGCACTGCAGAGCTAACTTTGGTACCTATAGGTATGTTCTGTGTAGTACCTTAATGGGAGCTGGCACTGCAAAAGCCACTGCTGCACGAGATGTAACAACTGGGCTTGGGAGTTGAGGACCTGAGATCTAGCACCACTTCTACCAGCAAATCTATAGGCCTCTGTTTCTGTAAAATGGAGATTATAATGCTGCTCATCCAGCTTTATGTGGTATGTTTGGATTACAGGAAAAAAGAACAATAACAAGCACAAACCACCTGGAAATCACCTATTTCTGAAGACCTTAACACTTAAAGTCAACTGTGCATTGATGCAACATGGAGCAAGAGTAACCCCCCACCAAACTCATGATAGAAACTGTACTGGCGATAGATCCTATGGAGCAAAGCATGAAAGGAAGGGGACCTAGGAAGGCTGTAGGCAGATGTGTGGTGGCAAATATAAGCCAGGAACCTAGTAGAGACCAAGGGATACATTAGACTGATGTATTATCATAATGACTACAGGAATTTGGCTGTGTCACATCAGGGAAGAGACAGGGGAAGGACCTAGAAAGGAAGCTAAGACACAATTGGATGGGGAGAATCAGCAGCAGGAGAGGATTCAGTGAAGATGCTTAAAGTGATCAGGGTTAGTGAGAGAAGCCCTGATCTTAAGGAAGGAGAGGAAAAGGGGATCACCAAGGGGCACAGGACATCAGTTTGGAGCTGCAGTGCAGGGACAGGTAGGAAGAGGACCTCAGGATCAACATTCTCTTGCTTGGTGTTCAAATGTTAAACTGAGCAACAAGTTCCAGGGGTTTCTTTGGCTCCTGCTCCACTCCAGAAGAATATTGAAATCAGTAACATTCATTTGCCTTCATCCAAAACCATGTAGGGTTGCCAGACGGTTTAACCAAAAATACTGAACATCTCCACCACCACCACCCCAAAAAAAACATCGGGGAAAAGAATCTGGTTAAAAAACAAATAAAAAAAGGACCCCGAGAATTATTCAGCAAAAATAAAGAAAGAAAGAAAGAAAGAAAACAGCATGGCCCCTTTAAGAAATGCCTTTGAGGCTTTTTGGCCCAGCGGTCGTCCACCATCTTTGTCTTCCTGCTCCGGTCCAGACAGCTCCCCTGCGGAACCAGGTAAGCACCCGGGATTTTCGCCTTCTCGCCGGGAAAAAATCAGAAAATACCCGACATTTTAGGTGTTCGGTATTTTCTGAAATTTTTTACTGGACAGGAAGTGAAAATACCGGACTGTCTGGGTCAATACCAGACACCTGGCAACCCTAGTACCATGAGCCATACACAGCTGTTCATTTAAAGGACTAGCTCTTCCAGATGAAGGAGTCATACTAGACCAACTGCACTCATGCCCCAGACCACACAGTAAGGCTATGTCTACACTACGCGCTTTGCCGGAAGAGGCAATGCAAATGAAGCGCAGATTAGCATTTTTTCACACTTCATTTGCATAATCTCTTCCCATCCATTTCTGCGCAAGAGGTTTTTGCACAAAAACATGCAGTGTGGACGTTTCCGTTGTGCGCAAAACCCACTCTGAGGCATAAGGATTTTGCACAAATAGGGGGGTTTGCGCAAAAAGGAAATGGCCACACTGCTTGTTTTTGCACAAAAACCTCTTGTGCAAAAACGGATCGGAAGGGTTTATGCAAATGAAAAATGCTAATCCGCGCTTCATTTGCATTGCCTCTTCCGGCAAAGTGCGTAGTGCAGACATAGCCTTAATGATGGGGAGCACAACAGCAGCATCAACAGAGCTTCTAATGGCCGGTTAGTCACAGCGGAGCACTAAGGGGCATTTTCAAAAGACCCCATAGTTATCACTCAGTGCATGCTTTTTGCTTGAATTATTTCAGACTTTGTTCTATGAGGTGTTTGCTGAAGAGTGAAATGAAGCTGGAAGGACAACATCCAGAGGAGTGGGGTACACAGCAAAGAGGCAGTAAGCAGGGTGGATGGAATAGGGAAGGAGTTCGTGGGAGAGAGGAGGAGGAGGACCTAGTTTTGCTAGTGGAACGTTGGCAGAGACCTTGTAGAAGCTGCCTCCTTCTTTGAGAAGTGCTGAGCAGGGATTTGCTAGACACATTCCACACAATGGCTCATGCAGGCACGTAGGGCACTGAGAGGCTTTGATATCTTCCTCCTCCCCCTCCTGTCTTACACTTCTAGCTCGCTACGTCCACCATCAGGACAAGGTTATGTACCATTAATATTTAGGTAGAGGAGAGCTAGTCTCAGAGAGTGGCATGCATGTATGTTCAATAAATATTTCAGGCTCATAAGAGCTCCTTCTGAAGTGCTTAGGTTATTTTTAGTGCCGGAGATGAAAGTAATAATGTATAAATCTCAAAGGCCTGTCTCCTGTATGTCTCATAGGATAATCTGTATTTCACAGTGTATGTTGGGGACCCATTTGTCTAGTCACAGCCATATTTAGCAACAAGAGATTACACCTACAATGAAAGCAGGACACAGAGCTCCCCTACCACCTTCCTCCTAGGTACAAGTCTCTGCTATTACTCAATGGACCCTAAACCTAGAATGGGTTTTCTACAAGGATGAGAGCCTCTCACTCCAGATGTTGCTGAGATTCTTTTTAGAATGAAATGAACTAGAAGATGGAAGGCCTTTTTAGTTTGTTGACATCCTGCTTCCCTTTCTAGCCAAATGCAGGATTGGTCCCTGAATATTTTTCAGCGGTTTACCTAGTCCTACTTTCAAATGGCCCAAGCAACAGGGCTTCCATCCCTTCCCTTGGGAGACCATGCCACATTCTCACAGGCCCTCACAGGTGTGAAAGATGCTCGATATCACACCTGAAATCCTCCACCTTTGACAATTTCATCCTATTTCTTTTTATTTTGGCTACATCCTGTGGGTCTGCCAAATAATTCCTCTCCCTCAACAGCACTTACTCTTCAACTCATAGCAGTCCTTATTTACTCATCATTTCACCAGCACCTGTAGTTCTTTTCATAGCCCCTCATGAATTCACTAGAGCCCTTTAATCACTTCTGTTGCCCTTTTCTGAACTCCCAATTCATCAAAGCCTTTCAGGCACTGAGGCGCACATAATTTAACACAAATATTCCAGGTGCAGTCTTGCCAATGCTATACAAAGACAGACTATCTGATCCCATCAGAGTGAACAAAAGCAGGGGGGAAAGGAAGACAGTAGAAGAGACTAATAAACCTACCCTTATCCTAAGAGCTGGGAATCCAAGGAAAAAGTTTTTAAAGGATAACAGAAAATCATCTGGTACTCCTATATCTACCCATATTCTCCCCTGCATCCTGTTCTGCACCGTTTCCCTCTCAAAAACTGCCTACATCACCATTAGGCACAACAATTTTAAGGATTAGTTTATATCATCAGTTGGCATAGAGAACAGGGACAAGAGCAATTTTTTTTTTTTACCTTTTCAACAGTTATTTACATATATTAGGGTTGTCCAATGGGGTAATAAGCCCATTTTCAAGAATATTCTTTTAGGGATGACATTTTCCATTCTTGGCCTCTTTCCAAAAGTTGATTTGCCTGTTTTCACTCTCTCCAATTTATTATCATGATTATTTATAAAAAGAGGATAAATTAAAAAATCCAGTTAGGATAAAACATCCAAGAGTAGCCACCATCTTTGGGTGCTAAAGATACACAAAGGCCTGGTTTTCTGGAGTCTGGACTACCGCAGCTCTTATTGACTTCAAGTGGACTTATGGATGCTCAGTAACTACCAAAGCCAATAAGGGACACCCAAAAAACAGAGATAACTCCAAATGAGTTGCCACCTTTGAAAGTTTGTGTATCGCCAGCTAGAGCCTGACAAGGGGGCAACTCACTACTCTTGCCTGAAACAGATATTTTTTCCCCAAAACTGAGGCCACTTGCATTGGTGTAAAATTCCAGACCCAGGACAGAGGTTGTTTTCACTGAGGAATGAGCACTTTGCCAAGTTGATTGTTAAAATAAAAATTAGGAAGGCTTGAAACTGAGTCGCTGAACACTGTGCCATCCCTCAGGCTTGTCACAACAGAGAATGGGCCCTTCCATATTGAGATTCCATCTGGAAGGGCAGCCGTTAGTCCTGAGCATGCAGTGAGAACCTCATCACAGGATCCATTCATCTTTCTTACTTCACTGCACATGTATCTTCAGCATCTGCCTTACTCTCCGCCCTCAGATACAAATCAAGCCAACTCACACTGGCAGACCACTGAAAACACCTGCATCAAGGGGGGAGAGAGCCACAACCTCTTGACCCACTGGATACTCCTGCCAGTCTGCTGAGACTAGGCAGCTTCTCCCTCATTCTGATTCTCAGCACATCCAGCCTCACCTGTTACCTCCTATGACATAACACAGCATTCCTGTTGATACAGCCTAGAATTATAATAGCAGTTTGCACAACTACATCACACTGGTGACTCATATTCAATTTGTGATCCACTATAATCCCGGGATCCTTTTCCACTAGTACTACCACTGAATCAGTAAGTCCCCATTTTGTAGGTGTGCATTTGTTTTCCTCTTCTTACAGCATATACTCTGCACTCATCTTTACTGAATTCATCCTCTTGATTACATACCATTTCTTTAAATTGTCAAAGTCATTCTGAATCCTCCAAAGTGCTTGCAACCCCTCCAGGCCAGTTGGGTATCATCCACAAATGTTATAAGCATACTCTCCACTCCATTTTGCTTATGAGGTTGTCATGTGAGACTGTGCCAAAAGCCTTACTAAAATCAAGATACAGGATGTTACTTCTACCGCTCCTCTCCCAATACGCCAGACCAATAACATATCAAAAAATGAAATTAAGCTAGTTTGGCATGATTTCTTTTTGACAAATCCACACTGGTTATTCCTTATAACCCTAGTATCCTCCAGCTGCTTACAAACTGATTGTTCAATAATTTCTTCCATTTTGTGCCCAGTATCAAACTTAGGCTGACTTATTTATAATTCCCCAGGAACTCTTTGTTCATCTTTTTAAAACAGATTGACAGTTTATTGAACGAATGTTTGCGAACCAACATTACAAACGGCACAAAATACATTTTGATACAGATATGGGGGAGCGAATGGATACATCCGGGAGCCGGTTCGGGTAGGGGGAAGGACTCGCACCCCGAAGCCTGGGTGTACGGCCCGTGGCGAAGATTTCGGCGTAGCCCGCTAGAGGGGTCTGCCGGGGGGGGCGCCCCCATCCTCTAGAATAAAGTTCGTGTCCCTTCGGGTGGGAGTGATGAGATTAGGCGAATTCCGTGGGATGGTGGGGCGGGGGTGGGGGGGTTTGGCGCGTGGCTAATGAGGAGCCCTTAGCGAATATTGGGGAGTGTACGGGGCCCCGGATGCCGTCGGGAAGCGGGGTGGCGAGGAGTTGTCCAGAGTATAGGTGGCTGGGTAGGGACGCTCATTTGATAGTAGGGGGGTCTAGCGGTTTAGGTAGGCTGAGATCTACCCTAGTATCCTCCAGCTGCTTACAAACTGATTGTTCAATAATTTCTTCCATTTTGTGCCCAGTATCAAACTTAGGCTGACTTATTTATAATTCCCCAGGAACTCTTTGTTCATCTTTTTAAAACAGATACTACATTTGTCCTTTTCCAGTCCTCTGGGACCTTATCCCTCCTCCATGAATTGTTAAAAATAATTCTCAATGTTAATGATTGAGAATGCTTCAGATAATTTCATAAGGCTATGTCTCCACTGGGAAATTATTTCAAAATAAGTTATTTCAAAATAATAACTCTCCCTAGGAGGGTGGTGAAGCACTAGAATGGGTTACCTAGGGAGGTGGTGGAATCTCCATCCCTAGAGGTTTTTCTGTCCCAGCTGACAAAGCCCTGGCTGGGAAGATTTAATTGGGTTGGCCCTGCTTTGGGCAGGGGGCTGGATTCAGTGACCCCCTGAGGTCTCTACCAACGTCATCTATGTTTCTATAGGTGGTCAAGGCCATCAGTTCCATCCTGCTGCGGAGGGTCATCACCCTGGCCAATGTGGACCCCATTGTCGCTGGCTTTGCCACCATAGGCTTCCCCAACTGTGGGGGGGACGGCATTGATGGCACCCACATCCCTATCTTGGCCCCTGATTACCGTGCCTCTGACTATATCAATGGGAAGAGGTACTTTTCCATGGTGCTGCAGGCCCTCATGGATCACAAGGGATGGTTCATGGACATTTATGGTTCACGGTGGTCAGGGAAGGCGCAAGACATCCTTGTCTTCTGGAACTCAAGCCTCTTCCAGAGGATGCAGGCCGGCACTTTTTTCCCTGACAGCTCCATCAGGATCAGGGACGTGGACATGCCCATCTGCATCCTGGGCAACACAGCCTACCACTTGCTCCCCTGGCTGATGAAGCCCTACATGGGCAGCCTGGACCCCACTAAAGAACACTTCAACGCCAGGCTTGGCAGGTGGCTCATGGGGGTAGAGAATGCTTTCTTTCATCCACCACAAGGGAAGGATCTAGAATCTCCTCACCTGCCTGGACCTCGGTAACCGGAACATCCCCCAGGTGGCGGCGGCCTGCTGTGCGCTCCACAACATATATGAGAGAAAGGGGGAGACTTTTCTGTCAGGGTGGGGGCAGAGGCTGAGCAGTTTGACAGAGCTTATGAGCAGCCGGGCACCACTGCCATTTGGCAAACACATCAGGGGGTTGTGTTCATCTGGGAGGCCTATAGGGTATGTCTAGACTACATGCCTCTGCCGACAGAGGCATGTAAATTAGACTACCCAACATAGTCAATTAAGTGAGGATTTAAATATCCCCCGCTTCATTAAAATAAAAATGGCTGCCGTGCTGTGCACAACGCGGCAGTCAAGATGCAGATCGGTCGACAGGGAAAGCCGTTGTCAACCGATCTCTTATGCCTCGTGAAAGGAGGTTTACAGGATCGGTCGACAACGGCTTTCCCTGTCGACTGATCCGCATCTTGACTGCCGTGTTGTGCCGACAATCAGCTGAGCCGGCACAGCACGGTGGCCATTTTTATTTTAATGAAGCGGGGGATATTTAAATCCCTGCTTCATTGACTATGTCAGGTAGTCTAATTTACATGCCTCTGTCAGCAGAGGCATGGAGTCTAGACATACCCTTAGGGAGAGTTTCAGCCAAGGCCAGCTGTGAGACACTTGAGACACAGGTTACTTGCATATCATGCTAATAATATGGTTGTGTTAATTTAGATTAATTAGGTAATAGTTAAGAGCTGTAATGCAAGAAATCTGCTAAAGGCTGGTCTGCAGCACAATGTGCCCTGTCTGCCCAGTGCCTCAGACTGGAACAACTGGGGGGTGGCACATCTACCTGGCCAGAGGGCTACACTCAGGGGAGCGGGAGGCAGCCGTTGCAAAGCTGCTCTCAGCACTCCCGCAGGCCCTTTGTGTTAGCTTGACTGATGTCTAGGTTCAGGTGTAATATACTAGGCCTTATGTCTGCCCATTGCAGTTAGTGAACGCCCACTGAATACTAGGACAGCAGCACTCGACTCCTTGGGGGGGGCTTAGCCATTGACCCACCTGAATACAGGTCCGTGCCCTTTCTTAGCTGGGGCCGGGGCATGTTTGTAAATAAGGGTATGTCTGCACTAGCCCCCTAGTTCGAACTAGGGAGGCTAATGTAGGCATTCGAAGTTGCAAATGAAGCCCGGGATTTAAATATCCCGGTCTTTATTTGCATGTTCCCGTCCCGTCGCCATTTTTAAATTCCACTAGTCCGAAGTAACTGCCCGCGGCTACACGCGGCAGTGAAACGGCAATTCGAACTAAGTCCTTATTTGAATTAACTGTTACACCTCATTCCAGGAGGAGTAACAGTTAATTCGAACTAAGGACTTAGTTCAAATTGCCGTTTCACTGCCGCGTGTAGCCGCGGGCAGTTACTTCGGACTAGTGGAATTTAAAAATGGCGACGGGACGGGAACATGCAAATAAAGACCGGGATATTTAAATCCCGGGCTTCATTTGCAACTTCGAATGCCTACATTAGCCTCCCTAGTTCGAACTATGGGGCTAGTGTAGACATACCCTAAGAGTCTAGCAAGAGCCCCAAATTAGTGGTCCTGCTACTTGTACCTGTCTGTGTGCATATGCTGCTTGCCTTCCCACACAGCCAACCACAAGCCTGTTGGTGCTGTGCACTAACTGGGCTGTGGCAGTCCAGATGCCATTAGGCGTAGGAGCAGCATGGTTGCAGTACAGCTCAGCCCTAAGCTGTCTGGTGAATCAGGTTCCCCTGCAGTGCAGTGGCTCCTGCTCTAGGGTATAACAAAACGGTTCAGCCTCTGAATGCGTTTTCCAATGAGTGCCATGTCTGCATGACAGCCAGTTAGAGGGCAGGGTTGCACTTGAATGAAAAAACATACATAAGCTCACAGTCCAGGTCAAATAATATGGGGCTATATTTTATCTTTTGTCCATGCTGCAACAGGCTGTTTGCAAGATCAGCATAAGCTGAAGTTAGCAGATGTCCGTGGTTGAGACATGGTCTCACCCAAATACCGGTCATAGCTTATTTCTGGTTTCCCCAGGAAAGGGGAACTTATGTCTGGGATGTTTTACCCACATAGACTGGTAGGAAAAATACCCTCAGACTCAGCAGATGCATCATTGTATAAAAGTCCCAAAATAATTGGTTCAGGCTGAGTTAAGTAATCAGGACACAGGATGTGATAGATAACCACAAAGACCCATGGCAACGAATTGACATATATGATAATAAGTTGAGAGCAATGATACACTGACCAACAGAAAAGGACACTTCAACATTAGAAACATCCCCTACTGAATATGCATCAAATATGTCAGCGTCAGCGTCACATAGTATAGAAGTGGGACCCCAGCCTAAGGGCGATGGGGAGGAGAAGATGTCGTCCTTGGAAGGGCCAGAAGGATGGCCCCTGGTGATGGGAAAGGTGAAGATAATGAGAGAGATGATGGGCTAACACCTAAGATTGTTCCAGAAGGAATGATGTAAGTACATGGTATGGAAATATGGATGGACATTCCCTGTCTTATGAAAGTGGGGTGTTTGTGACTGTGCTAACTGTATTAATAAACTATATTTGTAAATATACAAGAGTTTCTATAGAGTGAATGTTGCAACTGTGCACATCAGGGCTCCCAATCATAAAATAATTCAATACTGGGCCTGATCCTGGAACAAAGAACCTGTCAACCCTAAAGGTGGGTAATTAGAAATTTATACGTAATCTTAGATCAGGCAACACTCTTCCCCCCGGCCTCCCCACAAAGGTCCTCTGCATGCTCCTGTGTGCCTCTCCTCCCCCAATCCTCCCTTCCCCTGCACTCCCTTCCCCCTCTTACAGACCAAATAAAAAAGCATTTTTGTTTGAATACAAAACTCTGATTATTTATTTGGGGGACATACAACAGGGGAGGGACTGGGGAAAGAACCTGGAATGGGGAAGGGGGAAGCAGGGGGTAGAGAGGCTCAGGGATGGGGTTGGGACTGGTGCCTGCTTTGGGTACTTCGTGAGGCTTCAGCTGCCCGAGAGATCCCACCGCCTCATATTTGCAGGCCCCTGCAGCCCATGAGGGAGCTAGGAGGAAATACTGAGGGAGCTGGGGGACGGCGGGGGGTGCTGGGAGTTGCGCAGGGAGTTGGGGGGGGCGGAGTGGGGAGGTGGCTGGTGGACCGCTCCATACATGAAACCATGCGCTCCATGACAGATGTTACTGAGGAGCATGTGGCCTTAAGCTGGCATGACAGCTGCTCCCACATTGTCCTCCTCAGCCCTGGGTCAGCTCGGCGGCTCATGGCACTCCTCCTTGAAGTTCCAGCTAAGGGAATGGAGGCACTCTAGATGGTCCCACACCAGATCCTCACATTGTCGCCTTCGCCTGTGGCTCTTGTGGGGTTCAGAAGATTGTGTGGGAGATGGGGGACGTGCCAAGTTCGCAGCTGGCCCAGCTGTGAAGAAAAGTGACAAGGACAGTCATCCCAGGAGACACTGTGCATGAAGCCCAGCCCTCATCCCTGAGCCAACACCAAAGGTCTTGGTTCAGTCGATGGTGATGTGCTTCGAGCAAGGCCATCTGTTTCCTAGACAGCAGGCACTTTCCTGCAGGGGCACGGACATCCCAGGGGAGCCTCGCTACCCCCACATCCCAGGCACAAGCAGGCAAGGGAAGGTGGCAGCCAGGCCAGAACCTGCAGGTGAGAGGAGGGGAAGGGGCAACTCAGCTTCCTTTCGTGGCCCGTACACATTGGGCTGGGCAGTGGCAGCATCCCACAAAGAACTTCTATCCCTCCCCACTGGATGGGGGCATGTTGGGGAAGGTCTGTGTGAGCGGCAGATGCCGCTTTCCAGAGAGAGTGGTACTGGGATCCCCTCCTCTTCCTCTCCCCAGCAGGTTCCCATGCAGGGGATTGGTGTCCTCTGCATCGCTGCGCTTGACCAAGAGAGTGCAGGCATGAGCCTGTGCCAGTGCAGCACTACTGTGTGTTTCCATGACCCCAGCCTCCTTAGTGGTGGCTTGTCGTGGGAAGGTGTCCCACCATGGAGTCTGGAATAAGGCAGGCCTGTGCAGGAACCTTTTGAGAAGGAGCGAGGGGTTCCTGTGTGAGAGCATCATAGAGCTGAGTGATCCGGATTAGCACTCCATCTGCACCCACATACACAGGCTGTTGTGTGGACCCCCAGGCCGAGAAGACCAAGCGAGGAGCATGCAGCCTCTTGCCACCTGACCCCGCGTGCGTATAGGGAAAGTGATAGAACACACCCGAAGAGCCTTCGCTGGGTTCATCTGAGCCCTAAGAGACATCCGGGGGGTGTGGAACCAGCTCCAGGCAGATGATGACCTTCTGGCTGGCAGACAGCATGTCCAGGCTAGCCTGCTTCTCCTCCTCCTCCTCCACAACCTTGCCCTCGTGGAGGCTGACAACGGGCGTGTCCTGGTTGGAGTTAAGGATGAAGAGGGGGAGGTGACCAGCCCCCCTCCCAGGATGGCATCCAGCTGCTCGTAAAAGGAGCAGGTCTGTGGTGCTGCCCCAGAGTGGAAACATTCTTCCCTAGCCTTTGTGTATGTGTCAGAGCTCTTTGATTTTCATCCGCACCTGGTCCAGGGTGTGACTGGGCCCCTTCTGGGCCAGGCTGGTGGCCATCCAGATTCTGGATGTTCCTCTCCTTGCCCCAGACATTGATGAGATCCAGGGTCTCTGCACCAGTCCAGGTCAGTCCCCTCTTTTTCCCCTGGCCAGGGGCTTCCAAGGTGGCAGTGAGTCTGCTGGCAGCCCTGGGGGGCTCAGAGGGAGCACTGGGGTCAGTCATGGCTCCTTCAATGAGTAGGATGACCATATTTCCCCATGCCAAATACGGGACATCAAGGGGAGCAGGCTGCTGGCGCTTGGGGCTTCAGCCCTGCAGGGGACAGCGGAAGGAGCTGCCAGCACTCAGAGCTCCTGTGGGGGAGGGAGAGGAAGGAGCCACCAGCACTCAGAGCTCCTGTGGGGGAGGGAGAGGAAGGAGCCACCAGCACTCAGAGCACCAGCCCCCCGGGGTCAGGGAGGAGCCATCAGCACTCAGAGCATCAGCCCCCCGGGGTCAGGGAGGAGCCACCAGCACTCAGAGCTCCAGCCCCCCGGGGTCAGGGAGGAGCCTCTGGCACTTGAGGGCTGAAGCTCCAAGTGTCAGTGGTTTCCCACCCATCCCGCCCCTCTGCAGGGATGAAGTTGAGCCCCACAGCATGCATGGAGGACAGAGGAGCGGCCGGCACTGGAGCTTCAGTAGCTGAAGCCCTGAGTCCTGGAGGCTCCTGCCCGCCCCCAGCTGCAGCAGAAATAAGGGACAATGTGCCTGTTTTTTAAAAAAAGTCAGGATGCCGGGAATAGACTTTAAATATGGGACTGTCCCAATAAAAACGGGACAGATGGTCACCCTAGCAATGAGCGCTGTGTGACACGGGGCTGACAGGGCCGGTGTGGTGTCACAAGCCCTTCCCCTTCTGCCTGCAGCCTTGAAATCTGCAGGAGAAAGGGAGCAGTAGAGTTGTCTGGTGTGTGGCCAGAGTGGCTACCAGGGCAGCTGTGGGAGGCCTCTGGAGGCCAATTATTTTGAAATAACAGCAGCTGAGCATCCACACTCATGCTATTTCGAAATAACAATTTCTAAATAAGTGTTATTTCTCTTCACAAGCCAGAGTTATTATTTCAAAATAACAAGCCCGTTATTACAAAATAATTTCAAAATAGCGGGATTGTTGAGGCTGCTCGCCTTGTTATTTTGAAATAACTCCCGAGTGTAGACATGCCCAAGTGCCCTAGGATGAATTTCATCAGGCCCTGACAACTTGAATACATCCAACTTTTATAAATATTTTCAACCTGTTATAATAATCCCTATTATAGGCATTAAACACCTCAGCCTTCTTTATGTCATCAATTATTAGTTCTCTTTATCTGCTATGAAGACATACACTTTCTTTCATCTCTCTCTTGTTCCTAATATCTTTAAAGAACCTCTTCTTACTGCCTTTTACATCCTTTGCTAGGTGTGACTCATATAGTGTTGATTCTGATTTTGTCTCTACATGCTTGTGCTCTTCTTTGGTACTCCTCCTTAGCAATTAGTACATGTTTCCAAGGTTATATCTGTTTTAACACACTGGTCTGCACAGATGGGAATTTTCAGCATGTTGTAAACCCAGCACTAAAGATCAATGCTGCATGTACAAGCAAATGTAGGGTTGCCAGGTGTCTGGTATGGAACCGGACAGTCCGGTATTTTCACCTCCTGTCCAGTAAAAAAGATCAGAAAATACCGGACACCTAAAATGTCCAGTACTTTCTGATTTTTTCCCAGCCAGGAGGTGAAAATCCTGGGTGCTTACCGGGTTCCGCAGGGGAGCTGTCCGGCCCGGCTGAGGGAGGCAAGTTGGCGGGCGGTCGCTGGCAGCCTGTTAGGTCCAAAAAGCCTCAAAAGCATTTCTTAAAGGGGCCATGCTGGGGTTTTTTTTATTTTGCTTAACAACTCTCGGGGTCCTTTTTTTTTTGTTTCTTTTTTTGCTCAACAACTTTGGTCTCCCCCTTTTTTTTTCTCAACAGATTTTTTTCCCCCGGTGTGCGGTATTTTTGGTTAAACCATCTGGCAACCCTAAGCACATGGCTTTCAGAGAATACACTATCTAAGGCAGGGCTACACAACATGTGGCCTGTGGGCCGCATGCAGCCCGCAGCCCGCAGCCCATTTATTGGTGGCCCGCGGTGCAGTTCAGGGTTTGCATGGGGCTCAACACGTGGCCCTCAGGTGGGTGCCAATGAAAAAAAAGTAGTCAATATAGTGGTCTTCTGTTGATATGTGTTTTAGTAGTTAAATTCCTGGACTGTCATTGCTCATTAAAAGTGCTGTCACATGGGTGGAAATCAGGTAAATATTGCATTGTATTAATATAAACAGAACTGACTTAAATGGGGCCTGCGTGTTGTGTAGTCTTGCCGTACTCTTTGTATTCATTGTGAAATCTATTTGCATATATTTGCATATTTATTTGCATGTATTGGCAACCATATTTAAGTTGCGGCCCTCGGCATGCGCTGTGAGTATCACTGTGGCCCTCGGGGCTTCCAAAGTTGAGTAGCCCTGGTCTAAGGCATTGTCCCTTTCTCTCGGGCCAACCCCCTTATCTCCCCCCTGAACTGTATGTGTCTGAATGAGTAATCATTAGATCAGAGTCACATCCAATCCTAATTTCCTTTGCAGTTGAGCTTTGAGCTCACAATGCACCAAAGCCTAAACTTCTGGAAGTTAGAAACTGGTGATTTTAAAAAGTTGGATCCCAAAGCTGCTACTCAGGGGGGCATGAGACTTGCCAAGCTCCTAGGCAAGGTCGGGGGGGCTTCATGCTCCCAGAAAAGCACTGCCTGGAGTACATCACATCAGGCCTCCCAACCATGAGAGCCACCTGGAGTGGCTGCCCAGAGCCACCCTTTTGAACCCCTAGGCTCCGAGGCAACTGCCCCTTTTGCCCTCCCACCCTTGTCAGTGGATTTGCTGCTACCTGTTTTAGGAGCTAATTTCAAAGCACAGAGGCTGACTCTATGGGTGCTCTGAGGCTGGAGCACAAATGAGAAAAAAATGGTGAGCGCTGAGCTGAGCACCCACTTGCAGCCCCTGTCCATCAGCTCGTTCCCCTCCCCCAAGGCCTTCAGTATTCCACCAGCCCCAATGATCAATGTCTCTCCTTCCCCCAAGCACCTCCCATCCACCATAGAGCTCAGCTGTTCCAATAGCCTGGGGACTAGGGCAATTGTCTAGAGAGGAAAAGGTGGTGGGTTCAAGGCACTGGGAAGGAGAGGGAGAAGGTAGGGTGAGCCATACTTGGGGGAGGGAACAGAATGGGGCAAGAAAATGTGGGTTTTGGGGGGGGGGGGGGACTTCAGAGAAGGGATAAAATTGGGGAAGGGCCTCAGGCAGAGCTGCTGGTCAGGTGTGTCCCAACAATTATAAAGTCCCTGCCTCTGTCTTCAAGCACCTCTCAGGTGACCTCTACTGGGAAAAGAAAGGGATCTCCTTTTTTCCCAGGTCCCCAAGTGGCTCCCAGCTGACTTTGTAGAGACCCAGGTGCATTTCTTGCAAATGCAGCACCAATGCCTCCATTAAGTGCATGTTTCTTTGACAGCAGATGTAGTAAGAGTGCATTTGAAGGAGTACACAATTTTTGAAGTTCCAAGAATATATGCTGTTATAAGCATTGCATGCATGCCGCTGGGAAGCCACCAGTGGTGCATTTTACTTTTTTCTTAATTACAAATAACATATAGTGCATTTCAAGTCTGAAAAGTGACACTGAAAATGGCCATTGACTCAGCAGACTTTCTCCTTATGCATATTCAGAGCCAGAGAGGCTGATTTTAGTGATTAAAATGAGATTTTCCCGTTTTTCACTTCTATTTACCCTGCAAAGTCAGTACAGCTCACAGAAAGGGAGTTGGATTTCATTTTTCTTGTGCCGCATACACAGATACACTTACTAATCTCCAAAAAGTTACACCTGTGCATAGTCACTGAAGGTGATGAGATTGCCCAAGTGTCAATGAGAGCAAACATTAAGGCAGTGGGGTGACACAGATGTAAGTGTGCAGAAGTTCTGTTAGTAGGAAAAAGCCCAATTTACTTTCAGAGCTGAGCTGAGCTTATGGAACTGCCAGTTAGAAAAACAATTTTAAAACTGTAAAATTATATAAAGCTTTTCTTTTTTATAATGATAAGGTACAACAATAATTTGACATTTAAGAAGAAAGAGAAGGAAGAAAGAGAAAATGGGGTAGGTGGCAAGGAAAAAAAAAAGAACAAAGTTTCTAAGTTTTCTTTTAGATGAGCATTCCACTGCACATTTTTGTTTGTTTTTCTGTAAAATCTTTGTACACATAAACTGAGCCCATTTGATCTGAAATTGCCTGCAGATGATAAAAATGAAGCCCCATGATGTCATTTACATACAAGCTTTACAAAGCAGTATTGCACTGTAAATCAGCAGCTAAAAATCACAAAAAGACAGGCAATGCAAAAGTTAAGAGTTTCCTCAAGCAAGATTAACTGACATACTGATTTATACACAATATATTTCATTTCTCTTTCTTCTGCACATGTATGTTATTGTTTGTGTTAAATATACATATGGATTAGATTGCACATGGCCAAGCTAATCATGCTGGTGAAACTTTAAACTCAGTCAGGAGAAATACACGGTAACTCTGCCACCATAACTGTCATTAATAGTGTTTTTGTTTTGAAACAATAAATGGGCAGGAAGGTGATATTGGTGCATACCCTGCTCTCCCAAGAGGATGGAGAGGGACAACGCTGGAGCATGAATGTAACGGAGATGCAAGTCTCAACAGGAGCAGACATTGAGAGAGAGGAGCGTTCTTGAAGCCAGGTGTTCTACAAAGAAGCTGTGTGTATGGGCATCCTATCACAAAAAGGTGTCTCAGGAAGCCAACATGGGAGAAGTGTGCATAGGATGAGTGTAGTATCTCTGAGATGGAAGCACGCATGGTGAAGATGAGCATCTCGGGGGAGAGGACATGCTGAGAAGCACCTGCAAGAGTCTCTCATTGCTCAGAGAAGGGGGAAAGGTGTGTTGCCTTAGGGCACTGTTTCTCAAACTGTGCTCCAAGCCACGAGACATCTCCAGGGGCTCCGCAAGGTTGACAAACTGGAAACATCAATAGGTACAACACATACAATCAGTGGATCGCTGGGGCTCCACATAAATTTTTATACATGTAAAGGGCTCTGGAGCCCAAAAAGTTTGAGAACCGCTGCCTTAGGGAGAAGGGAACATGATCATTCATTGTTTGAGGAAATAGGTATCTTTGTTATGGGCATATTATTAGTCCTGGGGAAATTCTGCAAATGTTGCATTTGGAACCATAGTAAAATTGCAGAAGCAGCTTGTGGAACAAAGAGACATGCTGGGGGCAAGCAAAGGCATGTATTTCTTTGGGGTCACCAGCTGCCTCTCCTCCACCCCCAAAAATATGTACACCTTATCATCAGCATGTATTCAAGTTCGTAGCAGGAAGGTGAAGACTGTATCAGGTTTTGAGAGAAATTATATCCTCCTTGCCAAATACTACTTCCACCAACTTAAGCTGTTCTCACCACAATAACAGTTTGGAAGAGTTGAGAAACTCAGCATACAGCAGGGAAACTACATTCTCTTTTTCCAGGCTTGTCTACAATGCTACAGCACGGCAGTGGTGCAGCAGCAATGCCACTGTAGTGCAGTAGCATAGACACTTGCTATAGTTACAGTAGGGGTTTTTCTATCACTGTGGCTAATCCACCCCCTCGAGAGGTGGTAGCTAGGTTGAGGGAAAAGTTCTTCCATCAACTTAGCAGGTCTATGCTGGGGCTTAAGTTGACTTAACTACTTCTCTCAGCAGTGTAAATTTTTCACCCTCTGCTCAGGGTAGGAGAGGACAGTTTGCCTTTATTAAAGCACTTCGCACACATACAGTCCCGAGCACCCCATTGCCAGAAAGATAGAGACAAACTGGAAGGAATTCAGAGAACAGTAAGCAAAATGATAAGGAGATGAGAAGGAGCGAGGAACTGATTTATGAGGAGAGATTAACAAATCAAACCTAGCTAAAGGAGTATCCCTGGTGGAGGAACTGGGCACGGATGTAACTGCCTAGAGCAAGTATCTGAGGCCTGCCAACATCCAGAGGCAGAAATGTTTAGGGAGACACAAGGAGTTTAAACTATGGGATAAATTTTAAGCCAGGGTGATATTTTCAGGCTAGAACTCAGGAAACATGTAAGAGCAAAGACTGACTGGACCATGGAATAGTTGCCCCTAGGGAAATCTCAGGAGGGGAATAGGTAGGAGGGTACAATCTTGCTGTGGCAGTGGTGGGAGGGCTGGGGGAAGGTGAGGAAGATGGATTAGCTATGTTCATACAGAGCTTTTCAGGTCTAGTTTCTAGAATTCTGATAAGAACCTCACTACAGTGAAGAGAAAGGCAGCTCCCCATTTCTCCCCAGCTGAGGTGGTACCCCAGCTTGGGCATGGGGAGAGAAAGCAGTGCCAGGCAGGAGACACAGCTGGAGGTAGCTCCCCCATCACCACTGCCCTCTGCTTCAGTTATTCAGCTATTTGCATTTAGTCTCTCCCTCCCAACCCCAGCAGAATTAACCAATGATAGGGCTATTGAGGGATTCCCCTCATGGGGCACTCTTTCCCTCTCTGTCTTACATCTTCTCACTATATAGCTGTGGGAGGGAGCAAGAGATCTTCCCAACCAAGGGAGATGGGTATAGGAGATGAGACTTTGGATGAAGTTAGATCATGTCACTGGGACCATTGAGTAAATGTGAGGTTACCTGCCACAATCCATAAATTCAGGCAGATTTTGTCCCTTTGGGCAATTTCCACCACCCTCAGGAAGTAAGTTAATTTTAACTCCTACTCTGGCCTTCTTTCCCCACAAACACACATATACCCTGCAGGCCCCACTGCAGGCCCATTTAACAACCTACATGTACGTGGAAGGGCCAAAGGCATTCTTACTGTAATTCCATCAACTTCAGCAGAGTTACACCACGGGTAAATCTGCTCCAAATCTTGCTTCCTCCCTCAGGAAAACCAAAGAAAGCACTTAGCAGATGCTCTTGAAAGAGCTACAGAGAAAGTAAAAAAATAAAAAATAAAAAAAATAGCCAGAAACAAGCAAACTGAGCCATGCATGTGGGAGAAATATCTGCTTGTGCTTGTAATAGCCATGAGCCCAGCTGTGCAGCAGCAAAACCATGACCTGATTTCATACAGCTCATCTCTCCCCTCCCTGCTTGCATCTAGCATCTGACAGAAGAGGGAAGTCTGAACACTCCCTTCCAGCCCCACTAACACAGGATTTTAAACAGCACAAACCTCCTTCCCCATAAAAATGAGTTGAAATGTCACTCAGCAAAAATACCTGGTTTGCTTCTCTTTCCTAGGATCTCCCAACAGAGAACTGAGGATGTCCAGGATGATGGCTTCCTCTCAGATCTCTTCTGATGGGATCATAATGCCTTTACTCTGTGATTTCTCTCCTGTGTCCTCCCTTCTCCTGCGGGTACGTGGTGGTATGTCTGTCTCCCTCTCGCTTTCTCTCTGCACTTTATTCTAAAGAGACCCTAACAATATTCCTTTTTGCTTTGATCTTTCTAGCGCCACTCGGGAAGCTTTCTCGGGTCTTTTCTACTGGAATTGTGCCAATCTATCTCATAGCATCGGAAAAGTTAAATTAGAAAGAAGGTCTACTCAGGTTTCATTCAGTCCATCTCTTTGGGACCAGCGAAGGACTATTACTTACTGTACACTGACTAGTGCTTTGTCTTCTTACGCTTGGTGATCGCTCTCTGCCTGGGATCCCTCTCTTATTGAGATTTTTTTTCCATAGGCTCTTTTGCTTGGGAGACTCCTCTTAGGGGGGTTTCTTTCTTGCTAGGCTTTCACTGTCTCTTGCTGGGATTTCTCTCCGACCTCTTTCTTCTTCTGATCTCTGCTTGGGATTTCCCAGTTGCTGGGCTTTCTCTCTCCCTCTACCACTTACTCCGATCTCTCGCTCTCCCTTGCTCTGGCTCTTCCGAAGGGATCTCTCGTTCTCCCTTGCTGGGATCTCTTCCAGGATCTCCCGTCTCCCTTGCTGGGGTCTCTGTCTTTCCCTTCAGACCCCTGCTCCTCCTCTCCCCCTGCAGAGGCCCGGCTCAGCTGCCGAGGTTCAGTGCAATGCGCCGGGGCCTCCGTATGGCTGCAGGACCCCCCGCCCCGGCGCAACAGCTCCCGCTCCTCCTGCTGCTGCTGCAGCCGCTGCTCCCGCCCCCCACACAGACACACCAGATTCCCAATCCCAGCCTCCGCGGCTCCTTCCCCCCGCTCCGCCGGCAGAGGCAACCCCCCCTCTCAGGCTGCCGGAGGCGGAGCTCCGCGCGGGGCCAGTCCCTCACGCACACGCCCTTGCCCCTGCGCCCAGCAGGGCGGAGCTCCCTGCCCGGACTGCCTGCTCACGCTCCTCCCAGGCGCGCCCCCCTTGTCCTTCCAGTGCCCTGTGGTCAGCGCGCCGGTGTGGGGCTCCCCTCTGCCTGGGCAGTGGAGTTGGAGGTGCTCCGGCTGGGACTGGCCCCGCGCGGCGCAGCTCTGCTCTGCTCTGCTCTGCTCTAGGGGAAGAGGGCGCCTCGGAAACGCCCGCTCAGTCCCCGACTGGGACTCCTCCACAGAGGTAGGGGCAGAGCCTATTTGCGCTTGCGGGGGGGAGAAAGGGGAGATATTGGACGAAATCGCCAGCCCCATGAGCACCACACCATGGTCACACTGAGCTGTGTGGTACTTGTGGGTACTAGGAAGACAGCAGACAGGCTAGGGCATTCCCTTCAACCGGGGGGGGGGCAGCAAATTAGGCCACAGCCGAGTATTGGGGCAGCCCCCACTGCTCCTCAGAAGTATCTCAGCAGTCAGCGAATACTGTAGAGGACAGACATGGCCCCATATCTATTGAATTTAGAAGGGAAAGGTAGGCACAAGCCTGGCCATTTCTAAAGATCCATCCCTCAGCCAAAAGGGAGGAGCAACTGAACCTACTGCTCAAGTAAATTGAGGGGAACAAATGAAAAAACAGGCATGGGAGTGAGGGTCACAGGTTCAAAGGCAGAGAGCCAGAGGGGGTACTGAGCAGAGAACCCTAGACAGTGCCCATTGCTCCTCAAAGGGACCCAAGGATACAGCCCAGAGAAACTACCTTCAGATGTGACTTCAGGGAGGAGCAGCAATAGGCCTCACAGTCACAGAGTAATGCCCTCAGCCCCACCCAACTTCTTTCTCCTGGCATGATGGATGGCCAGGGAGGAGGTTGATGAGGAGATCCTGTGACTTTGTGAGGCCACAGATTGAGTGTGAGAATCAGGAAGTGTAACCAGTACTTTTGTCAGAGGTTCTGGAGAAGCAGGAATCAGGACTGCAAGTGGTGTGCCAGGATCTTGCTCCAGAAATGACAGAGATGTGGGGAGTTGATGAACTGTTCCTGGTACCCACAACAATTCACCTGTGTTTGTGGTTTCATGAAGGAGTCAGCAGCTAATATCACCTATGGGCCATGGGACCAGGGACCAGGGTGTAGTACAGACTGGCCCACTGGAGCTCTTTGCCTTCCTTCAGTGGAGTCAGGTCCTACTGTTTGGTGTTGGGGCAGAGCACGAGAGTGAGGAACTGGATGGTGTAAGGCACAAGCACATAAACATGGTTCCTGGGTCCATTTCAGAGGTGGACAAGCTGGATGGCCTTCAGCCGACTTAGGCTGCATATCAGAGCAGCCTTGTGCGGCAGAGGCCAGATGCTCAGTCCAGGCTGCTAGGAGAGAGTATGGAGCACACTCCTGCAAGCCCTCCCCCACAAGGAAAGCAAGGGCAACAGTTAGTGGGAACAGCAAGGGTAGAACTTGGAGGTGCCAGCAAATCTTCCTTTGCTGCTCGCAGGGTTATGGCCTATAAGACACCGTTAAGCAGTTATGATTCCCTCATATGCACTGTTATAAACATGCAAACATACACACTCACGCTTAGCCAGCCCACCACAATGCGTATGAGTATTTAAAAAGGCTATTTAAAAGGGGGCTACCTGCAGACATGGGCCACACGTAAGGTTGTAAAAGGTACTCTGAAAAGTTTGCAGCACTTTTCCACACACCTTCCTACGGAATATGTTGCCAGGGTATCAGTGCACAGTTACCTATACCTTGCCCATAAACATAGCGGCTACGTCTACACTGGCCAGTCTTGTGCAAGAACATATGCAAATGAGGTGTGATGATGAATATTGTTGTGCCTCATTTGCATACTTAATGAAACGCCATTTTGCACTCATTAAAATAAGTGGCAGAACGGCTCTTGCAATATTTATTGCTGTGCCTCATTTGCAACTGTTCTTGCACAAGATTGGCCAGTGTAGACGTAGCCAGCCAATTTCTTAATCCCCTCTGTGGAGGTTTTTAGCCACAGCCCCTCCTGATTACTACAAACTTCACTATCACCCCTTATAGCTATGGATACATATTAATTAGGGGGCTAATTTTGAGAGATGCCAAGCACCTGATGAGCTCTTGCAGCTCCTGCTAACAGCAGTGAAAGCTTAGATATTCTACCCTTCTTAGCACTAGGCCCTTACTCAGCACAGTTATGTAGTAAATTTTTTCACGTCTTTCCCTTTTCTGCCCCTTTTTACTACAAAGGGGCTCATCTGGCCCAGAGTGAGAAGCAGTGAGACTCTACCACTTCACTGCAGGTGAAGAAGAGAAGAAGTAGCTACTTTGTTGGATGGGCATGGGAATACTTTCTCCCCACATTGAGCTAATGGAATAGTCCCTCTCCCTGGTTCCCTCCTCCTCCTTAGCGTGAAAGCCAAAGCTAAAAGAGGGCTGCTCTGAATGAAAATGTTTGGGCAGAGTTCCTGTATCACAGACACACATACGCATATGCAATATCCAGACTCGCTGGTTCAAATCCCTCTTGCTGGCGGGTGGGAGATGGAGACTCCCTCAGTGGGGAGACAGTGTTTAAATTCTCTCCCTCCACCGGACTCAACAATATGTGCAGTTCAAGGGGGCTTTTAAAATATGTTCTTCTGCAATCTCTCCCCTCCCCCAAGTCAGACTGTCACATCTCAGGGCATAGCGCTGAAGTGCACATGGAGCATTGCGCCCACCCATTCACAGCCATGACACAGAAACAAACACACCCTGACAAAAACATGCACACAAATGCACTCTGTCTCAGGCTATTGTGTATGAGCCTAATCCTGCTTCCAATGAAGTTATTGTTAAAGTAATAGATGGATCAGGTCCTATGTATTTGTGTGTAACATGCACAAAGAAACAGATACACCAATTTACACTTTAGAGACACAGACTTGCATACTGGAGAGAGACACATATGTACACACAGACATCCTAATACATAAAAGAAAAGGGTATTTTCTGAAAACAAAAGACCAAATAGCAAAGCATAATCCAACTCATAAATCCCCTCTCTGTGTGGAACATGTTGGGTCCTGAAGAGAAAAGAGCTGGAATGTGCAGGGCAGACCACACAAACTAGAGAGACAAAACCACCCGTGAGAGAGAAGTCCCGGAAAGGCGGGGTGAATCAGACGGGGGAATGGAGCTTCATAGGAAAAAAGGGAGGTAGGGTGTGGAGAGGGAAGCAGAGAGAAAGAACAAGAGTGAGAACATGGATATAGGGGGGCGGGGAAGGGGGCAGGTTGGAAGCCAAAGAATGGGGTGGGAGGTAGGGGAAAGAATAGGAAGGGAACTGTTTGTAACACATGGGAGGTAATATTTAGCAATCAGTCTTAAAGCAGAATTCCAAATTGGTTTCAGTGGAGAGTTCTGCTATAAAATCAAGTGTTCCAGGACAAGAACATGGCTCTAGAAATCTATACTAGCACATTTCCCTGACTCAGTTGTGAGAAAAATTCCACAAAAGCAGGTAAATAGCTTTAAGTCAGCAACAATGGTTATTGCATATTTCTGGTGCATTTCAGCTATTTTGGCCTTGTTTTTTGCCATAAGTTAGACACATGGGATTAATTAGGCTATGTCTACACTATAGACCTTATGCAGGACTGCTGTATCACTGCATGGTAAGGTCGCCTGTGTAGCTGCTCTATGCCAGCGGGAGAGTCTACTCCTGCTGACATAATTAAACCACCCCAAGGAGTGGCAGTAGCTATGGTGGCAGGAGAGTGTCTCCTGCTGACACAGCACTGTTCACACTGGCACTTTTGTCCGTGAAACTTATGTCTGTCAGGGGGTGTATTTTTTCAAACCCTAACTGACAAATGTTTTGCCAGCAAAAGTGCTAGTATAGACAAAGCCTTCTTTTTCTCTGGAATACATAGGAGAGACCCTTGGCACAAAGGAGTGGAGCCCTGGGGAAGAGGATAACCACTGAAGATCACAGATGAGATCTTGGGAAGGTGGTAGGTAGCCAGAGGTGAAAAGATGAAAAGGTAAATACAAAGCCAGTGATGGTGCTGGAGAATGAAATGGGCCTGTTTCCCAGAGAGGGACTGTGCAGCTTGCCTGCAGCCTTCCTACACTGGCCAGTTGGCATTTGTAGCTGGTGAGAGTCAATGCTGTCCAATAATGTGCTTTGCTCTTCTAGCTGCATCCTGAGTTGCAATATTTTCCTCTTGAAATGAGGCTTCTTTTGGCTTCAGCCAAACCCTGTGCGGAGGGGGAAGTTCCTGCTTCAGCACTGCTGTGGTCACAGACTGGCTCACCTCCTTGTTCTCACTCAACCCTCAGTAACTGCTCCTCAGCGCACCAAGGTTCCTGTTGCATCTTTTGCCAAATGGGTCTCCATCCTGTGGGGAACCAAACATAAACCAGACAGGGAAAAATCAGCATCCACCAAAGAGGCAGAGAAATATCTTAATCGTTATTTATTGTGTGTCCCATGCCCAGTGTGTGGGGGGGGATAGCTAGACAGCTTCTTGCCTATAGGAGCTTCAAGTCCATCTCTCTTTTATGGCTATCCAATTTCTATCAGTCTGTCTGTTTTATTCAGTCCTATCATTCCATCTATCTATGGGGCAATCTATATAATCAAGGCATTTATAACACACTCTGCATCACAGTATTCCCACCCTACTTCCCAGACAAGTAATACCCAGGAGGAATAACAATCATGTATTTCTGGACCAGGATTTGAAGGAAATCCAAGCAGAGAGGCAGCTGCCTGGATAATCTATGCCAGGTTTTACTTACAACAGGCCTGGTTCCACGCTGGGACTGGGCACTTTGGAAGTATTTAGTCAATTAGGTGCAGACCTTCATTCCAGCTGGGCATGTTCAATCACAGCTGCTGGCGCTTTACCTGAATGCTCAGACCTAGTTGTAGTGGATTAATTCAAAGCTCCCAGGAACACAAGACGCCACAGGGAAGCTGCAGCTGCAGAGGGAAAAGGGGAGTACCTCCTGGGAGTCCTATAAGGCCTGGTTTCCTAGCTTGGGAGCAGAAAAAAAATAGTCAGCACAGAGAAGTGGAGGGTTAAATGTGTGTCCTGTACAGAGTAAATCCTTAAAAATTTGAGAATACTTACATTTGTCTATGTGGTCCCCTCCCCCAAGTCCCCTCCTTACTCCCCAAGATCTCCAAATTCCCTCTCACTGACTCAACCGTCTACAAGTTCCCTTGTTCCCCCTTTGCAGATGAAACACATCTCCTCTCTGAAATTTTCCCAACTCCACTTCCCCTTCCCAACTATCAGACTGTCCAGTCCTCTTTCCACATGCACTTACTTTCTTAGTGGCTATGGAACATGGAATCCCCTCCAATAAACAGCTCTTCCTCCTTTCCCCACCAGTTGCTAAACCTCACCCTTGTTGCCTCCAGACACTCCTTTTGGACAACTTAATACAATGACCTCTTCCCTCCTGCCAAACCCTCTCTTCCCCCTCAAGTACCCAGAATTCCCTTCATCTGTCAGCCCTGCTATCCCTGACAAATACTCAGACCCCCATTCTAATCTCATTCCCCTACGAAGGCTATGTCTACACTCGCAGCTTCTTGCGCAAGTACAGCTGTTCTTGCGCAAGAATCTGCAGAGCGTCCACACTGCCCGCCCGCTCTTGCGCAAGGAAATTTAAAGTACGGCGTGGTGAGAGAGGGCTTCTTGCGCAAGCGCTACGCTCTTTTTTTATCAGGTGTAAGCCCTCTTGCGCAGGAGCTCTTGCGCAAGAGGGCAGTGTGGACGCTCGGCAGGGATTTCTTGCGCAAGAAAGCCCTATGGCTAAAATGGCCATCAGAACTTTCTTGCGCAAGAGAGCGTCCACACTGCCATAGGCGCTCTTGCGCAAAAGCACAGCTCGCACATGGCAGTGTGGACGTTTTCTTGCGCAAGACTTCTTGCACAAGAACCCTTGCGCAAGAAGCCGCCAGTGTAGACATAGCCTAATTGTTCTCTCCAGGAACTTACGGTGTGCTCCTAAGGATTATATAGCTGGAACTGCAGGTCCTGCTGGATCACTGAACCACTGGAGCCACTAAAGCCTGGTCTACAACATGGATTTCTGCCAGAATAACTGTGTCAGTCAGGGGCATGAGGAGGGGTCATATCCGACTGAAAGCTGTCTCGGCAAAGCTATGTCTTTGCTGATATATCTTATTTTGCTTGGTGGACTGGACTAAACCATGCTGGCAAAACAGTCTAACTTGTGTGCACACCAGGAGTCCTTTGCTGGTATGGCATACAGGCAAGGGGACCGACAGCCACCACAGGCTCCAGAACAAGGTGAGTGTGTAGGGCCCAGCCCTCAGGCAGAAGAGGTAGTGCTGAGGACTACTCCAGTCATCTGCAACACTGCAGACATCTGAAGAAGTCGTCTGTGCCCACAAAAGCTCATGACCATGTTTTGTTAGTCTTTAAAGTGCTACTAGACTGTTGTTTTTTAAGTTTTTCCTGTTACAGACGAACTCAGCTACCCTCTGAAGCTGCTGAGAATAGTCAGCCCCCAGCCCTCAGAGCTGTGGAACAGTGTTCCAGTGGCAATTCAAAGGGGCCCCTTGAATTTCTGGGCTCCGGGACAATTGCCCCTTTTGCCCCTCTCCTGGCCCCCTGACAGCAGTCCTGTATACTGGTGTAGTTCTACCAGCAAACTGCTCCTAGGAGACTCATGTATCAATTGCCTCATGCAGTCATTCCCCTAAATGGTGATTCTAGGCCACTGCTTAACAGTTCAAAGGGCTTCATTTTCTTTCACAAACTAGTATTTGAGCCAAGAGGTCAGAGCTGTCCTTACCCATATGCAGAATACGAAGCTGTGTAGAGCACCTGAAAATTTGGGACATCACTGGGTCTTAATGTCCACCCACCTGCCTCGTCCTATCCCTGTTCTGTGGCTCTACTTCCTCCAGAGAGGATTTAGTTAATTTAAAAGTGACAAAGTCTGCCAGAATTATTAGAACACTGACCCTGTAAAAGAGCCATTCTGCTGGTAATGAAGCCATTTACCAGGCATTTGCCTACCCCAGGTATATTCTGTCAGTTTCTGAATTTACTGTGTTTGTCTACAGGACCATAGTTTAAAATATTTTTAAAATATTTCATTAGTGTGTTGCAGAAGATTATAAAATCACCTCTCTAAAAAATCATCATCAGTAGCACCCCCTATGGCAGGAGGGCTGGCACCAGCAGTCCATAGTGTGACTGTCCCCTCCCTCTCTGCATGCTTCACTCCCTGGCAGTGGGGAAGGTGCAGGCCTAGCAGCTGCAGCCCACATGGTGCCACTTCTCAACACTCTGGGGAGTGCTGGGAAAGGACAGGGAGGAAGAGGTGGAGCAAGGGTGGGGAGTGGTGGGGCCAGTGCCTCCCCTTCTTCCCCTGCCATGCATCGCCACTGAACTAAGGATTATGTCTGTGTTGCAATCAGAGCTCAATCAATGTAGCCTAACAAAGAGAAGTTAAGGATTGACTTTATCACTCTGTAAGAGCCTACATGGGGAACAAATATTAGTAACTGGCTCTTCAAGCAAACAGAGACGGAATAATATGTTCTAATGGCTGGAAGCTGAAGTTAGATAAATTCAGTCTAGGAACAAAGCATAATATGAGGAGAGGTTAAAGCGACTGGGACTTTTCAGTTTGGAAAAGAGGAGACTGAGGGGGGATATGATAGAGGTATATAAAATCATGAGTGGTGTGGAGAGGGCCGATAAAGAAAAGTTATTTATTAGTTCCCTAAATAGAAGAACTAGAGGACACCAAATGAAATTAATGGGTAGCAGGTTTAAAACTAATAAAAGAAAGTTCTTCTTCACACAGCGTGTAGTCAGCCTGTGGAACTCCTTGCCAGAGGAGGCTGTGAAGGCTAGGACTATAATAGAGTTTAAAGAGAAGATAGATAATTTCATGGAGGTTAGGTCCATAAAAGGCTATTAGCCAGGGGATAAAATGGTGTCCTTGGCCTCTGTTTGTCAGAGGCTGGAGAGGGATGGCAGGAGACAAATCGCTTGATCATTGTCTTCAGTCCACCCTCTCTGGGGCACCTGGTGCTGGCCACTGTTGGCAGACAGGATACTGGGCTAGATGGACCTTTGGTCTGACCCAGTACGGCCATTCTTATGTTCTTATGTTCTAATATTTTTTTAGTGGCAAGAGTAATTAGCCATGGAACAATTTACCAAGGTTGTGGTGGATTCTCCATCTCTGATATCTTTTAAATCAAGAGTGGATGTTTTTCTAAAAGATTTGTCGTAGGAATTATTTTGTGGCAGGTCTCTGGCCTGTGTTCTACAGGAGGTCAGATTAGATGATCACAAGGGTCCCTTCTGGCCTTGGAATCTCTAAAAAAAGAGTGAGCTATGCGCTACCGCAGCTGAATAACAATAGCAGTGAAGCCAGGACCGCATGGGTCTGGGAGTGCAATTTATCAGTAGCCCATGCTACTGCCCATACTGTCCAGGCTTCACTTCTGTTATTTACTCTCCTTAGAGCAAAGTTAGTTCAGGTATGTCTACAAGTGCTGCAGTCACACCTCTGATTGCAGTGTAGACATCCCTAAGCCTTCACGGAAGGCCTGCTGATTGCACACCAGGGGTCACAATATTCAATTATTCAAAACTTCCATGGAGTAGGCAGGGCTGCCACAAAAGCATCCTCCTCCAAAGCGGATGTGGTGGTTTAAACCTTTGCTCACTGTGGTTATTTGAACTTGAGTCTCCAGAGGTGCGGAGTGCTAATGTACTCCTCTGCGCACGTGCACATGTCCTGAAGACTTTGTGCTGCACAACAGTTTACACACACTGTATTTAAAAACTCTTTACAGAGATAGACAATAGGGACAAGCAATGTTCCCTCTACACTTTTCCATCCATGTGCAGAATAAATGTGTTTATGTGCACCAAGACATATACAAATGTGCACCACCAACAGAAACACAAAACCCAGCTGTAGGTATTCTGCTAATCAGATGGGTGGCATTTGAATTTCTCTTGAGCAGCTGTACAAGTGCACAGCTTACAGGGAACACTGGTGGCAGGGGAGGGAGACAGTCAGAGACCAGAGATAGAAAGGTACATTTTTAGCCAGGATATGATCTGTGATTGAAGGATAAGAAAGTTGCAAGAGATGGTTAAAAAATGATAGAGCAAGGATTTATCACCAAGAAAGGTAGGGAGGGACAGCTAAGAATCCAGTGACAGGTGAGCAGAAAAGATAAATGAGCTAAATAAAGAAAAAAATCTATTAAATAGCTTGGAACAAGTCAGGTAAGGGATTGGGAAAGGGACAGTAATTTTGAACTGAATCCTTAAATGACAGGGAGCCAGTGGAGCTATTTAGGAATGGGCTGAGCCTGCCTTGCTTGAACATGTGAAGAATTGGCAGAAGCTTTCTGCTTGTTTGGAGAGCTGAGATTCAAGGACACTGGAGAGAAAGGAGCTGCAGTGGTCTAGGTGTGAGGATATGGTGGAGGAAAGTTTTATTTCATGGAGATTACCTAGAGAGGTGGTGGAATCTCGGCTTGACAAAGCCCTGGCTGGGATGATTTAGTTGGGATTGGTCCTGCTTTGGGCAGGGAGCTGGACTTGATGACTCCTGAGGACTCTTCCAGCCCTAGGATTCTATGATTCTAGTGCTTCTCCCAATTTTTCATAGGGATTGTGATGCTCCTCTAATTTGGTGTCTGTGTATGAGTATAGCACAAAATAGGGAATTACATCTTTTCTTTCTAGAACCGTATGTTCTGTCCAGAAAACAGTTTGCATTTCTGTAGCACAGCAGTGACACTCAGTGGACAGGTTTGTTATTAGACAGACAAGGTGGGTGAGATATCTTTTACTGAACCTACTTCTGTTGGTGAAAGAGACAAACTTTCAAGTTACATAGAGCTCATTTTTAGGTCAGTTCAATTCTGTGTAGCTCAAAACTTTTAAAAGCTTGCCTCTTTCACCAACAGAAGGTGATCCAATAAAAGATATCTAGCCACCTTGTCTCTCTACTATCCTAGGACTGTCACAGCAACATCAATACTACAAGCAGCAGAGGAGGATTTGTTACTGTTAATTGGTGATGGCTATTTCAAGAATTATAGCCTTTGCATAAAGTTGCAAAAACACTTGAAAAATCTATATATACATGAATTGCTGTTCTCAGTGCTGAAATGCAGCCACCTCTAGATGGATTGTGCCAGCCATTTAACAGAAGAATAGGCAGAAAAATGCCACACATACAAAAATTCAATTGAAAGAACAAATTTTGAAAAAATTGAATGATCCCTAACAGTCCGCATCAGTGCCTCACAAGTTAAAACAAGAAATAAAGAATATCATATCCAACTGGGCTTGTGGAGAAGAGAACTGAAAATTGGCCAACCTGTTTCTTACGTTGCAAAGGTTGCCTTAGTATATTTGTCTGCAAATGGTCTTTAGCTAGTACCCCAGTGTGCCATATCAGAGTTCACTATGCTATAGTAAGTGTGGGGATGATTCAGTAGAGGTGCTCTCTGTTCAGTGTCAGCACTGAGCCCAATGCTCCAGTGTGGTGATGGGGATGCTGTGTGGCAGACAGGGATGTGGATGACTACAAAGAACACTCTTCCCTCGTCACTCAAATGTCTTTGTTTCAAATGAGACCCAAAGCTAAGAAAGATCCTGACCACTTGTGGCTCTTAAAGATCCAATGACATTTTTCTCATGTTGTGATGGGGCAGAGCCGCCCCGCACTGGAGAGCCTCCAAGCGCCATCTGTCTCGCGGCCAGGCGGGCGCGGTACCGGCGGTGTGCTGGCTGTTCGGCGGCTGCCGAACACGCGCACGGCACTCAGCCGCAGGGGGGAGACAGCTGCACGAGGGAGGAGTAGACGGCGGGCAGGCGCGGTGTGGCGGCGCCGCCATTGGCACGCCAAGGGGCGGGGAGGAGCCCCGACGTAGTGGCAGAGCGCCCAGCCGGGAAATTTAAAACCCCGGAAGGAGAGCAGTAAGGGGGAGGGTGGTGAGAAGAGGAGGGTCACGGATGGAGGACGCCCGTGGAACTCGGACCTGGGGAGGGGAGGCAGACAGTGCTCCTGCTTGGGGGCCGGATGCAGGGAGAGGAAGTAGCCCAGGGCAGGCAGAGGCGCCCAAGGACTGGCGCGTTACGGTGGAAAGCTCCGCCAGTCGGACCGGACTGCGAGACTAGTCCGCGTCCTTAGGGCCCTGGGCTGGGGCCCGTGAGAGGGGGCGGGCCCGGACCCCCCTTTTCCCCCGCGACCCTTGCTGAGGGGTGTCTGAAGCCTGAGCGGCGGAGGGACACGTCAGCCGCAGTACCAGGTTGGACTACACCGGCCGCAGATTGGACTTGGCCCAAGGGCCAATTACAAGACATTGAGACTTAGGGTGGGGTGGAGGGGCGCACAGGAAGGTGGGGATAAGGGGACAATCGAACAGACGGGCAGGCGCCCGGTCACAACTTGGTGGAGAACGTGGGTATAGAAGGATCCTTCCCCTGAGGGAGGGGAGCTAAAGGCCTCCGACCTCCCAAAAAAAAGGGGGGGGAGAGAGAGAAGGAAGGAGGGAGCGAGAGGGCGAAAGGGCCAGGCGGGATACACGCGGGTAGCCTCCGGACGGTGGTTACACGCCCCCAACTCTGTTTATTGTGCATGAGCCGCAGGAGAGCCAAGATGAAGCCGGCCAAGATACTGGAATGGCTGATGGAAAGCCAAAGGCAACACCACCAGCAACAAACCCTCCTGATCCAGCAGCTCTCCTCCCAACATCAGGACCAGCAAAAACAATTGGTGCAAGATTTAGCGGAGCAATTTCAGACGCAGCAAGCCCAGTGGATGCAGCAGTACAGACCACCCAAAGGGGGAGCCCCGGCGACGTTGGTGAGTGAAGGGGAAGAAGGGGGCAGATTCCCACAAGTACCCATCCGGCTGTTGAAAGTGGGCCCCACCGACGACCCCGAGGCTTTCCTAATCACCTTTGAGAGGGTAGCGATGGCAGCTCGATGGCCGGACGACCAGTGGGCTACTATACTGGCGCCGTACCTGACAGGCCCCACCCAGTTGGCCTATTGAAGCTTGAGCCCTAGGGAGGCGCTACATTATTTTAAGGTTAAAGAGGCGATCTTAGATCAACTTGGCATTGTGCCTGAAACCTACAGGCAGAAATTTAGGCAAGAGCACTATGCACCCGGAGTAAGGCCGCGGGCGATAGCCCAGAGACTGAGAGAAGCAGGGTGGCGCTGGCTGGAGCCCAAGCAGCATATCGGTCCCCAGGTAGCCAAAAAGGTAGTACTGGAGCAGTTCCTGAGTATCCTGCCTAGCGGGGGGCAACGATGGGTGAGGAGACAACACCCCTCCACTCTGGAGGAGGTGGTCACCATGATGACTGACTATGAAGCAGCCGAATCGGCCGAAGGCCTGGGGAAGAGAGACCGAGCTGCCCTCTCCCCTTCCCCCCCCCCCCGAGAGGTGAAATTCCCAGGGCGCTTAGGCCGAGGAAGGACCCTGACGAGGGCCGGGGACGAGGAGGGGGAAGAGGCGAGCCCAGGAGGCTGGCACCAGCAGGGGTCACCCCCGTGAGAACGGCCCCTCAAGAGAGGACCCCACCAGTAGCTGGAGGAGAGCAGAATCGGGGCGACCCGGGAGCGACAAGAGGGGCCTGCTTCCGGTGCGGACAGGAGGGACACTTCCAAAGGGACTGCCCCTACGTGGACTGTACATATGCACAGGCCTTAATGGGGGAGGGTCTACAGGGAGAGTCTGATAAAGCGAAGATTTTAAGGCAGGTCCAGGTAGGAGGTCGTCCCGTGGAGGCACTGGTAGACTCCGGCTGCAGCCAAATGATTGTGAGGGAAGACCTGCTAGAGGGGGAGGGGCCAAGGGGACCCCCAGTCTATGTGCAGTGTGTGCATGGGGACGTCCACCGATATGCCACGACCTGGGTACAGATGAGGGACGGCCCCCACGAGAGCTGGGCCTATGTGGTGGTAGCCCCAAAACTGGTGTACCCAGTCCTGCTCGGACGCGATTGGGAGGAGTTTGGGCGAGTAATGGACACTTGGGGGAGAGAAAGCGACCAGGTGAGCCCGGAGGGGATGGTAGGGGAGCCTAGATCTCCCGGTGAACCGCAACCTAGTTCCCAAGGTGCCCAGCAAGAGGCACGCGATCCACTCCAGACGGCAGACCCGATGGCCCCACTCGAGCCCTGGGATGGCGATTTCATCCAGGAACAAAGGTATGATCCTGCGCTGCAGTAGGCCTGGGCCAAGGCCAAAGAAGGAGAGGGGGGCCGACGACGGAAGGCAAGGAACGGCGGCGGGGGCTGTATTTTGAGGTATGCTGCGACCGTTTATACCGGGTTACTGAGGGGGAGGAAGAGTATGGGATGTTATGGCAGCTATTAGTCCCTAAGCAGTACCGGCACCAGCTTATGGAGTTGGCCCACGCCAACCCGTGGTCTGGCCACCTGGGGTATGACAAGACAGTGAGGAGAATTGTACAATGTTTTTTTCTGGCCGGGGATATACCGCAAAGTAAAGGACTTCTGCCTGTCTTGCCCCGAGTGTCAAAGGGCGAGCCCTAAGGGGGTCCCGAAGGCGCCGCTAGTGCCGCTACCGATTATAGGGATCCCCTTTGAAAGGATTGCCATGGACCTGGTAGGGCCACTAGAGAAAATGAGCACCGGGTGTCAGTATATACTGGTTGTGCTGGACTACGCCACCAGGTACCCTGAGGCCGTCCCGCTACGGAGGGCTACCACCGCAAACCTGGCAGCAGAGCTGGTAGAAATCTTCGCCAGGGTTGGGCCTAAAGAAATTCTGACGGACCAGGGCACAAATGTCATCTCAAAGTTAATACAGGAGTTGTGCCGACTCCTGCGAATACGAACATTAAGAACGTCAGTATACCACCCGCAAACCGACGGCCTCGTGGAGAGGTTCAACTGGACTCTGAAGAGTATGATGAGAAAGTTTGCAGAGCAAGACCCCAAAGGCTGGGATAAGCTTTTACCTGCCTTGCTGTTCGCCATTAGAGAGGTCCCGCAGGCGTCTACGGGATTCTCCCCATTTGAATTGCTGTACGGGCGACAGCCCAGAGGGATAGTAGACATTGTGAAAGAGAATTAGGAGGAGCAGGAGACCAGGGTGAAGGGGTCCATCCCCCACATACTGGACTTGCGAGGGAAACGACACACTTTGGGCGAGCTAGCCCAACTAAACCTAGGAGCCGCCCAAGTGAGGCAAGTGGCGCATTATAATGTAGGAGCCCGCCTCAGAACCTTTGAGCCCGGAAACAGAGTCCTGTTGTTATTACCCACTCAGGACTCCAAGCTACTCGCCAAGTGGCAGGGCCCCTTCGAGGTAGTGCGAAGAGTCGGGAAAGTCGATTATGAGGTGCAGGGGACGGGAACCCGGCGAAACACCAAAATCTACCATGTGAACCTATTGAAAGCATGGAAGAACCGGGAGGGGTTGATGGTAAACCCAGTAATATCCGAGCTTGACCTAGGACCAGAGGGAGAGCAAAGAGCCACGGATTCGACCCCCCAGGTGAGCCCTGAGCTGACTCCGAGACAGAGAGAAGAGCTAGGCGACCTACTCCAGGGGTTCTCCCGGGTCCTGACCGACCAACCGGGCCACACTACACTGACGTGCCACCATATCGAGACCGAAGCCGGCAAGAAGGTGAGAGACCCCATTCATCCCCTCCCACGGAAGATGTGGGAAACAGAGAGAGAGGAGGTGCAGTGGATAATGCAGTGGGGCGTCACTGAAGAATCGCATAGCGAGTGGAGGAGCCCTATCGTCCTGGTCCCGAAACCCGATGGGTCCACACGGTTTTGTATTGACTTTCGTAAGGTTAACAGTATATCCCGCTTTGATGCCTACCCCATGCCTCGAGTGGACGAGCTGCTGGACCGCCTGGATAGAGCGCGGTACCTCTCCACTATCGACCTAAGTAAAGGATATTGGCAGATCCCCCTCACCCACACCTCTCGAGAGAATACAGCCTTCTCAACTCTGTTCGGACTATACCAGTTTGTGTGTATGCCCTTCGGTTTACATGAAGCGGCTGCTACCTTCCAGCGATTAATGGACAAAGTGCTGCGCGACCATAGGCAATATGTGGCTGCATATATCAACGACATAATAATCTACAGTACGTCATGGGAGGATCACTTCCAAAGGGTGCAGGCGGTCCTGAAGTTGCTACAGGAAGCAGGGCTCACGGCAAACCCCAACAAATGCCACTTCGGGGCACGAGAGGTCACCTACCTAGGGTACACCGTCGAGAGGGGCCAGCTGAGGCCACTTGTTGACAAGGTAGGAGCCCTCAGGGACTACCCTCCCCCCACCACCAAGAAGCAGGTCCAGCAATTTCTGGGGTTGGCCGGCTGCTACCGCCGCTTCGTACCCCACTTCGCATCTTTAGTGGCCCTGCTGACGGATTTGACCCAAAAAGCACTTCCCGAGAGGGTAGTATGGTCGGAGACATGCGAACGGGCATTCAGCATGTTAAAAGACCGGCTGACCAGGGCTCCTGTACTGGCGCAACCGGACTTCGATAAACCCTTTGTCATGCAGACGGACGCCTCGGAAAACGGATTGGGGGCTGTCCTGTCACAAGAAAAGGAAGGGGAAGAGCACCCCATGATAAGCCGTAAATTGTTCCCTCGGGAGCATAAGTACTCGACCATAGCAAAAGAAGCCCTGGCAGTAAAGTGGGCTATAGGGATACTCCAATATTACCTGTGAGGCAATCGGTTCAGGGTGGTTACAGACCATGCCCCATTGCGATGGCTGCAGAGCATGAAAGACTCAAACGCACGTATTATGAGATGGTATCTTTCGTTGCAGCCCTACGCCTTTGAAGTAGTTCACCGGGCCAGAGCGGCCCACAAGAACGCGGACTTCTTCTCGAGATTGGAAGCCCCAGAGTGAGAAGGAGGACAAGGGGTAAAAGGGAACCTAGAGGGGGAGGTGTGTGACGGGGCAGAGCCGCCCCGCACTGGAGAGCCTCCAAACGCCATCTGTCTCGCGGCCAGGCGGGCGCGGTACCGGCGGTGTGCCGGCTGTTCTGCGGCTGCCAAACGCGCACACGGCACTCAGCCGCAGGGGAGACGCAGCTGCACGGGGGAGGAGCGGACGGCGGGCAGGCGCGGTGTGGCGGCGCCGCCATCAGCACGCCAAGGGGCGGGGAGGAGCCCCGACGTAGCGGCGGAGCGCCCGGCCGGGAAATTTAAAACCCCGGAAGGAGAGCAGTAAGGGGGAGGGTGGTGAGGAGAGGAGGGTCACAGACGGAGGATGCCCATGGAACTCGGACCCGGGGAGGGGAGGCAGACAGTGCTCCTGCTTGGGGGCCGGATGCGGGGAGAGGAAGTAGCCCAGGGCAGGCAGAGGTGCCCGAGGACTGGCGCGTTACGGCAACATTGCAAAGCCTGTAATCTATTCAAAATGATTATCCCATTGTCGAAACGAGCCTTACACTCAGTAAAAGGTACGGAGAATAGTTTATTTAGAAATGCTGCAGCATAGCGAGAATCCATCAAAGCGTGTTCTACCTTTAGATACAGATACAATTCCCCTTATAGTAGGAGCTGCATAACAAACTGTCATTCTGCGCATGTTTGTTAGTGGGCAAACTTTCAGTTATCTACATTCTTCTTACGATAAAAGTTTCATTTTCTCACACTTTCTTACACTTTCAAACTACGTGACCTTCTCGCCTATATGAAATGGCAGCTGTTTAGAAGATGGATTCCACACCATTTGTATGCATGTATCATGCCTGAATTTGGAGTTAGAAATATGGAGTATAAACTGGTGTTATTAAGTTTATGACATGCGAAGTGAGGACCTTTAATGGTGACGGCCTATTGGCAAGAAAATAGTGAACTGTAAATGGACTTGTTTTTCATGTCAGCCTGTGGGTAGGGGCGATGGTTAGTCCTACCAAGACATGTGGCCAGGAAACCTGATGCTGGGACCCACCTGAACTTTTCCACTGAAAGTGAAGAAAAAGTTTAAACTGAACACAAAGGATTCCCACCTTGAGCAACATCTATATAAAGGTGGCAAGCCAAACAATAGGGGCTGCTACCAGATGTCAGGACACCCTTGCTGACTACCCAAGATGACTGCTGGAAATAACTGAAATTGAACATTAAAAGGGATTGGGCCCAGACTGGAGGTTTTCCTGTCTGTGAAAGAAGATGTTTAAATCTACTGTTAGACTGAAGTGTTAAATGTAATAAATTTTTTAGGGTACATCTCCACAATAGCATGTACCTCGAAATAAGCTACGCAATTTGAGCTACACAAATTGCATTGCTTATTTCAAAAAAGCTTATTTTGAAATTTGGCACTGTCTACACAGCACTAATTTTGAAATAAATCACTATTCCGATGTCTTCCTTATTCCTTGTGCAACAAGGTTTACAGGAAGCTGGAATAAGAATCCTGTTATTTCGAATGTATTTCAAAATAACAGGTGTGCTGTTAAGACGTGCAGAACTATATTTCGAGATAATGGACATTATCGCAAAATAGCGCCGTTGTGTAGACTACCCTTAGTGTATTAAGCTTAGCAGGCGTCTTTGGGTTTATTTTGCTTAATAACTCATTTTGTACTGTGTTATCACTTATAGCCATTTAAATCCTACTTTTTATACTTAATATAATCATTTTGTTTATTCATAAACCCAGTGAAAGTAATTGTTATGGGTGGGGGAAGGGGCAAGCAGCTGTACACATCTCACTTTGGACAATATGAGCTTGCTTTGTACAAAACTTTATACAGAGTAAGAAGGATCTATCTAGTGTTCCAGTCCCATTAGGGATGTGCACCAGAGTGCTGAAGCAAGTCCCTTTAATGATCTTTCCCAGAGTTGAGCTGATCTCAGCATCTCTATTATACTTTTGAGGAGGCTGGAGAGGTTGAGGGGCTGGAGTTGGTATTTCAGCACATCCAGTCGCAAGGGGAACTTTGTGACCAAACCCATCACACTGGTATCTGAGCAGATACCCATCCTTAGACAGATGATGCATCCGGCTCTGTGATCAGTGAGTTTGCAGGGCAGAAAGATGTCGGAGCAGCTGTGGCTACTTCTCACCCTCCTGACTAGCCCTCACTGTAAGGGAAGAACTGAGCTGACCTTTCTCATTGCCATTTACCTGCCTTCTTTCTTTCTGACTCCTGTCCTCTCCCTTTCCCCTTTAATCCCTGCCTCCATTAGAGCCCCCGCTCCATTTCTGTGCCCCATACCTGGCTCCTCTGTCCAGCTGCCCGGCTTCCTGCAGGGCTACAATACAGCACCCTACTTGTATTGGTACCCACAGCCTCCCCAGAGAGGAGCCCTGCACATGCTCTTTCTCTCCAGAGGCCAGGATTCAATTGATTCCAATACAGAGAAACACTTTCAGGCTGCCCGACCGACCCAGAACAACTTGATGCTGAGCACAGACAGCCTCTTCCCCAGCGTCAGGCGGTGTATTACTGCGCCTGGAGCTGCACACTGAGCCAAGTGGGTGCTGCCCCAGACAAAAACTCCCCTTTCCCTCGCTATGGGGAGCTGAGTTGACATCAGGTTTCACCCACTAGCTCAGTCCACTTCCTCTTCCTACTCTGCCCTCTCCTATGTAATCCACAGCCCTACATTTCTCACTCAGTTACAGGGCCATTACAAATCATAATAAATATTTAGCTCAAAATTATGGAAGAGACCACCTTGGCCACATTTTTCCTTCCCCCCAGCCCCATCCAGCCAGTGCAAGATTGTTTTCTACATTTTTTTCCTCAGGGCAGTGTCCAGACTGGGTTTAAATGGAGCTTCCATTTCCTTGCTGAAGGAGACTGTTCCCAAGTGGAGCTGTTTTGAAACATTTCATTGGTATCAGAAGTGGTGCCCCCCAGTAGTTCTCGCCATGGGCGTTCTCCTCCCCCAGAAATGCAGGTGGTGCATTCGTGCCAGTGGCAAAATTTAAAAAAGCTTGGCAAAATTGCATCTGTGATAGATAGGAGGGGTGCTGGCCAGCACTCGGTAGCTAAGGGGTTAACTCAGGTAGCTAAGTGTGTTGGCAGGGGGCCAGAAGAACCAATGGGATACAGTGCTGAAATCTGAATTGTATATACATACCTGCTGCCAGAATCAGTGCATCTGTGACTTTGGGGAGTTTTTGTAAGCAGAGCCTGTAGAGGTAAGGTATTTAAGGTCTTTTGCAGGCCCCCACCTTCTGCACTCAGGATGTGTCTACACTAGCCCCCTAGTTCGAACAAGGGCGGCTAATGTAGGCATTCGAACGTGCAAATGAAGCCCGGGATTTAAATATCCCGGGCTTCATTTGCATGTTCCCGGGCGGGCGCCATTTTTAAATCCCCCTAGTCCGAACTAACTGCCCGCGGCTACACGTGGCAGTTAAAAGTTAATTCGAACTAAGTCCTTAGTTCGAATTAACTGTTACATCTCATGGAGGTGTAACAACCCCGCCCCCGGAGCGTCCCCCTCAGCCCCGGACCGTCCCTGCTGTGCGCGCCTCCTCCTCACTGCCTGCTGCTGCCATGTACAGCGTTGCAGGTGGGCAGGGCCCGGGCATGACATGACATCACAGCCCGGGATTTTAAAACTCCTCGGAGGCACGCTGCATGGCTGCCTCCGCGTTCGGACTCCGGGGCCTGAGTGCAGACTCCGGCCCCGCAACATGGAAGGCAGAAGGTAGGGAAGGGGCTTGGGCTTGGGCTGAGGGGGAGGGAGAGGGAGAGGGCGAGGGGCTAGGGCGGAGGGGAAGGGGACGGGGCTTGGGCTTGGGCTTGTGCAGCGGGGAAGGGAAAGGGGCTTGGGCTTGGGCTGAGGAGGAGGGGAGAGGGGCTTGTGCAGCGGGGGAGGGGAAGGGGCTTGTGCGGCTGGGGAGGGGGAAGAGGCTTGGGCTTGTGCGGAGGGGGAGGGGCATGTGCGGCGGGGGAGGGGGGAGGGGAAGGGCTTGTGTGGCGGGGGAGGAGGGAGGGGCTTGTGCGGAGGGGGAAGAAAGGCGAAGGCACCCTGAGACAAATGGCAGGGGGCCAAGTGCAGACAATGAGGGAAAGGGCAGGAGGGGAGGTGTCAGTGGGAGGGGGGACAGGGCGATGCTGGGAGAGGAGAGGAGAGGGGAAGGGCATTGGGGGCTAAAGGGGGAGGGGGAGTGCTGGGAGAAGGCTTGAAAGAAGGGGTGGGCATGAGAAAGGTGGGGATGGAGCAAGTCATGTGTGAGGGCACAGAGGTGCAGGAAGAGAAAGGAGCAGAGAGTGGTGAGGGGGCGGGCATCAGGGAAAAAGAGGGCAAAGGGGGCAGGGGCAGTAAGGGAAGGGGGAGGCACCAGGAGGGTGCAGGGCTAAGGGAAGGTGCAGGTGCCAGGGGATTCTGGGGTGAAGCAGAAGGGCAGACACCTGCAGGGGAGGGACCAGCACCAGAGGAGAGAGGCAGGGCAGGTGTGTAGATGGAGGTGTTGGAAGAGGGAATGAGGAGGGGTAGCTCACTTGATCAGAGTGGGGCTACTGGAGGAGTGGGCACAGGGGGGAGTGAAGGGCTGGTGGAGGGGGGCAGGTCGCAGGAGGGCTAAGGGCAGTGAGAAGGGCAGGAGTCAGGACAGAAGAGGAGGGTGAGGAGTTGGGGGGCAGCAGGCACCAGGGGAGATGATGGAGCAAGGAGAGGAGACATGGCAGCAGAGAGAAAAGGTAGAGGTTTAAAAATATTTATTCATAACTTGGTATGCTGCCCATGGCCAGTTTGTGTGCGCCCCACGATGCAGTTTGGGTTTATGTGGGGATCAACACGTGGCCGGCGAGTGGGAGCCAAAACAAAAAAGTAGTCAGTATAATGATCTTTTCTGTTGATATGCGTTTTAGTAGTTAAATTCTTGGACTGTCATTGCTCATGAAAAGTGCTGTCACATGGGTAGAAATCGGGTAAATATTGCATTTTATTAATATCAGCAGAACTGACTTAAATGGGGCCTGTGTGTTGTATAGTCTTGCCTTAATCTTTGTATTCATGCCTGTCAGTGTGAGAGAAGCTATTTGTATATATTTGCTTGCATATGCAACCACACTTAAGTTGAGGCCCTCAGCTTGTTCTGTAAGTATCAGTGTGGTCCCTGGGGCTTCCAAAGTTGCGTTGCCCTAGCTCATCCCTGCCAGGTGTCTGTCTAACCTGGTCTTAAATATCTCCAGTGATGGAGATTCTGCAGTCTCCCTAGGCAATTTATTCCAGTGTTTAGCCACCCTGACAGGCAGGAAGTTTTTCCGAAAGTCCAACCTAAACCTCCCTTGCTGCAATTTAAGCCCATTGCTTCTCATCCTAACCTCAGAGGCCAAGCAGAACAATTTTTCTTCCTCCTCCTTATGATACTCTTTTAGGGTATGTCTACAGTACAGAGTTAATTCGAACTAACAGCCGTTAGTTCGAATTAACTTTCATAGCGTCTATACATACAAACCGCTAGTTCGAACTTAATTCAAACTAGCGGAGCGCTTAATTCGAACTAGGTAAACCTCATTCTACGAGGACTAACGCCTAGTTCGAATTAAGTAGTTCGAATTAAGGGCTGTGTAGCCACTTAATTTGAACTAGTTGGAGGCTAGCCCTTCCCAGCTTGCCCTGCTGGCCACTCTGGGCCAAACCAGGGAAACTTTTCTGCCCCCCTCCCGGCCCCGGAGCCCTTAAAGGGGCACGGTCTGGCTACAGTGCTCGTGCCAGTTGCAAGCCTGCCAGCACCCAGCCAGCAGACCCTACACCTGGCACGGCTTGAGCCAACCACCCGCTGCCACCCAGCCCTTCGCCTCTTCCCAGGACCAGGCTGGCAGCTCCCAGGAGCCTGCCCGGGGCTGCAAGAGGCGGGTGCCCGCCTGGTCTAGTGCGGAGATCGTGGACCTCCTCGAGGTTTGGGGGGAGGCCTCCAACGTCCACGATCTCCGCACTAGGCACAGGAATGCGGCCGTCTAGGGCAGGATAGCTGCCAGCCTGGCCACCAAAGGCCACATGCGAACCCAGGAGCAGGTTTGCATGAAAATCAAGTTGGTCCAGTGAGACCCCCGACCCTGAGCCCTGAGCTTAGAACATAAGAACATAAGAACGGCTGTGCTGGGTCAGACCAAAGGTCCATCTAGCCCAATAGCCTGTCTGCCGACAGCGGCCAACACCAGGTACCCTGGAGGGGATGGACCAAAGACAATGACCAAGTGATTTGTCTCGTGCCATCCATTCCCAGCCTTCCACAAACAGAGGCCAGGGACACCATTCCTACCCCCTGGGTAATAGCACTCCATGGACCCAACCTCCATGAATTTATCTAACTTCTCTTTAAACTCTGTTATAGTTCTAGCCTTCACAGCCTCCTGTGGTAAGGAGTTCCACAGGTTGACTATGTGCTGTGTAAAGAAGAACTTTCGCTTATTAGTTTTAAACCTGCTGTCCATTCATTTCATTTGGTGTCCTCTAGTCTTTCTATTATGGGAACTAATGAAGAACTTTTCTTTATTCACCCTCTCCACACCACTCATGCTTTTATAGACCTCTATCATATCCCCTCTCAGTCTCCTCTTTTCTAAGCTGAAAAGTCCCAGTCTCTTTAGCCTCTCTTCATATGGGACCTGTTCCAAATCCCTAATCATTGTAGTTGCCCTTTTCTGAACCCTTTCCAAGGCCAAAATATCTTTTTTGAGGTTAGGAGACCACATCTGTACACAGTACTGAAGATATGGTGTACCATAGTTTTAGACTTCCCCTCCTCCTTCTTCCCCTGGCTTCCCCCTTCCAGCTCTTTCCTCCCAGGTTTCCACCTCCCTTCTCCAACCCTCTCTCTTCCCCTCTCCCACCTCCTTTTCCCAGTCTCCCCAGAGGTTAATCCCCCCCCCCGCAGTTTTGTTAAATAAAGAGAGTTTCTATTTTTGAACACACGTGTCCTTTATTTTTTACATCAGGAAGGGGGGCTAGGGAAGGGTACGTGGAAGGAGGTGAGGGAGGAATGGGGCACGAGCCCCCGATGGGGAGGACTGGGGTGGCTCTGCGGCTCCTCAGGGTGGAAGCTCTCCTGCAGGGCCTCCTGGATCCTGACAGCCCCCCGATTGACCCCCCTGGATGGCAGCCTGCGGCAAGTGCAGCCGGGCTGATGGCCGAGTGCTGTGATGTGCCGAGTGTGGGCACTCAGGGCACTCCAAGACAGGACTGCTTTGCTGTCCCTCATCGAGTTAGACAAGCAAGCGGGGAACCCTGAGAACTGTCTGTCCGGGATGGGGGTCAGGTCCCTTTAAGCACAGCCCTTGGCTAGCCTCAGGCAGCAGCCCCACACTCTAAGTCCTAATCTGATGCCCTGCCGGCACTGGTTCCAGCCAGCCTTAACTTCGGTTCAGGGTCCACTCAATGTGGACATGCTAGTTCGAATTAGCAAAACTCTAATTCAAATTAGTTTGTAGGTCTAGATGCACTAATTCGAATTAGCTTAGTTCGAATTAATGAATTCGAACTAAGTTAGTTCAAATTAGTGCTGTAGTGTAGACATACCCGTAGATACTTGAAAGTTGCTCTCATGTCCTTTTTCAGTCTTCTCTTTTCCAAGGTAAACAAGCCCAATTCCTTCAGCCTTGCCTCATACCTCATGGTCTCTAGACCTTTCATCATTTGTGTTGATCTTCTCTGGACTTTCTCCAGTTTCTCCACATTTCCTGAAATGTGGCGCCCAGAACTGGACATGATACTCCAGCTGGGGCCTAATGTAGATGGCTCATTCCCTGCCTAGGGGACGTGAGACTGGGTGGGTTAATTTCCAATCCTCCTGTTTATTCTTTTCCTAAGCCAGGAGGGCACGGTAGTTCTGATGGGGGCTCTGCAGGAAAGCAGCCAGCACTGCCCCCTGCCTGAAACCTTGTGTAGGTGTTAAACAGCTGTCCAGCCCACCCTAGAGGTGACTGCATTTCACCGTGCCTGAAGCAACACGGCACCAGCAATGGACAGGAGAATGGCTCCCGGGCATGGCTTGCTTATGACTGCTTCAGTCCCGTTGGATGGGCCTCAGCCTCTTTCCTTCCCCTCCCCCGCTTTGCAATGGGGCTGTAGACTCTGGGGGGAGAGGGGTGGAGGCAGGCTGAGGTGTCTCCCTGCAGCAGATGTAGACACATCTCTGTATTAATCATTCTCTCATTGAAGTTTTTAGCTTTGTATTGAGTCCTTTTACATGGAAACTTTGTATTACGTCTTGGTAGAATAGTCCCTGGGACAAGTGAGGCAGAGACTGTCCCTGTGGGGTGAATGAGGTGGGAATGTATAAGGCGGAAGGTGAGCACCTCTGGGCAGTTGCAAAGGTTGGAGAGGGGATGGAAGCCAGATCCAAGATCAATGAGCCCTGGGAAGTGGGCCCATTGAAAGGAGACTGGACCTGTGGATGCCTTGGGGGTCAGCAGCAAGGGCCTGCTTTGGGAAGCCCCCTCTTTGGAGGTGAATGTGGCAGCACTGAGACACCACCCAGAAGCCGGCAGACACTAACTGCAGATTCATGGGACGGCTCTCACAGATCTTGTACATGCATAAGATGATAGATCTGCGGGGGGGGGGGGCAGTGGCGTAGCGAGGGGGCGGAGGGGTCAGTTGCCCCAGGCACCATGCTAGGGAGGCTCCAATTTAATCCCATTCTGCTCCCCCCATTATCCCTTCAGCTCACGTGCTCCTACTCCGCCTGCCACCGGCAGCTGGAGCCTCCTCCCTGCCTCCGTGCTCCAAGCCCGACCCTCCTCCATCTCCACTGGCAGGTTAGTGCATGTGGGAGCCCGGCCCCAAACTGTAGGGGGTGGGGGAAGATGCGGTACAAGTTCCCCTCAGCTGTGCACCAGGTTTGGGACTGTGCCACATGGCGGCGGGAGGGGTGGGGGCGCAAATTTTTCCTTTGCCCCCGGGCACATAACACCCTCGCTACGCCTCTAGTGGCACATCCAAACAAGCCACATGAACTCAGTACAGGTGCACAAAACAAAATCCATTCTGCTCATGGGAGGAAACTCTTAGGCAATGTATACACTGGCAGCTTCTTGCGCAAGAACGTCTTGCACAAGGGTTCTTGTGCAAGAAGTCTTGCGCAAGAACACGTCCACACTGCCATGTGTGAGCTGTACTTTTGTGCAAGAGCATCCATGGCAGTGTGGATGCTCTCTTGAGCAAGAAAGCTCCAATGGCCATTTTAGCCATAGGGGTTTCTTGCGCAAGAAATCCCTGCCGAGCATCCACGCTGCCCTCTTGGGCAAGAGAGCTTACACCTGCTAGAAAAGAGCTTAGCTCTTGCGCAAGATGCCCTCTCTTACCACGCCGTACTGTACATTTCCTTGCGCAAGAGCAGGCGGGCAGTGTGGCTGCTCTGGGTTCTTGCGCAAGAACGGCTGTACTTGCGCAAGAAGCCGCGAGTGTAGACATAGCCTTAGAGGGAACACTTCCCCCAGCCTCTCTGCCCCTGAGTTAATGTCACACACGTTGGGTTAATGCAACTGCAGGATAGTTGCATGAGGGGGGTTTGGTGGGGGCCAAACTAATCCCTGTTGGTAGGAGGATGGTGGGAAAAGTCCTTCGAGAGGGGTGATATGACACCTTTTACTTCTGGTCATGTGTCCATCTTGCCCCGAGCGTGTTGCCTCCAGAGGCCTGGTTAACAGCGGTTAGGGGGCTTGGCTAATGGGGGCCAGGGGGTGTGGCTAATGGGGGTCAGGGTGTGTGTGTGTGTGTGTGTGTGTGGTTTTTTTGTGCTGTGGTGTATGTGTGGTGTGTGGGGTTTTTTTTTTTGTTGTTCAGCCAAAATTGCTGTGGGGCCCCGTCGAAATTGTTCAAATTGGGCCCCGCACTTCCTAAAGAGGGCCCTGGTCCCAAGGATCTGTTCTAGGGATGGTTTTATTCAACATCTTTATTAATGACCTGGAAGAGGGGATGGATTGCACCCTCAGCAAGTTTGTGGATGACACTAAGCTAGGGGGAGAGGTAGATACGCTGGAGGGCAGAGATACGGTCCCGAGTGACCTAGACATATTAGAGGACTGGGCCAAAAGAAATCTGATGAGGTTCAACAAGGACAAGTGTAGAGTCCTGCACTTGGGACAGAAGAATTCCAAGCATTATTACAGGCTGGGGACCGACTGGCTAAGTAGCAGTTCGGCAGAAAAGGACCTCGGGATTACAGTGGACGAGAAGTTGGATATGAGTCAACGGTGTGCCCTTGTAGCATATTAGGCTGCAGTAAGAGGAGCATTGCCAGCAGATCCAGAGAAGTGATTATTCCCCTTTATTCAGCTCTGGTGAGGCCACATCTGGAGTATTGTGTCCAGTTCTGGGCCCCCAACTACAGGAAGGATGTGGATGCATTGGAGAGGGTCCAGCAGAAGGCGACCAAAATGATTAGGGGGTGGAGCACATGACCTAGGAGGAGAGGCTGAGGGATTTGGGGTTGTTTAGTCTGCAGAAGAGATGAGTGAGGGGGGAGATTTGATAGCAGCCTTTAACTTCCTGAAGGGAGATTCGAAAGAGAATGGAGAGAAGCTGTTCACAGTAGTGATGGATGCCAGAACAAGGAGCAATGGTCTCAAGTTATAGTGGGGGTATGTCTACACTACAATGCTATTTCGAATTAACTTAATTCAAAATAGTTAATTCGAATTAAGCTAATTCGAAATAACACATCTATACACAAAAACTATTTCGAAATAGCATTTTGCTATTTCGAAATAGCGCGTCCACACTGAGTGGACCCTGAACCGAAGTTAAGGCTGGCCGGAACCAGTGCCGGCAGGGCATCAGGTTAGGACTTAGTGTGTGGGGCTGCTGCCTGAGGCTAACTGAGCTCCGTGCTTAAAGGGACCCTACCCCCACCCCGGACAGACAGTTCTCAGGGTTCCCCGCTTGCTTGTCTACCTTGATGAGGGACAGCAAAGCAGTCCTGTCTTGGAGTGCCCTGAGTGCCCGCACTCGGGACACCACAGCACTTGGCCACATGGAGCCAGAGCTGCCCCTGGGCACGCCGGTGCGTCTCGTGGGGTCGTTGCAATCAGCCCGGCTGCGCTTGCTGCAGGCTGCCATCCAGGGGGTCCATCGGGGGGCTGTCAGGTTCCAGGAGGCCCTGAGGGAGAGCGTCCACCCCGAGAAGCCCTCAAAGCCTCCCCGGTCCTCCCCACCAGGGGCTCGTGCCCCATTCCTCCCTCACATCCTTCCACTTACCCCTCCCTAGCCCCCCTTCCCGATGTCAAATAAAAGACACGTATGTTCAAAAATAGAAACTGGGTTTACTGAACAAAACTGGGGGGGGATGAACCTCTGGGGAGACTGGGAAAAGGAGGTGGGAGAGGGGAAGAGAGAGGGTGGAAGAGGGGAGGGGAAAACCTGGGAGGAGGGAGCTGGAAGGGGGAAGCAAGGGGAAGAAGGGGGAGGGGAAGCTCAGGGCTCAGGGTTGGGGGTCTCGCCGGACCAACCTGACTTTCATGCTAACCTGCTCCTGGGTTCGTATGTGGCCTTTGGTGGCCAGGCTGGCAGCTATCCTGCCATAGACGGCCGCATTCCTCTGTCTAGTGCGGAGATCATGGATGTTGGGGGTATCCCCCCCAAACCCGAATAAGGTCCATGATCTCCACCCTGGACCAGGAAGGCATCCGCCTTCTCCAACCCCTGTCAGGCTCCTGTGAGCTGGCAGACTGCTCCTGGGGAGCGGTGGAGGGCTGTCTGCCAGTGGCTTGCTGGCTCATGTTTTGGGGCCACTGGGTCAGGGCTGGCAGGCTTGGAGCTGGCACAGGCACTGTGGCCAGGGTCTACCCCTTTAATGTCTCTGGGGCTGGGGGAGAGGAGAGTAAGCTTTCCTGGTTGTGCCCAGAGTGGCCACCAGGGCTCCCTGGGAAGGGCTGGAGGCCCCCTATTTCGAATTAAGTGTCTACACAGTACTTAATTCAAAATAGCTATTTCGAATTTGGTGTTACTCTTCATAGAATGAGGTTTACCAAATTCGAAATAAGGGCTCCACTATTTCGAATTTATTTCTAAATAGCAGTTTGCCTGTGTAGACGCTATTAAAGTTAATTCAAAATAACTGCTGTTATTTCGAATCAACTTTCTAGCGTTGACATACCCTGGGAGAGGTCGAGGTTGGATATTAGGAAAAACTATTTCCCTAGGAGGGTGGTGAAGCACTGGAATGGGTTACCTAGGGAAGTGGTGGAATTGCTGTCCCAAGAGGTTTTTAAGTCTCAGATTGACAAAGCTCTGGCTGGGTTGATTTAGCTGGGATTGGTCCTGCCTTGGGCAGGGGACTGGACTCAATGACCTCCTGAGGTCTCTTCCAGCTCTATGGTTCTGTGATTCTAATAGTTGGGCTGTTTCTTTATTAGGGTAGAACTTTGAAATGCAATCCTATTGTCAGGGCTGGCCCACAACATTTTGGCACCTGAGGCAGGGAGCTCAAATGACGCCCCCACGCCCCCTTGCTTGGGCCAAAACTTTGAAAGGTCTCAGTTCTGCCTTCTTCCTGTTCTACTCCTCTCATGGCACTGCTCTGCTACCTATATACACACCAGCAGCAGACACAATTTTCTACACTCTGGGTCCTAGTGGCGCCCTCCCCCCCCCACAATCTGGCACCTGAGGCGGCTGCCTCAGTTCGCCTCATGGCAGCCCTTCCTGTTCGAACAGTAGAATGGTAGCTGTTTGCTCAGGTCCTGTGTTGTGAACAAACAATCCTTGTCTGTTACTACAGCTTTGATTCAAGATCAAAAGGGAATATTAGCATTTATGATGAAACTTGATTGAAGTAGCTTTACTGTACATATATCTCTTTGAAGGTTGTGGTAAACTGTATATAAACCATTTTATGGATAAATTACCTTATGCTAATTGCCACGATGTTTGGGAGACAGAAGGTTACGTTAAAAGCCTATTGTTCTCACAGAGGCTGCTGCACATATATAAAGTTCCTTTGGATAAGATCCTTTTGGGACAGGATGCTCATAGGGAAAGCTGCAAGCCATAAAGAATGAGATCCCAGGAGACACTGTTACCCCTAAAGGGACATTGACTTAATAACTTTGGATTGATCTGAAAAGATCCACCTGCAACTATAAAGCTCAACAACTCTGTATCTAAACCTCAAGAATTGAACACGTCTGTATGTATATTGTTTTTTTTAACCAATACTATCTTTTACTTTTAAATAAACTAGGGGGTGTTGCTCCCTGCTTGCTACGCAACCTCCAGGGGGGCTGAACCATGCCAGCCCCCTACCCTGGCCACAGCCAGCCCCAGCCTCTCACCTCCTCCCACAGCCTCTCATCTCCGCCCCCCCCCACCTCTCAGCTCCGCACCGGTGGCAGCCAACCCCAGCCTCTTGCCCCCCCATGGGTGGGGAGGGCATATGGTTCCCAGCCCCACATGGTTCCCGCCCCCCCCCCATCACCACCACAAAGGGGATGGCCTTGCAGCTTCGGCCCCACAAGGGGGGAGACCTTACGGCTCTGGCCCCCCCAGAGGGGGGAGCCTGCATGGCTCCGGTTGCCAGAGTACTGGGGAGGGTGGAGGCAGGGCAGCTGAGGGCAGAGGGAGGGGCTGTGGGACGCAGTGATGTGATGATGTCACTCTGTTGTCCCACAGGAAAAGGTTTTTTTATATATCGAGAGAGATGTTAGTTTGGTTAATAGCAATTAGCTATAAGCGGTATATTTTCTGTAAGATCTAAGGGTATGTCTACACTTGCACCCTCCTTTGAGGGAGGGATGCAAATGTAGACATTCGAAATTGTAAATGAAGTGGGGATTTAAAGTTCCCGTGCTTCATTTGCATATTCGCGGACGGGCGCTATTTCACAATAGCGCTATTTCGCGAATAAAGACGGGGTTATTTTGAGACAGAAGAGGACATTTCTTCCCCAACCCACATTTCAGAATCAATGTAATCTTCATGTGAGAGGGACAGTCACTGATATTTAAGCTCTCATGCCTGTTTACACGCTGAGATACTGTCTGGGTATGTCTACACTACAAAGTTAATTCGAACTAACAGCCGTTAGTTCGAATTAACTTTAATAGGGGCTACACATACAAACCGCTAGTTCGAATTTAAATCGAACTAGCGGAGCGCTTAATTCCAACTAGGTAAACCTCATTCTACGAGAAGTAACGCCTAGTAGGCCAAACCAGGGAAACTCTTCTGCCCCCCTCCCGGCCCCGGAGCCCTTAAAGGGGCACGGTCTGGCTACAGTGCTCGTGCCAGTTGCAAGCCTGCCAGCACCCAGCCAGCAGACCCTGCAACTGGCACAGGATGAGCCAGCCACCCGCCGCCACCCAGCCCTCCGCCTCTTCCCAGGACCAGGCTGGCAGCTCCCAGGAGCCTGCCCAGGGCTGCAAGAGGCGGGTGCCCGCCTGGTCTAGTGCGGAGATCGTGGACCTCCTCGAGGTTTGCGGGGAGGCCTCCAACGTCCACGATCTCTGCACTAGGCACAGGAACGCGGCCGTCTACAGCCGCATGGCTGCCAGCCTGGCCACCAGAGGCCACATGCAAACCCAGGAGCAGGTTTGCATGAAAATCAAGTTGGTCCAGTGAGACCCCCGACCCTGAGCCCTGAGCTTAGAACATAAGAATGGCCGTACTGGGTGAGACCAAAGGTCCATCTAGCCCAGTAGCCCGTCTGCCGACAGTGGCCAGCACCAGGTACCCCGGAGGGGATGGACCGAAGACAATGACCAAGCGATTTGTCTCGTGCCATCCATCTCCAGCCTTCCACAAACAGAGGCCAGGGACACCATTCCTACCCCCTGGGTAATAGCACTCCATGGACACAACCTCCATGAATTTATATAGCTTCTCTTTAAACTCTGTTATAGTTCTAGCCTTCACAGCCTCCTGTGGCAAGGAGTTCCACAGGTTGACTATGTGCTGTGTGAAGAAGAACTTTCGCTTATTAGTTTTAAACCTGCTGCCCATTAATTTCATTTGGTGTCCTCTAGTCCTTCTATTATGGGAACTAATGAAGAACTTTTCTTTATTCACCCTCTCCACACCACTCATGCTTTTATAGACCTCTATCATGGGGCCAGAAGAGCCAATGGGATACAGTGCTGAAATTTGAATTGTATATAGATACCTGGTCTGCTCTTACTTCCTGTGACTTCTAAGTTAAAGGCTAGAGGGTGCAACATTCAGTAATCAGAATTACCATGCCTATAAGGAATACTGGGCATAGGAGTGGACTGGACCGTGAAGGGATCATGAGTAAATGAGGGGGAAAGTATATTTCATCGCAGTCAGGGTATTTTTCTTTGTTTTGGTTGTTTGAATCAGAATCCATGGAATCATAGAATTCTAGGGCTGGAAGAGTCCTCAGGAGGTCATCGAGTCCAGACCCCTGCCCAGAGGTTACTCTTCTGTGTGCAAAATCCATGTGCTCTCACCTGCCCACCCCAGTTCACTATCTAAGCTGTACCTAGAAAGACTGTGTACTCTGTGTGTTTAATTTGTTTTTCTCAGTTATTCTGTAACACCTAGCAACCAAGTATGCTTTATTAAGGATCTCTTTTTGTTTTAACAAAATCACCCTTTTTAAGGCGATGATTTGATTCTTCTGTCCTGGAAGGTAACAGGAAATCAGTATGTGTACCCACGAGCCTGAAACGTCAGCTATCAGAAAAACAATTTTTCTATGGTTTTTTTTCCTTTTTCAAGCTCTCTTGTGGCAAAAGAGCTTGGGGGTACTTCTGGGGAAGGAGTTCAAATGTTTCTTCCTGTTTCATGGTTTAAATCACTTGATGGTGGCAGCTGCCTCCCAAAGTCAGTGAATCTGTGACTCTGGGGAGTTTTTGTAAGCAGAACCTATGGAGGCAAAGTATTTAAGGTCTCTTGCGAGCCCCCATCTTCTGTACCCAGAATGCCAAAGTGGAGAACAGCCCTGGCAGTTGGATATTAGGAAATCTATTTCACTAGGAGGGTGGTGAAGCACTGGAATGGGTTTTTCCCTCGAGGTTTTTAAGTCCCAGCTTGACAAAGCCTTGGCTGGGATGGTTTAGTTGGGGTTGGTCCTGCTTTGGGCAGGGGGCTAGACTCAATAACCTTCTGAGGTCTCTTCCAGCCCTATGATTCTATGATTGTGTGTGCCTTTGAGCTAAGCTGCTCTGTGTCTCTGATCTTCCAGGAACACCCAGCAGGTGCCCTGGTAAGAGGCAGATGCAGAGGAAAAGGGAAATGACAGTTACACCGCTGCTCACATTAAGGGAAGGAAAGGCGGTTTGGGGATTTCTGAGAAGAATTTGCAAGGGAATATGTATTTAGTGCCTTCATGGCTTGGTTTTGGGCCATAGTTTCAGGTAATTAACTCATTTCCTATTTTGTACTTTATTTTAGAATATATAGGTCTACTTCTGGACTCACTGAAATCAAATCAAAACTCCTGGTGACTTCAGTGCCATCAGGATGTTATCCTATATAACTGCCATAATAGCCAGTGTGAATGTGTACACTGTATGTACTGAAACATATGTCAGTACGTACCATTCACTTTCCATCCAGGCCCAGCCCCAGGGCTTACCCTGCTCCACTCTGCCACTGCAGCCAGGAAGCAGGGTCGGGTCTTACCCCATTCCGACCAGGAAGTGGAATTGGGTCTTACCCACCCATACCTCCTATCCCACTCCGAGCTGTAACAAAGCTGGGGCAAGAGGGGCACTCACGCCAAGCATATCACAGTCAGGGGTGCAAAGATGCAAAATGACCACTGGTAGGCACATATTTTTCCCTTGATATTCTGTTTATGTGCACAGCCCCACTGACTGCAATGTTAGAGCCACAGCTCTAGGGTTCAGAGGTTACCTTTCCCCTGTGTTGCCAGTGTGTGTCATTCTCACTCCATTCGCTACTCAAACAATGGAGCGGCTGTAGACTAGCTGCCAGCAACTGGCGCCCTAGGCGAACCATGCAATCGGCACCCCCACCTCCAAATCCCTCAATGATATTGCGCCACCATTTAACTTGAATTTGGCGCCCCATTTAACTTGGCGCCCTAGGCGACCGTCTAGTTCGCCTATATGGACGGGCCGCCCCTGGCTCAACTGCAGTCTCACCTGGCCTCACGGTGTCCTGCTTTAGCTTTAAGTTAGCTCGCCCTAAGAGTGGGATTGGGAGAAAAAAAGTCAGTTCTGGATCTCTTTTCTGTGCTGTGGAGGTGTGGGGGAGTTGGCACTATCCCGCCTTGGCAATAAATAGTGATTTCTGCCTTTAAACGCAGTGCAGATCCCTAAAAAGCAAAACTTAAACAACTGTATTAACTGCTTAAAGCTTGCAATAAATAAGAAAGTGGTTAAGTAACCCTGGAGTGTTCTGGTATCCCTTGGATCTAAAATAAATCAAACCACATGACAGTTGGCATCACAAACAGGATCCGAGGGACCCAGACAGGTCCAGGAGATTTAGGAACCATGTCACTTTCCAGGAGTGGCAGGGGAGGAAAGGATAAGGACCAGGGGATGATGCTGGGATGGGCACTTGGTAACCCCTTGACTGTCCTTGCACATTTTACAAGCCAAACTCAGCTGCTCATCGGCTGGGATCGAGGTAGAAGTCAAGTAAAAACCTGGGGAAACAAGGACTGGCATTTGTAAAGCAATAGGAAGCTCTAAGAATAGGAATAAAAGTAAAAGAGCTAGAATTTTGCAATTAAAGTAAGATGGCTTAAACAGCATACCACTATACTAGCTTCCCAAATACGTGAAAAATTGGATTTACCCAAGAAAAGGAACCAGGAGGTGTGGGGGCTAGTTAAGAAACCCATCCTTCTCACTAAATTAGTAAGGGACAAAACCCGTGTCCGTGGAAAGGGGCCATTCAGCAGAGAAAGCAGGATCAGGCCCAGACAGATAAGAAAGTGCACAAGCAAGTGAGAGTGGGTAAGAGGTTCCGAGCCCTGAGGGCATAGTGGCAGGAATAAGAGAAAGCACTAAGTACAGGCACTGGAGATTTAAAATTCTTGGAAAATTACTTGGAATGGTGATATCTACACTAGTGAAGTTTTAATCCGAAGTGAAGGACAAAGCAAGTGATTCAAGGTATGTCTACACTACAGCATTATTTTGAAATATCTTATTGCGAAATAGTTAATTCGAAATAAGATATTTCGAAATAACGCATCTACACACAAAATGCATTTTGAAATAGCGTTCTGCTATTTCGAAATAGCGCATCCACACTGATTGGATGCTGAATCACATTTAAGGCCAGCTGAAACCGGTTCCAGCAGGGCATCAGGTCAGCCACACCTTGTGTGGCTGCTGCGTGCGGCTATCTGAGGCCAGTACTTAAAGGAACCCCCCCTGGATAGCCGGTTCTCAGGTTTCCCTGCATGCCTACCTCGCTGAGGGACAGCAAAGCATTTTTTTCTCTGCGTGCTCTGGTTGCCCTCACTCCGGACACCACAGCACTCTGCACCATGGAGCCAGAGCTGCCCCTGGGCACTCTGGTGCTTCTTTTGGACGTGTTGCTGCAAGTGTGGCTGCACTTTCTGCAGGCTGCCTCGCAGCATGTGCTGCAGCCCAACCCCCAGGCTGTCCTCTGGATCCTCCTGGGGGACGGGGAAGAGCAGCTGCAGCTCCCGGACGCCAGCGTGCCCCGCCACATCAGGCTTCTGGACACCAGCAGCGACTGGTGGGACCACATCGTCCTGGAGCACTGGGGAGACCAACAATGGACCCAGAACTTCAGGATGAAGGAGGACACCTTCCTCGAGCTCTGTGAGTGGCTCGTCCCTGCTCTGCGGTGACGGGACACGCACAAGAGGCCCTCCATTCCCCTCCACAAGTGGGTGGCCATTGCCCTCTGGAAGCTCTCCACTCTGGATAGCTACCGATCCATGGGGAACCAGTTCAGTGTGGGGAGATCCACCATCGGAGCAGTGCTTATGCAGGTATGGCAGTCTCCGGCCACTGTGCCAGGAGGGGGGGTTCGAGGAGGGGATGGGCTGCCCTAGGGAAAAGGGGGGAGGGGGTGCAAGTCCCCTCCACGGGTTCTGTTCTGTCCTGCCCGCACTAAGGACTGGCCGCGGTGGCCAGGATTGCAGGGGGGGGGTTGCTCCTGGGAGTGGGGGTGCGGGGCAGTGGCGGGGAAGGAGCACTCTCAGCCACCCTGGCACCCCAGTGACTTTTGGTGGTTTTGTGTGTCCCTCTGCAGGTCAAGGCCATCAACAGAGTGCTGCTCCGCAGAGTCATCCGCTTCGCAGATGTGGATGTGGTGATCGAGGGGTTTGGCTCCCTGGGCTTCCCCAACTGTGGGGGGGCAATTGATAGGACGCACATCCCCATCCATGCCCCGGGCCACCAGGCCTCCCTGTACATCAACCGGAAGGGATACTTCTCAGTCTTCCTGTAGGCAGTGTCTGACCACTGGGGCCAGTTCTTGGACATTAACGTGGGCTGGTCCAGGAAAGCACACAACGCGTAGGTTTACCGCATCTCCTCTGTGTGCCAAAGGCTGCACGCCAGGACTTTCTTCCCCGACCGCCACATCAGGGTTGGGGATGTGGACGTCCCTGTGTGCCAGGTGGGGAATGCAGCCTATCCCCTACAACTCTGGCTGATGAAGCCCTACACGGGACACCTCAACCCCTCCCGACAGGCCCTTAATGCCAAGCTCAGCAGGGCCCTCATCATGGTGGCGGGGGCATTCGGCTGGTTGAAGGTCCGTTTTAGATGCCTCCTCACCCACCTGGACTTATCTGAGCGGAATATTCCGCACGTGGTGGCAGCGTGTTGTGTGCTGCGTAATTTGTGCGGGAGGAAAGGGGAGGCTTTCCTGCCGGACTGGATGGCAGAGGCTGGCCACTTGGCTGGCCTGTACACGCAGCCCCGCATGGCTGCCAGCAGGGAGGCCCATCCGGGGGCTGTCCGTATCTGGGAGGCCCTGCGGAAGAGCTTCCACCCAGAGGAGGACTAAAGTCTCCCTGGTGTGCCCCACTGGGGGCTTGTACCTCATTTCACCCTCACATCCTTTCACTGACCCCTCCCTAACCCCCCTTCCCATTAAATAAAGACACATGTGTTGACAAAAACAAACTCTGTTTATTGAACAAAACTAGGGTGGGGGGGAATGAGGGTGGGAGAGGGGAGGCGAAAGGTGGGAGAGGGGAGGGGGAAACCTAGGAGAAGGGAGCTGGAAGGGGGAGGAAGGGGGAGGAGAAGCTCAGGGTTGGGGGTCTTGCTGGCCCACCTGTCTCCCAGCACTGCGGGTGTGGGGGCCTCGGTGTCCCCGGGGGGGAGCAGGTATAGAGGGTGGGGCAGGGGGGGAGGAAGAAGCGGGAGGGGGAGCAAGAGTGGAAGGAGGAGTGATAGCTGGGGCAGCAGCAAGGGCTGGAGTGGCAGGAGGCAGCAGTCTCTGCACCAGGGTGTGCAGGTCGTCGGAGATGGCATGGCCCTGGGCAAGCAGCTCCCGCCAGCTCTCCCACCGCAGCTGCAGGTCTTCATGCACCCAGTGGTCCAGGGTGTGGTTCTGGCCTCGCAGGATCCCCAGGTGCTGCCGCTGGTACTCCTCCTGGTTACGGGTCAGCCTGCTGGCACGGGTGCGGGAGGCTGTCCTGGGCGGGGTGGTGCACCCTGCACTCGCAGCTGCTGCAGCTGTGGAGAAACAAGAGAAGTGGTCAGTTATCCCTGGGGACACAGTAGGCGAAGCCCAGCCCCCCTCTGCACGGCGAGGACGGCAGGTCTCCGCACCATCGGAGCTGATGTGCTTGCACACAGGCCATGTTCGGCATGTCCTGCTATCCCTGGGAGTGGGAGCTGGCCCAGGACTGCACCCATGCCCCTGTGCTGTATATCGTGCGGGGTATGGGGGAGGAGATGTCCCCTGCCTCTGTGTAGAGGGGCCTTGTGGAGGGAGGGCATCGTGCAGTGTCCCACCCTGGGGTCAGGAGCACATCATGTACCTTCATACATACACGCATGTGGGTAACAGGCCAAGGCCCCTGTGTGGCAGCCAGCTGGGGCCATGTGCCCAGGGGTGGCACAGCAGATGCACAGGCTGCTGTGTGATCCATGGTCTCCCTCTCCTCCCGTCCTCACCCCGCCACATAAGGGGACAGTCATGGCACTCACATGTCGTTGCCTCCCCGGCCTCGGATGACAGCAGCTACAGGCTTGCTGGGACAGCTCGGGGGTCCTGGGTGTGCGGCATGCTCCCTCCAGGCTCCTGCGGCTCCTGGCCATCCTCCTCCTCTTCCTCCTCCTCGGTGTCATGGGCAGGGCCCTCTGCCCCAGGGTCGATGACCACCTGGGGGGCATGGACCATCCAGCCCCCCAGGATGCGGTCCAGGGCATCATAATAGGAGAAGGGGTCTGGGTCTGTCCCTGGTTGGGAGCTGCCCCTTGTGGCCCTGGCATAGGCCTGCCGCAGCTCCTTAATTTTCATGCGCACCTGCTCCTGGGTGCGCATGTGGCCCTTAGTGGCCAGGCTGTCAGCCATCCATCTGTAGTCTAGTGTGGAGATCATGGACGTTGGAGGCCTCCCCCCAAACCTCAGTCAGGTCCATGATCTCCACACTGGACCAGAAAGGCGCCCACCTTTTCCGGCCCCTGGCAGGCTCCTGGGAGCTTGCAGACTGCTCCTGGGGAGCAGTGGAGGACTGGCTAGAACTGGCTGGCTGGCTCATACTGGCAACTGGGTCAAGGGCAGCACCTGCTGGCTCTGGGTTGGCAGACCTGGAGCTGGCACAGGCCCTGTGGCCAAACAGACTCTACCCCTTTAAGGGCTCCAGGGAGGGTGGGGAGGAGAGGAATTTTCCTGGTTGTGGCCAGGGCACCCTGGCCAGGGCACCCTGGGAAGGGCTGGAGGCCCCTATATCGAAATAAGTGTCTACACAGCACTTATTTCGAATTAGCAGTTTCGAAATTGGTGTTATTCCTCGTAGAATGAGGTTTCCCAATTTCAAAATAAGCGCTCCGCTATTTCGAATTAATTTCAAAATAGCGGTTTGGCTGTGTAGACGCTAGTAAAGTTTTGAAATAACAGACGTTATTTCGAAATAACTTTGCTGTGTAGACATACCCTCAGGGAAAGAGAGTGAGAAGTTAACTCTGCGGAGTCTGGAAGGAATTGAGTAATTGTTATAATATGCTAGAAGGGAAAGTGTGATAGGAAAAGAATCCTTTGTTTCTTTACAGCCTTTCTGGAGGAAAAATGGGCCCTTTTCCCAAAGGAATGTCTGTGAATAATCCAGGCAAAATTGACAATCTGATTTAAATAATTTAGCTGTGGACATTTCGTGGAATTTGCTAAAAGAGCATAAGGGGTTTGCTTTATTGGAAAACTTAACTACCCCAAATGAATGAAAGGGAATGTAATTTTTATATAGCTGTGAGCAAATAGTGTAAATAGAAGTTAAAAGAGTGTATGCATGTATATGTATGTACATATTGTGTAAATATGTGAGGTTTCTAGGACCTAACCAGTGTTTTTGTATGTTTATGAAATTCTGTTTTGTAGGTTTGGGGTAAATGAATTGGTATTGTTATGAATAATGCCATTTCATTCAGAGTTGTAAAACTGACAAAACACTTTTGCCAGATATTGGTAATTAGTGTTGCTTGGCTTTTTACCTCTAGCATTTAACCCTTAAGGTATCTCAGTGCTTTATATTTTTTATAGACCAAGTTATAGCTGTTGTAAGAGGCAGCCAGAACCAGAAAAATGGGGAAAGAGTGAATGGGAAGAGATTCTGGATTTCTTGTTTTAGGCAAAATAGCAAACAAGCAGGACATTAAAGTAAACAGCAGTCAGGACTCTAAAATTTACTGTGTCTCTTTTAAGGCACAGATTCTAAGCTGCTGATAATTTTGAGCCAAAAGTGAGCCAAAAGTTGTCTGTGTGAACACCAGTGGCAGCACAAAAGAGATCTGCTTACATGCATGATACACCTATTTTTTTAAAAAATTACTCATACCTCCAGGATAAATTAAAGCCTATGCAAAGATTTCAGGAAGACATGGAATACACTGGCATGGTAAACGTCCACTTGTAAGAAAATTTATGCTAACGTTATTGTTTAATCCTGGGCTAAATTTAATTTTTATGAAGTAACCCTGTAACAAGGTATAATGCATATGATTTTGTTTTGGAAAAGGAAACCCCTTTAAGTATAACGAAGTGGTAGTTGGAAACACATCTTGTCTGCAGTATAATAAAGAAACTGAGATACACCACCTTATTAATTTGATGATTAAACAGTGGGATAATTCACCCCTCAACCCATAAAGGGAAAAGTTATTAAAACTTGGTCTGCTTATAAAACAAAAGGAGAGGGAAGTACTGGAGGCACATTATATCTTAAAATGCTTCTTTCTTTTACAGATATTCTTGCTGATTTCTCTGTTTGCCTGCATTTCCCCAATACTTCCCTATCCTTTTGTGCCCCCCCAGGGGTAGAAATGTTTTCTTTTGTCTTTCAGAACATCAGAAAGAGCAAGAATCAGGTGGTGGCATGATTGTTGTGGCAAACTTGCTGGGCTTGGCAAGCTGCTAAAGTTGATTCTGAAACTATGTAAATAAAGCAGAAGTTGGAGCGGGTAGGTACAAAAAGAAACTGCAGCAAGTAAAAAGATGCAGGCACAGGAATTTAAAGTCCTGTGAATGGTAACAACCTAGTATGGTAATGGTTTAAGCTAGTAAAGGTAACATTTTAAAGAATGAGCAGTTACCCAAAATGGGTATGTCTAGACTACATCCCTCTTTCTACAGCACTATTTCGAAATTGAAACCACAGTCTAGATGCGGTTCTTTTGAAAATAGAAGCCTTTTTCGAAAGATCCTGTAAACCTCAAAAAATGAGGTTTACAGGATCTTTCGAAAAAGGTTTCTATTTTCAAAAGAACCGCATCTAGATTGTGGCTTCAATTTTGAAATAGCGCTTTTTCGAAAGAGCGCCATGACGCAATTATGCAAATGAAGCATGGGAAATTCAAATCCCGGCTTCATTTGCAATTTCGAAGTGTCTAATTTACATCCCTCTGTCGAAAGAGGGATGTAGTCTAGATGTAGCCAATGGTATGAACATGAATAACAGATAAACCAAAAGGGGTGGTAGTCCCCATCCTAAAGCACATGCAGGGGCAATAAGGGGAAACAACACATGCCCTCAATGGGTGGTATTTGGGCGCTGTAGTGGGGCAGAGTGGCCGCCCACTGACCCAGAGGCAGAAGGACCCCTCTGGGAGCCATTCTGGGTCGAGCCTGGCCCTGTCCAGCCACATGACAGGAAACCAGGAGGTGGGGCCAGAGCTATAAAAGCCCAGCCTGAGGACTCAGTCTGGGCCCAGCCTCTGGAGGAACCAGAGATGTGCTCAGTGCTCGTGGGCTGAGGATTGGCCTGGGCCACTGGGCATGCTGGGCCTGGAAGGCAGACCCATCCCTGTGATACAGCTTAAAGTATAGCATACGGGGGGAGGGAGAGGGCACATTGGCTTTGCACAGAGAAGTTTAACCAAAAAACAAAACAAAGAAAATAACCTGATCACATCTAAACAGACATTTTCTTATCTACTCACAGATCCATGCTTCAAGGTCCAGTCCATTTCCATGCCCAGTATTCTTTGTAGGCATGGTAGTTCTTCCTGGTTCAATTCATCTTGTTCCCCCAACTCCTGGCTTAAAACTGGCACAAAGAAGAAAAAGCAAGCAAGGTTACTCTCATTTCGGATCTCAGCACCTTCCCCCATTGGCTCCCCTTGCTCACTGCTAACAACTCTTAGCTACCTGCGTTTAACCCTTCAGTTACTGAATGCTGGTGTGTTTAGAAAAGGCCAGCACTCCTCCTATCCATCACAATCTTCTCTTTTCCAAACTAAACAAACAGTTCTTTCAACCTTCCCTCACAGGCCATGTTTTCTAGACCGTTAATTATTTTTGTTGCTTTTCTCTGGACTTTTTCCAATTTGTTCACATCTTTCCTGAAATGTGGTGGCCAGAACTGGACATAATACTCTAGTTAAGTTCTAATCAACAAGGAGTAGAGCAGAAGAAGCACTTCTCGTCTTGCTCACAACACTCCTGCCAGTGTATCACAGAATGATGTTTGCTTTTTTTGCAAAAATATTAGACTTTCAACATCATTGGTGCCCCCTCCCCACTCCCCGCAGTCCCCAGCATGAAGCAGTCATGGCCAGGCCAGCAGGGAGGCAACCCTCCCCTGGCCCCAGAATGGAGAGATGCTGCAGCTGGAGCAGCTCTGTGCTGGGGCTGGCGGGGATATGGCCAGCAAGTTCAGCTCTGAGGCAAGAGGACATGATTTCTGTGCGCTGCCCTGCCCTGGGCGTCCATTCCGATGGGAGCTGGGAAGACTCTGCTTGCAGGAGATAGCAGCACACATGAGGTGTGTCTAGACTACATGGCTCCGTTGACGGAGCCATGTAGATTTGTTTACTTGGCAAAGGGAAATGAAGCGACAATTTAAATAATCGCCGCTTCATTTGAATTAAAATGGCTGCCGCGCTGAGCCGATCAGCTGTTTGGCGGCACAGCGCTGTAGTCTGGACGCTCCGCGGTCAACATCAAAGGCATTTGTTGACCTCCCTGGTATGCCTCGTGGGATGAGGTTTACCGGGGAGGTCGACAAATGCCTTTGATGTCGACCACAGAGCATCCAGACTACAGCGCTGTGCCACCAAACAGCTGATCAGCACAGCGCAGCAGCCATTTTAATTTAAATGAGACGGCGATTATTTAAATCGCTGCTTCATTTCCCTTTGCCTACAACCCTAATCTACATGGCTCCATCGACAGAGCCATGTAGTCTTGACGTGCCCAGGGAGCTTCATGCTCTGCTCCCAGGAGTTGGATCTGCTGGCCACTTCCACAGTGTAGGATAATCCCAGGATAGGAGGGTATCAGGTAGCCTGCCTCAGTAGTGCTGACCCAGAACCAACAAGATGAGCCCTGGCTCCAATGCCTGACCCCACCCTCAGCTCCCCCCAAACCTAGAGCCACATCATGCATCCCAAACCCCTCATCACTGCCCTCCAAAGCCCACACTCCCAGTCCAGAGCCTGTATTTCTTACTGAACCACAGCCCACAGCCCCTCCCCAAACCTGGATTCCCCTGTTGCACTCCAAACCCTTCATCCTACCCCAGAACCAACCTCCTGCACCCCAACTCAACTCACAGCCCCCTCCTGCATTCTATATCTCTTGGCCCTTCCTCCCAGCTTCCTCTTACATCCTAAACACCTCACCCCCTCCCACATCTCTACTATCTCATCCAGCCTGAAGCCCTCTCCCACATATGGAACCCCCATTTAGAACCCTCCCCCCAGCCCCTCGGCCTCACCTCCACGCAGAATGACTTTGGTTATGTGATACATCACCTCCATATTGGTGAAAGTCATTCCGCACATGGCCAACAAATTAGAGGGCACAGTGTTTATCGCCTTATTATTGTCTAGAAATGTACACATTGATTCCTTAATTATTTGCTCCATTATCTTTGCTGGTAAAGAAATTAGGCCGCCACATTCCACTGCCTCTGCACACAATGCTACCACACACACATTGTCCTGCTCACAATGCCACCACATACCCACTGACACTGGTCACAATGCCAACATACACCCACTGCCCCTGCACACAGCCCCACCAAACACACACACTGCCCCCGTAAACAACGCCACCACAACCCCACTGCCTCTGCACGCAGCACAACCAGCGCCACACACCTTCTGCCCCTGCACACAGTGCCATAAAAACCCCACTAAACCTGCTCATAGCGCCACCACACACCCACCGGTCCTGCTCTCAATGACACCACACACCCACTGACACTTCTAACAGCGCCACCACACACCCACTGCCCCTGCTCACAACGACACCACATACCCACTGCCCCTTCTCCAAGTGCCACCACACACACACTGCCCCTGCACACAGGGCCAAGACATACCCACTGCCTATATATGCAACACTACCACACACCCACGGCCCTTTCTCACAGCACCACCACCCACAAACTGCCCCCATGTACAGCACAACCACAAACCCACTACCCCTGCTCACAGCGCCACCATACACCCACCATCTGTGGTCAGAGTGCCACCACATACCTGCTGCCCCTGGTCACAACGACACCACATACCAACTGACCCTGTTTACAGTGTCACCACACATCAACTGCCCCTGTTCACAGTGCTACCACACACCCATTGCCCCTGTACACAGAGCCGCCACACATACACTGCCCCTGCTCACAGTGCCACCACACACCCACTGTCCCTGCTCGTAACACCAAAGCACACACGCTGTCCGTGGTCACAGCGCCACCACTCGCCCACTGCCCCTTCACACAGCACCACCGCACACCCACTGCCCCTTCACACAGCACCACCTCACACCCACTTCCCCTTCACACAGCGCCACCACGCACACACTACCCTTGCTTACATCGCCACCACACACACATTGACCCTGGTCACAATGCCACCACACACACATTGCCTTGCTGACAATGGCAGCACACACACACTGCCCCTGATCGCAGCTCCACTACACACAAACTGCCCCTGGCCACAATGCCACTTACCCGCTGCCGCTGCTCAAAGCACCACCACACACCCAGTGACACTTCACACAGCACCACCGCACACCCACTGCCCCTTCACACAGCACCACCGCACACCCACTGCCCCTTCACACAACACAACAACACACCCACTGCCCCTTCGCACAGCACTGTCACACCGCCACTACACCTGCTCACAGTGCCACCATACACCCACTGCCCCTGCACACAGCACTGTCACACAACCATTGCCCCTACACACAGTGCCGCCACACAACCACTGCCCCTGCACACAGCACCGCCACACAACCATTGCCCCTACACACAGTGCCACCACACAACCACTGCCCCTCTTCTCACAACTCCACCACACATACATTGCCCCTTCTCACAATGTCACCACACACCCACTGACACTGGTCACAACGCCAACATACACCCGCTGCCCCTGCACACAGCCCCACTAAACACAAACACTGCCCCCGTAAACAACGCCACCACACACCCACTGCCTCTGCACGCAGCACCATAAAACACCCACTGCCCCTGCTCACAGTGCCACCACACCCACCGCTCCTGCTCACAATGGCACCACACACCCACTGACCCTTCTCCAAGCACCACCACCTACTAACTGCCCCATGTATCGTGCAACCACACACCCGCTACCACTGCTCACATGGCCACCACACACCCACTGCCTCTGTACACAATGCTACCACACACCCACTGCCCCTGCTCACAGCACCACCACACACCCACTGTCCCTTCTCCACATGCCACCACGCACACACTGTCCCTTCTCCACATGCCACCACGCACACACTGCCCCTGCTCACACTGCCACCACCCACAAACTGCCCCTGTGTGCAGTGCAACCACACACCCACTATCCCTTGCACAACGCCACCACACACCCATTGCACCTGCATGTAGTACCACCACACACCCACTGTCCGTGGTCACACAGCCACCACACACCCACTGCCCCGATCACAACGACACCACACACCCACTGACACTGGTCACAGTGCTGCTACACACACACTGCCCCTGCTCACAGCGCCACCACACACCCACTGACATTGGTCACAACACCACCACACACATATTGCCTTGCTGACAACGGCAGCACACACACTGCACCTGCTCGCAGCTCCACACCACACACACTCTGACCCTGGCCACAACACCACCACACACACACTGACTCTGGTCACAGCGCCACCACACCCCCAATGTTCCTACTCACAATGCCACCACACACCCACTGCACCTGCATACAGTGCTACTACACCCCCACTAACCCTACCCACAACGCCAACACACACATATTGCCCTGTTCACAGCACAAACACACACCCATTGTCCTGGTCACAGCGCCACCACACACTCATTGCCCCTACTCACAGCACCACCACACACCGACTCTCTCTGCACACAGAGCCACCACATGGCCAGTGTCCCTGCTCAAAGTGCCACCATACACACATTGACCGTGGTCACAATGCCACTACACACACATTACCTCTGCTCACAGTGCCACCACACTCCCACAGCCTCCGTGCACAGCGACACCGAACACACACTGCCCCTGCTCACAAGGCAACCACACACCCGCTTCCCCTTCTCATAACGACACCACAAACCCACTGACTCCTGTCAGAGCGCCACCACACACCCACTGCCCCTGCACACAGCAACACCATACACCCACTACCCTTGAACAGAGTGGGTGTGTCTAAACTACATGACTCCGTCGATGGAGCCATGTAGATGAGGCAGGATGACAAAGGGAAATGAAGAAGCAATTTAAATAATCGCCGCTTCATTTAAGTCAAAATGGCCGCCACGCTGCGCCAATTGTCGACACCGTGCGGCAGTCTAGACAGGGATCTGCCGACCCCAGAACCCTTCGTCGGCAGATCCTTTATGCCTCGTAAAACGAGGCTTACAGGATCTGCCGACGAAGGGTTCTGGGGTCGGCAGATCCCCGTCTAGACTGCCATGCTGTGCCGACAAACAGCTGATCGGCGCAGCACGGTGGCCATTTTTATTTAAATGAAGCAGCCATTATTAAATCGCCACTTCATTTCCCTTTGTCGTCCTGCCTCATCTACATGGCTCCGTTAACGGAGCCATGTAGTTTAGACGTACCCAGTGTCACCACACACACTGCCCCTGTTCACAACGCCACCACACATACACTGCTCCTGCACACAGCAACACCACACACCCACTGTCCCTGCGCATAACACCACCGCACACTCACTGTCTGTAGTCACAACGCCACCACACACCCATTGCCTTGCTGACAACGGCAGCACACACACACTGCCCCTGATGGCAGCAGCACCACACACACACTGCCCCTGCTCACAGTGCCACCACACATGCACTGCTCCTGCACACAGCAACACCACACCCCCACTAGCCCTGCTCACAACGCCACCACAAACACACTGCCCCTGCTTGCTGCACTAGCACACACCCACTGATCCTGGCCACCACACCACCACACACCCACTGCCCCTACTCACAGTAACACCACACACCAACTGCCACCCTGCACAGCACCACAAGAGACCCACAGCCTTTGCACACAACATCACCACACACCCACTGACTCTGGTCACAATGCTAGCACATACACACTGACCCTGGTCACAACACCACCATACAACCACTGACTCTTGTCACTGTGC